>CM060682.1:198361805-199102638 GCA_030686995.1 Artemisia argyi
ATCAAACGGAGCAAGCTAGCTTTAAAGTGGAGCAAGACGAAATGAAGAAGAATATGGGATTAATGATGGAAGAGATAAAGCGTTTGTCTGGATTGGTATCTCAAAATTCTGTAAGTTAACATAATATAATGAATCTTAAATCTTACGTTAATATTGGCTATTTGTTTCAGTTATAGACTTATAGGGCTGTTTAGGACTTGCTTATTAAGATTTGAATAAAATGGTGTCGAATAGATGTTATTGTTAGTTCTGGTCACGATTTGGTGATTAAACCCGATTAGGGTCGAGTAGTACACACTCCGATTCTGGTTGTATTATGGGTGAGAGTTTGGATTTGGGTTAGCTTATTCATTTTGTTTCGTTTTGCTCATCTGAAGTCTCGGGTTTGTATATATAAAATTAACTTTCAGGTTAACTTGTCGTTTTGCTTTGATTTGGTGTAGAGGTAGTCAAGAGAGTGTTGTGTTTATACGAGTGTGTTTGGATTTGTTACTGGGATTAGTTGTTTTTAGCAGTTAAGGTGCGTTTTAACTGTTGGTAATTTGAATCAATAAAATGTCATTGTAAATTTGCCAATAAGCTGAAAACTTGAGATTAGTCAACCTGTTTTAAATTTGTGTCACACAATATGGGTGCGTTTTCTTTGAGTCTCCATTCAAAGGGTGCATTGGTCTGGTTTAGCCGAGGTCCACAAGCCCAAAAACTTATGTGCGTTTGTTTTCTTTTTAGTAGGCCTCGACAATATAACATGACATTGCAGATATTTTGAGTAAACTCCAAGTGAAACCAGGTACCAGAATTTAGGCTGAAGCCACATCTCATGTTCTCCCATTAGATGTTAAAGTGTACTCATTATAGGTTATCTAAGTTGCATAATATTTGGCATAAGGAACTTATTAGTCAAGTATCTCATTTCCACCCAGTTTCACCCATTGCATTAGTTTTTTTATAATTGATTCGTATAACTGATTTGTTAGGTAGATTTAGTATAAACTAGATTAGGCTCTTATAGTTGATGTTATTGCTTCTAATTAGCTCGCTACAGGTTATTTAACTTGCTCATTACTTGGTATTGGTAGTTTGTTAGTTTAGAAGTCCATTTGTTCCCATTTGACCCAACTGCATCATTACCATAGTATCTCAATTATGACCCACTTTTACCCAACTGTACTCAGCATCCTTGCTGTCCATTTAGCCATTTTCAAATAAGTTTCTAGCACTGATTACTTGTCCAAAATTCACAATGATCGTTTCTATTTACTCTTTGGTAGTTCACATTCATAGAACAGTTGAGATTTTACATTTTGGAAATAAATTGAGTGCTTAAAAAAAAGTTGGTAAAGTACTAGTTGGACTGTTGAGTGCCCTGCACCAGTAGTCATTTGTTTTTTTTAGATTTTCCTTCCTCTCTTATTGCTTCTCTATTTATCCATTTTGCTTGGTTTTCGGTTTCCTAGATAGCCTCTAGTATTAGCTGTTAGGATCTTGTCTCGTTTTGCTCTTAAGAGCTTATTCGCCTAGCTTAAATTGTCCATCAAGTCTGTCCTCTAGACTGTTTGTATTGGCTTATATTCAATTATTGGATTTTGCTTGTCTGAGCTTGTGAGCTTTATTCAGCTTGTTTGTCTTTTTGTTTAAGCTTATCTAGGATAGTACTATTGAGCTTATATTTATTTACTTCATTAGGGTAGTTTATTGGATAAACAGAACTGCTTATTTCATCCCCACTTGCTTATTTAGGATCCCTTTTAATCCCTCTTAAATGCACAGGTAGGCCCTTTTGACCCTTTAGGAAGAAAGCGAGTTAGCTGGTACGGTCGGACCCAGAAAGAAGAGAGGAGGGTTCACCACCAGTCAAGAAAGGAAAAAGTTGGAAGTTTGGAGGAGAAGCAGCCGAGCTCATTCCCTTCGCTTCCCGGGCCCAAAGCAGTGCAGTCTTTCCTGGCCAAATCAAGGATTTGGGGCTTCTTTGCTACGCTACTTCACTATAAAAATCCTTTTTTTTAGTCATATATATAAATAGAAAGATAGATCCATCTATCCTATCCGATTTCTATTTTGATATCGAAAAAAGAATCTATTTCATTCAACGTTTGATTCAAAGAACTGTGCTTAGCCCTCCCCCGCTCATGATGACTTGGTGAAGGGAATCTATGAGAGAAGGTTCTCGACGAACCGGGTTCCGATCGAATAGAGCGCGGAGCCAACGAGTTCAGTCGAACAACGTAACGAGTCTAAGGGCGCTTGAAAGGAATGGACACGCGAAGGAAAATGAAATATGAAATAAAAAGATGCTTTGGGAGTGTGAGATAGGCGGACGAGGAGTACGCAGCCGAACAACCACAGGGGCTTCCAGCAGTGATAGCTGAACTAACCAGATGGGCCGCCCAAAACCTGGAGCTGACATTGAAATCGGAAATCAACGTCGGACCCCGGCTATCCGAAGAAGGCAGACTGAAGCGGAGGAGCAGAAAATGCAACACAACAAGGGGCGAACCAAAGGCTTGCGCGAAGGAAGAAGCGAATCAATCAGAATGGAGACAGGGAGGAGAGGTAAAAGATATATTTTCGAGCCTGAACATATAAGCAACCTTCTATCTGGCCTCTGTACCAGTAGTGGAGTGGCTTGCTATTTTCAATCAGAAAAGGAAGATTATCTGCTTCCCTTAAGAAGGGGGAACCGACCTGAAAGCTTTAACGAGATAGTTTCTACTCCCACTCAGAATCCACTGACTCGGTATGACAAGATATCATTCGAAGTATGCTACTGTCAAGTCTCTTGCTCCTATTAAGCCCAGCCTTAGTAGAAGTGGGTAGTGGCACTGGGTGGACGGTCTATCCGCCCTTAAGTGGTATTACCAGCCATTCTGGAGGAGCAGTTGATTCAACAATTTCTAGTCCTCATCTATCTGGTATTTCATCCATTTTAGGTTCTATCAATTTTATAACAACTATCTCCAATATGCGTGGACCTGGAATGTTTCGGATGAGCTTCTCCCAATTATGTCTGGTAATAGAATAGGTCGGCTTGCTCTGACCAAGACTCCGCTTTTTGCTTCGTCCGTGGAGCGTATGAATTTCCTGGAATGTAGATAGACCAAAAGAGGGAATGAAGGGATAGGAATAGGAATTATAGTTGTCAACTAATCTCTTCAATGTTAGATTCTACTCTATGTTAGAACATTTCTGTGAATGCTATTGATTCAATCCCTTCCCACTCATACGGGTTCTTCTATTGAAGAGGTTCCCCGGGCGTACATAAGAGCGGAACCTAGATAGAACGCGGAGCACCGGCCCCGGCTACACGATAGAAAGCGATGCTGCCCACTCCGCCGAAAAAGGGGGCCGCTTTCTTCCCCCCAAAAATGCCAGTTCCACCATCAGGGCCCAGCAAGCAGCCATGACTGATTGCGCAGATAGCAAGCATAGAACAGAACGCAGAAAACGGGAAAGACGCAATTTGAAAATGAAAGTCATCTCGAGGCTTCAAACGCATCCAAGCAATTGGTAGCCGATTGAAGCATAGAAATAGATTCGCGTCGCCTACTTGCTGAAAGCACAGCCTACCTTTTCTTTTTCTTACTCGCTGACAACCTTGCTTACTTTGAACTTTTTCTTAAGCTTGGCAGACTAGCTCCTAACTTCCTTGATAGAGCGATGAGCTTACTTAAATAGAGTGAGAATGCCGTGTCGTCCAGCGGAGCCGGAGCCTAGAAGAAGATGACTCGCGCAGACAGCTGACTCCTTTTCAATAGATCGGATTAGCAGGTATATAATTGTCGGGATGCCCCAAAACATTAGGAGCATAAAAAATAAAAATGGAAGAAAAGATACTTGGAAGATTTTCTCTTTTTCTGTTTGGATTTTCCTCTGTTTCGGGCCCTTGCTTGCTTGTTCCTTCTCCTCTCCTTCTTTCGCATTGTCTTTTTCAATGGAAAGTAAGCACTATTCTAAGATGCTACGAATGGAAAAAAAAGTATCTTGAAATAGTCGATTTAGTAGCCTACTTTGACCCACTTCCTTAGCTACCGAGCTTCAAACCCCTAATATGACATTGAACTGACTTACTTACTTGCATTTCCTCGCTGACCCATCATGCAAAAGGTACGCCGTTAGAGTGAGTGCGCTTGACTAATATAGAAAGTCAAGGCTCTCCGCTCCTTCGACTGATTGTTCGCATCGGATCTCAGGTTCTCTATTGCACTCCCTAAATAGAGTTTCTTTTCACCTTTCCCTCACGGTACTTGTACGCTATCGGTCATTGAGGAATACTTAGGCTTAGAGGGTGGTCCCCCTTTCTCGCGTAAAAGCGATCAGAATTCGAACACGCCGCGTTTTACTGGGAAGGATCGAACCATGGGAACGAATCTACAGGGCTATCACCTTCTTTGGCCAGATCTTCCAACCTTTTCACAATTACAGTTCACAGCGCCCTTGACTAAACTAATCTAATAGAAAGTCAAGGGGCTTGAAAGCTTATCTATCTGTTCTATCCCCGTATGGAGCCATCAGTCTTCACCACGACATGCGCGCTCGCTCACGCAAGGCTTTCATTTCAGTTACTGATTCGCCTATCCTCTCCCTTCCGGTCGAGCTAGTTTTTATTCCTCTATCTAGGCCAACATTCATTTCCCTCAGCCCTTAACTTTTAGCTTATTTCTTAGCCTTCTTTGATTTAGCATTTTGCCTTTTAAAGTTTCCGTTTCAAATATGTTTTTAACTTGTGCTTTTTCAGATCATATTATTTTGTTTGACTGAGTTTATTGCATTATTTGTAGGGCGACTAAAAGTTCTGTTGCATGCAAGGCCAAGTTGGATGCAAGGGCTGTTTGGTACCGAGTTGGATACAAGGTTCGTTTGGTGCTGAGTTGGATACAAGGATATGATTCAAGACATGTTTTATTGCTAATAAACAAGATGTTAAAAACTTGAATGTTAAGTTTTTTTTCATCTTTTGTGGTTATATTCGTTTCCTTTGTTGTTCAAAAATTATATGTTAAAAAGAATCTTATGTTTATGCAGTCATAAGTAATATTTGATAATTTTTGTTCAAATTCTTTGGTTTTAATTTTTTGTGCAGTTATATATTTTGTGAAATTGCTAAATCGTTTTGTAAATTTGTTTGAGTAAGTGACCACTTTTTGCTTTTAAAAGTAAATAGATGGTGACCACCAATTGGTCTCTAAATTTAATATGAAGTGACCACACATATCGTCACTGATGGGCGTTAACGGTGAGTTAACGGGTTCGTTATCTTTAACAAATCAGTGACCACTTTCATGACCATTGTTATCCGTCACTATCTATCATTTCGGTGACCACCTTCGACTCTTAGTGACCAAAATTAGTGACCGAATATATCGTCACAATAATAGTTACCATCGTATTATGGTCATTGGTTAGAGACGGATTTTAATTTTTGGTCTCTAATAAAAATAGTGACGGAGCTATAGTGACGAAAAGTGACCACCCAGGTTTTGGTCACTAAAACAGTGTTAGTGACCGATTTTGTACTGATAGTGACCATTTTCGCTTTGTCACTAAATCCAGCTTTTCTTGTAGTGTATACACCAATCAAATATCATCGATACCCACAAAAAATATTTTTGATTGGTTGAAACACATATTGTACACTTGTTCTGAGACGTTCTTAAAAAAAATGATATTTATTTTAGAACAGCTAGATAAAGTACTTGATGTGTTATTAGCTCGAATTTTTGGAATTATTAAGATCATGTGTCGTGGCTTACAAAATCAAACATTGGATCCTTGTCCCTTTGCTGTAAAGATCACTTCACTTACAAAATGTGTTCTTGGATTATATGATAATTTTCAACCCTGTCATTGAATTATGTAGTAAATAATTACAATTTCTTTGTCTTAATGTTCATAATAATTTTCGTTTAGTCTGACATAATTTTGTTAGCTTATAGCAAAGTCGTTGTTATGTTACAGTGTAACACATTATAATACTTGTAGTATGTCAATTATGTTTGTTGTAAAATTCATGATCACTAGAAGTCTGAGTTCCTGCAAGTTTGACGAGAGGTTCACGCGATGAACGTTTGAGATGATTCAAAGTAGGTCTCAAGTTTTTTTTCTGACAACTTCAACGTTTCTAGATGCTTTAATTTTTAAAAGTATAAATAATACAAAAATCTCTTCTATATTATACTTTGGTTTGTGCTCTCAAAATCCAAATATGATCAAATCCAAGAAATATTTGGAAAGGGAACTTTTCCAAATCTTAGGTTGCCCCAGTAAGGCTGGACGATCGACACCCACGATCGATTTGCAGTCGATCCTTTTACTGCAATGACTCGATCAGCAGTGCTTGTTTCCCCAACTTGGTCACTTGGGCGATCGAGTTATTTCTTTGTGTATTTAAATTGTAACTGTTGTTAAACGGTAAAAACAAAAAAAAAAAACGATTCCTTTCAAAAAAAAAAAAAGAAAAAAAAAATCTTTTAACACACTATAAATACCACATATTAACACAACATATTACACACTTCAATCCACAAAATCTCCTAATTCTCTCTATTCAAAATGACTTGCAAACTCTCTCATACCGTCAAACATCTTCAAACGTATATTCAAAAACAAGGAGACAAAGACAACACGGAACAACAAGAGGCAATTGTCGAAGTCATTAAGAAGTTTGAGCTCGCAAAGGTACTCAAACGACTGAGAATATGATCCATAGAGTGCAAAGACATCTCTAAAGATCGAAAAATTGTGATCGATCAGTTTTTATACAATTAATATCGCAAAGACGCTACCTTTGCTGAGACATTGTGGTGTTGTGTGAATCAGATACATGCCCAAAATCCAACAAGATCCATTGGATTTATGAGGAAAATGTGACAGCTGGTGATGCACCAAGAGTGCAAGGTGCATCAACTTCATCTGAAACACCAAGAGTTGTTGAGCAACAACAACCTCATCTGGATCACTTTCAGCTAAGTTTTGAGAAAATGTGATAGCTGATGATGGGGGCTGGAACGATGAAAAGGAGCGGGAGCTTAGCAGGTTGGAAGCAGAGTTAGACGCAGGGAAGTTTGCGAGGTTTGATCCTTACGACGACGGTTACCGCTCCGACAACTATCAGACCTGGGATCACCCGATTACAATTGAAGTTTATGTTTATGTTTCTGTAATGTTTTTAATTCCAAGAAATATATGCAATGTTTAAATTTGAAAGTTTTAATTTTTATAAATTTGTTGTAAAAAAAAAAAAAAAAAAAAAAAAAAAAAAAAAAAAAAACCTTACCGCCCTTACTGGGGCACCCAATCGCCGCAGATCGCTGGATAGAGAAAGCTGACATGACAGGGAAAATGAGTGGGATTGGGTTACCTTACTGGAGGCAGCCTAAGACCAAGTGTAATAGGCCATGCACGGACGTATTTTTGGCCGTGCATGGCACATGCTTCTTTAAAAACCTTTCTTATGACGCGTTTTTGGTGTGAGAAAATGAGAAATTTGTCTATGGAACGACCAACTTGTGGAGTGGGACAAGTGGACGACCAAGTTCTTTTGTGTGTGTGAATGGTGATTTTGGTTTTCGTAGGTTATATTTGTATTTAAGGCTGGTGAGAGTGGCAACCTATATTGCATCATGTTTCCGGCTGCCACCTCAGCTTTCTCTCTCCTCAACCCGTATTCATCTCTCTCTTCACAGTGGTGACCCATATTGTATCATTAAAAAATATATATATATATTTTTAACACAAACTTTAATTTTATTAATAAAACGTAAACATAAACGAAACGGTACGGAATTAAACCATTACAATACTAAAAATTAAACATGACAACACTTATTAAAAACTAGTAATCTAACTCGTAGCGTTCCTTGATTTGTGCCTTAATTTGCAAAAGTTCCATCCGTTGTCGTTCAGGCAAATTTGGGTCGATTTCCGAATTGTAGAAAATCAAGTCTTGCTCCCGTTTTGTGATGTTCATGATTTTATTTTGGTTCTCTTGGATTTCCACTAGCTTTCGTTGAAGCTCGCATTTTTTTATCGCGAGCTCTCGTTCCTTGTATTCTTTCCACGACTCTTCACGCTCTTTACCTTTCTCCTTCTTTGACGGTTTTGCCTTCCAAAAGTTCGATGCTAGCCCACTCATGAATGGTTTCTTTGATGTTTCACGAGAGGAGGAGGTGGATGATTTCTTCCTTGCCCCGTCACGACCTTGTGGTCGTGATTCTCTAGTACCATCCTCCGTATCATCATCATCATCATCATCATCATCATCATCATCCAAGTCTTGAAAATTCGGGGACCTTGTGTTGACCCCGACGTAGTTGTTGAACCTATTACTTTCTTTCTTGCTCCCGATTTCCACATAGGCACCTCCTCTTTCCAAGCATCATGCCCTTTCAATACTTCCCAACACTCCACCAAATTGAAATCTTGACCGTAACGCACACGATACTCCTTAAGAGCTTTGGACATATCGTCATCGTCATTTTCACCACTTCCATGCGTATACTTGACATTATCCATAATAGCAAAAAAAATTCGCAACTGGAGGACGAATTCTAGTCTTGCATTTGGACATGATCGAATTATATGTCCGGTCTGAACCAGTTTCTTTGACAAAGTAGCCTATCACATTCTCCCAAAATTTGTGCCGATTCATAGTGTTTCTTTTTTTGTTATTTTCCGAAATAAAGATGAAACCTTTACAAAGCGTGACCTCTTCTTTGGTTGCCCATGGTTCGACTTTTTTGGCCGGTTCGGGTAGTTTGCCTTTGTCCTTCGCTTTTGTTGCACGTCGCGAAGGCTTCTTTGGCTTGACGGGTGATGTCTCTTCAACATCGTCTTCGTCATCGTCACCAACGTGGATGGAACAGTGGAAAGAACCATGGTAAGAACCGTGATCCGAACCTTGACCCATTGAAAAATCTTGACTAGGGTAGTCTTGGGTCGAGTAATGTTGAGTCGGATAGTCTCCCCAATCATCTAAATTCATATCAAGATTAGTTGACCGAATCGGAGAATAATCTTGATACGATTAGGGACTTTGCAAGAAATCCATGTTAGGACGATAAGACGACCCACTTGGTTCTTGGTAATAATCCGTATTACGCGGTGGGATAAATGGGCGATTAAGGGAAAACAAGTTTTCACTTTGATTGGGTTGTGGTAGTTGTGATGAATATTGAAAAGATTGTGGACAAAAGTGAATACCCTGTTGTTGTGGTGGTGTTATGCCGGTTAATTCAAAGTTGTTTTGCGGAGAGAAATTAATATCCGGTGCATTTTGGAGTAGTCGGGATCGTTGGTTTTTTGATTGTGGAGTGTTTTTCTTTGACATTGTGAATATTGATGAAATTTTGGTTCAATTGTGTTTGAAATTGTGTGTTTGAAAGTGGTTTTGATGTTGTATTTATAGGATGAAAGTGGTTTGAATTGTATTTGAAAAAAATGTTTTTTTTTAGTAAACAAATGGTCGAATTTTAAGGTTGGAAAGTGGGAATATTTATTGCATATTGTAAAACCTCACGAAAATTCGTATAATTAACTTCGGTTAATTATATAAATAATCTTTGTCCTTATTGTAATTACCATTTTTACTGGAAAATTTAATTTTTTTCTTTGTATATTAAAATGGGCACGATTACGATATTATCAAATTCGTCAAACGACAAAACAAGTTATCAACAAAATTAACAAAATATTAATTACACGAAACCTAATTAACAAAAACTTAATTACTAAAATTTATAAAATCCAACGGGCCCTTAATCTCCCTAAGCCCAACCGGCCCAAACTATAAACCCATTTTATTTTATAAAATTTCGTATAGATCGATTAATTGAGCCACAAAACGTCTCGTTTATTTTTATTTCGTACACACGACCTACCTATATTTTTGCACATTCTCGTTAACCTCCTAGCCAACTATTAGTGTGTCGAATTTCAAGTTCACACGTTGAGATTTGATACATTTTTACGAGGCATTCCGTTTGGCTATGAATCGACCCAAACGATTCATACAAAATCCATTTCTTATCCGTTTTTGTTCCTGTTTGTTCCTATGGGTTTCTAATATTATTTGTAACATGTTTTCATGTGTAAATAATAAGTATGATTGACTATGACTCCCTAAAACACGAATGAACACTCGTTTGTGTTAAGAATGGGTATGTCGACATACCTCAAACTCACAAGGACGATTTCAATATTTTCTAAGCCTACTCATCTCATTGTTTATTCAAAACCTACATCCTAGAATCTCTATTCCTGACAATGCATAGTATCTATTGTCTCGTGCAATAATTTGCACCATACGATACACAAAACCTCCCATATATAACCTACCCGATCATCCCTTTCCTTCTCCATTCATTCATCAAATCATTTTCTACTCTATCTCTATTCTAACGTACGTAAGTAACCTCAAGAGAACCATACGTGAGCTTTTGGAAGCAAGACGTTTGTAACTTCTTTGTTATACGATCCATACTAATCAAATCCTAGTCGAACGTGTATCCATACTCCTCTTTCAATCCGTTTTTCTCGACTCTCTACCACCCTAGAGGTGTAGTAAGTCGTTTACATCCTTTCTCATTTCATGTTACTAGTTATTTTCATTCCATGCATCATATTTATATTCGTTTCATCATATGTCATTTTGGTATATATATACACGTACATATTTATTGATAGAACACGAAACGTGACTAGCCTCTATCTTGGTAGGCCTAGGAGTCACGTAGCACGTACACTTCACGTTTATTATCATGTTACATGCATAAATTAATTCATTTTCGAACCATGTTTCACACGTATAAAATTTCCAAAAACACTTAGAAAATATTACAAGTTTTCAAGTATAAAAATGGTTCGAACACCCTACAAAAGCAACGTATAACTTTTTATTTCGTATAACAAACGTACCATATTTTTCTACATACTAATAGACCACCTAGAAAACTATAAATTTCATTTACACGACTCGTAAAAATAATTACGTTTTGACACCTTACTCGAGCCAAATTGAATCGACATGAACCGGATTTTTAAACCAAGATTTATAATAAAAACCTTATAGTTGTCGAGTGGGCTAAAACAAGGCCCAACAAGACCTTACGTTTTAACAGCCCACTGGGCCCATAAAATACATTTTTAGAATCACAAAGTAAGCCCAAGTTCAAGCCCAAAAGAATTTTCATGCCCTCGCCTCTAAAATTTTAAATGGGCTTTAGTTTGGTTCAAATTAAGGCCCATAAGCTAAATAAATAAGCTTTTATTAAAATAAGCAGTTGAAATAAGCTTGAAATTCATAAAAGAAGCTAAGGAAATTTTTATAAAATTTTTATAATCACTTTTCCAAAAATTGGACTAAAAATGTAACGCGACGACATATATAGGGACTAAATGTGAAAACTGTGAAAACTAAGGACTAAAAATGTAGAAACAGAAAGAAAGGATAAAAATTGATAATATAGTATTGTTACAAGCTTAGATTGTAATATTGGACATGTAGTGGACTATAATTGTAAAATAAATATAAAAAGGACTAACGGTGTGACGCTAACGCCGTTAGTATAAAAAGTGTAAAATTGGAAAAAGGACAAGGACTACACATAATCTATTTGACATTCTTATTTTATTTTTTATTTTTCGGCAACCATCACGTCATATGCATTTCTTTTATGTTTTATATATATATATTATTTATTTTTACGTTAATTATATATATAACGATATTTAAAAAGTTAATATTTTTACTTACGATTAAAAAGGTAAAACTACGATGGATATTTTAAATAAAGTATTTTATCATATCATGCATGACATAATAATTTCACTTTACATCATCTATTCGTCATAACGAATAATGTTTATTCGTTATTCGTTATTCGTTCGTATTTACCAAATAGTATTTGGTTATATTCTCTGATAAATTTATTTATCAGGTTCCGTATCAACGACGTTTCCATAATCATTCCCATAAATCTCGTCCTACTTTACTTTTCTTCATTTCCAAATCAATCCAGGTGAGTCATAGCCCCATTTCCAATAATTGTTTTTAACTCATTGGGGAGATACATGCTTACATATACTTTGATAACTTGATAAGTATATGAAATAAAATAAAATACATGATTCAAATCAATTTCCTAATTGGTATTAAAATAATATAATTTGTGATTTATAATATATCAATGTTTCCAATGTGATTATTGTAGTATGTGAAATATATATTTATTGATGAATTATTTTACTGAAATATTGATACTCATATGAAAATGTTCTCAATTCGATTATTGTGGTATGTGATATAAATGTGTTACTGGCGAAATATTCAAACTGAATTTCTGATACTCAAACGATACTATTTTCAAATTGAATTTCTGATACTCAAATGATGATATTTTCAAACTGAATTTCTGATACTCAAATGATGATATTTTCAAACTGAATTTCGGATACTCAAAAGATGATATTTTTAAATTGAATTTCTGATACTCAAGTGATGATATTTCCAAACAGAATTTCTGATACTCAAACGATACTATTTTCAAATTGATCTCTGTGATACGATACTTGATTTCATGATGTTATGCTAAATGAGCCCATAGGTCCTTGATATTGCCTAAGTTAGCTTATCGCCATAAAGCCCCTCTATCATGAGCCATTAATCACTGTAAAGTGAGCGCGAATATAGTGGACAGATTCGAAACATGTTTCGGGTTGACCTCCAATCCCACTAATGCTTGACGGAATGCCAATTGCAATTGGTTAGCCGCATTAGTCGTGATACACTATATTCGAGTAAAAATAGGAATTGGCAAATCACCTATTACACGAGGGCAAAATCTATCATTGATTTGATAGATCACCCCTTCTGTTAACGTCTTGCGTGTCATGAGGCTTGGTGCAATATCTATAAAGGAAATATATAGGTATTCAACATATATTTAGATACAGCTGTATAGGTTTGACCATACGTGAATTGTATATCTGATTGATTTAGTATCATGAGTTTCCAGCTCATGTTAAGATTATTGATTCTTTATTAAATGTGATTGAATATTAATATGATTTATTTGTGATTACATTCTATACTTGTTTCGTTACTATTTGTATTTTATTAATATCAAATATCCCTGAAATTTAACAAAATAAAGGGTTTTTCCTAAAACTCTATGAACTCACCAACCTTTGTGTTGACACTTTTAAGCATGTGTATCTCAGGTAATTTAACGGAGCAGGACAAGACACGGAGTGGCATTTATTACTCTGATAAATTAAAAGGGTGTAAAAATCAAATTTGTTATTTTTACAAGTCTTTATATCTTTTCATAAGATTTCAAATCAAATGGTTCATCTTTTATCAAAATTATTATCTAAATGACAAATAATTTTTAAAACGTTTCTTTTAAACCGTTTTATGTGGTTAAAACTTCGATCCTCACCGTAACACCCAAATTACTTTTCCGTTGCGACAAACTTTAAAAATGGGGGTGTTACAGATTGGCATCAGAGCCAGGTTATAGAGAATTAAATGTTTTCAAACATTAAAACTATAACTTTATTTTCAAAATAATGATTTTACACCATAATAATTTATGCCCTCCGTGTCTGTAGACTGCCGTGCTCCATACTCTATTTATTGAGATTACTTTACATGCTTAATAGTTACTCTTACACAATTGTTATTTCATTTGTACTGTTATATCTTTAACATACAAAATACTCATAAAATATTATTCTCGGTTACTACTGTAGCATGTCTTCAGGAACGCCCGTGAATACCAAATCTACTCTCCATAATACTAATACCTCGTCAATCAATAAGAATTCTCCAAATAATGAAGATCCTTATGTACAAATAATAAAATCCCAACCTAATATAGAACTCAATCCGAGATCGCCTCCGTCGTCACCTATTCGTTCACCTTTACGTCAAAGAATCAGGAGAGCTACCGAATCATATGAAAATTTGATTGGTGGCCAGGCAACGTTCGAAGTTGGACAAGGTTCGAGCCAAGAGATATCATGGACGAATGTTGAACCAATTTCTCCGTTACCTTATACTTCAGATTCTACAATTCCAAATTCTCCAAATAATTTATCTTCACCTAACTCTCCCGGCTATGGTATAAGCACTCTTGAATCAATATGGAATCTTATTTATCGACATGCCGGCATATTGGATGCTCACACTGAACAGCTAAAAGGGTTATGACCAACTCAATTTGAATGGTACGACCGTAACCTTGACGCATTGTTCAAGAGGGCTGATGCTGAGAGGCGAACAATATGTGAGATAGGGATAAAGATTAATGAAATAAAGGACAACACCAACCAGGAACTTGGAAGTTTGGACTCCAGGGTTCGTTGTGCAAGAAGAGAACACGGTCAAACACATGTAAGAATTGGAGATATTGAGAGAACCCTATGGATGGCCAGATATGCAGCCAGAAACCAGGGTCAAAAGATTTCCGCATTAGATAGTATGTTGGCAAATCAAATGAACATGTGTCAAGAACGTTTCTCAAACATGGAATCTCCACACGTTGGTCCCCATTATCTTGTCATCCACGGTTTCCATGATTGTACCCATTACCACCCGAGCCTTGGTTTCCACGGTTCCACGATTCTCTACACTCATTCCGATAGTGTCCCTTCTTTCCACACCCATAACAAGTAACATCTGCCTTGTTTCTCATCTCAGGAGCAGCTTGAACCATAGCAAGAGGTCGGGCTCTACAATCCCTAGCTGTGTGTCCTTTCTTTGAGCAATTCTGGCATTTCACAATACACCATCCAGTATGACGCTGGTGGCAACGATCACACTTGGGTGCATCACCGTTCTGATTCTTCTTATCTCCATTCCCAATAGCATAAGCCTTAGCTTGTCTCTTGCTTCGGTGATCATTACCCTTAGAGTGACGGTCTCTCTTTCTCTTTCCATTCTTCTCCTTATCAGCTTCTTCTAATTCCAACGAATCCATAAGTTGTTGAGCAATTGTGATTGCCTCATGGATGTTTGCAGGCCTAGCAGAAATCACATCATTTCTCGTAGCTACAGGCAACCCATCAGTATACCTCTCGATCTTTTGAGTCTCGGTTTTCACCATATCTGGGCAAAGCAAGGCCAATTCCTGGTAACGACGATTGTAAGTTGTCATATCTTTACCTTTCACTTTGTGGTTCCAAAACTCAATCTCTAGCTTCTTGACCTCATTCCTTGGGCAATAAGTCTGAATCAGCAGAGACTTAAATTGCTCCCAAGTCATGGCATAAGCTACATCACTCCCAACTGAATTTCGGTAATTGTTCCACCAAGTTAAAGCTTCATCCTTGAAAGTAAAAGAAGCAAACTTTACCTTCGCATTCTCCGCACAACCACTAACATTAAACACTGACTCAGTCTTCTCAATCCACCTAACCAGGTAAACCACTCCTTCAGTTCCACCAAACTCAATAGGTCCACAAATCTTAAACTCCTTGTATTGACATCCATTAGCACGAACAGGTGGAAAAGTTCCAGCAGAATTGTTGGAATGATTTGACTCAGCTAGTAGTTCAGCAACTCTTTGCTCCACAAGTTGATTGATCATTGCTTGATCCACAGTAGGTGCACTAAGTGGAACATGATCATTGTCTCCCTGAACATCAACATTTTGATTCCTGTTGTTGCGGTTAGTAGTGTCCAGGTTGTCAGGAGTAGGGGTTTCAACATTTCGAGTAGGTCGGCGTCCTCGGCGACCAGGAGTAGTCACAGCAGGACCAGTTCTGGTAGCTCTAACAGGGTTTCGTCGTGTTGCCATTAATCTGTAACATCATACAAGTTCATGAGTCTCCAATAGAACTTATCAATATGCTCAACAAGAGTAATTCAACGAAGCCAATCCATGGAAAGAATAGCAACAATACACCACGTAACATCAATAAAGCGAATAAGGACTCAATTTCCATAATACCCAAAATCACATAATACCATATACTAATAACCATCCACCGTACAATAGCGATCTAACATCGTTCCAACTAACGGATAATACAAAACGTACTAATCGTTCCAAAAGAGACGAATACTGAACAAAATACATCAAAATATGATAACTAGCTTTTCTAACCGAACACTCCTCGGTTAAGAAAGCAACAAGACAACATAAACCAATCAACTAGCCACGCTGCTGGCGGAGTCTACTCAACTCCTGCCTCAAGCCATCAAGATCCCTCCATAACGATCCTAGCTCCACGCTATGGGTGTCTCGGTCTCTCTTGAGGTCAGCCACCTCCTTCTCGAGCTCGGCATTCCTTTGCCATAGCTTGCGGTCAGCCTCTCGAGCAGTAACAAATCTTCGCTGCAAACTATCGATATGCTCGTGGACCTCCATCAAAACTCTCCTCAGCTCAGTAGTCCTGCCCACAACGACAGTCAAGTCAACTCTCAAATCCGCTAAAAAGTCTCCAATAACTCTCTCAAGTCGATCAGATACACGTGCAACTCTTTCACCAAGCTCAGTAATCCGAGCCCACAACCTGCCAATCTCACCCAACTCTGCATGCTCAGCAGAAACCTCAGAAGATGCATCCGACTCAACGGGACTACCAGGTGGCAACTCAAACAAGAACGGATGATCAGGTGAATCAGGCTCGCTCGGGTGTACAGGTGAATCAGGCTCCTCAGCCTGAGCTGGTGGTACTAACTCATCATCATCATCATCAGGCATCTCATCCTCCTGAGGGTCATCCTCCTCCTCAGGGTCATCATCATCACCCTGCTCAGCCTCCTGAGGGTCATCCTCCTCCTCAGGGTCATCAGCCTCATCCTCACCCTCGTACTCCTCCTCCTCATCGGAAGAGTACCTCATCAATCGTCGTCTCCTACTAGGTGAACCATGTGGAGATGTAGTAGGTGATCTAGGACGACGACGCAATGATGTGGGTGGCGCCTCAGACAGATGAGAGTGAGCATCAATCTGTAAAGGTGATGGAGTAGGGCGTACCGACATGCGTGCCGTAGCTCGGTGGGCAAAACGTGGGGCCACACGAGCCAAAGCCTGATGAAGAGTAAGCTGCCTCGATGTACTAGGGAGCCCTATAGAAGATGCGGGTCCCTGCGTAGATGCAGCAGGTAGTGCTGAAGTAGAAGCTGCCTGTGGTACAGTAGCTGAAAGCATGGCCATCTGGTAAGGGTCATCAGATGCCATAGTGAACTGTGCAGGTAAAACCGGTGCAGTAAGAATATCCTCGACGACATCGGGCATATGGGAGGCCATGGTCTGTGACAACGGCGTAGGGTAGGTGTAAGTGTTTCAAAACAACTAAATCACAACTCAAAATACCATACCAAAAATACTCATCAAATAATTCAATCATATAATCTCAATAAAAAGAATTTCAAACACCGCATTACTAAAATGTTTATAAAACATATAGACCATATAATCCTCGAAAACGCCATCTTATTACTAAAATCCATAAACCTCAAATCATCTCAATAAATCCCAAATCTAACAATCATCTCAAATATCTCATAATACCTCAAATAATAGAAGATGCTTCGGCTTGGCGGGCTGGCGGGCGGTAGTCAAGGATCATTTTCTATAAAAATACGGTTATAGTTTAGTCGTTTATTTACCTAGTTCTCTATAACCTTGGCTCTGATACCAATCTGTAACACCCCCAAAATTTGATACAGCGGAAGACTCAAAAAGCTTTCGGGGTGCTACGGGGATTGGTATCCAACACAAGACAATATAGAACGAGATAAAGTAAACATAATAAAAACACAACCAAAACGGGGTTTTAAGGTTTACATTTATCCCAACATCATTCAGAGTCAGGCCCAAAATAACATAACAGTAGGTCCAAAATTAATTATCAGAGTTTAGAAAAATAGATCCATAAACCATGAGCCTTGGCCGAGCCTTCCATTCCAAGCATGCATCTCATCACTTATTCACCTGAGAAAACGTGCAAAAAGTCAGCTTTCGCTGGTGAGATCATAGGTTTAAATTCATCTAACAATATAGTGGACATATACGCAAAACGCTTGCTAGCTAGACTAAGGATTCGCTAAAAGCCTGCGGATACCCTCCGCTCCAACCTAACACACGGATACCCTCCGTTCTAACATAGATATTCGGGTAACCCCCGCAATACCAATAAATACTCGGATAACCTCCGAAGTATTAATAACCTATAGGTGCACGCTACAGTATCTAAGTAAGCCAACCTTGAATAGTACACACGAAACCGTGCGACTAAAGCTGACAATTCACCAATAACCAAATAAGCCAACCTTGAATAGTACACACAACAAATATGTGACTAAAGCTGACAATCCATCAATAACCAAATAAGCCAACCTTGAATAGTACACACAAAATGTGTGACTAAAGCTGACAATATATCCTAGTCCATACGCATAGCAAGTTTAGAAAGCATATAAAAGCGATAATAGTCCACATAAAATAATTTGCACGTTTCTCACCCCAAGTATTGAAAACATAGTTGAAGAGAAAAAGTGGGGCTATGACTCACCTCAAGTCCAGAAAATAGCAAGAAGAAGTCGGTAGAAATAAGATGTATAATAACTCACGAAACAGCAACTACGGACTCGGCACGACCTAACAATATTAACTCGTTCAGAAATCATTTCCTCAAATTCAGAATATTCCCAAACCCGGACGAGAATCCGTTTTATTTCCGAAAATCCATTTCGTATTAGTTTTACGTTTGGTATCCATACGGGTGGTGGGTCGACTCAAAACAAACCAAAAGATCACACAAAGAATAACAAAATAAACTATGGATCTAATATTAGCCCAATATATCATTTAAATAAATCGCCAAAGTTTATCAAATCCGTTGATTTGATAATCCTCATATTTATTTACGTAACATACCGTTCCAAGATTACACCCAACCTAAAGCACATAGCACATAAATACTATATGGTAGATATCATAGTCTAATAAATTCCTCATATATATCGTCAAATTGGCCAGATTTCCCGATATATACACTCGCAATTTATTACACTTTACATATACCACAACCTATGGGCGTCGTAGGATACGATGCCCATTAATATATTCATTTCATATAGCCAAATAAGCCGATTCAACCTTTCGGTTAAGTGGTTATTTAGTTATATAAAATGTTTATATTAATCGTCATATATCCGTGACAGCACGAAAGTCACAATTATAACTTACCTGGATTCGAGTGACAACGATTCCGCATAACTCGATAAGTTTATTTATTATATATAACAAAATGACCTTTTTATTAAATGTTTAATAATTTTCGAGAGTTTCTCGTTTATAACAAATTTTTATAATAATAATACGTTCAATAATATTACGCCACATTCGTAGCCTAATATATATCTAGTCGTATTATTTATAATATGACTCGTGATTATTATTATTACTAATATACGCGTCTATATAATTATATATCCGTTATTCACGTCTATATATTCATATAAACGTTTATATCATCAATAATTATTATTACGAGTTTTATTACTTCTATTTTAATTGTAATAGTTATCGAGTCACGCGAAATGGTCACATGTCCGAGTCATGACTCTCGGCTCATTGTCCAAGTTCAACATAATATAAAAGTCATAACCGTCAATAATATCTCCGTCCAACACAATCTCAATCCACGTGCTACAACAATAGGGTCTGACTACGGTACCCGACTAACCTATCTCCGTCAATCTAAGTGACCGTCTCACAATCGGTCCCCAATCACACTTTTCGTCAACAACTCCACAATCGATACCATAATACCATTGTCGAGACCAAACGTGGTCTCGACCCACAAGTGTTCGGCCAAGTAAGTAAACAACCAAATCAATATCAAAACCAAGTTGGCAACAATAATAATAATGAAAAAGAATATAATCCAAGGTCACATTCGGGATGGTTTACCAAGCCAACCCGAGTCTTACTCGACTCAATTGAGTCGCGGTCCAAACCACGAGCACAAAGGCTCGAACCAATCATCAAAGTAACCAAATAGGCTCCAACGAGCACAACAAATTAGCCAATCGACCCATAAGGGTCTCGGCATTAACCACAATCTTACGGCATCGAGCCGTGACTCCATCGAGTCGAACCAAAGTAACAACGAGCCCTAGGCTCGAGTCACAACCAAACGAGAGCCCCATATGGGTCTCGACTTGGTTATACGAGCAACCAAAGGTGACCCCGAGACCTCAAGGGTCTCGGTTAGGCTCGAATCAAGAATCATAGCCTCGACAAATCATGAAACAATCGAATCCTTCCACAAACCGAACCCAAATCGACCCAAAGAACAAGTACACGAGCACCATGGCTCGGATTAACACCAAGCCGCGAGTCTTAGACTCACGGTTCGATCGAACCATACAAAAATACACCAAACCCGGATACCAAACCATCAAATCCTTACATTTCTTTTAAAAACCCACTTGTATTATATGTGTATAACCAAAACCCACAAGAAAGGTTTGAATTCGTGACCCTAAGTCACGTTTTCGCCAAAAATACGAGTAAAACTCGTCTCACCTTCGATCTACAAAGCTCCAAATCGTGTAATACTTCGAAAATAATGATTTGTGGTGAAAGATGGTGAAGATTCGTGGTGAAAAAATGATGTTATAGGCGCGTGTAGGAGTGGATCTAAAAGATTAGATGATGGAGATTAAGGATATGGTAGTGGTTTTTAGTGGTGGCCGGCGATGGCTGTGGTGGTGGCCGGAAATTAAAGGGGCGGCTAGGGTTAGGAAAACAAGAAAAGAGAAAGATGAGGATGAAGTGGTGAGGTGTTGGTGTGTGTTGCTTATGAACCGAAAACCACAAGGACCCAATTTGTAGTTTATTTTTTTATTTTTTTTATTATTTCTTTTTCTATTAATAATAATAATGATAATAAAAGTAATAATAATAATAGTAATAATAATATTACTATCGGTGTGGAGCGGGTAACGTGGGTAAATGTAAAAACATGTGGCCCGAACCCGAACTCATTTCAAACGTTTAATATCTCACGAAACACCTCGTAAATAAATAAAATATAGTCGGACTCGTAAAACGAATCATAAAAATTTTCATTAGGTAAACCTAGTGCCAGAGTCAACGTAGTACCAGTGAGAATTTAAGAATACATCACCGAGCATAATATCAAGAATGAATTATGAAAATAATTCACGAATTCCATAACATCAATAATCCATAATTATTCATAAAATAGGTCTTACAAGTTCGTTGTGAAATAAAATTTTAAATAAAAATTATAAACGAACTTTAATCGTAATGCGGGTTTTTAAAATAACTCCCTAAATTGCCAGTTGTCACATCCTCCCAGTCTCAGAAGAAACCCGTCCCGGGTTTCACTCGAAAAAAATTCATCTACGAAGTGAAAAGCTTCAGATATCTCTTCTTGAACTCGTCCTCACGTTCCCACGTAAATTCTGGTCCATGTCGGGAATTCCAACGAACTTTGACGAGCGGAATGCGACTTCGCTTGAGTCGTTTAACTTCACGGTCTAAAATCTCAATTGGCTCTTCCACGAAATTCAATTTCTCATCGACACGAATATCCTTCATTGGAATGACAGGCATCTCATCGGAAAGACATTTCTTCAAATTACTAACGTGGAACACGTCGTGAACTTTACTCAGTTCATGTGGTAATTCCAACCTATAAGCCACGGGCCCAATTCTTTCTAAGATCAGAAATGGTCCAATGTAGCGTGGGTTGAGTTTACCACGTTTCCCGAAACGTATCACACCCTTCCAAGGCGAGACTTTCAGCATCACTTTGTCTCCAACCTGGAACTCTAAGGGTTTACGTCTCTAATCGGCGTAGCTCTTCTGCCTATCTCTGGCTGCTTGCAATCGATCACGAATCTGAGCTACTTTCTCAGTAGTTTCCAAAATCAGTTCAGGGCCTGTGAGTTGACTATCTCCAACTTCTGCCCAACCAATAGGCGAACGACACTTTCTGTCATACAAAGCTTCGAATGGTGCAGCCTTAAGACTTGTGTGATAGCTATTATTATAGGAGAATTCCGCAAGGGGTAAATACTTCTCCCAGCCTTTACCAAAGTCTATGATGCATGCACGAAGCATATCCTCTAACGTCTGAATGGTCCTCTCACTTTGACCATCGGTTTGGGGATGATATGCAGTACTCATATCGAGTCTCGTCCCCAAAGCCGTTTGAAGTGATCGCCACAAAGCTGACGTAAAACGGCTATCGCGATCCGAAATGATAGATATCGGGACTCCATGACGCGAAATAATTTCCTTCACATATAACCTCGCAAGCTTATCCACACTATCATCTTCACTTATAGCTAGGAAATGAGCAGACTTTGTCAGACGATCCACAATTACCCAGATAGCGTCACAACCGTTAGCTGTCCTCGGTAATTTGGTAATGAAGTCCATTGTAATCCGCTCCCATTTCCAGACTGGAAGTTCTGGTTGCGTTAGTAATCCTGACGGCCTCTGGTGTTCAGCTTTAACCTTAGCACATGTCAAGCATTTACTAACGTACGATGCTATATCTGCCTTCATATTTGGCCACCAATAGAACTTCTTAAGATCCTGGTACATCTTGTCGGACCCAGGATGAATAGAGTACCTTGACTTATGCGACTCATGCATAATCAACTCCCGAATTCCTCCATACAAAGGTACCCAAATCCGATCTCCAAAACATAACAATCCATCAGAGCGCTTAACAAATCCTTTCTCATTCTCAGCCATCCCAAATATATTCTCGGCAGATCTGTTTTCTGTTTTCAACGCTTCCGTTTGAACTTCACATATTTGAGACGGTAATGGCGATACGATTGTCATTCCTAATGACCTAACTCGTAACGGTGGTATTCTTTCCTTTCGACTAAGAGCATCAGCAACAACGTTTGCTTTACCAGGATGGTAGCGAATTTCGCAATCATAATCGCTTAGCAACTCAATCTAACGTCGTTGTCTCATATTGAGCTCTTTTTTATTCAAGATGTGTTGTAGACTTTTGTGGTCTGTAAATACAACACACTTGGTTCCGTACAAGTAATGTCTCCATATTCTTAAGGCGAAAACCACAGCACCTAACTCCAAATCATGGGTAGTGTAGTTTTTCTCATGCTTCTTGAGCTGTCGGGAAGCATAAGCTATCACCTTCTCTCGTTGCATTAATACGGCTCCCAATCCTTTATGTGAGGCGTCACAATAGACGACGAAATCCTCGTTACCTTCTGGTAACGCTAAGATAGGAGCACTACACAACATCTTCTTAAGCAATTGAAATGCTTCCTCTTCTTTATCTCCCCATTCATACGTAACACTCTTTTGAGTCAATTTGGTCAATGGTTTAGCTATCTTCGAAAATCCCTCAATAAATCTTCGGTAATAAAAAGCTAAACCCAAAAATTGACGAACTTCGGTTGGGGTCGTAGGTGCAGCCCAATCTTTTATCGCCTCAATCTTAGCAGGATCCACATGGACTCCTTGTCTATCAATCACATGACCTAAAAATTGTACCGTCGGAATCCAGAAGTCGCATTTCGTAAACTTGGCATAAAGTTTTTCCTTCCTGAGCAATTCTAAGATGAGTCTTAGATGCTCCTCATGCTCCTTCTCACTCTTTGAATAAATCAGAATATCATCGATGAACACAATCATGAACTTATCTAAGTAAGGCTTACACACCCGATTCATGAGATCCATGAATATTGCCGGTGCGTTAGTCAACCCAAACGGCATCACCTGAAACTCGTAATGCCCGTAACGGGTTCTGAAAGCCGTTTTCGGAATATCTTCCTCGCGAACTCGAAGTTGATGATCTCCCGATCTCAAATCGATCTTCGAGTACACACTCGATCCTTGGAGTTGATCGAACAAGTCGTCGATCCTAGGTAACGGGTATCTATTCTTCACCGTTAACTTATTCAACTCTCTGTAATCAATACACATACGAAAGGATCCATCCTTCTTCTTCACAAATAAGACTGGGGCTCCCCAAGGTGAAGAACTTGGTCTTATGAATCCTTTTTCGGCTAACTCCGCCAATTGTTTTGACAATTCTTCTAGCTCGGTAGGTGCAAGACGATAAGGCGCTCGTGCTACAGGTGCAGCACCAGGTATCAACTCAATCTGAAACTCCACTTGTCTAGTCGGCGGGATTCCCGGCAAATCATCGGGAAACACATCAGGAAAATCACGAACTATAGGCACATCTCCAATGCACCTTTCCTTCTTCTTCGTCCCTTCTTTCTCAGAAATTTGAGCTAAAAAAAGGTAACATCCCTTCTCCATTAGCTTGGGCAACTTAGTGCACGAAATCACTGCTAATCGGGATGGGCTCCTAGAATCCTTTCGATCTCCTAATATATTTAGGACTTCCTTTCCGTATGGTACACGCACGATCTTCTCGTCGCAAAGTATGTGAGCACGATACTTCGACAACCAATCCATACCAATGATGACATCAAAACTTCCTAACGTGACGGGTAGAAGATCTATGTTGAAAGGGTGGTTCAAGAAATTTAACGTACAACCGCGAATGATGGTATTAATCCTTTCTATATTCCCATTAGCTAACTCAATATCATATCCAATTCCTAAGGCCATCGGGGGTTTCTCTAGTAAGGGTGCAAACGTAGTGGACACAAAACTCCTATCGGCATCAGTATCAAATAGTATGGAAGCATAACGATTATTGAGAAGGAACGTACCAGTAACGACGTTCGGATCTTCTCCTCTCTCGTTCCCGAGTGCATACACTCTTCCCTGAGCAGCTCCAGCTTCCACACGTTGGTCCCCATTATCTTGTCGTCCACGGTTTCCTCCAGCTCCACGGTTTCCATGATTGTACCCATTACCACCCGAGCCTTGGTTTCCACGGTTCCACAATTCTCTACACTCATTCCGATAGTGTCCCTTCTTTCCACACCCATAACAAGTAACATCTGCCTTGTTTCTCATCTCAGGAGCAGCTTGAACCATAGCAAGAGGTCGGGCTCTACAATCCCTAGCTGTGTGTCCTTTCTTTGAGCAATTCTGGCATTTCACACTACACCATCCAGTATGACGCTGGTGGCAACGATCACACTTGGGTGCATCACCGTTCTGATTCTTCTTATCTCCATTCCCAATAGCATAAGCCTTAGCTTGTCTTTTGCTTCGGTGATCATTACCCTTAGAGTGACGGTCTCTCTTTCTCTTTCCATTCTTCTCCTTATCAGCTTCTTCTAATTCCAACGAATCCATAAGTTGTTGAGCAATTGTGATTGCCTCATGGATGTTTGCAGGCCTAGCAGAAATCACATCATTTCTCGTAGCTACAGGCAACCCATCAGTATACCTCTCGATCTTTTGAGTCTCGGTTTTCACCATATCTGGGCAAAGCAAGGCCAATTCCTGGTAACGACGATTGTAAGTTGTCATATCTTTACCTTTCACTTTGTGGTTCCAAAATTCAACCTCTAGCTTCTTGACCTCATTCCTTGGGCAATAAGTCTGAATCAGCAGAGACTTAAATTGCTCCCAAGTCATGGCATAAGCTACATCACTCCCAACTGAATTTCGGTAATTGTTCCACCAAGTTAAAGCTTCATCCTTGAAAGTAAAAGAAGCAAACTTTACCTTCGCATTCTCCGCACATCCACTAACATTAAACACTGACTCAGTCTTCTCAATCCACCTAACCAGGTAAACCACTCCTTCAGTTCCACCAAACTCAATAGGTCCACAAATCTTAAACTCCTTGTATTGACATCCATTAGCACGAACAGGTGGAAAAGTTCCAGCAGAATTGTTGGAATGATTTGACTCAGCTAGTAGTTCAGCAACTCTTTGCTCCACAAGTTGATTGATCATTGCTTGATCCACAGTAGGTGCATTAAGTGGAACATGATCATTGTCTCCCTGAACATCAACATTTTGATTCCTGTTGTTGCGGTTAGTAGTGTCTAGGTTGTCAGGAGTAGGGGTTTCAACATTTCGAGTAGGTCGGCGTCCTCGGCGACCAGGAGTAGTCACAGCAGGACCAGTTCTGGTAGCTCTAACAGGGTTTCGTCGTGTTGCCATTAATCTGTAACATCATACAAGTTCATGAGTCTCCAATAGAACTTATCAATATGCTCAACAAGAGTAATTCAACGAAGCCAATCCATGGAAAGAATAGCAACAATACACCACGTAACATCAATAAAGCGAATAAGGACTCAATTTCCATAATACCCAAAATCACATAATACCATATACTAATAACCATCCACCGTACAATAGCGATCTAACATCGTTCCAACTAACGGATAATACAAAACGTACTAATCGTTCCAAAAGAGACGAATACTGAACAAAATACATCAAAATATGATAACTAGCTTTTCTAACTGAACACTCCTCGGTTAAGAAAGCAACAAGACAACATAAACCAATCAACTAGCCACGCTGCTGGCGGAGTCTACTCAACTCCTGCCTCAAGCCATCAAGATCCCTCCATAACGATCCTAGCTCCACGCTATGGGTGTCTCGGTCTCTCTTGAGGTCAGCCACCTCCTTCTCGAGCTCGACATTCCTTTGCCATAGCTTGCGGTCAGCCTCTCGAGCAATAACAAATCCTCGCTGCAAACTATCGATATGCTCGTGGACCTCCATCAAAACTCTCCTCAGCTCAGTAGTCCTGCCCACAACGACAGTCAAGTCAACTCTCAAATCCGCTAAAAAGTCTCCAATAACTCTCTCAAGTCGATCAGATACACGTGCAACTCTCTCACCAAGCTCAGTAATCCGAGCCCACAACCTGCCAATCTCACCCAACTCTGCATGCTCAGCAGAAACCTCAGAAGATGCATCCGACTCAACGGGACTACCAGGTGGCAACTCAAACAAGAACGGATGATCAGGTGAATCATGCTCGATCGGGTGTACAGGTGAATCAGGCTCCTCAGCCTGAGCTGGTGGTACTAACTCATCATCATCATCATCAGGCATCTCATCCTCCTGAGGGTCATCCTCCTCCTCAGGGTCATCATCATCACCCTGCTCAGCCTCTTGAGGGTCATCCTCCTCCTCAGGGTCATCAGCCTCATCCTCACCCTCGTACTCCTCCTCCTCATCGGAAGAGTACCTCATCAATCGTCGTCTCCTACTAGGTGAACCATGTGGAGATGTAGTAGGTGATCTAGGACGACGACGCAATGATGTGGGTGGCGCCTCAGACAGATGAGAGTGAGCATCAATCTGTAAAGGTGATGGAGTAGGGCATACCGACATGCGTGCCGTAGCTCGGTGGGCAAAACGTGGGGCCACACGAGCCAAAGCCTGATGAAGAGTAAGCTGCCTCGATGTACCAGGGAGCCCTAGAGAAGATGCGGGTCCCTGCGTAGATGCAGCAGGTAGTGCTGAAGTAGAAGCTGCCTGTGGTACAGTAGCTGAAAGCATGGCCATCTGGTAAGGGTCATCAGATGCCATAGTGAACTGTGCAGGTAAAACCGGTGCAGTAAGAATATCCTCGACGACATCGGGCATATGGGAGGCCATGGTCTGTGACAACGGCGTAGGGTAGGTGTAAGTGTTTCAAAACAACTAAATCACAACTCGAAATACCATACCAAAAATACTCATCAAATAATTCAATCATATAATCTCAATAAAAAGAATTTCAAACACCGCATTACTAAAATGTTTATAAAACATATAGACCATATAATCCCCGAAAACGTCATCTTATTACTAAAATCCATAAACCTCAAATCATCTCAATAAATCCCAAATCTAACAATCATCTCAAATATCTCATAATACCTCAAATAATAGAAGATGCTTCGGCTTGGCGGGCTGGCGGGCGGTAGTCAAGGATCATTTTCTATAAAAATACGGTTATAGTTTAGGCGTTTATTTACCTAGTTCTCTATAACCTTGGCTCTGATACCAATCTGTAACACCCCCAAAATTTGATACAGCGGAAGACTCAACAAGCTTTCGGGATGCTACGGGGATTGGTATCCAACACAAGACAATATAGAACGAGATAAAGTAAACATAATAAAAACACAACAAAAACGGGGTTTTAAGGTTTACATTTATCCCAACATCATTCAGAGTCAGGCCCAAAATAACATAACAGTAGGTCCAAAATTAATTATCAGAGTTTAGAAAAATAGATCCATAAACCATGAGCCTTGGCCGAGCCTTCCATTCCAAGCATGCATCTCATCACTTATTCACCTGAGAAAACGTGCTAAAAGTCAGCTTTCGCTGGTGAGATCATAGGTTTAAATTCATCTAACAATATAGTGGACATATACGCAAAACGCTTGCTAGCTAGACTAAGGATTCGCTAAAAGCCTGCGGATACCCTCCGCTCCAACCTAACACACGGATACCCTCCGTTCTAACATAGATATTCGGGTAACCCCCGCAATACCAATAAATACTCGGATAACCTCCGAAGTATTAATAACCTATAGGTGCACGCTACAGTATCTAAGTAAGCCAACCTTGAATAGTACACACGAAACCGTGCGACTAAAGCTGACAATTCACCAATAACCAAATAAGCCAACCTTGAATAGTACACACAACAAATATGTGACTAAAGCTGACAATCCATCAATAACCAAATAAGCCAACCTTGAATAGTACACACAAAATGTGTGACTAAAGCTGACAATATATCCTAGTCCATACGCATAGCAAGTTTAGAAAGCATATAAAAGCGATAATAGTCCACATAAAATAATTTGCACGTTTCTCACCCCAAGTATTGAAAACATAGTTGAAGAGAAAAAGTGGGGCTATGACTCACCTCAAGTCCAGAAAATAGCAAGAAGAAGTCGGTAGAAATAAGATGTATAATAACTCACGAAACAGCAACTACGGACTCGGCACGACCTAACAATATTAACTCGTTCAGAAATCATTTCCTCAAATTCAGAATATTCCCAAACCCGGACGAGAATCCGTTTTATTTCCGAAAATCCATTTCGTATTAGTTTTACGTTTGGTATACATACGGGTGGTGGGTCGACTCAAAACAAACCAAAAGATCACACAAAGAATAACAAAATAAACTATGGATCTAATATTAGCCCAATATATCATTTAAATAAATCGCCGAAGTTTATCGAATCCGTCGATTTGATAATCCTCATATTTATTTACGTAACATACCGTTCCAAGATTACACCCAACCTAAAGCACATAGCACATAAATACTATATGGTAGATATCATAGTCTAATAAATTCCTCATATATATCGTCAAATTGGCCAGATTTCCCGATATATACACTCGCAATTTATTACACTTTACATATACCACAACCTATGGGCGTCGTAGGATACGATGCCCATTAATATATTCATTTCATATAGCCAAATAAGCCGATTCAACCTTTCGGTTAAGTGGTTATTTAGTTATATAAAACGTTTATATTAATCGTCATATATCCGTGACAACACGAAAGTCACAATTATAACTTACCTGGACTCGAGTGACAACGATTCCGCATAACTCGATAAGTTTATTTATTATATATAACAAAATGACCTTTTTATTAAATGTTTAATAATTGTCGAGAGTTTCTCGTTTTATAACAAATTTTTATAATAATAATACGTTCAATAATATTACGCCACATTCGTAGCCTAATATATATCTAGTCGTATTATTTATAATATGACTCGTGATTATTATTATTACTAATATACGCGTCTATATAATTATATATCCGTTATTCATGTCTATATATTCATATAAACGTTTATATCATCAATAATTATTATTACGAGTTTTATTACTTCTGTTTTAATTGTAATAGTTATCGAGTCACGCGAAATGGTCACATGTCCGAGTCATGACTCTCGGCTCATTGTCCAAGTCCAACATAATATAAAAGTCATAACCGTCAATAATATCTCCGTCCAACACAATCTCAATCCACGTGCTACAACAATAGGGTCCGACTACGGTACCCGACTAACCTATCTCCGTCAATCTAAGTGACCGTCTCACAATCGGTCCCCAATCACACTTTTCGTCAACAACTCCACAATCGATACCATAATACCATTGTCGAGACCAAACGTGGTCTCGACCCACAAGTGTTCGGCCAAGTAAGTAAACAACCAAATCAATATCAAAACCAAGTTGGCAACAATAATAATAATGAAAAAGAATATAATCCAAGGTCACATTCGGGATGGTTTACCAAGCCAACCCGAGTCTTACTCGACTCAATTGAGTCGCGGTCCAAACCACGAGCACAAAGGCTCGAACCAATCATCAAAGTAACCAAATAGGCTCCAACGAGCACAACAAATTAGCCAATCGACCCATAAGGGTCTCGGCATTAACCACAATCTTACGGCATCGAGCCGTGACTCCATCGAGTCGAACCAAAGTAACAACGAGCCCTAGGCTCGAGTCACAACCAAACGAGAGCCCCATATGGGTCTCGACTTGGTTATACGAGCAACCAAAGGTGACCCCGAGACCTCAAGGGTCTCGGTTAGGCTCGAATCAAGAATCATAGCCTCGACAAATCATGAAACAATCGAATCCTTCCACAAACCGAACCCAAATCGACCCAAAGAACAAGTACACGAGCACCATGGCTCGGATTAACACCAAGCCGCGAGTCTTAGACTCACGGTTCGATCGAACCATCCAAAAATACACCAAACCCGGATACCAAACCATCAAATCCTTACATTTCTTTTAAAAACCCACTTGTATTATATGTGTATAACCAAAACCCACAAGTAAGGTTTGAATTCGTGACCCTAAGTCACGTTTTCGCCAAAAATACGAGTAAAACTCGTCTCACCTTCGATCTACAAAGCTCCAAATCGTGTAATACTTCGAAAATAATGATTTGTGGTGAAAGATGGTGAAGATTCGTGGTGAAAAAATGATGTTATAGGCGCGTGTAGGAGTGGATCTAAAAGATTAGATGATGGAGATTAAGGATATGGTAGTGGTTTTTAGTGGTGGCCGGCGATGGCTGTTGTGGTGGCCGGAAATTAAAGGGGCGGCTAGGGTTAGGAAAACAAGAAAAGAGAAAGATGAGGATGAAGTGGTGAGGTGTTGGTGTGTGTTGCTTATGAACCGAAAACCACAAGGACCCAATTTGTAGTTTATTTTTTTGTTTTTTTTTATTATTTCTTTTTCTATTAATAATAATGATGATAATAAAAGTAATAATAATAATAGTAATAATAATATTACTATTGGTGTGGAGCGGGTAACGTGGGTAAATGTAAAAACATGTGGCCCGAACCCGAACTCATTTCAAACGTTTAATATCTCACGAAACACCTCGTAAATAAATAAAATATAGTCGGACTCGTAAAACGAATCATAAAAATTTTCGTTAGGTAAACCTAGTGCCAGAGTCAACGTAGTACCAGTGAGAATTTAAGAATACATCACCGAGCATAATATCAAGAATGAATTATGAAAATAATTCACGAATTCATAACATCAATAATCCATAATTATTCATAAAATAGGTCTTACAAGTTCGTTGTGAAATAAAATTTTAAATAAAAATTATAAACGAACTTTAATCGTAATGCGGGTTTTTAAAATAACTCCCTAAATTGCCGGTTGTCACATCCTCCCAGTCTTAGAAGAAACCCGTCCCGGGTTTCACTCGAAAAAAATTCATCTACGAAGTGAAAAGCTTCAGATATCTCTTCTTGAACTCGTCCTCACGTTCCCACGTAAATTCTGGTCCATGTCGGGAATTCCAACGAACCTTGACGAGCGGAATGCGACTTCGCTTGAGTCGTTTAACTTCACGGTCTAAAATCTCAATTGGCTCTTCCACGAAATTCAATTTCTCATCGACACGGATATCCTTCATTGGAATGACAGGCATCTCATCGGAAAGACATTTCTTCAAATTACTAACGTGGAACACGTCGTGAACTTTACTCAGTTCATGTGGTAATTCCAACCTATAAGCCACGGGCCCAATTCTTTCTAAGATCAGAAATGGTCCAATGTAGCGTGGGTTGAGTTTACCACGTTTCCCGAAACCTATCACACCCTTCCAAGGCGAGACTTTCAGCATCACTTTGTCTCCAACCAGGAACTCTAAGGGTTTACGTCTTTGATCGGCGTAGCTCTTCTGCCTATCTCTGGCTGCTTGCAATCGATCACGAATCTGAGCTACTTTCTCAGTAGTTTCCAAAATCAGTTCAGGGCCTGTGAGTTGACTATCTCCAACTTCTGCCCAACCAATAGGCGAACGACACTTTCTGCCATACAAAGCTTCGAATGGTGCAACCTTAAGACTTGTGTGGTAGCTATTATTATAGGAGAATTCTGCAAGGGGTAAATACTTCTCCCAGCCTTTACCAAAGTCTATGATGCATGCACGAAGCATATCCTCTAACGTCTGAATGGTCCTCTCACTTTGACCATCGGTTTGGGGATGATATGCAGTACTCATATCGAGTCTCGTCCCCAAAGCCGTTTGAAGTGATCGCCACAAAGCTGACGTAAAACGGCTATCGCGATCCGAAATGATAGATATCGGGACTCCATGACGCGAAATAATTTCCTTCACATATAACCTCGCAAGCTTATCCACACTATCATCTTCACTTATAGCTAGGAAATGAGCAGACTTTGTCAGACGATCCACAATTACCCAGATAGCGTCACAACCGTTAGCTGTCCTCGGTAATTTGGTAATGAAGTCCATTGTAATCCGCTCCCATTTCCAGACTGGAAGTTCTGGTTGCGTTAGTAATCCTGACGGCCTCTGGTGTTCAGCTTTAACCTTAGCACATGTCAAGCATTTACTAACGTACGATGCTATATCTGCCTTCATATTTGGCCACCAATAGAACTTCTTAAGATCCTGGTACATCTTGTCGGACCCAGGATGAATAGAGTACCTTGACTTATGCGACTCATGCATAATCAACTCCCGAATTCCTCCATACAAAGGTACCCAAATCCGATCTCCAAAACATAACAATCCATCAGAGCGCTTAACAAATCCTTTCTCATTCTCAGCCATCCCAAATATATTCTCGGCAGATCTGTTTTCTGTTTTCAACGCTTCCGTTTGAACTTCACACATTTGAGACGGTAATGGCGATACGATTGTCATTCCTAATGACCTAACTCGTAACGGTGGTATTCTTTCCTTTCGACTAAGAGCATAAGCAACAACGTTTGCTTTACCAGGATGGTAGCGAATTTCGCAATCATAATCGCTTAGCAACTCAATCCAACGTCGTTGTCTCATATTGAGCTCTTTTTGATTCAAGATGTGTTGTAGACTTTTGTGGTCTGTAAATACAACACACTTGGTTCCGTACAAGTAATGTCTCCATATTCTTAAGGCGAAAACCACAACACCTAACTCCAAATCATGGGTAGTGTAGTTTTTCTCATGCTTCTTGAGCTGTCGGGAAGCATAAGCTATCACCTTCTCTCGTTGCATTAATACGGCTCCCAATCCTTTATGTGAGGCGTCACAATAGACGACAAAATCCTCGTTACCTTCTGGTAACGCTAAGATAGGAGCACTACACAACATCTTCTTAAGCAATTGAAATGCTTCCTCTTCTTTATCTCCCCATTCATACGTAACACTCTTTTGAGTCAATTTGGTCAATGGTTTAGCTATCTTCGAAAATCCCTCAATAAATCTTCGGTAATAACCAGCTAAACCCAAAAATTGACGAACTTCGGTTGGGGTCGTAGGTGCAGCCCAATCTTTTATCGCCTCAATCTTAGCAGGATCCACATGGACTCCTTGTCTATCAATCACATGACCTAAAAATTGTACCGTCGGAATCCAGAAGTCGCATTTCGTAAACTTGGCATAAAGTTTTTCCTTCCTGAGCAATTCTAAGATGAGTCTTAGATGCTCCTCATGCTCCTTCTCACTCTTTGAATAAATCAGAATATCATCGATGAACACAATCACGAACTTATCTAAGTAAGGCTTACACACCCGATTAATGAGATCCATGAATATTGCCGGTGCGTTAGTCAACCCAAACGGCATCACCTGAAACTCGTAATGCCCGTAAAGGGTTCTGAAAGCCGTTTTCGGAATATCTTCCTCGCGAACTCGAAGTTGATGATCTCCCGATCTCAAATCGATCTTCGAGTACACACTCGATCCTTGGAGTTGATCGAACAAGTCGTCGATCCTAGGTAACGGGTATCTATTCTTCACCGTTAACTTATTCAACTCTCTGTAATCAATACACATACGAAAGGATCCATCCTTCTTCTTCACAAATAAGACTGGGGCTCCCCAAGGTGAAGAACTTGGTCTTATGAATCCTTTTTCGACTAACTCCGCCAATTGTTTTGACAATTCTTCTAGCTCGGTAGGTGCAAGACGATAAGGCGCTCGTGCTACAGGTGCAGCACCAGGTATCAACTCAATCTGAAACTCCACTTGTCTAGTCGGCGGGATTCCCGGCAAATCATCGGGAAACACATCAGGAAAATCACGAACTATAGGCACATCTCCAATGCACCTTTCCTTCTTCTTCGTCCCTTCTTTCTCAGAAATTTGAGCTAAAAAAAGGTAACATCCCTTCTCCATTAGCTTGGGCAACTTAGTGCACGAAATCACTGCTAATCGGGATGGGCTCCTAGAATCCTTTCGATCTCCTAATATATTTAGGACTTCCTTTCCGTATGGTACACGCACGATCTTCTCGTCGCAAAGTATGTAAGCACGATACTTCGACAACCAATCCATACCAATGATGACATCAAAACTTCCTAACGTGACGGGTAGAAGATTTATGTTGAAAGGGTGGTTCAAGAAATTTAACGTACAACCGCGAATGATGGTATTAATCCTTTCTATATACCCATTAGCTAACTCAATATCATATCCAATTCCTAAGGCCATCGGGGGTTTCTCTAGTAAGGGTGCGAACGTAGTGGACACAAAACTCCTATCGGCATCAGTATCAAATAGTATGGAAGCATAACGATTATTGAGAAGGAACGTACCAGTAACGACGTTCGGATCTTCTCCTCTCTCGTTCCCGAGTGCATACACTCTTCCCTGAGCAGCTCCAGCTTCCACACGTTGGTCCCCATTATCTTGTCGTCCACGGTTTCCTCCAGCTCCACGGTTTCCATGATTGTACCCATTACCACCCGAGCCTTGGTTTCCACGGTTCCACGATTCTCTACACTCATTCCGATAGTGTCCCTTCTTTCCACACCCATAACAAGTAACATCTGCCTTGTTTCTCATCTCAGGAGCAGCTTGAACCATAGCAAGAGGTCGGGCTCTACAATCCCTAGCTGTGTGTCCTTTCTTTGAGCAATTCTGGCATTTCACACTACACCATCCAGTATGACGCTGGTGGCAACGATCACACTTGGGTGCATCACCGTTCTGATTCTTCTTATCTCCATTCCCAATGGCATAAGCCTTAGCTTGTCTCTTGCTTCGGTGATCATTACCCTTAGAGTGACGGTCTCTCTTTCTCTTTCCATTCTTCTCCTTATCAGCTTCTTCTAATTCCAACGAATCCATAAGTTGTTGAGCAATTGTGATTGCCTCATGGATGTTTGCAGGCCTAGCAGAAATCACATCATTTCTCGTAGCTACAGGCAACCCATCAGTATACCTCTCGATCTTTTGAGTCTCGGTTTTCACCATATCTGGGCAAAGCAAGGCCAATTCCTGGTAACGACGATTGTAAGTTGTCATATCTTTACCTTTCACTTTGTGGTTCCAAAACTCAATCTCTAGCTTCTTGACCTCATTCCTTGGGCAATAAGTCTGAATCAGCAGAGACTTAAATTGCTCCCAAGTCATGGCATAAGCTACATCACTCCCAACTGAATTTCGGTAATTGTTCCACCAAGTTAAAGCTTCATCCTTGAAAGTAAAAGAAGCAAACTTTACCTTCGCATTCTCCGCACATCCACTAACATTAAACACTGACTCAGTCTTCTCAATCCACCTAACCAGGTAAACCACTCCTTCAGTTCCACCAAACTCAATAGGTCCACAAATCTTAAACTCCTTGTATTGACATCCATTAGCACGACAGGTGGAAAAGTTCCAGCAGAATTGTTGGAATGATTTGACTCAGCTAGTAGTTCAGCAACTCTTTGCTCCACAAGTTGATTGATCATTGCTTGATCCACAGTAGGTGCATTAAGTGGAACATGATCATTGTCTCCCTGAACATCAACATTTTGATTCCTGTTGTTGCGGTTAGTAGTGTCTAGGTTGTCAGGAGTAGGGGTTTCAACATTTCGAGTAGGTCGGCGTCCTCGGCGACCAGGAGTAGTCACAGCAGGACCAGTTCTGGTAGCTCTAACAGGGTTTCGTCGTGTTGCCATTAATCTGTAACATCATACAAGTTCATGAGTCTCCAATAGAACTTATCAATATGCTCAACAAGAGTAATTCAACGAAGCCAATCCATGGAAAGAATAGCAACAATACACCACGTAACATCAATAAAGCGAATAAGGACTCAATTTCCATAATACCCAAAATCACATAATACCATATACTAATAACCATCCACCGTACAATAGCGATCTAACATCGTTCCAACTAACGGATAATACAAAACGTACTAATCGTTCCAAAAGAGACGAATACTGAACAAAATACATCAAAATATGATAACTAGCTTTTCTAACCGAACACTCCTCGGTTAAGAAAGCAACAAGACAACATAAACCAATCAACTAGCCACGCTGCTGGCGGAGTCTACTCAACTCCTGCCTCAAGCCATTAAGATCCCTCCATAACGATCCTAGCTCCACGCTATGGGTGTCTCGGTCTCTCTTGAGGTCAGCCACCTCCTTCTCGAGCTCGGCATTCCTTTGCCATAGCTTGCGGTCAGCCTCTCGAGCAGTAACAAATCCTCCCTGCAAACTATCGATATGCTCGTGGACCTCCATCAAAACTCTCCTCAGCTCAGTAGTCCTGCCCACAACGACAGTCAAGTCAACTCTCAAATCCGCTAAAAAGTCTCCAATAACTCTCTCAAGTCGATCAGATACACGTGCAACTCTCTCACCAAGCTCAGTAATCCGAGCCCACAACCTGTCAATCTCACCCAACTCTGCATGCTCAGCAGAAACCTCAGAAGACGCATCCGACTCAACGGGACTACCAGGTGGCAACTCAAACAAGAACGGATGATCAGGTGAATCATGCTCGATCGGGTGTACAGGTGAATCAGGCTCCTCAGCCTGAGCTGGTGGTACTAACTCATTATCATCATCATCAGGCATCTCATCCTCCTGAGGGTCATCCTCCTCCTCAGGGTCATCATCATCACCCTGCTCAGCCTCTTGAGGGTCATCCTCCTCCTCAGGGTCATCAGCCTCATCCTCACCCTCGTACTCCTCCTCCTCATTGGAAGAGTACCTCATCAATCGTCGTCTCCTACTAGGTGAACCATGTGGAGATGTAGTAGGTGATCTAGGACGACGACGCAATGATGTGGGTGGTGCCTCAGACAGATGAGAGTGAGCATCAATCTGTAAAGGTGATGGAGTAGGGCGTACCGACATGCGTGCCGTAGCTCGGTGGGCAAAACGTGGGGCCACACGAGCCAAAGCCTGATGAAGAGTAAGCTGCCTCGATGTACCAGGGAGCCCTAGAGAAGATGCGGGTCCCTGCGTAGATGCAGCAGGTAGTGCTGAAGTAGAAGCTGCCTGTGGTACAGTAGCTGAAAGCATGGCCATCTGGTAAGGGTCATCAGATGCCATAGTGAACTGTGCAGGTAAAACCGGTGCAGTAAGAATATCCTCGACGACATCGGGCATATGGGAGGCCATGGTCTGTGACAACGGCGTAGGGTAGGTGTAAGTGTTTCAAAACAACTAAATCACAACTCGAAATACCATACCAAAAATACTCATCAAATAATTCAATCATATAATCTCAATAAAAAGAATTTCAAACACCGCATTACTAAAATGTTTATAAAACATATAGACCATATAATCCCCGAAAACGCCATCTTATTACTAAAATCCATAAACCTCAAATCATCTCAATAAATCCCAAATCTAACAATCATCTCAAATATCTCATAATACCTCAAATAATAGAAGATGCTTCGGCTTGGCGGGCTGGCGGGCGGTAGTCAAGGATCATTTTCTATAAAAATACGGTTATAGTTTAGGCGTTTATTTACCTAGTTCTCTATAACCTTGGCTCTGATACCAATCTGTAACACCCCCAAAATTTGATACAGCGGAAGACTCAACAAGCTTTCGGGGTGCTACGGGGATTGGTATCCAACACAAGACAATATAGAACGAGATAAAGTAAACATAATAAAAACACAACCAAAACGGGGTTTTAAGGTTTACATTTATCCCAACATCATTCAGAGTCAGGCCCAAAATAACATAACAGTAGGTCCAAAATTAATTATCAGAGTTTAGAAAAATAGATCCATAAACCATGAGCCTTGGCCGAGCCTTCCATTCCAAGCATGCATCTCATCACTTATTCACCTGAGAAAACGTGCTAAAAGTCAGCTTTCGCTGGTGAGATCATAGGTTTAAATTCATCTAACAATATAGTGGACATATACGCAAAACGCTTGCTAGCTAGACTAAGGATTCGCTAAAAGCCTGCGGATACCCTCCGCTCCAACCTAACACACAGATACCCTCCGTTCTAACATAGATATTCGGGTAACTCCCGCAATACCAATAAATACTCGGATAACCTCCGAAGTATTAATAACCTATAGGTGCACGCTACAGTATCTAAGTAAGCCAACCTTGAATAGTACACACGAAACCGTGCGACTAAAGCTGACAATTCACCAATAACCAAATAAGCCAACCTTGAATAGTACACACAACAAATATGTGACTAAAGCTGACAATCCATCAATAACCAAATAAGCCAACCTTGAATAGTACACACAAAATGTGTGACTAAAGCTGACAATATATCCTAGTCCATACGCATAGCAAGTTTAGAAAGCATATAAAAGCGATAATAGTCCACATAAAATAATTTGCACGTTTCTCACCCCAAGTATTGAAAACATAGTTGAAGAGAAAAAGTGGGGCTATGACTCACCTCAAGTCCAGAAAATAGCAAGAAGAAGTCGGTAGAAATAAGATGTATAATAACTCACGAAACAGCAACTACGGACTCGGCACGACCTAACAATATTAACTCGTTCAGAAATCATTTCCTCAAATTCAGAATATTCCCAAACCCGGACGAGAATCCGTTTTATTTCCGAAAATCCATTTCGTATTAGTTTTACGTTTGGTATCCATACGGGTGGTGGGTCGACTCAAAACAAACCAAAAGATCACACAAAGAATAACAAAATAAACTATGGATCTAATATTAGCCCAATATATCATTTAAATAAATCGCCGAAGTTTATCGAATCCGTCGATTTGATAATCCTCATATTTATTTACGTAACATACCGTTCCAAGATTACACCCAACCTAAAGCACATAGCACATAAATACTATATGGTAGATATCATAGTCTAATAAATTCCTCATATATATCGTCAAATTGGCCAGATTTCCCGATATATACACTCGCAATTTATTACACTTTACATATACCACAACCTATGGGCGTCGTAGGATACGATGCCCATTAATATATTCATTTCATATAGCCAAATAAGCCGATTCAACCTTTCGGTTAAGTGGTTATTTAGTTATATAAAACGTTTATATTAATCGTCATATATCCGTGACAACACGAAAGTCACAATTATAACTTACCTGGACTCGAGTGACAACGATTCCGCATAACTCGATAAGTTTATTTATTATATATAACAAAATGACCTTTTTATTAAATGTTTAATAATTGTCGAGAGTTTCTCGTTTTATAACAAATTTTTATAATAATAATACGTTCAATAATATTACGCCACATTCGTAGCCTAATATATATCTAGTCGTATTATTTATAATATGACTCATGATTATTATTATTACTAATATACGCGTCTATATAATTATATATCCGTTATTCACGTCTATATATTCATATAAACGTTTATATCATCAATAATTATTATTACGAGTTTTATTACTTCTGTTTTAATTGTAATAGTTATCGAGTCACGCGAAATGGTCACATGTCCGAGTCATGACTCTCGGCTCATTGTCCAAGTCCAACATAATATAAAAGTCATAACCGTCAATAATATCTCCGTCCAACACAATCTCAATCCACGTGCTACAACAATAGGGTCCGACTACGGTACCCGACTAACCTATCTCCGTCAATCTAAGTGACCGTCTCACAATCGGTCCCCAATCACACTTTTCGTCAACAACTCCACAATCGATACCATAATACCATTGTCGAGACCAAACGTGGTCTCGACCCACAAGTGTTCGGCCAAGTAAGTAAACAACCAAATCAATATCAAAACCAAGTTGGCAACAATAATAATAATGAAAAAGAATATAATCCAAGGTCACATTCAGGATGGTTTACCAAGCCAACCCGAGTCTTACTCGACTCAATTGAGTCGCGGTCCAAACCACGAGCACAAAGGCTCGAACCAATCATCAAAGTAACCAAATAGGCTCCAACGAGCACAACAAATTAGCCAATCGACCCATAAGGGTCTCGGCATTAACCACAATCTTACGGCATCGAGCCGTGACTCCATCGAGTCGAACCAAAGTAACAACGAGCCCTAGGCTCGAGTCACAACCAAACGAGAGCCCCATATGGGTCTCGACTTGGTTATACGAGCAACCAAAGGTGACCCCGAGACCTCAAGGGTCTCGGTTAGGCTCGAATCAAGAATCAAAGCCTCGACAAATCATGAAACAATCGAATCCTTCCACAAACCGAACCCAAATCGACCCAAAGAACAAGTACACGAGCACCATGGCTCGGATTAACACCAAGCCGTGAGTCTTAGACTCACGGTTCGATCGAACCATCCAAAAATACACCAAACCCGGATACCAAACCATCAAATCCTTACATTTCTTTTAAAAACCCACTTGTATTATATGTGTATAACCAAAACCCACAAGAAAGGTTTGAATTCGTGACCCTAAGTCACGTTTTCGCCAAAAATACGAGTAAAACTCGTCTCACCTTCGATCTACAAAGCTCCAAATCGTGTAATACTTCGAAAATAATGATTTGTGGTGAAAGATGGTGAAGATTCGTGGTGAAAAAATGATGTTATAGGCGCGTGTAGGAGTGGATCTAAAAGATTAGATGATGGAGATTAAGGATACGGTAGTGGTTTTTAGTGGTGGCCGGCGGTGGCTATGGTGGTGGCCGGAAATTAAAGGGGCGGCTAGGGTTAGCAAAACAAGAAAAGAGAGAGATGAGGATGAAGTGGTGAGGTGTTGGTGTGTGTTGCTTATGAACCGAAAACCACAAGGACCCAATTTGTAGTTTATTTATTTATTTTTTTATTTCTTTTTCTATTAATAATAATAATGATAATAAAAGTAATAATAATAATAGTAATAATAATATTACTATCGGTGTGGAGCGGGTAACGTGGGTAAATGTAAAAACATGTGGCCCGAACCCGAACTCAATTCAAACGTTTAATATCTCACGAAACACCTCGTAAATAAATAAAATATAGTCGGACTCGTAAAACGAATCATAAAAATTTTCGTTAGGTAAACCTAATGCCAGAGTCAACGTAGTACCAGTGAGAATTTAAGAATACATCACCGAGCATAATATCAAGAATGAATTATGAAAATAATTCACGAATTCCATAACATCAATAATCCATAATTATTCATAGAATAGGTCTTACAAGTTCGTTGTGAAATAAAATTTTAAATAAAAATTATAAACGAACTATAATCGTAATGCGGGTTTTTAAAATAACTCCCTAAATTGCCGGTTGTCACAGCTATCCAGAAATTGGTAAATGACATAGTGTCGGTGGTACTAGAAGGGACTACCTTAGTTTATCCGAGAAGAGAGACGGGTATACTTGGTAATCAAAACCCTGTAAATTTCATGAAGTATAGACCACCTCACTTAAAGATTCAAGAAGGAATGATCAATCCTACCATCAACCATCATCAAGGAATTAGGCATGGAATGTTACCAAATGGAAATAATCAGAAGAGGAAACTACCCGACACAGGAACCGTCAATCCCGTCTACTGCAACATCTTCAATGCTCAAGATCGTTATCGCAAACATCTAGAAAACCGTATGAAGTATCAACATCAGCTGGGAATCAATCAGATAGCTAATAGAAATTGTCTTGTCGCACCTGTTTCTGGAAGTGGTTACCTTGGAACTCTACCTTGGTGTCAAAAATGCAACCTGCATCACATCGGGAAATGTAGGGTTAGATGCACGAAATGTCAGAAATTAGGTCATCAGACAATTAGCTGCAGGACTAAGGACATGAAAGTACAACCAACAACCATTGTATGTCACGGATATGGTGGACATGGTCATCATGTGAAACGATGTCCAAACTACAATGTTAATTGGAAAGCCAAGACCTTTACAAGAAAATGAAGAATCTTTAAAGACCTTGATAGTATCAAGGGAATGGCAACTAGATTGGAACAGATGAATAAATTCCTGTTGAAGATAAATAAAATCTAGTTTAAAATTTCCTAAGTTGTATTTCTTTCCTGTATTTCACTTCAAGTTACTATGGATGTAACTTAAACAATAATCTGTCTACTGTATCGAAAAATCTCCCTTGTAATATTTCCATAATAATATTAATCCAAGTTAATTTCAACTTCCGTCTCATCTACCAAATAACAATATACAATAATTACTCCATAAATTTTTGAATTATAATATGAATCCTAAAATTCTCCACTTTATTTCAAAAAGAAATTACGTGTTATATCATAAAAATAGCACGTTGAACACCATCTAAAACAATTTATAAAAATATACGATTGAACCAAACATCACATCATTTAGTCCTCAATTATACATAATCTGATCAACTATGTATAATTTAGGAAGAATTATGTTATGAAAGGAACAATGATATTTATAAATAATTTAATAACAATCTTTATTCAAAAGCAAGATAAAAAGTTAAAATAAACTGTTCATAATACATTGAACAACCTATAATAAATACCTATCATATGTCATCACCATTATGATAGGAATCAACAAAAGTATAACTAAGAAAAACACCAATAATTCACAACAACTAATAAAAGACATCAATAACGAAAATATTTATTTAAAATCCATAAAAGTTAATACATAAACAAATAATTAGCATCGGAAGTGCTATCATTACAATTATTACAATACAAACAAAGGAATCTTCAATAGGTTGATCCGCAATGACAAATAAGACTCCCACCAACAAAACAATAGCAAGAGCCACCACAGGATGAATCACTTTAATTATGCTGAAAAATAAATATAAACCAAATATTAAAAATAATAATGAGACAAATTCTTAAAAATAAAACGAGTTTTATTCATTATTCGTTACAAATACATAAAAACATAACAAGAACTTAATCTAAAACAACCCTAGCTTAAGATTTTACCCCAGATCTTGTCGACGGTAATAGCAAGGATAGTCAGGGGTACGACAAACATCAAGATCGCAACCAAGAATCCAAAATCTTCATCCGGAATGTACGCCAAGTAGATAGCGGCAAGGACGACGTACACAATCGCTAAGATGGTTATGAGATGTGGCATTTTGATGGAAAATGAGAGGAAAGTGATTAATGGAAGGAGTGGAAATTAGAAGTGGTATATATAGGCTAAATGTGACCGTTGGGCACTATTCCCGACCGTTGGGTCACTATTACTAGCCGTTATTTTACTATTTATGACCACTAATTTCAATATTCACAACCCTTAAATACTTTAGTTACCTTATCTTGTTGGGTACAAGTAAATCTAACTGAATCCCGTTTTCATAGTTTTAGGAATAAAAATCTCCCGACAACCTCTGTTCAAAAATTCTTTACTCAAGTAATCACATTAAATTTGAATTTCAGGACGAAATTCAGAATGACATGTGGGTACTGTAAAACCTCACGAAAATTCGTATAATTAACTTCGGTTAATTATATAAATAGTCTTTGTCCTTATTGTAATTACCATTTTTACGGGAAAATTTAAATTTTTCTTTGTATATTAAAATGGGCACGATTACGATATTGTTAAATTCTTCAAACGACAAAACAAGTTATCAACAAAATTAACAAAACATTAATTACACTAAACCTAATTAACAAAAACTTAATTACTAAAATTTATAAAATCCAACGGGCCCTTAATCTCCCTAAGCCCAACCGGCCCAAACTATAAACCCATTTTATTTTATAAAATTTCGTATAGATCGATTAATTGAGCCACAAAACATCTCGTTTATTTTTATTTCGTACACACGACCTACCTATATTTTTGCACATTCTTGTTAACCTCCTAGCCAACTATTAGTGTGTCGAATTTCAAGTTCACACGTTGAGATTTGATACATTTTTACAAGGCATTCCGTTTGGCTATGAATCGACCCAAACGATTCATACAAAATCCATTTCTTATCCGTTTTTGTTCCCGTTTGTTCCTATGAGTTTCTAATATTATTTGTAACATGTTTTCATGTGTAAATAATAAGTATGATTGACTATGACTCCCTAAAACACGAATGAACACTCGTTTGTGTTAAGAAAGGGTATGTCGACATACCTCAAACTCACAAGGACGATTTCAATATTTTCTAAGCCTACTCATCTCATTGTTTGTTCAAAACCTACATCCTAGAATCTCTATTCCTGACAATGCATAGTATCTATTGTCTCGTGCAATAATTTGCACCATACAAAACACAAAACCTCCCATATATAACCTACCCGATCGTCCCTTTCCTTCTCCATTCACGAGACAATAGATACTATGCATTGTCAGGAATAGAGATTCTAGGATGTAGGTTTTGAATAAACAATGAGATGAGTAGGCTTAGAAAATATTGAAATCGTCCTTGTGAGTTTGAGGTATGTCGACATACCCTTTCTTAACACAAACGAGTGTTCATTCGTGTTTTAGGGAGTCATAGTCAATCATACTTATTATTTACACATGAAAACGTGTTACAAATAATATTAGAAACTCATAGGAACAAACGGGAACAAAAACGGATAAGAAATGGATTTTGTATGAATCGTTTGGATCGATTCATAGCCAAACGGAATGCCTCGTAAAAATGTATCAAATCTCAACGTGTGAACTTGAAATTCGACACACTAATAGTTGGCTAGGAGGTTAACGAGAATGTGCAAAAATATAGGTAGGTCGTGTGTACGAAATAAAAATAAACGAGACGTTTTGTGGCTCAATTAGTCGATCTATACGAAATTTTATAAAATAAAATGGGTTTATAGTTTGGGCCGGTTGGGCTTAGGGAGATTAAGGGCCCGTTAGATTTTATAAATTTTAGTAATTAAGTTTTTGTTAATTCGGTTTAGTGTAATTAATGTTTTGTTAATTTTGTTGATAACTTGTTTTATCGTTTGACGAATTTGACAATATCGTAATCGTGCCCATTTTAATATACAAAGAAAAATTTTAATTTCCCCGTAAAAATGGTAATTACAATAAGGACAAAGATTATTTATATAATTAACCGAAGTTAATTATACGAATTTTCGTGAGGTTTTACAGTACCCACATGTCATTCTGAATTTCGTCCCGAAATTCAAATTTAATGTGATTACTTGAGTCAAGAATTTTTGAACAGAGGTTGTCGGGAGATTTTTATTCCTAAAACTACGGAAACGGGATTCAGTTAGATTTACTTGTACCTAACAAGATAAGGTAACTAAAGTATTTAAGGGTTGTGAATATTGAAATTAGTGGTCATAAATAGTAAAATAACGGCTAGTAATAGTGGCCCAACGGTCGGGAATAGTGCCCAACGGTCACATTTAGCCTATATATACCACTACCAATTTCCACTCCTTCCATTAATCACTTTCCTCTCATTTTCCATCAAAATGCCGCATCTCATAACCATCTTAGCGATTGTGTACGTCGTCCTTGCCGCTATCTACTTGGCGTATGTTCCGGATGAAGATTTTGGATTCTTGGTTGCGATCTTGATGTTTGTCGTACCCCTGACTATCCTTGCTATTACCGTCGACAAGATCTGGGGGTAAAATCTTAAGCTAGGGTTGTTTTATATTAAGTTCTTGTTATGTTTTTATGTATTTGTAACGAATAATGAATAAAACTCGTTTTATTTTTAAGAATTTGTCTCATTATTATTTTTAATATTTGGTTTATATTTATTTTTCAGCATAATTAAAGTGATTCATCCTGTGGTGGCTCTTGCTATTGTTTTGTTGGTGGGAGTCTTATTTGTCATTGCGGATCAACCTATTAAAGATTCCTTTGTTTGTATTGTAATAATTGTAACGATAGCACTTCCGATGCTAATTATTTGTTTATGTATTAACTTTTATGGATTTTAAATAAATATTTTCGTTATTGATGTCTTTTATTTGTTGTTGTGAATTATTGGTGTTTTTCTTAGTTATACTTTTGTTGATTCCTATCATAATGGTGATGACATATGATAGGTATTTATTATAGGTTGTTCAATGTATTATGAACAGTTTATTTTAACTTTTTATCTTGCTTTTGAATAAAGATTGTTATTAAATTATTTATAAATATCATTGTTCCTTTCATAACATAATTCTTCCTAAATTATACATAGTTGATCAGATTATGTATAATTGACTAAATGATGTGATGTTTGGTTCAATCGTATATTTATATAAATTGTTTTAGATGGTGTTCAACGTGCTATTTTTATGATATAACACGTAATTTCTTTTTGAAATAAAGTGGATAATTTTAGGATTCATATTATAATTCAAAAATTTATGGAGTAATTATTGTATATTGTTATTTGGTAGATGAGACGGAAATTGAAATTAACTTGGATTATTATTATTATGGAAATATTACAAGGGAGATTTATGGATACAGTAGAAAGATTATTGTTTAAGTTACATCCATAGTAACTTGAAGTGAAAGACAGGAAAGAAATACAACTTAGGAAATTTTAAACTAGATTTTATTTATCTTCAACAGGAATTTATTCATCTGTTCCAATCTAGTTGCCTTCCCTTGATACTATCAAGGTCTTTAAAGATTCTTCATTTTCTTGTAAAGGTCTTGGCTTTCCAATTAACATTGTAGTTTGGACATCGTTTCACATGATGACCATGTCCACCACATCCGTGACATACAATGGTAGTTGGTTGTACTTTCATGTCCTTGGTCCTGCAGCTAATTGTCTGATGACCTAATTTCTAACATTTCGTGCATCTAACCCTACATTTCCCGATGTGATGCAGGTTGCATTTTTGACACCAGGGTAGAGTTCCAAGGTAACCACTTCCAGAAACAGGTGCGATAAGACAATTTCTATTAGCTATCTGATTGATTCCCAGCTGATGTTGATACTTCATACGGTTTTCTAGATGTTTGCGATAACGATCTTGAGCATTGAAGATGTTGCAGTAGACGGGATTGACGGTTCCTGTGTCGGGTAGTTTCCTCTTCTGATTATTTCCATTTGGTAACATTCCATGCCTAATTCCTTGATGATGGTTGATGGTAGGATTGATCATTCCTTATTGAATCTTTAAGTGAGGTGGTCTATACTTCATGAAATTTACAGGGTTTTGATTACCAAGTATACCCGTCTCTCTTCTCGGATAAACTAAGGTAGTCCCTTCTAGTACCACCGACACTATGTCATTTACCAATTTATGGATAGCTCCAGGAGTCATGGAAATTTCTGATGATGATTGATATGCATTGTTCATGTTGTCCATTTTCTGTAAACATAAATGAAACTCAACATTAGAATCCATATAATATCAGAAAATTTTTAATAATGAAGTTAATTATTTCATTTATAATAGACTGAATTGACTCCCTACTGTAATCTAATTTCAAGATATGTCTTTGTTGTATCATTTTATTAATGATCAACTATTGATATGGGATTACTAAGGAACAAACCGACTTGTCTATTTCAAATGAAGTTTAATTATCTTTTCTTCATTCTTTAATTCCACTTTCAAAAATTGATATTTAGACGATTCTTAAAATTTTAGGTTAATTATGAAAATTTTTAAGAAATCTTAATTATTTGTAAGAAATCTTATGGTAGATTTGAATAATATTACAGATGTAAACAGAATATTAATAACTTGACCGATTGTCTTTGCAAGATAAACGATACAAGATCTTTTATTAATACTTCATTGATCTGTATAGAATCATTTGGTTATTATAGAAATAACAAATGATGAGATTTTTGCATGAAATATGGGGATTCATTACATGCATGATTTATACGGAAGAAAAGATTGATTCATAACATATATATAACAGAAAAGATGTTATTATACAATATGTTTTGATTACACGTTCTTAAGTTTCAGAATTATTGAACATTACAAGAAATATTAACCAAGTCTATTTGGTTTATTAGGAACAACAAGGAAACTTGTAAATTAAGATTAGTTGCGCCTCTGACGTAAATATCTAATTTCTTTCTCAAGTTCAAGTTGTGCAGCTTCCATGTTTGAGAAACGTTCTTGACACATGTTCATTTGATTTGCCAACATACTCTCTAATGCGGAAATCTTTTGACCCTGGTTTCTGGCTGCATCTCTGGCCATCCATAGGGTTCTCTCAATATCTCCAATTTTTACATGTGTTTGACTGTGTTCTCTTCTTGCACAACGAACCCTGGAGTCCAAACTTCCAAGTTCCTGGTTGGTGTTGTCCTTTATTTCATTAATCTTTATCCCTATCTCACATATTGTTCGCCTCTCAGCATCAGCCCTCTTGAACAATGCGTCAAGGTTACGGTCGTACCATTCAAATTGAGTTGGTCGTAACCCTTTTAGCTGTTCAGTGTGAGCATCCAATATGCCGGCATGTCGATAAATAAGATTCCATATTGATTCAGGAGTGCTTATACCGTAGCCGGGAGAGTTAGGTGAAGATAAATTATTTGGAGAATTTGGTATTGTAGAATCTGAAGTATAAGGTAACGGAGAAATTGGTTCAACATTCGTCCATGATATCTCTTGGCTCGAACCTTGTCCAACTTCGAACGTTGCCTGGCCACCAATCAAATTTTCATATGATTCGGTAGCTCTCCTGATTCTTTGACGTAAAGGTGAACGAATAGGTGATGACGGAGGCGATCTCGGATTGAGTTCTATATTAGGTTGGGATTTTATTATTTGTACATAAGGATCTTCATTATTTGGAGAATTCTTATTGATTGACGAGGTATTAGTATTATGGAGAGTAGATTTGGTATTCACGGGCGTTCCTGAAGACATGCTACAGTAGTAACCGAGAATAATATTTTATGAGTATTTTGTATGTTAAAGATATAACAGTACAGATGAAATAACAATTGTGTAAGAGTAACTATTAAGCATGTAAAGTAATCTCAATAAATAAAGTATGGAGCACGGCAGTCTGCAGACACGGAGGGCATAAAATATTATGGTGTAAAATCATTATTTTGAAAATGAAGTTATAGTTTTAATGTTTGAAAAAATTTAATTCTCTATAACTGTAGCTCTGATACCAATCTGTAACACCCCCATTTTTAAAGTTTGTCGCAGCGGAAAAGTAATTTGGGTGTTACGGTGAGGATCGAAGTTTTAACCACATAAAACGGTTTAAAAGAAACGTTTTAAAAATTATTTGTCATTTAGATAATAATTTTGATAAAAGATGAACCATTTGATTTGAAATCTTATGAAAAGATATAAAGACTTGTAAAAATAACAAATTTGATTTTTACACCCTTTTAATTTATCAGAGTAATAAATGCCCACTCCGTGTCTTGTCCTGCTCCGTTAAATTACCTGAGATATACATGCTTAAAAGTGTCAACACAAAGGTTGGTGAGTTCATAGAGTTTTAGGAAAAACCATTTATTTTGTTAAATTTCAGGAATATTTGATATTAATAAAATACAAATAGTAACGAAACAAGTATCGAATATAATCACAAATAAATCATATTAATATTCAATCACATTTAATAAAGAATCAATAATCTTAACATGAGCTGGAAACTCATGATACTAAATCAATCAGATATACAATTCACGTATGGTCAAACCTATACAGCTGTATCTAAATATATGTTGAATACATATATATTTCCTTTATAGATATTGCACCAAGCCTCATGACACGCAAGACGTTAACAGAATGGGTGATCTATCAAATCAATGACAGATTTTGCCCTCGTGTAATAGGTGATTTGCCAATTTCTATTTTTACTCGAATATAGTGTATCACGACTAATGCGGCTAACCAATTGCAATTGGCATTCCGTCAAGCATTAGTGGGATCGGAGGTCAATCCGAAATAGGTTTCGAAGCTGTTCACTATATTCGCGCTCACATTACAGTGATTAGTGGCTCATGATAGAGGGACTATATGGCGATAAGCTAACTTAGGCAATATCAAGAACCTATGGGCTCATTTAGCATAACATCATGAAATCAAGTATCGTATCACAGAGATCAATTTGCAAACAGTATCGTTTGAGTATCAGAAATTCAATTTGGAAATATCATCACTTGAGTATCAGAAATTCAATTTGAAAGTATCATCTTTTGAGTATCCGAAATTCAGTTTGAAAATATCATCATTTGAGTATCAGAAATTCAGTTTGAAAATATCATCATTTGAGTATCAGAAATTCAATTTGAAAATAGTATCGTTTGAGTATCAGAAATTCAGTTTGAATATTTCGCCAGTAACACATTTATATCACATACCACAATAATCGAATTGAGAACATTTTCATATGAGTATCAATATTTCAGTAAAATAATTCCTCAATAAATATATTTCACATACTACAATAATCACATTGGAAACATTGATATATTATAAATCACAAATTATATTATTTTAATATCAATTAGGAAATTGATTTGAATCATGTATTTTATTTTATTTCATATACTTATCAAGTTATTAAAGTATATGTAAACATGTATCTCCCCCAATGAGTTAAAAACAATTATTGGAAATGGGGCTATGACTCATCTGGATTGATTTGGAAATGAAGAAAAGTAAAGTAGAACGAGATTTATGGGAACGATTATGGAAACGTCGTTGATACGGAACCTGATAAATAAATTTATCAGAGAATATAACCAAATACTATTTGGTAAATACGAACGAATAACGAATAAACATTATCTATACTACCTTATAATGTATTTAGAACATCTATACTTAGAAGTCTTAAAATTTTAAGACCAAAAACATTTCTTTATTAAGAAATTGAAATTAACAAGCCAACATTCAAATGTAAATTAAATGTCTTTAATTGTGCCAACTTTAATATTCATAAAACCCATTTACTTGAGTTGTAACAGCCCATTTAATCCATCATCATCATGTAGTAAATGTGTTGATGGATTAGTAGTTGGACTATTCAAAAATCTGGACCATTAATGGGTTTATCCACATGGGTTGGTAGTTTTATCCCTAAAAATTATGGCAAGTGTGTTGATAGATTAGTAGTTTAGTCATTTTATTTGTAATGTTTTAGATGTATTTTAATTATTATGTAATGGTTGGAAAAAAAAAGATGTTGGTCGGTTTATTATGCTTAAAAGATGACATGAAAAACATTTGTTCGTCATAAAAATAGTCATCGGGTTCCCCGCCGCGGCATTGCGCGGGTACTCATCTAGTTCGTTATAACGAATAGATGATGTAAAGTGAAATTATTATGTCATGCATGATATGATAAAATACTTTATTTAAAATATCCATCGTAGTTTTACCTTTTTAATCGTAAGTAAAAATATTAACTTTTTAAATATCGTTCTATATATAATTAACGTAAAAATAAATAATATATATATATATATATATATATATATATATATATATATATATATATATATATATATATATATATATATATATATAAAACATAAAAGAAATGCATATGACGTGATGGTTGCCGAAAAATAGAAAATAAAATAAGAATGTCAAATAGATTATGTGTAGTCCTTGTCCTTTTTCCAATTTTACACTTTTTATACTAACGGCGTTAGCGTCACACCGTTAGTCCTTTTTATATTTATTTTACAATTATAGTCCACTACATGTCCAATATTACAATCTAAGCTTGTAACAATACTATATTATCAATTTTTATCCTTTATTTCTGTTTCTACATTTTTAGTCCTTAGTTTTCACAGTTTTCACATTTAGTCCCTATATATGTCGTCGCGTTACATTTTTAGTCCAATTTTTGCAAAAGTGATTATAAAAATTTCCTTAGCTTCTTTTATGAATTTCAAGCTTATTTCAACTGCTTATTTTAATAAAAGCTTATTTATTTTGCTTATGGGCCTTAATTCGAACCAAACTAAAGTCCATTTAAAATTTTAGAGGCGAGGGCATGAAAATTCTTTTGGGCTTGAACTTGGGCTTACTTTGTGATTCTAAAAATGTATTTTATGGGCCCAGTGGGCTGTTAAAACGTAAGGTCTTGTTGGGCCTTGTTTTAGCCCACTCGACAACTATAAGGTTTTTATTATAAATCTTGGTTTAAAAATCCGGTTCATGTCGATTCAATTTGGCTCGAGTAAGGTGTCAAAACATAATTATTTTTACCAGTGGTGTATATGAAATTTATAGTTTTCTAGGTGGTCTATTAGTATGTAGAAAAATATGGTACGTTTGTTATACGAAATAAAAAGTTATACGTCGCTTTTGTAGGGTGTTCGAACCATTTTTATACTTGAAAACTTGTAATATTTTCTAAGTGTTTTTGGAAATTTTATACGTGTGAAACATGGTTCGAAAATGAATTAATTTATGCATGTAACATGATAATAAACGTGAAGTGTACGTGCTACGTGACTCCTAGGCCTACCAAGATAGAGGATAGTCACGTTTCGTGTTCTATCGATAAATATGTACGTGTATATATATACCAAAATGACATATGATGAAACGAATATAAATATGATGCATGGAATGAAAATAACTAGTAACATGAAATGAGAAAGGATGTAAACGACTTACTACACCTCTAGGGTGGTAGAGAGTCGAGAAAAACGGATTGAAAGAGGAGTATGGATACACGTTTGATTAGGATTTGATTAGTATGGATCGTATAACAAAGAAGTTACAAACGTCTTGCTTCCAAAAGCTCACGTATGGTTCTCTTGAGGTTACTTACGTACGTTAGAATAGAGATAGAGTAGAAAATGATTTGATGAATGAATGGAGAAGGAAAGGGACGATCGGGTAGGTTATATATGGGAGGTTTTGTGTTTCGTATGGTGCAAATTATTGCACGAGACAATAGATACTATGCATTGTCAGGAATAGAGATTCTAGGATGTAGGTTTTGAATAAACAATGAGATGAGTAGGCTTAGAAAATATTGAAATCGTCCTTGTGAGTTTGAGGTATGTCGACATACCCTTTCTTAACACAAACGAGTGTTCATTCGTGTTTTAGGGAGTCATAGTCAATCATACTTATTATTTACACATGAAAACATGTTACAAATAATATTAGAAACTCATAGGAACAAACGGGAATAAAAACGGATAAGAAATGGATTTTGTATGAATCGTTTGGGTCGATTCATAGCCAAACGGAATGCCTCGTAAAAATGTATCAAATCTCAACGTGTGAACTTGAAATTCGACACACTAATAGTTGGCTAGGAAATTAACGAGAATGTGCAAAAATATAGGTAGGTCGTGTGTACGAAATAAAAATAAATGAGACGTTTTGTGGCTCAATTAGTCGATCTATACGAAATTTTATAAAATAAAATGGGTTTATAGTTTGGGCCGGTTGGGCTTAGGGAGATTAAGGGCCCGTTGGATTTTATAAATTTTAGTAATTAAGTTTTTGTTAATTAGGTTTAGTGTAATTAATGTTTTGTTAATTTTGTTGATAACTTGTTTTGTCGTTTGACGAATTTGACAATATCGTAATCGTGCCCATTTTAATATACAAAGAAAAATTTTAATTTCCCCGTAAAAATGGTGATTACAATAAGGACAAAGATTATTTATATAATTAACCGAAGTTAATTATACGAATTTTCGTGAGGCTTTACACCTTTGATTATAAATTGCACTAAACACTTTGTTTATTCATACCTTAAGTGATTTGGATGTAAAGAGAAATATTAATCACTAAATACTTGTTTATGTCACAAGTTTTAGTTCTATGAGTTTATATTTTGTGATAATTAAAACATAAAGATATTGATAACATGTTAATAATGTTTTTAGGCATTATTTATGTCAACAATCTCCCCCTTTTTGATTATTACAAAACCTTAAACTCAATATATCTAAAACTTGTTTTTAGACAAGTATTATAGAGTTTACATTTCTCTTCTCCCCCTTTTTGTATAATTAAAAAGGTTAAGCCGAGTAAGCTTCGCGAGGGAAGTTTAAACGGGTAAATGCTCCCCCTTGATGTATGATCCCCCTCATTTGAGAGCACCAATGGAATGAGCTATGGAGATCTTTGCTACAAAAATATTTGAAGAGAGCAAGATACACATATATGCAAGGCAACAATTATGCAACTAAACATAGATTCATTCAAGCATTATAGAAATGATAAGCATTACAACATTCAATATGCTTGAAGCATATTGATAAAAATAACACAAAAGAAAAGACATAGTCCTATATTGCCTAAAAGTGCACTTGGACTTGCTTGCAACCCATGGTTGATTCGTATTTGAAAGTGAAAATCATAAGCATATAGTATGCTTAGATGGTTGATGATGGAGCGTTTGGAATGAAGATGGTTGAGTTAGGGTAAGGTTGTTGGATTAATGGAGGTATATGTTTGGGTCATGAATGTTGGAGACTTTGGTTGTGGAGAGTTTGTAGCGGAAGAGGTTGATTAAGGTTTTGGATGTTGTTCAAGTGAGGGTATTTGATGTGATCTAGTGAGAAGATATTCAATCCAAGTGAAGTGTTCATTGAATGCAATGGTTTTTAGGAGAAAGATGCAACAAGGTCAATTGTTGACATGCTTCTCAAGTTGATTTATGTTGTATGGTGATGAGGGTGATCTAGATAAAGGTGGATCCAAATTGCGTTGAGCAAGATGTAAGGCTAAAAGAGCACTAAGCTCATGGGATTCTTTTAGCGCCTCAACGAACATTAAGTGTTCGGAGGAAGGTGATGGTGGTGGAGCATGATAGTTGTCTTGGGTGAAGGTTTGAACATGCAACATAGGAATGGCATGTGAAGTTGTAGGATGTGGTGGTGATACTCTTGGTGGTGTAGACATGTTTGAGCTTGGGTAATCACGAAAACATGATATGCGTGGAAGAGATGCTTCATGAGTGGATGGTGTTTTTGTTGAATGAGCAACATGTAGAGTGTTGGTAATGAGGTTGGGATTATTGTTTTGGGATTGTGCATGCTCATCATAAGAAGGAGCATTAGTGGAAGCACGAATGGATGATTTGTTGTTAAATGGATCATTTGTGTGAGAGTGAGGTTTAGGTGTTGGTTGATTATGAACAACATCGCTTGAGTTGTGAAAAGATTATGAGGTTTGAGTGTAATGTAGAAGGATATGGGTGAGTAAAGGTTTTTGATATGTAATGTTGGTGAGAAGGAGAGTGAGGTGTTAGGTATGTAATGTTGAAGACGTAGGAGGAATTTGGTGTTGGATATTTGACAACATCATTTGGTTTGACAGGCTTTTAATGGAAGTTAGGCTTTCTTCTCCAAACGGGTTATTTGGTGGTTTTGGTTTAATGGGAGAGGTCATGAAGAGATGAGTATAGATTGAGAGGAATGAGGGTGTTTATAATGTAAGATTGGTGGGATTAAGGATGTATAGATTTTGATAGAGGGTTTAGGATAAAATAGGTTTATGAATTTTGGGAAGTGTATGATGAAATGGGCTAAAAAGTAGAGAAAGGAAATAACACCTTCGACCATCAGATGGCCGGTCCCCTTAATAATTAAGGGGGCCGCCCATCTGGTGATTCCCAGATTGCCAGAAAAGGTTTTTTTTTTTTTTTTTTTTTTTTTTTTTTTTTTTTTTTTTTTTTTAGTGAATTGCAGAAAGGTTGTGTTTTTGGTTTCAGACAAGTCCAACTCTTTGAGGCAATTAAGCATATACTAATTATGTAGGCAAATATGTAGCCAAAGCATGTTAATCAAAGAGATTAAGTAAACAAGCAATTTCATCTAGCATGCAACATACTCATCAAGCAAGTAAACTTAAGTACTAGGAAACAATAAGCAACATCAAGTATTTCATAACTACATAACTAGGAGGATTAATCCTAATGTGTATCAATGTGCAATAAGTGGGTAGTTATGATAGCATGGATTTCTAGACTTGTTACAAACAAAGTCTTAATGAACAAACCATGATCCTCTTGATTTGATTTAGTTCACTTATAAGTGTCATTTATATAAATATAGATGACAAATATGAGATCACCATGCATGATTTTAAAAGAGACGTTTTTAGCATTATTCAACAATGTTTGAAAGTAAGTTTTCAATTAGATGTGAGAGTTATTTGAATAAAATAGATTGGGTTTTTACTTCAAAATGTGTGAATGAACGGTAAAGAATATTTTCCCAATCTTTAGTTTTGATCAAAACAAAATTGTGAATATTGATAGTGAAAACATGTTATTTAAAAGTGAGATAGTTATTTGAAAAACTATTTTCCAAAATGTGAGGTTTTTGCATATTTTTAAAGATATTAGATTTTTGACAACAAATATCATAAATCAGATATTTAAAAAAATGTTTATTAAAGATCTCATGCTCAAGAGGATTGGTTAGGCCTATTATTATCTCATGCTATCGTTTCTACATATCCTATGATCCTAAAGGAAATGAAGACGATAATTTATATATTAGATGCGAGAGTGTTGAATGGGGTATAACTTAATATCTATAGTTCCTTTGTTTTCGCACGCTTATCTAACTTAATGCCATAGTCTACGAGAGCTTGTTTCATCAATAGTTTTCTTACGCGATAGATCTAATCCTACTTCTATATTAACGATCGATCCACTTAACTCATTTCACTTCATCACCATGAGTTTGCTAATAGTGGATATAGAAGATTTCCGTTCTCTATTTCGTTCGGCAATGAACAATTTTATCTTATTCCTAGGAGAGTCAACCAATGATGTTTCTAGGTTATAAGAATATAAGCTATTACGTACACATATATGTATAACTAAGCATTAATCTAACTAATCATATATCTAAGCATGCAAATTATAGCGATGAACTTAAAAGAAACGCGTACCTTTTAGTCTTCAATGGAATATCTTCAAGCACTTCAAGTGACCATGTTGACTTATAGAAGTCATTTGTAGATGATATTCCAACTTCTTCCAAGATTGACAGCTTAGCCACTTGGTTCCCATTGTCTCATTGGTCCAAAGTTGTTTGGTCCAAACATATTCAACATTTGGCTAGGATGCATGTATGGTGGTGGTATTCCCCAAGGATTGTAACTTGGTTGATAATTCCACATTTGATGACTAGTATTATTGTAGTTTTGTCTATTTTGGTTTCTTCTAGGTTGAGGTGTTTTAGATCGAGTATGAAGATTATTTGGTTTTCTCGGTGGTGGAGTTTTAGATCTTAATTTAAATTTAGAGGATCCTACTTCAGTCTTTAAGGATGGTTTATAAAAAGTTTTTACTTTTTCATCATTCGCAATGGGTATTTTTCTATCTTTTGTAAGTATATACTTAGGTTTTGATTCTAATGATTTTTGTTTACTAGATTCACATTCAAACTGTATACTTTTATTTTCACTAGTTGAAACATTAGTTGAGGTTAATCCTAGACCGGTTTTATCTTCCGAAGTTTCTTGAACACTTATTATTTTCTTAAGTAAGTTACTACTATTTTTAAACTTGTCAAGTTTGAAAATTTCATCTTTAAGTTTTTCATTTTCATTATTAACCTCTATGCATGTTTTACATTCTATAAAAACTTCTTTTCCTTTTTTCAAATGTTGTAGTCTAATTTTTAATTCGAGTACTTCATTTTCTAATAGATTATTAATATGTTTTAGTGACTTATTTTTAGCTATAACCTTTTGACCTAATTTTCATAACCTATTATACTCACTATCTAGGTCTTTTTCGTCTAATGATAAATTTTCGTCACTAAAGTATTTGGTTTCGGAACGTACCTCGCTTGATGTCTTAGCCATAAGACATTTCTCCTCATTTGTGATTTCTTTCTCATCATCATCGCTATCACTCCAAGCTCCTCCAACAAACGCCTTTTGATTTCTTGACATCATTGGACATTTTTCGATGAGATGATTTTGATCACCACATTTGAAGCACTTCCTATCACTTTTGCCATTTTTGTCATCTTTATTTCTTTGGTTTGCTTTCCTTTCATCATGCGGTTGTCTAACGAATCTTCCTCGCCTTTTGAAGAGTTTCTTGAAGTCTCTTACGGCCATCGCATATTCTTCGTTATCACTTTCGGAGGTTGAGCTATCCTCGTTACTAGATTCCTTCCTAGCTTTCAACGCAATTGACTTGCTTTGCTCTCTTTTTCCATTGACCATCTCGGAGTCTTTCTTTATTATTGCTTCGTAGACTTTCAAGTTGCCGATCAACTCATCAAGTTGAAGAGTTGACAAGTTCTTCGATTCTTCAATCGCCGTAACTTTAGTTCGCCATTTTGGATGAAGAGCCCTAAGAAATTTCCTAACAAAATTCTTACTAGAAAAATTCTCATCAAGTGTTTTTAAACTTGTGATGATGGTGTTAAACCTAGCAAAAGCATTATCTATTGATTCCTCCTCCGGAATTGTAAATTGTTCATATTGTTGAACAAGAAGATCTATTTTGTTCTCTTTAACTTGACTATTACATTGGTGAGTGATTAGTAAAGAATCCCAAATTTATTTTGCGGTTTTACACATAAAAATTCTTTCATATTCTTTGCGTGGTAAGGTATTATAAATAACCATTTTAGCCTCATTATTTTTTGCTAGTTTCTTTTTCAAATCATTATTTTGTTTTTCAAAAAATACAATTTCATCCATTTTAGTTTCAAAATTATATTGAATAGGGGGAAAATCACCAAAGGTAATGACATGCCAAAGATCAAGATCTTTTGATTTCACATAAGTTTCGAATCTATTTTTCCAATATAAAAATCCATCACTTTCAAATAGTGGTGGTCTTTGCATAGATTGCCATTCTAAATATTTTTTCAGATTCCATAGATCGTTACAAGTTTTAAAATACAATATATTTTAAAAATCTTCCTAGACGTGGCTCTGGTACCAATTGTGGAAAACTAGAAGGGGGGTTGAATAGTTTTACGTCTTTTTAATTTTATTATGAAAACTTAGTTTAATTTTAAAACCTTGTTTGCTTTTAAAACTTTGATTCAATCTTATGTGAACTCAAATCTTGAACAATATGAACAAGTATATCTAAGTATGAACAATAATAATAATGTAAACTAAGTATGTGAAATCAACACATGTATAATATAAACAATTATAGCTATATATAAGAGATAAGTACGTAATCGTTTATTTTATAATCCTTAGTTATATTTTGTATGAAAACTATAGTTGATCGAAATGATCAATTATATGTATGTAACCTTTTTAGTTTGATTGTAAAAACTTTGTTTTGTGAATGAAATTTTCGTTTGATCTTTAAGTAAAATCAATACTACCACTATATGAGCAACTATATATATACGTCTACGTCTACAAAAGTAATAACGAGATAAGCAAGATAATAAGTAAGATATGGAAAGATCTAACCGCGAGACAAAGGATTTATAGTGGTTCGGCTACAAGGACACCTTCCTTGCCCTACTCCACTCCTCGAGTCACCTACTCGAGAGTTTTCTTCTCTATGTCAACAAGCTCCTTATGGCGGAGAAACCTTACACACCAATATACACACCACAACTTCGTCACAACTTATTCACACCTTCTACACAACTTCTTCACACCTAGTCACTACTTAATCACAACACTACTTCTTCACACCTATCTATCTTCACAACTATCTACTTCAAGCCTATCTTCTTCACACCAATTTACTTCACAACTAACAACTTCACGCCTAGCTTCTTCACTATAATCTAATTCCTAACTTTTCTTCTTCACACCAACCAACTAACTAATCACACAATCAATATACCTAGCACAATGATGCGTGGGAATCGCACCTTGAGATCTAGAAGAACTACCCCTATGTTGGCGAGTTCGTTTGCTCATTTTCCTGAAAAAAAATGTGGTGAGCGGAAATGATTAGAACGCGAGATTTATATGAATTTTTATGCAGTCAGACACATCTGACGCCGTCAAGAGTATTTTCTGACGCCGTCAGATGGACCAGAAATGAAGCCATGCAAAAGCGAGGGAAAAACCAATTTTCAAACTCTTAACCCATTACCCAAACGCTCCTTAAATCAGGAAACAGGGGTGGGGGGTCAAAAAATCCGAGGCATGATGGGTTCTCCCTAAATTAATGCATGATTCGGATGAGACAACATCATCAAATGGTAACCCCACGATTACAAATCACCAATTGGATGGCATTACGATTTGCTAATGGTGGGTCAAGAATGGGGTTTCGGGGGAAAGGGGTTTTTCAAATTGACGGGTCCTAAGGATAATTAACCGAGAAAGGATGAAGAAAACTTACTTACAAAGGAGAGATCGAAGGCGGAAGATGTCGAATTGGAGGTTTGAGAGTCAGAGTAGCAGCAACACTATGGGTGAGATTTGTGGGGTATGGGTTGAAAGTGATTGGTTCTTGGGTTAATATTGCTGATTCGTCGAGCTGACGGCGTCAAGGGTTAAATTTGACGCCGTCAGATGCCCGTGTAGGGTGAGGTTTGGAGTAGTTTCAAGTTTAGTCCCTGCTCTTTGCGTGAATAACTAAACACAAGTAAAACCCATGAGTAGCTATTCCGTTAACGAGGTCCACCAGGGTCGAACGTCTCATTACTATCGCGGAAAGAGGTGAGGTAGTAGCTGGGGTCGGGTGGTGTCTTGGCAAAGTTGATCCTTATGCACGAATTATTGGCGTGAGAGAAAAGATGTTGTTCAATGGGAGGTTTCAAATCAATGGTGTTTATGAGGTGTGGCCTCTTTACACCGGGTTTGAAACCAACAGAACGTTTTGTGGATGAGATCGGGAATGTGGTTTGCAAGTATCCAACGAAAATACTATTTATTCGCGAGCTTTTCTCCGTGTGGGGGTGTTTATGAGAATGGGGGGTAGTCAGTGGTAAAGCTTTTGAGGAGAATTTCCAGCTGTCCTCCTGGTCAAATACCAAAGGGGCTGACACCTCGAAGACTTTTTCAATCTTTTTGGGTATAGAATTTTCTTTGATCTTTTCTTTGACCCTTGATATGAATTGGTCTGCGAAATCCATGAAGGTTTTGTGAGTGTTTTCCATGCGTGCCTCAAGATGCTGGATTTGCTTTTCCTGATTATCCATGAAGGTCATCATTATTCCTTCGAATTCCTTTTGTCGTGAGCGTTCAGGAAAATTTTGGCTGATAGCCGTGTTCCTATGTGAGTTAGGGTTACACATGGATTCAGTAGCTAGTTTCTCAATACTCATCAGTTCTTTTACCTGTTTCTCGATACTTCCCAACAATTGTTCTTGGGTGGCACATGCATAGTCAAGCTTTGCTTTGCTCGGGAGCATCGGGTCCTCCCATCCTTCCTCTTCGTATTGTGCCAACTCCTCAAGAACTTTCCAACATTCGTCAACGCTAAGTCTATCTAGCCTACCCTTGGCTGCGTAATCAATGGCTTTTCTTGTTTGATAGTCAACCTTACCATAAAAGATTTGGATCTGCAGCCATGGTTCGATCCCATGATGAGGAACTTTTCGGAGTAGGTCTTTATATCGATTCCATGCTTCATAAAAAGATTCATTTTGACGTTGTTGGAACATCAAGATGTCATTTCTAAGCTTAGTAGTTCTCCCCGGTGGGAAAAATTGAGCAAGGAAACGAGTGGTGAGATCATCCCATGTGGTGATGGATCCCGCGGGTAAACGCTCAAGCCATTGACTAGCTTGATCCCGTAGAGAGAATTGGAATAGGCGTAAACGGGTAGTCTCTCTAGTTTCAACACCTAGGTCTATGGAATCTACGATTTTGAGGAAGTCCTTAAGGTGTTGGTTTGGATCTTCGGAACGAAGTCCATGGAATGCACATCCGCTTTGCACCAACCGGATGGTGTCGGATCGCAAGGGGGTCACATTGGCTCCGGTGAGCTCAATGGTGTTTCGGTAGCCTTGGTGGCTAGGTCGGGAATACTCTCCTAAGGTTCGGGGCCTAAGGGGTTCTAATGGTGGGTTTTGTTGTGGTGGGATGATGGGTTCAAAGATGTTACCACCTTCCATGATGTCGGATGGTAAAGAGTTACGAACAAAAGCACGAAGAAATAAGATAGACTAAAGAAGACCTAAAAATAAAAATAAAATCTTACTAGAAAGGAATCTAGCAAGTAGACCTAATAAAAAGAAATCCTAACCTAGACAATAACTATTCCCCGGGCTGCGGCGCCAAAAACTTGATGCGTGGGAATCGCACCTTGCTTTACCTCTCGAGGGATCTCGCGAGGCTTACAACCCCCACCAGGCAGTGTACCTGATCGTTGTAGTATAGTATAGTGACAAGTACCGGGGGATTGATCGTTCAGCTTAGGAATAGTGTCGCTAGGATTAGAAAGCCTAATTAATAGTTCTAGAGATGGAAGATGATTATTTTTGTGTTTTTATATTTTATGAAAGCAAGTAAAATCTCGGGTTTTGAAGGAGTGGGCGGAATTAGTTGCTAATCAACTAACCCAAAAACTACTTTATAACTAATTAACTAATGAAAATGAAATTAAACTAATATTAAACTAAGGTTGTGAGCAATGGTTGGAGAAATTGTGTTTACTTAGACTTCATTACTCCCTAGATATCTTTTACATGTTAATTACTTGTTACACTTGTATGAATGACGGGTTGTATTCCTTAATACCATTCGTGGAGTGGCATACATAACTCCCCAACTCTATGAGCTCTTATCTCCTCCTACACCATGACCCAGCACAACTATAGGGATTGTAAACAGTGGCTCATGCATTAAATACAACCAATAAAGACCTAGTACGCCTCGGTTCATGTTTCTTAAGACGTTCAAGCATGTTACCATTTGGAGATCTGCCAGTTTTCTTAAGCCTAACATATAATATCATTCATTCAAAACAAGAATAGACAAGTAATCAACACATAATCAACATCTAGGTTTCATTAGATCTAAGCAAACACAAGAGAGATCTAGCCTAGCATAGTAGAATTAAGATAAGAACAAAAGATAGACAACCAACACATAGACATATTGATTGAATTAAGAGTATACTTATCTCAATTACAATGCAAGGTCTCAAGGGTTTGGAACCCTTGAAAAACCTGTAAAAGAGGCACCAAAATCGTCTTTAGGGTTTCACCAAAACTTCTCTTCTTTTTTAATGAAAAAACTAGAAAACTATATATAGGAAAATCGTCCTGACGGCGTCAAGAGTAAAATATGACGCCGTCAACTCGCCGCCATATACTTCCTCGGACGCCCTAGATCCAATCGTGACGGCCTATGTGACGCCGTCACCACCCTCGGTAAATTAATCTTGGTCATTTTGACGCCGTCATCTCTTCATCTGACGCCTTCACAACCTTCGGTAAAATATTCATCCTTTCTGACGCCGTCAAGAGTAAATCCTTGACGCCGTCACCTTGTAATTCCAGCTTGGATTTGGTACTTTGTTGTTTTCTTCACTTTATGCTCCAAAAACGTCCAAAATAGCCTCTTTTCCAGAATTCACTCTCCAAACACCTAAAATCACAAAAGGAACGATTTAGGGCAATATTTGATCAAATAAATTCGGATTCGGGCTTAAATGACCCCCTAAAAACGGATCATTTTTCGCCTCATCATATACCCTTACACTTGAGATTTGCTTGTCCTCAAGCAAATGAGCTTTTATTCTACTCAAAAGACAAGTTAGGGGTCATTTAACACTAATATAAAAGTAATTACAACAAATAATCGTTCCACTAAAGACCAATAGACAAGCACGGAGGTCATACACAAGCACCTCACAAATAGTGTTTAGATACTCACATCTCTCGGGTGTAATAAAGTAATATAACATTATGGAAATGGAAGATATCTCTCACTACCTGTCATAGCAAAATAGATTACCATAGGCTTGGGAAAGGATCAAACCTCCACCACATGGCGTAAGCACCTAGGATAAACTATCAAAGAGGTCTTTTAAAGGGTTATAACGTTAGGTGTAGGGATATGAATTACACGGTTTTGTTGGATAAAGGGGATTTTACTGGTGGCGAGTTAACAATCTTAGTTAATTACATGTACAAGATGACGTTGCTAAGCCAAGACTAGACTCGACTTAAGCTAATAAATGAAAAATAACTAAAAACATAAAATGAACATAGAATGAAAACGGGATGGTAGTCCGTATGTTTTTTCTCTCTTTCTTTTCTTTTTTTTTTATTTTTTATTTTTTTTTTCTTTTTCTTTTTTTTTTCGATTTTTTTTTTTTTTTTTTTTTTTTTTTTTTTTTTTTTTTTTTCATACACTCTTACCCTACCATCCAAAATAATACATCATAGGGGTTTGAGCATTCCCCTTACACTTGAATCTTTACATACTTTACATTAAACTATTCTAATGACTCGAATTAAGAAAATCAAAACACTTGGAGCACTTTTAAGATTAACGTACATATGGGGGTAATAAGTGTTGTTCTTCCCCATTACTCCATAAAATAAGTACTTACCCATGAGTCCCAATCGTCCCAAAACAATATGTACAAGGATATGACTCGACTTAGCAACCATGTAATCAATTAGAAAGTTAACTTAGGGTTTAACACATAACAATAATGCACTAAAAATGAGCGCATACACGGAAGGCTAAGGCGATTTGGGTGTACATTTAAGTGGGGTGTAACAAATTCTTCCTTTAAGTAAGATGCTTAAAGTTAGAAACGAAAAGATAGGCTCGGAGGGGTGTACTAGGGGTATCGTGTACTAAAAATGAGTACAACGCTAAGGGTGTGGGAAAAATTAGTTGACTTAACTAGCCAAGTAATATGACTTAAATGGTCAAGTAATCGTAATACGGGTTTAACACAAGGGTGATCCTAATGCCTCTTATCATGTAGTAAATCCTACTACACGAATGTAGTCTCACTAGCGGTCTCGGGATGCATCACTAACGCAAGTTCTAGAATCTAAATGCTACCGGTACACTCATAAGCACCAATAATAAATGCTTTTCCTATCAAAACTAAAGGCGAACCTCACATTTTTGGGTGGAAAATTTTTCTGAATATACGGTTATGTGCTAGTCATACAACCTCCTATCCATGAGACACTTGCTATGGCTAAAGTTTCACTCCTAAATGTTGTAAAAAATTTTAAATTTGGCGCTAAAATTACACTAACAAGTATTTCTCATAGTTTTATTACTCATCTACTATCAAACAAAACAAACTCAAGCGCAAGTGCATATGTAAGGTATCATCTTTTTACCCTCCCCTTACACTTAAGATGAACATTGTCCCCAATGTTCAAGTAAAGAATGTAAAAGTTAAAAGTAAAGAGAATGAATTCAAATACTCCCCTGATTCGCTCGGTATGGATTTTAGGTTGGCCAGGTTAAATCTTCCTCCAAGAAAACGAACAATCAAAGCTTCCCTTCCAGAATATAAATCATCTTCTTGTCTCAAATAACCTGTAAATCCTGACAAAAGTAGACAAGGCAACCTCGCGTAAAATCGGCGGCATCCTATATAAGTTACTAAATCCTAGAAAACAAAATAAGATATAATGCTTGTGGAATGAAGTTTGCAGATTTCCTGGAGATTATAAAACTTAATAATTCACAAAAACTTATAAGACTCCGTTAGAAAAACAAAACTGGTAAAATTTCCAGATTTTTGACTCCTGACACCGTCAAGAGCAATTGCCTGACGCCGTCAGAATGAACCTGCAGAAATCTTTATGTTAAGTTTCCGGAAAATTTCTGGAAAAACTTTGTCCTACTTCCTGGAAAATCCTGCAAAACTACATTATGACTCAATACAAGCATTTGACTCTAACAATACGAATACACATGTTCATTAAATATTGTGGAGAATCATGATCGATTTGTTTCTTAAAAAAACATATTTGGGGTTTCCCCTTACACTTATCTTTTGCAAAAATACCTTTAGGTTGAAGTTAAGACTAGGCTAAACAACATAATAAAGTATTTCCACATTTTAATTGAGAAACATGATCAACCAACAATAAAAATAAAACATGCATACGGAAGCAAATAACAATCAAACAATTAAAATCACACAAAACATGGGTTTGTAAAGATAAATAATCAAAAATTAAAAGCTAATCATTCAAACATTAATTAAAAGAACAGAAATGGAAATTGTTCAAAGCCAACAAAGGCCGGATCCTAGACTATTACAACCAAATGTTTTAAATTATTCAACCAAAAATAAATTGTTCAAGAATTACAGACATCAAGATGGATCACTGAGGGGGAGGACCAAAACGATAATCATAGCCAGGTGGGAGATGTCCAGTGTACCCATAGGGAGGGTAGTCAGTCTCTCGGCCTGGGAAGGGGTCAATCTGCAGGTGAGGCTCAAGCTGATCTCGGGTGGAGAGGTGCTGCATCTGGCGGACGGTATGATCATACATCCAGTCAAAGCGCTGGTCGGTAGTTGCTCGCCACGTGTCCATCTGACCCATCCAGACACCCTGGTGTGCCTGCCAGTCTCCCCGACTCATATGTCGGTAGTAATCAGCCGTCCCTGCCTCATACTGATGCTGCTGGGGCACTCCCTCATCATCACCGTCATCATCCTCATTATCATCCCCTATGTACCATATATAGGTACCGTCCCCCACCTGCATCACAATCCTCATCTGCCTAAGGGATTTAGCCCTTACTACCCTGCATTTCCCACATTCGCTCAAGTACCCCATGATCTGAGGAGTAAGAAGATCATAGGAACGAGCCAACCGTGTGATGAACATCCCCCCATAAACCTTGTCGATATCCCTCTCACCCACACTGCTCTTCAAGTAACTGGCCACCCAAAACGGGATGTTGCAGTAGACATCCTCAGCAAAGATGGTGTACAAGTAGAATAAGTCCGAAGCAGTGATACGGTGAGTGGTGCCCTGACGTGCAGACAAACCATATGTGAGGCACCTGTGAACTAGCCTAACAATGGGGTCCCTGATCGATGCAGCCCCAGTAGTCGACGTGTAGGCCCCATTCCCAATGGTGGGCCAGAAGGTAAGACACCTCATCTCATTCCGCTGAGTCTCTCCATGTAACAGATTCAGCAGAAAAGCCCCATCAACCTCCTCACTGGTATATAGCCCCAGCCTCCAACCAAACTCAGCCACAGAACAAGACCTCAACTCACCCCCTAGCCTAAAGTATATCGTGGTGCCCCCCATATCTCCCCTAGCCTCAGCTTGGTCAAACCGGAAAGTCGCAAAGAACTCTCGTACCAACTCACTAAACACCGTCTCCCTTATTCTAAACAATCTCTCCCATTGCGGACCCGCGAATCCATCTGTGCGGATCCTCACCCTCCAACCCACTAGCTCTCAGAAAATCCCAGTCAACCACCGCCCCAACATCGATGTGGTGGTTACACAACTCCTCATACTTAGTACTAGTGCCGACATCACCAAACTCACTCCAACTATGCACTAATTCCCCATAAGTAACTCCTTGAGATCTAGAAGAACTACCCCTATGTTGGCGAGTTCGTTTGCTCATTTTCCTGAAAAAAAATGTGGTGAGCGGAAATGATTAGAACGCGAGATTTATATGAATTTTTATGCAGTCAGACACATCTGACGCCGTCAAGAGTATTTTCTGACGCCGTCAGATGGACCAGAAATGAAGCCATGCAAAAGCGAGGGAAAAACCAATTTTCAAACTCTTAACCCATTACCCAAACGCTCCTTAAATCAGGAAACAGGGGTGGGGGGTCAAAAAATCCGAGGCATGATGGGTTCTCCCTAAATTAATGCATGATTCGGATGAGACAACATCATCAAATGGTAACCCCACGATTACAAATCACCAATTGGATGGCATTACGATTTGCTAATGGTGGGTCAAGAATGGGGTTTCGGGGGAAAGGGGTTTTTCAAATTGACGGGTCCTAAGGATAATTAACCGAGAAAGGATGAAGAAAACTTACTTACAAAGGAGAGATCGAAGGCGGAAGATGTCGAATTGGAGGTTTGAGAGTCAGAGTAGCAGCAACACTATGGGTGAGATTTGTGGGGTATGGGTTGAAAGTGATTGGTTCTTGGGTTAATATTGCTGATTCGTCGAGCTGACGGCGTCAAGGGTTAAATTTGACGCCGTCAGATGCCCGTGTAGGGTGAGGTTTGGAGTAGTTTCAAGTTTAGTCCCTGCTCTTTGCGTGAATAACTAAACACAAGTAAAACCCATGAGTAGCTATTCCGTTAACGAGGTCCACCAGGGTCGAACGTCTCATTACTATCGCGGAAAGAGGTGAGGTAGTAGCTGGGGTCGGGTGGTGTCTTGGCAAAGTTGATCCTTATGCACGAATTATTGGCGTGAGAGAAAAGATGTTGTTCAATGGGAGGTTTCAAATCAATGGTGTTTATGAGGTGTGGCCTCTTTACACCGGGTTTGAAACCAACAGAACGTTTTGTGGATGAGATCGGGAATGTGGTTTGCAAGTATCCAACGAAAATACTATTTATTCGCGAGCTTTTCTCCGTGTGGGGGTGTTTATGAGAATGGGGGGTAGTCAGTGGTAAAGCTTTTGAGGAGAATTTCCAGCTGTCCTCCTGGTCAAATACCAAAGGGGCTGACACCTCGAAGACTTTTTCAATCTTTTTGGGTATAGAATTTTCTTTGATCTTTTCTTTGACCCTTGATATGAATTGGTCTGCGAAATCCATGAAGGTTTTGTGAGTGTTTTCCATGCGTGCCTCAAGATGCTGGATTTGCTTTTCCTGATTATCCATGAAGGTCATCATTATTCCTTCGAATTCCTTTTGTCGTGAGCGTTCAGGAAAATTTTGGCTGATAGCCGTGTTCCTATGTGAGTTAGGGTTACACATGGATTCAGTAGCTAGTTTCTCAATACTCATCAGTTCTTTTACCTGTTTCTCGATACTTCCCAACAATTGTTCTTGGGTGGCACATGCATAGTCAAGCTTTGCTTTGCTCGGGAGCATCGGGTCCTCCCATCCTTCCTCTTCGTATTGTGCCAACTCCTCAAGAACTTTCCAACATTCGTCAACGCTAAGTCTATCTAGCCTACCCTTGGCTGCGTAATCAATGGCTTTTCTTGTTTGATAGTCAACCTTACCATAAAAGATTTGGATCTGCAGCCATGGTTCGATCCCATGATGAGGAACTTTTCGGAGTAGGTCTTTATATCGATTCCATGCTTCATAAAAAGATTCATTTTGACGTTGTTGGAACATCAAGATGTCATTTCTAAGCTTAGTAGTTCTCCCCGGTGGGAAAAATTGAGCAAGGAAACGAGTGGTGAGATCATCCCATGTGGTGATGGATCCCGCGGGTAAACGCTCAAGCCATTGACTAGCTTGATCCCGTAGAGAGAATTGGAATAGGCGTAAACGGGTAGTCTCTCTAGTTTCAACACCTAGGTCTATGGAATCTACGATTTTGAGGAAGTCCTTAAGGTGTTGGTTTGGATCTTCGGAACGAAGTCCATGGAATGCACATCCGCTTTGCACCAACCGGATGGTGTCGGATCGCAAGGGGGTCACATTGGCTCCGGTGAGCTCAATGGTGTTTCGGTAGCCTTGGTGGCTAGGTCGGGAATACTCTCCTAAGGTTCGGGGCCTAAGGGGTTCTAATGGTGGGTTTTGTTGTGGTGGGATGATGGGTTCAAAGATGTTACCACCTTCCATGATGTCGGATGGTAAAGAGTTACGAACAAAAGCACGAAGAAATAAGATAGACTAAAGAAGACCTAAAAATAAAAATAAAATCTTACTAGAAAGGAATCTAGCAAGTAGACCTAATAAAAAGAAATCCTAACCTAGACAATAACTATTCCCCGGGCTGCGGCGCCAAAAACTTGATGCGTGGGAATCGCACCTTGCTTTACCTCTCGAGGGATCTCGCGAGGCTTACAACCCCCACCAGGCAGTGTACCTGATCGTTGTAGTATAGTATAGTGACAAGTACCGGGGGATTGATCGTTCAGCTTAGGAATAGTGTCGCTAGGATTAGAAAGCCTAATTAATAGTTCTAGAGATGGAAGATGATTATTTTTGTGTTTTTATATTTTATGAAAGCAAGTAAAATCTCGGGTTTTGAAGGAGTGGGCGGAATTAGTTGCTAATCAACTAACCCAAAAACTACTTTATAACTAATTAACTAATGAAAATGAAATTAAACTAATATTAAACTAAGGTTGTGAGCAATGGTTGGAGAAATTGTGTTTACTTAGACTTCATTACTCCCTAGATATCTTTTACATGTTAATTACTTGTTACACTTGTATGAATGACGGGTTGTATTCCTTAATACCATTCGTGGAGTGGCATACATAACTCCCCAACTCTATGAGCTCTTATCTCCTCCTACACCATGACCCAGCACAACTATAGGGATTGTAAACAGTGGCTCATGCATTAAATACAACCAATAAAGACCTAGTACGCCTCGGTTCATGTTTCTTAAGACGTTCAAGCATGTTACCATTTGGAGATCTGCCAGTTTTCTTAAGCCTAACATATAATATCATTCATTCAAAACAAGAATAGACAAGTAATCAACACATAATCAACATCTAGGTTTCATTAGATCTAAGCAAACACAAGAGAGATCTAGCCTAGCATAGTAGAATTAAGATAAGAACAAAAGATAGACAACCAACACATAGACATATTGATTGAATTAAGAGTATACTTATCTCAATTACAATGCAAGGTCTCAAGGGTTTGGAACCCTTGAAAAACCTGTAAAAGAGGCACCAAAATCGTCTTTAGGGTTTCACCAAAACTTCTCTTCTTTTTTAATGAAAAAACTAGAAAACTATATATAGGAAAATCGTCCTGACGGCGTCAAGAGTAAAATATGACGCCGTCAACTCGCCGCCATATACTTCCTCGGACGCCCTAGATCCAATCGTGACGGCCTATGTGACGCCGTCACCACCCTCGGTAAATTAATCTTGGTCATTTTGACGCCGTCATCTCTTCATCTGACGCCTTCACAACCTTCGGTAAAATATTCATCCTTTCTGACGCCGTCAAGAGTAAATCCTTGACGCCGTCACCTTGTAATTCCAGCTTGGATTTGGTACTTTGTTGTTTTCTTCACTTTATGCTCCAAAAACGTCCAAAATAGCCTCTTTTCCAGAATTCACTCTCCAAACACCTAAAATCACAAAAGGAACGATTTAGGGCAATATTTGATCAAATAAATTCGGATTCGGGCTTAAATGACCCCCTAAAAACGGATCATTTTTCGCCTCATCACACAACTATCCACAATCACATATACACAACAATCTTCACAAAGAGTAATGTAAATAATCTTGATGATGCACCAACAACTTGTATGTGGAGGTCACAACAAGTTGTAATACTTCTTGTCTTGGGGGATAGAAGTATTATTCTCTTGCACTTGAGAGGATGAAGTGTGAATCACTTTGAAACAAAGAATTATACACTTATGATCAAAGGATTAAAAGAATAGAGATGTGGATCTAGAACAGAAAGTTTAGGAGTGCAAAAGGTGAGGAAAAAATCCAGATTTAAAGTGGTATTTATAGGCAAAAGATTCTGACAGAGGAGCGTGGCCGGTCCCCTTAAATCAAGGCCGGTCCCCTTAATTTTAAGGGGACCGCCCCTTATAATTAAGGGGCCGCCCAGCTGAAACGGCCAGAATCTTTGTCTTTTAGTGGGGAAAGTTTATTTGGAGAAAAACTATTTAATTTTGGTTAAAAATTTGAATTCATATATTTAGTATGAATAAAACATTTTTCTTTTATTACCAAAAGTGTTTTTCAAAAATATATAATATGTTTATATAATTAAATAAACTTTGCATTAGTTAATTAAATACCCCTTTGATCATAAATTGCACTAAATATTTTGTTTATTCATACCTTAAGTGATTTGGATGTAAAGAGAAATATTAATCACTAAATACTTGTTTATGTCACAAGTTTTAGTTCTATGAGTTTATATTTTGTGATAATTAAAACATAAAGATATTGATAACATGTTAATAATGTTTTTAGGCATTATTTGTGTCAACAATTCTCACGCTTGATTTATTCTGAGCCATTGTCACCAGCCTAAATGAGCTATATTTTAGTGGTGATGTTGATTGTCTTGTTACATTACGTTTAATGACGAAACTTGAATCATATTATTATACGATTTTAAATGTCAGTTATATATTTTAGAAGGGCCAAATTGCTAAATAATGAACTTTTACACTAGCTCAAAGTAGAAAAATAGGATGGGTAATTATTAGTCCCCACTGTGCATGCAAGTGGTTCACGTAATAATACCGACAAGAGAATAATAACCCGAGAACAAGGGAATACAAACACTTCACATGACAAGACAATTCCTTCACTCTCTCTCACATCTCATAAAAATATATATTCCCTTTTTTTAAATATTACGTATTTTGCTACTATTATACGAGTATTGATTTTTTAAAGAAAATGCATATAGTAAAATCTCTATAAATTAATACTCGATAAATTAATAATCTCGATAAAATTAATAATTTGTCCGGTTCTAACTTGGGACTAGTACAAATTTGGATGTCAATCGATAAAATAATAAGATAATAATTTTTTTAAAACCCCAGTGTATATTTATTAGTCCCAACGAAACTATACATTAATAATTACTAAAAAAAATTCATATATATATATGTGATAATTTATTTTTCATATATAATTAATATACACTATAATTTATTTTTCATCTCTAACTATTGTATATTGTAACTAGTACATATTGTAACTTGTTTTTCTAATTTATCTTTTTATCTACAACTAGTATATGTGTAATTTATTTTTCATTTTTAACTATTATATATTGGAATTTGTTTTTCTAATTTATTTTTCATCTCTAACTAGTATATATTGTAACTAGTACATATTCGACTTGGAAATTTATTAGACATGCATAAAACATCTTTAAATTAATAAAGTATTAATTTATCGATATAATAAAGTATTAATTTATCGAAGAGTGTAAAAACTTGAAACTGACAGAAAATCATAACAGAAACTGATAAAAAATTATGTTGTACTGTAAACAGAAGAGGCTAGAGGGTAGGAGGACAAAGCATAAAATCATGAGTACCTATACTAGATCCCTTACTATATACACCTATCGTCTCAAAATTATTGTCATTAGTAAGAAATCGCAAAGTTTTATAAAAGTTGGGTACTTTAATTTTCAACCATTAAAATGAAATATTCCTTTATTAGATTATGTAGTTTTTACTTAATATGGAAAATGAACAATTATTTTAAGACATTATAAAAAGGAAATATGAATAATAATTTTGAGAGTGAGGGAGTATGTCATTTGCAATTGAATGAATTAAAATAGGAGTTGTTATTCCGGCCCTCTCTTTTTTACAAATGACACTTTTTTTTTTTTTTTTTTTTTTATAATTTTGTTTATATAAAAAAACTATAAATTTGTAAGTACGAAACAAAAAATATGATATTTAATAAGTTAAAAGCTTAAAACTAACAAAAAATACAGAACAAAATTTGATAAAAAAACCTGTATTGTACTTTAAACTGTAAGACAAAAGAAATTTTTTGTATTTTTACTATCTTATGTCACATCTCAAAGGGTGAGGATAACTTAACCCTTTTAAGACATGTGAAATGAATCAAATGATAAAGACTATACAAAATTAATCTAGCGTCCGAAATTGGAGGAAGAAGAAATAATTAGCAAGTATCTTTGTTACGAATATATGGTTGAAGCAAGTGAACAACTGCTAAAAATATTGATTATGATGTCAAAGGCCAGCTCTTACTTTTCTTGTTTTCAATCATCATTTCTATTTTTTCTTCATGTAGAATCTATACATTCAAATTATCATATGCATTATTTTTTTATTTTTTTTATACTTGAGTTCTGATTCGACATTGTGAGCCGACTAATTTTACGGCGACTACCCTTTGAATAGTCCGGAATCGTCACGAGTGAACCTACGTGACCAATGGGGGAATTTCCTCCAAGGGTTCGAACCCAAGACTTTTTAGCACTTTCGAACTAAGAAGCTAAGCCCTTACCACTGAGTCACCCCATTGGATATTTATCATTTGCATTAAAATCATGCAACTACGTATGTTTATTAAATAGTCAAAATAGTCGGTATAAGATAAGCCAAGATGGATGGAACATATAACTACGAGTAAGGAGTAATTGAGCATTTTTATTGAAGCTAGTTAAATTCGAGTTCGGATTACATTATTTTCGGACATATATAGTTGAATAATTATGTAATTATTTAGAAGAAACTATAAATTCACACGTATATTAGACAATGCAAAACAAAAAGATATTTAGATAGCTAATTTTACTAAAGTTCAAACTTTCTTACAAGTTACTCCCAAAAAAATGTCTCTAAAGCTGAGTTAACTAATGTTTTAAAAATCAAGTTTTTAATTGACCCGTTCGAGCAACCGGGTAACAGTTCAACTGGTTTAACCGACGATTCAATCGGGTTTTTCGCTTAAAACCGGCTTTCGATCACCTGACCTGTTCATGATTCAACCGGCCAGGTCAACTCAGGTTTTAAAAGACTGCTTGTAGGTTCACAAAAGTCCTCGACCATTTAATGTTCATCCTAATAATTTTGACACTCATACAGTGTACTACAGTGTACTATATGCTAAACACGTCCAGATCCATTATTTATTTACTTATCACATACAGTGTATATTTTTTCTTTTACATATTTACACTTCATATTTTCACTAAAAATAATCATGAAAACTAACAAAAACCAACAACACAACGACAAGACTAGCACGTGATCTCTGACCCTTTTAACTTTCTCTTTGTTCTTTCTCTCCTAGTCCAATCACTGAATCAAAAGCATGAAATATTTACTACCTAAATCTATCTCACCCTTTTTCATATTATCAAAATAAAATAAAATAAATAAATAATAGTAATAATAATTTACTAATAGTAGTATTTTTTTAGTTGTATGTACTCGTCTATTTAATAATCAACTTTTTCTTCGATTATTATTACATCACAGACGTATTTTTAGTATAGAATCAAGTATTTTTTGAAATGATATTTTTTTTTGAAAATCGATACACGAAATAATCAAAACTCAAAAAATTAATTATTAAATAGTTCAATCTAGAGGTGAAAATGAATCGAGCCGAGCCTGAGCATACCAGAGCTCGAGCTCGTTACGAGCCTCATATTTTGAGATTGAGATCGGCTCGTGAAAATTTTCACAAGCTTGAGCGGCTCGGGCTCAACTAATTTTTGAAGAAGACAAAGTTCAAATGAAGCTCGGCTCGTTAAGACGTTAACACACAAGGCTCAAGCTAGTTAACACATAAGGCTCAGGCTCGTTAGTAAACAAGGCTCAGGCTCGTTAACACACAAGGCTCGAGCTCGTTTACTTCTTTTAAGCTCGTTTATACATGGTAATACGTATAGACAATATATATACGTATATATCTCTAGGGCTTCTTTAGGTTCGCGAGCCTACTTGATCTTTTTGTATATAGCTCGGGCTCGAACTCGTTTAAACTCGGCTCGTTCAAACCTTTTACCGATCAGATCTCAAGCGACTCAGGCTCGTTTTCACCCCTACTTTGAGCTACTGTCCTAACGATACGGTATACAACTTAAAAAAAAAATAAATACATTTTCAGATAATAATAATAATAAAAACATATAAAAAAAACCAATATTTTATTTTATAAAATCTATTCCTTTTGTATCCTTCTTATATCCGCCATTAAAGCCTAGATCATTTAAAGATGCTGATACTATACCATCAAAAAATTTCCTACTATTTATAAGATTTAACCCTACAACAAAGATATCCCAATAAAGATCACCAATATCTCATCATTACTCCAAAAAAAGCTTCAATCTTTAACACAAAACAGGGGAAAAAAAGTTTTTTTCATTGGGGGCACTTTGTGTTCTCACTTTACATCTTTCTTGTTCTAATTCTGGCTTCTGGGTTTTGTAAAGGTGCATAAAGGGTGTCCAAAAGTTGTGTACAAAAATAGTGAAGAGAAAGTTTTAACTTTTTTTTCACTGGGGGCACTTTGGGTTCTCACTTTACACCAATCTTTTGGGTGTCTAAAAGTGGTGTTTAAATTTTATAAAAATTTGGTAAAAAAACAGTGTGGAAAAAGTTAACTTTTTTCACTGGGGGCACTTTGGGTTCTCACTTTACACCAATCTTTTGGGTGTCTAAAACTGGTCTTTAAATTTTATAAAATTTTGGTAAAAAAACAGTGAGGAAAAAGTTAACTTTTTTCACTGGGGGCACTTTGGGTTCTCACTTTACACCAATCTTTTTCTAATTCTGGCTTTTGGGTTTTGTAAAGGAGCATAAAGGGTGTCTAAAAGTGGTCTTTAAATTTTATAAAATTTAGTAAAAAACAGTGAAGAAAAAGTTCAAAGTTGTTTTTCACTGGGGGCATTTTGTGTTCTCACTTGTTAGGAATCTAATGCAAATTCTGGCATTTGGGTTTTGTAAAGGAGCATAAAGGGTGTCCAAAAGTGGTGGTTAAATTTTATAAAATTTAGAATTTGTAAAACAGCTGGTGTGCGTTGTGGAACTTGCATTACGTGATTCTGATTCACATTCTGTTTTCTGGGTTTTGTAAAGGAGCATAAAGGGTGTCTAAAAGTGGTGGTAACTTTTTATAAAATTTGGTGCAACAGTGAAAAAAAAGTTTTAACTTTTTTTCATTGGGGAATTTATTCAAACAGTTAGTGTGCATCTTGGGATCTCACTTAGTAGGAATCTTATTCAAATTCTGTTTTCTGGGTATTGTAAAGGAGCATAAAGGGTAATTTGGTAAAAAGTTTTGTGACAAAATTGGGTTATTTTAGTTGAGGAATATTGGTGTGCATTGTGGGAAATTGCTTTATAGGATTCTGATTCTGTTTGGGTTTTTTTGGGTATAAATAATGATGGTGAAGTTTTTTCAGATTTTTTATTGAATTTTTATGCTTGTGAAAAATGAAGAAGAAAGAGTACTGTGTGTTTTGGGTGTTTTTGTGTGTGTTTTTGAATGTTTCATCTGCTACTCTTTCTCCCTCTGGTGTTAATTATGAAGGTTAGTTTTCTAAAATTTTTGTAAAAATTTGATTTTTCATTTTTGGTGTAGCTTTATAACTTGTTGAGGTTTAGTTGAGGTTTTATCTAGCTTTTTATTGAGTTTTCGAACTAGTCTAGAGTATGGGGTCTTTGGGGGTGTTTGAATTAGCTTATTTATCTGGCTTATGGGCTTATTTGAACATGGAAAAAGCTCATAAGCCCACTCTTTAGAGCTTATTAACTTGAGCTTATTGGCCATAGCCAATAAGCTGAAGATGATAACGTCATAAGCTCCAAAGAGTGAGCTTATCGGCTTTTCCATATTCAAATAAGCCCATAAGCCAGATAAATAAGCTAACCCAAACACCCCCTTTGGATTAGCTAATTTGACAGGCTTATCAGCTTATTGAGATTTGGAAAAGCTAATAAACTCACTTTTTGAGCTTATGAATATATCAGCTTAAGCTTATGGGTGCATAAGCTCAAGTTTTTAAGCTCATAAGCTTGAAAAAGTGAGTTTATTGGCTTTTCTAAATCTTAATAAGCCAAGAAGCCCGTCAAATAAGTTAATCCAAACACCCCTTTAAAAAGGAGCTTGAAAACATATAGTGCTTATTAAATTAGTCTTTTAGTATTGTCAAGTATGTGTATCTTATACATAATAAAGGGTTGGAATTGTAAATTTGTTACCTTTTAGTACTAGTATAATATTAAGAATTAGATATGTTATCCTGTGTTCTAATAGATCTTGTTTATTGAATGCTATAACTTTTGTAAGGATTTTACATGAGTTTGGTTATTGTTTCCTCTCGAGCTTCGTTAGGTTATGGCTCAGCTAAGCTCTCTAGTAACCGTAATTAGAAAAGCCTTTGTTTTTTGAAGCGAAAGCTTTTGCTTATTAATAGGAACTGTGCTTAACTTTATCAAAATTTGGTGTGGCTGGTAGCTAATAAAGTGAACACTTTTGCTTATTAATAGGAACTAAGTAAAACGGAAAATAGGGAAAAGGTTGGAAAAGGTTACTTCGGTGCAAATGAAATATTTTTGGCCTGACCATTGGACAAAACCTCCAATGGCAGTTTCTGCAATGTGTCACGAGTTATCCGTGCATGTAGGGTGGTCACGCAATTTCAACCGTATATTTGTTATGGCCATTTTAAACTGAGTTCCACTTAAACTTCGTTTTTCAGTCAATCATGTGCAATCTTAGGCAGATAATGATAATTATGTGTAATCTCAACATATGACCGTAAAATATAATATTTACCATCTAAAATGTGTCTGGTGTATTACAAAATAATGATATTCATTTCTCGATTGATGCAGTTGTGGCTCTAATGGCTATAAAGCAGGACATTAAGGATCCTCGTAATTTTCTCAACAACTGGGATATATCATCTGTTGATCCTTGTAGTTGGAAGATGATTACGTGCACCAATGATGGATCAGTTACAGCTTTGTAAGTTTTTTTTTTTTTTTTTCACAATACTTTTAATGTGTCATGTGAGCGAGTCTGACAAGTTGAGTAATGAGACAAATGGGTACTTTTTGGCAACATATTCATGAGGTTTTATACATTAAACATACAACGTGAGTAGATTTCAACACTATTGCTACTTTTAGCGTTTGACTCATTAGAAACGTAACCTGAATTGAACCATCAAATAAGTAGACTTCTCGAAATTGCTACCTCTACAAACTTCTCCAAATTTGGTAATTTGGGAGTCTCTTAGTGTTGCATCCATGAATTTTAATGTGTTTTTCGTTTTTACAATTATCAGAGGGCTGCCTGGTCAGAATTTGTCCGGGATTTTATCGCCTGCTATCGGAAATCTTAGTAACTTGCGATCTATGTAATCAACTTTCCCTTATTTTACCCAACTTTGTGAGTTTTATTTTTAGTTTTTTAGATGTCCTGTGTTGACGGTTGATTGTTTGGCTACTTGTTTTAGTACGCTGCAGAATAATGCGCTTTTTGGTCCAGTTCCAAGTGCGATTGGGAAGTTACAGAACCTTCAAACACTTGATCTTTCGGGGAATCAGTTTAGTGGTGAGCTGCCTAGTTCTTTGGGAGATCTTAAGAACTTGAATCTATTGTAAGTTTTGTAATTTTGTTACATGTTCTAATCGGTTATTTGCATAATTTACCAACTTACTTTTTCCTTTGTCCCATTTACTCAGTGTACTTATTTTTGTGAATGCGAGTCGTTAAACATGTTAAGTTTATATCCATAAATGTGGCACACAATTGGCTTCGAAAAGTGATGTTTTTTATATAATAAATTTTAAATTTATGTACAAAAATGTTATAGAAAATGACCCAAATGAGACACAAAACTATCATTTATTGACTCGATTTACAAAACAAGTATACAAATGAAAACCTAGGTTGGTATATATGCAAATAACCTCATAATCTCAGGGAAAAAGTTTGAGATTTTCGCGGAAGTAGTTATTTTTTACTCTTTTATTATGCTCAACAGGCGACTGAACAACAACAGCCTTACCGGACGGGTTCCTGAATCATTATCCAAAGTTGGAGGCCTCACACTTGTGTATGTTGACTTGACTCCATTTTTAAAGAACGTTCTATTCTTTTTCCTTATATTAAAAATGGATATCTATTTTTTGTGTGTAGTGACTTGTCGTATAACAATTTTAGCGGTTCTTTGCCTAAAATGTCAGCGAGAACATTCAAGTACGTTTTCTTGTCTTTGTATAGTAATCATTCTTCATCTAATCTTTTTTAGGCAATATCCTAAAGCTTTTAATTGATTCAGGATCGTAGGCAACCCTTTACTATGTGAGCATAATTCAGAAAATGGTTGTTCGCTTGTTTATCCCGAGCCTCTCTCTTTCCCACCGGACGGTAAAACGGGTACTTATCATGAGTTTGTATATTATTTAAGACACATACTTGATTATTTATATATAAATTTTTACTTTAGCAGGTAAATCTTCATCTGGGGGTAAAAATCGCCGTTTAGCTATTGCCCTTAGCACAAGCTTCGGTGGTGTATTACTACTAATCCTGGTTGCCGTGTTACTCATTTGGTGGAGATATCGGAAGAATCAACAAATATTCTTCGATGTTAATGGTAAGTTGATGTCTTACTATTATAGCTTGTATATGGATAACTCGAGTTTAGAAGATGAGTTTTAAACCGTTCTCAACTTATGTTTGTATTTTACCCTCGAAAATGAGTTCTTATAATCTGTCTTATATACTTCGTTGCCATGTAAACAGAACAATATGATCCCGAAGTATGTTTGGGTCACTTAAGGAGGTTTACATTTAAAGAACTACGAGCTGCTACCGACCATTTCCACGTGAAGAATATTTTGGGTAAAGGTGGATTTGGAATTGTATACAAAGGGTCATTAACTGATGGCACAGTGGTGGCTGTTAAAAGATTGAAAGATGACAATAGTTTCGGTGGTGAGATTCAGTTTCAAACGGAAGTTGAAACCATAAGTTTGGCTGTTCATCGTAATCTTCTACGTCTTTGGGGGTTTTGCTCAACTGAAAACGAGCGGATTCTAGTCTATCCGTTTATGCCTAATGGAAGTGTCGCGTCTAGATTAAAAGGTTTGTATCATGTCTAACAGCCCATCTTTTTTATATTTGCAACAACTGCATTGTACATTTTATCTCGTAAATCCCGGTAATTAAATCTAAGTATATGATTGTGGGTTTTCCAGATCATATCCATGGCAAGCCCGTTTTGGATTGGCCAAGAAGGAAAAACATAGCATTAGGAACAGCAAGAGGTTTACTGTATCTACACGAGCAAAGTGACCCGAAGATTATTCATCGTGATGTTAAAGCAGCCAACATCCTATTGGATGAAGACTTTGAGGCAGTTGTTGGAGATTTCGGGTTGGCAAAGCTGTTAGACCACCGGGATTCTCATGTGACTACTGCTGTTCGTGGCACTGTGGGCCACATTGCTCCTGAGTATTTGTCAACTGGTCAATCATCGGAAAAAACTGATGTTTTCGGTTTTGGGATCTTGCTTTTGGAGCTTATTACAGGTCAAAAAGCATTGGATTTTGGAAGAGCTGCTAACCAGAAAGGCGTAATGCTTGATTGGGTACACTCGTGCTTTCCTTCTTTAGGCTACATTATTAATGGGCCGGGTTTTATTTATTTTTATTTTTATTTTCTTTTAAACGGTTAATATTTGCTTAAACCTATAACTTTCAATTTCAACGAATACAAGTATACAACTAAACTAGTTGGTGTGAAGTATAAGTATGCTAACGAGGTTTATGGTACAGGTAATGAAGCTCCATCTAGATGGGAAACTAAATCAAATTGTCGATAAATCATTAAAGAACAACTATGACAGAATCGAGCTGGAAGAAATGATCCAAGTTGCACTCTTGTGTACACAATTCAACCCTTTGAATCGGCCAAAAATGTCGGAAGTACTAAGAATGTTGGAAGGAGAAGGGCTAGTAGAGCGATGGGAGGCGTCACAAAGTATTGAAACACCAAGATTTCGAGCATTAGAAAGTTTTCCACAAAGGTATGCCGATTATGTAGATGAAAATTCACAGTTTGAAGCAATGGAGCTTTCGGGTCCTCGATAACACGAGATACTTTGTTTTTGAGGTCATGTTTTGACTTGTTTGTGGTGATGTTTATAGTTGTTAGGATATGAGTATGATTATATGTAAAAAAATGAAGGAATTATGGCCTTATGGGTACAATGGTTGGTTTTGTGTATGTGGTGACTTTGATTGGTTTTTTGTATAGAGAATATTGGGTTTCATTTGTTATGCTAGTAATTTTTTTTAAATCGTCGCATTTGAGCATTTGTTTTGTATCGTTAATATAATTGTAAGAGCTAAATCACGTAATAACATGATCAAAAGAACACGAGGCCAATAGGTAGCACAACCTATATATCAAGAAAACCGAACTTCTGGTGGGATATAAATCACGTAATAACATGATGAAAAGAACACGAGGGCAATTTTTATGTCATGACATTTGTTTTACGCTGCATAACCTTCATTATTAGCCTTTATCGGGCTGGCATGTTTTTGAAAGAGCTGTGTTTTCCATCAACACAGCAGATGTAATACAAAACATCCGTGGATTTAGAAAGAGTGGCGAACCTATAAATGAAAAATAATCCTAAAAATGATCTTTTTGCTTATGAACCTGACTCTAAGCACATCTATTATATTGGAATCGCTGCCCCATTGTTATTCTCTGTGAATTCCTACACTGAAACACTACTTTTGCTTGATCACCGAGGTGGTAGTATCTAGTTCGACATGGATTGAGGACAAAGTCACAAAGATAATGGCATGCTAAGTGTGGTGCTTAAAACAAGTGACTTTTGGAGCAGACAAGTAAGGTATGGAGATTGAAGTGCGATTATAGTTTAGATTAGTTAGAGTTAATACGAAGTTTTATGCATTGCATATAGATTGATGCTGATGTGCTATTGAGTTTGTTTCGATTATACAAACGGATCATGCATCTAACCCCAAAAGAACCAAAACCAAACAATTTCAATATCCTACAATCAGAAAGTTTTGTCGTTTGTTTTCGGTTTGAAATGAACCAACTCATGAAAACCTCTGTAATAATAAACTAAGAAAGTGGGTTTTGATTACTAGTATAGGAAACCCAAAGGTTAAAAAAATGGGCCTTACGTTTGTGCCTTTCCAAAGGGTTTAGCCCAAAAACTAGTGTCAAAATTAATTATATAATCTTCTGTTACATGCAATATCTCGATTTTAAACCCTAATAAGCATCGTATTATATCGATATAATAATAATGTCAGACAGCATACCATACGATATCCAAGAAGAAATCATCAAAAATCTGCCTATCAAATCACTTATTCGATTCAGATTGGTTTCGAAACAATGGAAGTCTTTAATCGATAGCTCTAAATTTATTGCTTGTTACCGCACTCAGCAAAAACATAAACATCATCTACTTGTAAGTTATCGCGCATTTAGTTATTCTGACTCATTAGAATATGTTTCAATCCTAGATGATGACACTTTCCCTCAACACAAGGTTTCACTTACTGTCCCCACGGCTTTTCGACTATGTGGACAAAAAATAGTTAGCTCTCAAGGCTTGTTATTCGTGCATCGTTATGATGCACTATCAGGAACCACGAAAGGTGTTATTTGGAATCCTACTATTAGAAAATCTGTTGATTTTTGTGTGCGTGATTCACATACTGCTTATTTTGGTTTTGGGGTTTGTCCCGACACTTTTGACCCCAAGATAGTTAAGTATAAATTTAATTCTTATTGTCGTAAACGGGAATTTGAGATTTTTACATTAAGCACAAATGCTTGGAGAAGACTGTACAAGAATTTACCTCGTGAACATATTGAATTAGGCTGGCAGGTAGCAATAGATAGGTTTATGTATTGGTCTGCTTTCGAAGAAATTTATGTGGATGGTAGATTTCAGTCGCGGGAGCTGATTGTCTCATTTGATATGACAAGTGAAGAATTTATGGAAATTTCCTACCCTGAAAGTCTAGGTCAAGATAGTCGTTTGTATTTATATAACGTTAGGGATTCTCTTGTTGTGGTTCAATTAATTGAGAAATCAGTTTATAGTGTATGGAAGATGATGGAACATGGTGTGCCAAAATCGTTCACAAAGCTATACACCATCAACACAACGGATGTGATAGAACACGTATATGGATTCAGAAAGAGTGGCGAACCTATAGTTGAAACGCGAGAATGGGATCTTTTTGCTTATGATCCCGAATCAGAACACATCAATTATATTGGGATTCCTGGAACACGAGATTTTTCCTATGTGTTCTCCTACACCGAGACACTACTTTTGCTTGATCACCGAGATTGTAGTATCTACTTCAACATGGAGAAAGATTTGATGGTATGCAAGTGTGGAGCTTAAAACAAGTGACTTTTGAAGCAGGCAATTAACAAAGGTATATGGAGATTAATGCAAGTTTTAGGAGTCTGATTATAGTTTTCGACAATTTTCTTTCAGTTTTTTGCACTCTGTGTAATTAAATGACACATGTGTGTGATTTTTATTTATTTATTTATTTATTTATTTTTATGAAAGTTGTCTAAGTGTAGCACTGAGCTATTGATAATTTGATATATTAATAAATGAAAAACATACAAGTGAGCAATGTGACTCGGCTCCATACAATTAGGGATGCTAACCGAGTTGGGTTGATGCTACAATTATCATACCCGAATCCGTCTCTATTTTTATCTCGGTTTAGTCGGATTTGGGTCAATTTGGGTAGGGTTCACCATAGGCTATCGATGATTGTACTGTATTGATCCCACCCAGGGTTTATATGATCGGGTCAATTCGGATTCTGGTCAACCCAAATATGCATAAAATGTGGCAAATTATACAAGTTTACATAGATACATTTTGAAATATTATATAAAAAAAAGTATGAAAATCCTTATTCAGGTCAATCGGTCGACCAGAACGCGAGTAAGGCAAATATGTTTAACCTGATACTCCCTTATTGGCATTCGAGTTATTGAGGTTGACCCAAATAAAATTATTGGTCAAAGTAAACTGATGGCACGGTGGTGGACTGGTGGCCGTTAAAAGATTGAAAGATGACAATAGTTTCGGTGGTGAGATTCAGCTTCAAACGGAAGTTGAAAGCATAAGTTTAGCTGTTCATCGTAGTAATCTTCTACGTCTTTGGGGGTTTTGCTCTACTGAAAACGAGCGGATTCTAGTCTATCTGTTTATGCCTAATGGAAGTGTTGCTTCTAGATTAAAAGGTTTGTATCATATATTCATATCTAAACGGTTCAGCGCAACTTTTTTATATTTGCAACAACTGCATTGTACATTTTATCTCGTAAATCCCCGTAACTAAATCTAAGTATCTGATTGTGGGTTTCTAGATCATATTCATGGCAGGCCTGCTTTGGAGTGGCCAAGAAGGAAAAACATAGCATTAAGAACACTGGAACAGCAAGAGGCTTACTATATTTACACGAGCAAAGTGACCCAAAGATAATTCATCGTGATGTTAAAGCAGCCAGCATCCTATTGGATGAAGATTTCGAGGCAGTTGTTGGTAATTTCGGGTTAGCTAAGTTGTTGGACCACCGGGATTCTCATGTGACTACTGCTGTTCGTGGCACTGTGGGACACATTGCTCCTGAGTATTTGTCGACTGGTCAATCATCGGAAAAAACTGATGTTTTCAGTTTTGGGATCTTGCTTTTGGTGCTTATTACGGGTCAAAAAGTGTTGGATTTTGGAAGAGCGGCTAACCAGAAAGGCGTAATGCTTGATTGGGTACTCTCGTGCTTTCCTTCTTTAGGCTACATTATTAATGGGCCGGGTTTTATTTATTTATTTTTTTTTAATTTTTTTTAAACGGTTAATATTTGCTTAAACCTATACAAGTATACAACTAAACTAGTTGGTGTGAAGTATAAGTATGCTAACAAGGTTTATGGTACAGGTAATGAAGCTCCATCTAGACGGGAAACTAAATCAAATTGTCGATAAATCATTAAAGAACAACTATGACAGAATCGAGCTGGAAGAAATGATCCAAGTTGCACTCTTATGCACACAATTCAACCCTTTGAATCGGCCAAAAATGTCGGAAGTACTAAGAATGCTGGAAGGAGAAGGGCTAGTAGAGCGATGGGAGGCGTCACAAAGTATTGAAACACCAAGATTTCGAGCGTTAGAAAGTTTTCCACAAAGGTATGCCGATTATGTAGATGAAAATTCACAGTTTGAAGCAATGGAGCTTTCGGGTCCTCGATAACACGAGATACTTGGTTTATGAGGTCATGATTTGACTTATTTGTGGTGAGGTTTATAGTTATTAGGATGAATATGATTATATGTAAAAAAATGAAGGAATTATGGGTACAATGGTTTGGTTTTGTGTATGTGACTTTGATTGGTTTTGTATAGAAAATATTGGGTTTCATTTGTTATGTTAGTAATCGTTTTTTAAATCATCGTATTTGAGTGTTTGTCTTGTATCGTTAACATAATTGTAAGAGATAAATCACGTAATAACATGATTAAAAGAACACGAGGCCAATATGTAGCACAACCTATAAACAAACGGGTATGCTATATCCACATAAAATCCTCACACAAAACCTCTACTCGCTGAATGTGTCAGCGAGTGATTGGTTTAATCAGTGAGTGGGGTCTTTGATTAAACCAAACACGTCAGCGAGTGGGGGTTTTGTGAGGGAGTTTGTGTGTGGTTGTAGCAATTCCCATAAACAAAACCGAACTTCTGGTGGCCCTCATTGATCTCTCCATGACCAATATGTAGGAGATAAATCACGTAATAACATGCATGATTAATAGGACACGAAGCCAATTTTTAGGTCATGACATTCGTTTTACGCTGCATAACCTTCATTATTAGCCTCTATGGGGCTGGCATCTTTTTGAAAGAGCTGTGTATTCCATATTTTGTGTGCACATTACGAAAACGAAATAATAAGTAGTTTTATGCATTGCATACAGATTGATGCTGGTGTACTGTTAGGAATAAGGTTGCGTTTTCTTATAATGAATCTCACTTTTTTTCTTTTCGGAAACTTATGCACAAATATCTTGTTCAAAGTTTCAATTTATATCCAATATCTTTAGTTATTTTGGTTTTTCTGCAATTCTGTTTACTCCAATCATGGAATACGATCTCACGAGGAGGGCACAAAAACATTTAACAGGAGACTACTGACAGGGAGAAGGAATGCCGTTAGAAGTTCCTCCTCATCCTTCATACTCTTATTGGTTTTTCTGCATATTAGTTTAGTTTTTGTATGGATGTGACAACATTATAATGATATATAACATATCCGTGTATTTACAATGACGGACGACTATTTAGTAAATCTGTAAATATCGAGTATGAAATAGTTTGATGAAACGTGTGCCTTTCTAAAAAAATAAGTTTGATGAAACGTGTGTGAAACACTTTGTGTGCTTCCGTTTATCATCTGTTAAAGTGATTATTTTCAGTACGGTCTCCACTAGATTATCAGCAACATTTTTGTAAACTCTCTTCGAGTATTTTACCAACAAGAAGCAAGACTAACAGACAAAGTGAGATATCATAAGAAATTAAGAATACATCATGTATACTTGTGAACCTGCATCATTTTTTCGTTTTTTTTAATGAATCAGTGGTGCTACAAATAAAAATCACAATGTTTAGATGCCTCTATAATTGTTTAATAAGGCGACAAATATATAAGTTTTATCATACGGATTCCACAAATTTCTCGACTCAATGTGTCTATTTTATATACCTCTCTGATAAGCATTGTCAAAGTCGATGTGGAAGCCAATCTTGATTCTCATAAGATGACTGACGGAAACGTTAAGGTGTTGTCTTCTGAAAGCGAATAGGTGATGCTGGACAGTGATTTGGGGTTCTTTATTTTTACTCTGTTGCTAACGGTCTAAAACTGATGAGTTTGTTTCGATGATACAAACGGATCATATGCATCTAACCCAAAAGAACCAAAACCATACAATTTCAATCTCCTACAATCAGAAAGTTTTGTGGTTTGTTTTCGGTTTGAAATGAACCAACTCATGCAAACCTCTGTAATAATAGCTCAAGTTAAATATATAGCCAACGAACAGACTAAGAAAGTGGGCTTTGATTACTAGTATATGAAACCCAAAGGGCCAAAATAAAACGGGCCTTACGTTTGTGCCTTTCCAAAGGGTTTAGCCCAAAAACTAGTGTCAAAATTAATTATATAATCTTCAGTTACATGCAATATCTCGATTTTAAACCCTAAGAATCATCGTATATCGATTTAATAATAATGTCAGACAATATACCATACGATATCCAAGAAGAAATCATCAAAAATCTGCCTATCAAATCACTTATTCGATTCAGATTGGTTTCGAAACAATGGAAGTCTTTAATCGATAGCTCTAAGTTTATTGCTTGTTACCGCACTCAGCAAAAACATAAACATCATCTACTTGTAAGTTATCGCGCATTAAGTTATTCTGACTTATTAGAATATGTTTCAATCCTAGATGATGATACTTTCCCTCAACACAAGTTTTCACTTACTGTCCCCATGGCTTTTAAACTACATGGTCAAAAAATAGTTAGCTCTCAAGGCTTGTTATTCGTGCATAGTTATGATGCACAATCAGGAACCACGAAAGGTGTTATTTGGAATCCTACTATTAGAAAATCGGTTGATTTTTGTGTGCGTGATGCATATCCTGCTTATTTTGGTTTTGGGGTTTGTCCCGACTCTTATGACCCTAAGATAGTTAAGTATAAATTTAATTCTTATTGTCGTAAACGGGAATTTGAGATTTTTACATTAAGCACAAATGCTTGGAGAAGACTATACAAGAATTTACCTCGTGAACGTATTGAATTAGGCTGGCAAGTAGTAATAGATAGGTTTATGTATTGGCATGCTTCCGAAAGTTTTTATGTGGATGGTAGACATCAGTCGCGGAAGTCGATTGTCTCATTTGATATGACAAGTGAAGAATTTATGGAAATTTCCTACCCTGAAAGTCTAGGAGTCTGTCAAGAAAGTATTTTGTATTTAGGTAACATTAGGGATTCTCTTGTTGTGGTTCAGTCAAAATTTCCAGTTTATAGTGTATGGAAGATGATGGAACATGGTGTGCCAAAATCGTTCACAAAGCTATACACCATCAACACAACAGATGTGATAGATCACGTATATGGATTCAGAAAGAGTGGCGAACCTATAGTTGAAACGCGAGATAATCCCCAAAAGGATCTTTTTGCTTATGATCCCGAATCAGAACACATCAATTATATTGGGATTCCTGGAACACGAGATTTTTCCTCTGTGTTCTCCTACACCGAGACACTACTTTTGCTTGATCACCGAGATTGTAGTATCTACTTCGACATGGAGAAAGATTTGATGGTATGCAAGTGTGGAGCTTAAAACAAGTGACTTTTGAAGCAGGCAATTAACTAAGGTATATGGAGATTAATGCAAGTTTTAGGAGTCTGATTATAGTTTTCTGACAATTTTCTTTCAGTTTTTTGCACTCTGTGTAATTAAATGACACATGTGTGTGATTTTATTTATTTATTATTATTTTTTTTTTATGAAAGTTGTCTAAGTGTAGCACTGAGCTATTGATAATTTGATATATTAATAAATGAAAAACATACAAGTAGGATGTATTGAAGTGAGCAATGTGACTCGGCTCCATACAATTAGGGATGCTAACCGAGTTGGGTTGATGCTACAATTATCATACCCGAATCCGTCTCTATTTTTATCTCGGTTTAGTCGGATTTGGGTCAATTTGGGTAGGGTTCACCATAGGCTATCGATGATTGTACTGTATTGATCCCACCGAGGGTTTATATGATCGGGTCAATTCGGATTCTGGTCAACCCAAATATGCGTAAAATGTGGCAAATTATACAAGTTTACATAGATACATTTTGAAATATTATATAAAAAAAAGTATGAAAATCCTTATTCAAGTCAATCGGTCGAACAGAACGCGAGTAAGGCAAATATGTTTAACCCGATACACCCTTATTGGCATTCGAGTTATTGAGGTTCACCCAAATAAAATTATTGGTCAAAGTAAACTGATGGCATGGTGGTGCCGTTAAAAGATTGAAAGATGACAATCGTTTCGGTGGTGAGATTCAGTTTCAAACGGAAGTTGAAACCATAAGTTTGGCTGTTCATCGTAATCTTCTACGTCTTTGGGGGTTTTGCTCTACTGAAAACGAGCGGACTCTAGTCTATCCGTTTACGCCTAATGGAAGTGTTGCTTCTAGATTAAAAGGTTTGTATCATATATTCATATCTAAACGGTTCAGCGCATCTTTTTTATATTTTATAGAGAAAGTAAAAACACATAGTTGAAGGTGAAATGATATTGATAGAAATGAATTTTGTTAACTACAAAATGAGAGTGTACAGAGTATTTATACAATACAATTCAGTGAGCAAACTAATCTAACTGCTGTGACTAACTAACAACTAACTGAGCTTCTAGAACAATCTATTTACATTGTGTAGCATACATTCAAACTCTTCTCAAGCAGTATCTTCATCTTGGGAGGAGTATATGGTTGACTTGCTCTGTTATGAACACAGTTGACTGAGTTAACTTTGTTGCTTGTGTGTTCACCAATATCCCCCCCACAAGTTGGCAGTGTGTAAGGATTACACATGCCTAACTTGGATAGGCAATTATAGTGAAGAGGTCTGGACAATCCTTTGGTCAGTATATCAGCCACTTGATGTTTGGTAGAGATGTAAGTAGGAAGTATTTGTCCTGATTTGACTTTGTCTCTCACAAAATGACAATCAAGCTCAATGTGTTTGGTTCTGGCATGCTGGACAGGATTAGAAGCAAGAGCAATGCAAGATGCATTGTCAACCATCATAGAAATAGGAGTTGAAACTTGAACATTGAGATCCTTTAATAAACATTGAAGCCATGTAACCTCACAAGTGCTATCAGCTAAAGCCCTGTATTCAGCCTCTGTGGAGGACCTAGAAACAACAATTTGCTTCTTGGATTGCCAGGAAATGAGAGAAGAACCAAGAAAGATGCAGTAACCTGTGACAGATCTTCTTGTGAAGGGACAACTTGCCCAGTCACTATCACAGTAAGCAGTTAAAGTGAGATTGTTCTTGAGAGGAAAGAAAAGACCTTGACCAGCAGATAACTTGATATATCTAATTACCCTGGTGAGTGCCTTCATATGAATATGAGTTGGTTTGTGTAGAAACTGACTAAGAGCTTGTGCAGCAAAAGCTAAGTCAGGTCTGGTAATTGTCAAGTAAAGAAGTTTACCCACTAAAGTTCTGTAGGGAGTAGGATCAGGCAGTGGATCTCCATCATCTATAGAAAGTTTAACATTAGGATCTAATGGAGTAGCAGAAGGCTTTGTGTCCAAAAGATTAGCATGAGTGATGAGATCAATTGCATATTTCCTTTGAGTCATTGCAAGTCCTGTTTTGTTTCTCAAAAATTCAATACCCAAGTAGTAATGAAGTGGACCAAGATCTTTAATGCTGAATTTTTCATCTAAGCTTTGCTTGATTTTCTGAATGGTAGCTTTGTCATTACCAGCAATCAATAAATCATCCACATAAACCAATATAGCAATAAACTTGTTGTCTTGTTTGAGAGTGAGAAGAGAAGTGTCCACATAACTTTGCTTGAAACCTAGTGAAGTGAGAAAGGAAGTGAGCTTTTCAAACCAGTTTCTGTTAGCTTGTTTAAGGCCATAAAGTGACTTCTTGAGCTTGCAGACAGTATTTGGTGGAAAAGTTTGAGAGTAACCCTTTGGTATTTCCATGTAGACATCCTCATGAAGATCACCATGTAAGAAAGCATTGTTCACATCTAGTTGCTCAATAATCCAATCATTGTGTACTGCAACTGCTAAAAGAGTTCTAACTGTGGCCATTTTTGCAACAGGTGCAAAAGTTTCTGTGTAGTCTTCTCCTTCCTTTTGATTGTACCCCTTTGCAACAAGTCTTGCTTTGTACCTTTCTATTGTCCCATCAGCATGATACTTAATCCTGAATACCCATTTGCATCCAATTGCAAACTTGCCAGCTGGTAGGATGGTGATCTCCCAAGTATCATTCTTTTCTAATGCTAGAATTTCCTTATTCATTGCTTCAATCCAAGGTTTATACTTTGATGCTTGATGAAATGTAGTTGGTTCAGTGATTTTGTCAATGTGGTTAATGAAATGAAGTGATGTAGGACACAGATTTGAATAATTAATATAATTAGAGTGATGATGTTTAGGATGAATGATGTTATGAATTGATGATCTTGGGAGTTTGTAATGATAAGCTTTGAGTTTTGGTGGAGTGTATTTGATTCTTGTTGATGTTCTAGTTGGCTGTGGAATTGATGGTGGTGATGGTGTATGAGGTGGTGTTGATACATCAGATGGTGTGTGAGTTGGATTAGATGGTATTGAGGTTGGAACAGATGGTGATGATTCATCAGGTGGTGTATGTGTTGGATCAGTGTGATAAAGATGGTGTGATTCACCAGGTGGAGTAGAGATAGGTGTAGGTATAGATAAAGATGTGGTATTGAGTGGTGTTGGATTGGATGTTGGTTCTGAGTTAGATGGACTGCTAGGATCAGCTGTGGATGGAGAGGAGTTGAGATGGGTTTGAGTTGTTGTTGTTGATGGTTGTGAAACATGAAGAGGAGTTGGGATACTGAAATTTGGATACATGGTAGAGGATGAAAATGATGGTGGTTGATAAAGAGAGGTGTCTGGTTTGGTGGGAGATGTAGCAAAAGGAAATTTTGATTCATCAAATAACACATTCCTACTGGTGATGGTTTTGTGTGTAGAGGGATCATACAAGAGGTAACCTTTTTGATTGTTTGGATAACCAATTAGAATGGTAGGAGTGCCTCTTTTATCAAACTTGTCTGAGGTGTGATGGTAAGCATATGCCAAGCAGCCTATAACTCTCAAATGATCAAGTGTTGGTGGTGAATTGTGTAATAACTCATAAGGACTTTGATTTTGAAGAGTTTTGGAAGGTATTCTGTTAATAAGATAGGTGGATGCTAGTAAGCTATAACCCCAAAAATGTATTGGAAAGTGTGCTTGAAAGTGAATTGATCTAGCCATTTCTAAAAGATGTCTGTGTTTTCTTTCAACCCTGGCATTTTGCTGAGGTGTGTATGGACATGATGTTTGATGTGTTATTCCATGTGTTTGAAGATAATTAGTGAATGAAGAATTGACAAACTCAGTACCATTGTCTGTTCTGATAAGCTTTATTGTTGCTTGAAATTGTGTTTTGACAGATGCATGAAAGATTTGGAAAGTTGTGAAGACATGATGTTTACTTGGTAATAAATATGTCCATGTAGCTCTAGAGTAATCATCAACAATGGTAAGGAAGTATTGACATTTATTAATTGTGGAATGTCTGTATGGTCCCCATACATCAAGGTGGAGAAGATCAAACTTTGATTTTGCATTTGAAGTGCTTACAGGAAATGGAAGTACATGATGTTTAGCTACTGGACAAATGGTACATTTACAATCTAGATCAGAAGAAGAAACTGAAATGTTTTTGATTTTCTTAATTGTTTGAAGTGGTGTGTGGCCCAGCCTGTTGTGCCAGAGTTGTGAGCTACTAATACTGGACATGATGGTTGAAGAGGGTTCCATTGTGGTCTTGGTTGATGATAACAAGTAGAGTCCACCATGAAGAATGCCATGAGTAATTTTCCCATCATGGCCCTGAAAGACAAATCTGTCATGAGTGAAGGTGACTGAAAACAATGTTTTATGTAGAAGCCTGCTGATGGAGATAAGATTGTAGGTGAAGGTAGGGATGTAGAAAACTTCATGGATGGTAAGTGTTGATGTGAGGTGTACTGATCCAACATAATACACTTGTGTTGTGTGTCCATTTGGAAGTGAGACAGTAATGGGTGTGGTGAGTTTGGTGATGTTATGCATAAGACCTAAGGAGATACAGATATGATCTGTGGCTCCACTATCAATAATCCATATGAATGAAGTTTTGGATATGTTTGAAGCAATGAATGAGTACATTTTAGCAATAGAATTGAATGAATGAATGCCAGTTATCTTTGTAGGGACTGAAATGTGAGGATTGAATGAAAGTATACCTGCCATGTGTTGAGTCATACCAGATGTATCACCCTGAGCATTTTGCATCATGAGAATAACCTGATTCAACTGGTTCTGCAACTGATCCATTCTGGCATGAACATGAGCTTCTGAGTCATTAGATGCTGAAGTTGAACACTGATCAAGTGGACTTTCTTGTGGCTCAGGCTCCATTGGTGGCAAAGTTTCATTTGTTACCATGTTTACAGTTCTCACATTTCTGTTTGGTGTGTTGTTTCTCTGAGCAGGTGGTTGATACTTGTTGTGCAATGGATGACTTGGAGGATAACCAAGTAGCTTGTAACACTCTTCCTTAGAATGACCTTCTCTCTTACAATAAGCACAGAAAATCCCTTTCCTAAAATTGCTTCTTCTCTCAGCAGTGGCATTGTTGTTAGTGATTGGATTTGGATTGTTTGAATGATTGATTCTAGCAGATGGTTTGTATGAACTTCTATAGTTATTGAGTGCAATGGGGGTACTAACAGATTGCTTTGGTGACTCTCTTTGCTTTTCTTCTTGCCTCAACATACTATAAGCTTTTGCTACATTTGGTAAAGGTTGCATGAGTAAGATCTGCCCCCTGATGTTGGTATAACACTCATTCAAACCCATGAGAAACTGAATCAATCTTTTCCTCTGCTCTCTCTCACCATTCTCCTTCCCATTGTTACAAACACACTTACAAGTACATGCATATGGGGCTTCAATTGCATCTAACTCATCCCAAAGTCCTTTCAACTTATGATAGTAAACTTCCACAGTACAATTAAGCTGTTTCAACTCAACAATCTCATTTGCTATTTGGTAAATTCTATGTCCATCAAGTTGTGAGTAATGCTCAAATAGTTCATTCCACAGATCATAAGCAGAATTAATATAAGTGAGATGATTACCAATTTCTTCAGACACAGTGTTCAATATCCAAGAAATAAGCATATCATTAGCCCTATCCCAATGAGTTTTCAATGCTGAATCTGAAGGAGGCTCTTCAAAGTCACCATTAATCAGCTTCAATTTGTTTTTGGCACTAAGAGCAATAAGAATTGATCTCTTCCATGTACTGTAGTTCTCTGAACCCTGAAGTTTCTTTGAAATTAACAGTAGACCTGGATGATCATTGGGATGAAGGTAAAGAGGATGAAGTGGTGAAGTGATATCATTATCCAGTGAAGAAGATGGTGAATCTGTATGAGATGTTGACATTGTAATGAAATTGAAGGTTTATCAATGGTGATGGTGTAACAGAAGGTGTAACAGAATTGTAACAGAATTTATGAGTATTAAGATGATTTGAAGTGAATTTTGATGATTTGTAGTGATTTGTGGTGATTATCTTGCAGATTTAATGGTGGTTTATGGTAGATTATGGTGGTTTGAAGAAGAAAAATTTTGGCGGGAAAGTTAGTTACGGTGGTTTTAATGGTGGAAGTTGGTTAGAGTGATCGGAAAAGTTTGTTGAGAGCAGTTATCCACCACGGATTATGGTGGAATGCTCTGATACCATATAGAGAAAGTAAAAACACATAGTTGAAGGTGAAATGATATTGATAGAAATGAATTTTGTTAACTACAAAATGAGAGTGTACAGAGTATTTATACAATACAATTCAGTGAGCAAACTAATCTAACTGCTGTGACTAACTAACAACTAACTGAGCTTCTAGAACAATCTATTTACATTGTGTAGCATACATTCAAACTCTTCTCAAGCAGTATCTTCATCTTGGGAGGAGTATATGGTTGACTTGCTCTGTTATGAACACAGTTGACTGAGTTAACTTTGTTGCTTGTGTGTTCACCAATATATTTGCAACAACTGAATTGTACATTTTATCTCGTAAATCCCAGTAACTAAATCTAAGTATCTGATTGTGGGTTTCTCGATCATATTCATGGCAGGCCCGCTTTGGATTGGCCAAGAAGGAAAAACATAGCATTAGGAACACTGGAACAGCAAGAGGCTTACTATATTTACACGAGCAAAGTGACCCAAAGATAATTCATCGTGATGTTAAAGCAGCCAGCATTGGATGAAGATTTCGAGGCAGTTGTTGGTAATTTCGGGTTAGCTAAGTTGTTGGACCACCGGGATTCTCATGTGACTACTGCTGTTCGTGGCACTGTGGGCCACATTGCTCCTGAGTATTTGTCAACTGGTCAATCATCGGAAAAAACTGATGTTTTCAGTTTTGGGATCTTGCTTTTGGTGCTTATTACGGGTCAAAAAGTGTTGGATTTTGGAAGAGCGGTTAACCAGAAAGGCGTAATGCTTGATTGGGTACTCTCGTGCTTTCCTTCTTTAGGCTACATTATTAATGGGCCAGGTTTTATTTATTTTTATTTTTATTTTTTTTAAACGGTTAATATTTGCTTAAACCTATAACTTTCAACGAATACAATTATACAACTAAACTAGTTGGTGTGAAGTATAAGTATGCTAACGAGGTTTATGGTACAGGTAATGAAGCTCCATCTTGACGGGAAACTAAATCGAATTGTAGATAAATCATTAAAGAACAACTATGACAGAATCGAGCTCGAAGAAATGATCCAAGTTGCACTCTTGTGTACACAATTCAACCCTTTGAATCGGCCAAAAATGTCGGAAGCACTAAGAATGTTGGAAGGAGAAGGGCTAGTAGAGCGATGGGAGGCATCACAAAGTGTTGAAACACCAAGATTCAGAGCACTAGAAAGTTTTCCGCAAAGGTATGCCGATTATGTAGATGAAAATTCACAGTTTGAAGCAATGGAGCTTTCGGGTCCTCGATAACACGAGATACTTGGTTTTTGAGGTCATGTTTTGACTTGTTTGTGGTGATGTTTATAGTTGTTAGGATATGAGTATGATTATATGTAAAAAAATGAAGGAATTATGGCCTTATGGGTACAAAAGATTTTTCCTCTGTGTTCTCCTACACCGAGACTCTACTTTTGCTTGATCACCGAGATTGTAGTATCTACTTCGACATGGAGAAAGATTTGATGGTATGCAAGTGTGGAGCTTAAAGCAAGTGACTTTTGAAGCAGGCAATTAACTAAGGTATATGGAGATTGGAGTGCAAATATAGTTTAGATTAGTTAAAGAGTTAATAAGAAATTTTATGCATTTCATATAGATTAATAATGCAATTTTTAGGAGTCTGATTATTGTTTTCGACGTTTTATATAACGAACCCCACTTTCTATTTTGGTGAAACTTATTCACAAAAATATTTTAAAGTTAATTGATTTTATATCTTACACTTTTAGTTATTTTGGTTTGGCTTTTTGTCACATGTATTAACACGACTAGATAAAATGAAATAGAGTTAGTAGTTGATAGCAAATGGATCGGGATTCTTTAAGATTAGTATGAACATGACTGATAATGTTCTCTCATAAATAAAACTATAAAATTTAATGCGACTCAAATTTTTATTTTTATTTTTTAAATTTTTATTATTATTATTATTTTTTTTAAGAAACATGACTTTGATAGAATCAAAGTTGGAAGAAATGGTCCAAGTTGCACTCTTATGCACACAATTCAACCCTTTGAATCGGCTAAAATGTCGGAAGTACTAAGAACGCTGGAAGGAGAAGGGTTAGTATAGCGATGGGAGGCGTCACAAAGTATTGAAACACCAAGATTTTGAGCATTAGAAAGTTTTTCACAAAGGTATGGCGATTATGTAGATGAAAGTTCACAGTTTGAAGCAATGGAGCTTTAGCGTCCTCGATGACAAGAGATACTTGGTTTTCGAGGTCATGGTTTTGACTTGTTTGTGGTGATGTATTTATAGTTGTTACTTGTTAGGATGAATATGATTATGTGTAAAAAAAATGAGGGAATTATTATTTATCTTGAGAAAATCTTTCATTTGTCTATCATTATAGACAATCCGATCTATATACATTTTTCGTAGTGCCCGATGTCGTTTTGTTAAAACTAAAAAGAAAAAACTCAAAATACTTGCCCGAATTATGTGATAAGTTACGAAAGCTATCTTAAGCATTTAGTTATTTATGGTTCACTAAAGTCTGGTTCACTCGGGTTCGGGTCAACCCGAATATAAGTAAAATGATAAATATTTTTGACCAATTTTATAAGTTTACAAACATAAGTTAAAAAATTATATTAAAAAAAATATGAAAATCCTTATTTGGGTCAATCGGGTCGACATGTACCTGAATAAGGCAAACGTATTTAACCCAACATCCGTCCTTATTTGACATTCGAATTCGGGTTATTTTCGTCGACCTGAATATATTATTGACCCGAAAACCCGACATGAATAAGATTAATCGGTTCAGGTTCTTTTATGGCACCCCTACATACAAGCATGTGGTGTTTAGCAAGTAGCAACTGCATACGTTAACGCATATTACGCATTACAATTAAATAAACTTTAAATTTATTTTTTATTTGCCACGTGTCGTTTTGATCTGATATAGCGTCGGTCATAGATTGGTTTCCTATCATCGGTTTCAAACTATTATATGTAAGTTGACACAATGACCCCTTTTTATGATAATTGTAATTCCACTTGCATGGTTTCCTATCATCAGTTTCAAATTTGTTGATGTTCATCTCATCATCTGTCTATAATTAAAAGAAGAGCAGATTACATCAAAATTACTTTTCTAATCTTCTTTTTAAATTGAAATGAAATGAAGTGACGATGATTTTAAAGATTTTTTGTGCTTGCATCCTCCTTCTTACAAAAGATAAAAGAAAAAATTTCATATATCACCCTAAAAATCTTCTTAATTTTTTTTTACTCAATACATTCTTTAAATTTCATAAATACCCCATTCTTATCTATTATAAAATTTTATGCCATTCTACCCTTGTTATTTTGACTCACAAACATTCTCATCTCCTTAGGATTGAAAAGAACTACAGTACTTCTTTATTGACGTTTTGGCATTGAATGTGCTACCGCTATATATCCATAATGGCTTAAAGACCCGCCCGATGGGCGGGCTAGTCCCATGAATTTAATTTACTAAAACTTAGAAGATTAAACATAAAGTTGGTTGTTTATAATTCATAAAGTTGCTAAATATTAAGACAAATCTTATCTATTATAAAATTTTATGCCATTCTACCCTTGTTATTTTGACTCACAAACATTCTCATCTCCTTAGGATTAAAAAGAACTACAGTACTTCTTTATTGACGTTTTGGCATTGAATGTGCTACCGCTATATATCCATAATGGCTTAAAGACCCGCCCGATGGGCGGGCTAGTCCGATGAATTTAATTTACTAAAACTTAGAAGATTAAACATAAAGTTGGTTGTTTATAATGCATAAAGTTGCTAAATATTAAGACAAATCTTATCTATTATAAAATTTTATGCCATTCTACCCTTGTTATTTTGACTCACAAACATTCTCATCTCCTTAGGATTGAAAAGAACTACAGTACTTCTTTATTGACGTTTTGGCATTGAATGTGCTACCGCTATATATCCATACTAGCTTAAAGACCCGCCCGATGAGCGGGCTAGTCCAATGAATTTAATTTACTAAAACTTAGAAGATTAAACATAAAGTTGGTTGTTTATAATGCATAAAGTTGCTAAATATTAAGACAAACAAAAGATATATGAATTCACATGATTATATAAAAGCAACTAAACACGCATTCATCTGTTTGAAACAAAAACATATGTATCGATTAAGAGACAACATAGAATATCATTTTTTTTTTACATGGAAAGATTTTGCGTCAAACTATCACATACATCCATTAAGTCCATGTTTACTCTTAACTCTCGACATCACGACCTAAATTTAGCTATGAGAGAAACTCATGCTTTAACTAAACTCAGGTGTTAATTGAACTTAAGAGAGTTCTTTTCAAAAGTCATTACTAATATACTAAGGAAGTGATCACAATTATGAAATCATAAAAACATAAATTTATTAGCATATAAACTTACTATAATAAAAATGGACAATGGTGGTTAAAATCTACCATGTAATTGCTAGCTTCTTGCTAGTTTTCTTTTTAATGAAATGCCGATGTTCAAAAAATAATAACAATAAAAAATAAAAATGGACAATGAAAAATACATGAAACTCACCACTTCACCTATTAACACAAGTTTATACCATAAAAAATAACTACATATAAAAATTTGGACCATTAGCCATGTCCAAACCACGCGATGGGGTGTCATTTCATGTCGTTGATAATTGCACGGTATTTTCTTTAAAAAGTAAAAAGTGGGCCGGTTTTTGTGTTACATGCATAGTTTGCGTCTTCCCACTACTTGTTAAACCATGAGAATTTAAGACCCGCGCTTCTCGGCGGGGCGTTTGTCAACATAGAATTTTGTATAGACCATTTTCTATAAAAGAAAAATGTTTTACATTAAACAATTTAGTGGTGGTAATTGATATACAACTACAGTGATATACAATTCAACGCTACATACACGTTAGCTTTTACAAACCAGACCATACCATGGACTGCATTTGCTAAATATTCTTACACAAATGCTAACAATTTTAAACCTCTAATGAATCAGATCCATTGGAGATGGGGGATCTAAGAAAAACTTGCTAGGTGTTTTCCCTTCAAGACTTCTAGGATGATAGACGTAAGTATGACTGCAGCAAGAACGAACCCATAACCAATCTTCCATGAACTTCCAATATAATGACGGTACCAGTTCCAGTACTTTCTATGCTTAATGTCTTTATCAGGTCTTACAAAAAATGCCATAACCTGAAATCCATGATACGAATAACATATACTGCTAGAGCTATAGTTTTGGCTTTTGGAGTCAAACATTTTTTGTTTCAATCCCATAAAAGGCTAGAATCTTTTTAAGATTTCTATACCAAAACTTTAATGTTCCATTATATTTTGGTGACGGATTAGTAAACACATGAAACTTTTACTTGAATTTTCAAAATTTAGGGATTAATATTGGAATTAAAGTTTAGTATAAGGCAAAGATCCATTACACTTTTTTGAGCGACTGGTGTCCTTCGCACTGTTTATTGATGTGGCTCGTCATATTTATGTTTGAGATTCCAAATTTGCTTCACTACAGCCATCTAGCCTGTCATTTTCTTGTAATCCAATCATCAAGTCATCACACTAAGTCATCATGGCCCATGTTAAAAATCAGCACAAAATCATAGTGTTTGAGTAAAATGGGTAATTTTAGAAATAAATACTTCTAGCGATATTGAAACGCAACAATAGTGAAATTTCTAAAGAAAGTAAACCATTTTTCCAATGAAGATAAAGTAACACGACATTTTGGAGAAGGCGATACAATAAAGGGCGAATAACTACATGTTACGTTCCACGTCCTTACAAAAAATTCAGAAAAGTTGTTCAAAAACTAAGGTCACCAAACGTATCTGATCTATCGTTGAAAAGTTGAATTCACCAAGATCTTGTGTTTGTCTACGCCCATTGTAAAAAGTGAATTAGTCGCATTCTTGTAACCGTACATGATCTTGGATGAATGATTATAATACACTTAACTTGAAACAATTTTGGACTTGTATATTGAAAGGAGTTCCGGGCAAAAGATCAATTCACTTTTTACTCTAAAATTGACATGCAACAATTTTGCTCAGGAGCCGCCTCTAACGATGTTGTCTTTTAGGTTGGGAGTTAATGTCAAAATGTGTGTGTGATTTAGTAAAGTCTGCATTTAAATTCAACTATAAATTGTAAGCCTAAAAGTCATCATACGACCTCAATGAAAATAATGACTCTTAGACAAACTAAATGAACATATATGCAAGCAAGCTCAATGTAATCGAAGTGTGATCTGATATTAGACGCAATGGCTACAAATAATACACAAATAGTCCTATCAGAAGATGAGTTAAGGTAAACAAAAAACTTCAATTGTTGCTATAGCTTAACTAATAAAGTTATCAGACCAAAAAAAAGTAATCTTTACTACCTCTGATAAGAGCACAACAAAAGATCTATTTGATGTCTTAATCCTATACAAACATAATTGTTATATACTATCATACTCTATTGAAGTAACAACAGTGAGAAAAATGACTCTAACCTCAAATACTTGCTCAAACTCAATGGACCAAACACCTATCTATGACTAAACAACTACTTCACAATCACATCATTACTGTGCACTGCCTTCTAGCTGCAGCCACACACCAAACCAAAACCATCTTTATTACCAAGTATATTTTTCATCGTCACCAATAACATTTATTTCTTCTTTTGACAATATTGAAGATAAAAATAGTTTTCCCTAAGTCACTGTTTAATTTCAGCACTCGCTAAATATTAAATAAAGATGAATTTGCAAGAACATAAAGCAATTTGCCCATCAGCTGTAGCACAATACGATTTCAATCATATTATTACAGCAGTAATAATATGGTTAAACAATAGGCACCGTTGGTATACGAAATCATACTCATTATGAAAACATATCTAATCGTTACAGATGCCGCAATATAACTTACATTGGAAAGGCGAAAGGGACAGAAGTTGGGCTTCCCTCTATGTCTATATTTCAGCAAGCATGCCCCTCTCTTCAAAGAAGCAATATCCTGAAATACGATAACAACATAAGATAAGCAATTTTTTTACAATAACCAAGACTTGATAACTATCATTAAATCACCTCTCCAATGTTTCGCTCGTCATAGCTAGTCTTTAGTAGGTCAGTCCTCATTCTTTCACACTGCTCTGCAAACATAACAATCACTGATTAAAAAATCAATAGGAAGGGCTTGCAAGGACTGTCAGCAAAGATATCACTCTTAATTCAAATATTTTAACAAAAAGATTCAAGCTTCAACAAAAAATAAATTAAGAACTACAAATCTAAAATCCTAAGGCTGAGAGATGGCTTTTCACTCAGCATATTAAGTTTTTTTACAAATTGTAGCCTAATCATATAAGCAGTTCATATATCCCAAACACCGAAGAGAGCGTAGGTCTTGTTGAGTGTTTCTTTAAGTTTTTTTGGGGTTTATAAGCCAAATCTAATCCTGTTAAGGTCTAACCTGAAACTTACTATACACGTAAGAAGTCGCCGCTACCAGAAAAATGCCTTCAAGAAATTGAGAAGAGAAGCAAGCTCCCACCGTTGCTGGAGAATATTCTAGTGAGTTTCAATCCCAGCGACACAACAAAACTGTCAATTTACAACTTAATTAATCAATACTCAAATTTCAATATAACCAAAATCTAAAAACACGGCAGATTATGAAACTTAATTATCTCATTAACCAATAATCAAAAACACAAATTAACACCACCCTTAAAATAAAATATTTGTAGTTCATTACCAATTTATTTCTTTTCTACACATCAACCGGTCATTGCTCCATCCCTGTTGCCGCTCCTCACAGAGATGCTGACTACTCCAAGAGTCCTAACATATTCAGCTAAAACACATTATCAAAACCAAAACTGAAATTGATATTTGATAAAAAAAAAGATGTGAATGCACACTTCAGAATTTATTTTATATTTAAATGCCATGAACCAAAAGTTAAAACCAAACATATCTTGGTGTGTACAGATAGTTATATAGGAAATAAGGAAGCTCATGATGCGAATAAGTACAAAGCATTGGTTTCATGTACCCGAAACTCTAGCTGATGCAATTGTTACTTGAAATTTTTATATGAAATTGTGTTAAAGACACGCACCTTTCCACCATTCTCATGCATAGATACATTTGGATTATGGCGTGTCCCATTTGCCTCTGAACCGTGAACCAACTGCATCCCACTACCTATCAGGTTGCTGCCATAACACCATCTTATTGATACTCGAAGTCGCCTTCTTGCATCATACCACCTTGATTGTATCCCTGGCCACCACCACATTTATCATACCTTTTTCTTGGTCTCGTTTTCAGTAGAAAATCAAAGATTGATAACATCTTTAAGGTTGTTACTGTTGATCTTGCAACAACCTCCCCATGCTTCCATTATTTGCACTTTCAAACCTTCACCTAACGCGTATCAAAGTTAAACATTAGGATCCGTAATATGTTCGCTGGTATACATAAATGTGCCTGTATCATATCATACCTACCTTTCTTGCATATTCACATACACTTTTCATACTATTAGGCACAATCCCACTTTCTAATTCACCTTCAATGCAATAAAAATCAAAAATAAAAAGTTTTGGCGTATAACCGGTTTCACTACAGTAACAGTGTTTTGAACATCATCTTCTATAAACAAGCCTATAACACTCTAAAAACAACTTACCCACCCTATCAAAACATAATAACTATATAAGATTCAAAATCATAATCTGTCATAATTTTTTCCATTGTACACCTAAAATCAAATTGAAAATTATATGACTTTTTAACATCAGAACATATAATTATAACATGATTATCGAATCACATTAAACACATGTCAAATTAGGGTTTGAATTATAACATATATAAAGTAAACATACCTGTATCATTTTGATAATGGTAAAATTCTTTGACCGAATAGCATGTTGTAGGTTATGAATTTCATCACTTTTTCCACCCAAATTAATCATTCGATTTGTATCTTCAAATTTTGTTTGCGATGATGTGAGATGAAAGTATAATAAAAAGAGATTCAGGCATTTGAAAGTTGTTCAGATCTTGAATAAAAATTAATTGACTTTCCTTATTTCTAGGGATTTTTTTAACCAAATTGATTTTGAATTTTTTGCATTCTTTCTATTAGTAGTGATGTTTACACATGTCATTCTTTTAGAATTTTGGGAGAATTTTTGCCTCTAAAAATAGCAATCACAATTGTTCTATATATAGGTTGATATTTGGTTCCATTAGTACATTTTCTTTGATTTTAAAATATTCAAATGGTCAAACATGTGAAGTTGCTCCATGTTTACTTGAATTATTTAATTGATTATGCCACCTATATGTGTGTTTTGTTGTTGATTCTCGCATGTTCATTCTATTTTTTTGCTAAAATTGTGTTGCGAAGATAATCAGGGCCGTCTCATGAATTTAAGTAATTTTTGAGGGCTCTGGACGAAATTAAATAATGAGGCTTTTCGATAAGGAATGCTATATATAAAGTGTCACTATTTATAAGATATAATGCAATTAGTTAGCTAAACGTTTTAGCATATTACTCATTTAAGATACTTTCTCATCTAAATACTTTTTTCTTTGTGAAAAATATGCGTACAGATGCATATAATTATTAACGGACAAATTTTGAGGCCCTTAAAAATTTTGGGGCCCTGTGCGTTCGCTCACCTTGCACACCCTCAAAGCCGGCTCTGCGAAGATTGTCACTCTATGTCATATATGGTTCGATGAAAAAAAAAACCCTATGTTACTTTGTTAAATAGATGGTTCATTTGGTGAAAAACATGAAGGGCAAAATGGTTATAATAAAATTTGACTTTACAAAAATAAATAAAATTGGGGAAATATGAAATTTGAAATGTGTTTTTGGGTATATATGATATTGAATAGTTTAGTTGGGTAAATATGAAATTAGTTGTGTTTTAAAGAGGATATATGAAATTGAACCCTCACCTCCAAGATAAAAAATCATTTTTTTCCACTCCTCTTTTCTTCTCTTTTTCCATCTTCTTCATTTCTCTTCTTTCTGTTTTATACTCGAGAAACTGTGATAGTGACCAATGTTTTAAAAACCACACCGGACACCGAACCGTTTTTTTCGGTTTCCGTGTTTTGCATGAACCGGAAGAACTGTCAAATCGGTTCATATCCGGGTCACTGGTTGAACCAGCTAATTTTGTCCGGGTTTCAAAACATTATAGTGACACACTGTTTTAGAAAAGTACAAAAATTATACTATAAACCAATAAAATAGCTTCTTTTTGTTGTAATTGTGTTTTGATTTGCGGTAACACTTATTTAGTAACAAACAAAAATAGTAAGGTTGAAAATTATTTAGGAACGGATTCAGTATTAATTTCAAGGTGTGTTTGGTGCATTATGTTTAGCATTTAGGGTATGTTTGGCAAAAATAATTATTGTTGTTGTTGATGCTGGTGTTGTTGCTGAAAAAAATTAAAATTGTAGGTTTTTTTTTCATAGTGATGTTTGGCAAACTAGTTGTAGTGATGTTTGGCAAAAGCTGGTTTTGAAAACTTATTTTTCTGAAATAATCCACAATCTAAGTTTGCCAAAAAAGATGATTTGTTGACCAAAACTTATTTTTCAACAAAATAATGTTAAGCCTCCATAATTTTTCACAATCTTTCACGCCAAACATATCCTTACATTCCAGTTCGCCGTATATCTGACAATATCTTATTAACCCAAGAACTCTTGCACAACTATCACCTTGACTTTGACCCCTATAGGTGTGCCTTCAAAGTAGATATCCAAAAGGTGTATGACACAGTGGTTGGGGTTTTTTTTAAGGAGGCTTTAATTAGCTTTGGTTTTCATTCCAAGATGATTAATTGGAGCATGGATGATGAGGCGAAAAATGAACCACTTTTAAGGGGTCATTTAAGCCTGGAATTGAATTTATCTTATCAAATATTGCCCTAAATCGTTCCTTTTGTGATTTTAGGTACTTTTGGAGTGAATTCTGGAAAAGGAAGCATTTTGGACGTTTTTGGAGCATAAAAGTGAAGAAAACGGCAAAGACTTAATTTTCCATGCTGAGAACAGTACCTGACGGCGTCAAGAAGGAATCTGTGACGGCGTCAGGAGTAAAATCCATGACGACCCAGTGGAAACCTGAAGGCGTCAGAAGAAGGGCGTCAAGAGTTAAATACGTGACGTCCTGGAGAAGCATTACACGTGACGGCGTCAAACCCAGATCTAGGCAATCCGAGAATTTATTTAGCGGCTAGATGACGGCGTCAGACATTTACTCTTGACGCCGTCACCTCCTAAAATCTATATATACTTTTCTATTTTTCATTCATTAGAGAGGAACTTGTGAGGAGAATTCTAGGGCCGAACCCTAATAACCCTAGGTCGTATTTTACAGTATTTTCAAGGGTTTTCACCCCTTGAAACCTTTCATGTTCAATTAAGATAAGTCCTCTTTCAATTCATTTAATATGTCTATGTGTTGTTTGAATATATCTTATGCTTGTCTTGATTTCAACATGCTAGGCTAGATCTCTTGTGTGTTTGCTTAGATGTAATGAAATCTAGATGTTAATTATATGTTGATTACTTGTTTATGGTTGTAATGGATGAATGATTTCAATGTTAGGCTTAAGAAAACTGGCAGATCTCCATTGTGTAACATGCTTGAACGTCTTAGGAAACATGAACCGATGTGTACTAGGTTTTTATGGTTGTATTTAATGCATGAGCGAATTCTAATGATCCCATGTTAGGAGCTTCTTAGCCGGCTCGACATAGGAGTGAAGTAGGAGCTTATAGGAATAGGGAAGTAAGTACGCCACCCCATGAATGGTATTACGGAATATAACCCGTCATCCACGCAACTGTAACAAGTAATTAACCTGTAAAAGATATCTAGGGAGTAGTGAAATCTAAGTAAACACAATTTTCCAACATATTACTCACACCAATAGTTTATTTTAGTTTTATTTACATTTCTGTCATTTTATTTTGATTGCATCTTAGTTATTGGGTTAGTTGATTAACAAATAATTCCGCCCACTCTCTCAAAACCTGATATTTTACTTGCTTTCATAAAACATAAAAACACAAAAAGAATCATCTCTCACCTCTAGACTTAGTTTTTAGACTTTCTAATCCTAGCGACACTATTCCTGAGTTGAACGATCAATCCCCCGGTACTTGTCACTATACTATACTACAACGATCAGGTACACTGTCTGGTGGGGGTTGTAAGCTTCTCGATATCCCTCGAGAGGTAACGCCTGGTGCAATTCCCACGCATCAAGTTTTTGGCGCCGCTGCCGGGGAATAATTATTGTCTAGGTTAGGATTTCTTTTTATTAAGTCTACTTGCTAGATTCCTTTCTAGTAAGATTTTATTTTTATTTTTAGGTTTTCTTTAGTCTATCTTATTTCTTCGTGTCTTTGTTCGTAACCTTTACCATCCGACATCATGGAAGGTGGTAACATCTTTGAACCCATCAACATACCACAACAAGACCACCCACAAAACCCACCTCTTAGGCCCCGAACCCTAGGAGAGTATTCCTGACCTAGCCACCAAGGCTATCGAAACACTATTGAGCTCACCGGAGCCAATGTGTTACCCTTGCGATCCGACACCATCCGGTTGGTGCAAAGCGGATGTGCATTCCATGGACTTCGTTCCGAAGATCCAAATCAACATCTCAAGGACTTCTGATAAGGCGAAAAATGAACCACTTTTAGGGGGTCATTTAAGCCCGGAATCGAATTTATTTGATCAAATATTGCCCTAAATCGTTCCTTTTGTGATTTTAGGTACTTGGAGAGTGAATTCTGGAAAAGAAGCCATTTTGTACGTTTTTGGAGCATAAAAATGAAGAAAACGGCAAAGTCTCTATTTTTCATGCTGAGAACAGTACCTGACGGCGTCAAGAGTTAATTCCTGACGGCGTCAGACATCAAGAATTAAAATCCGTAGTTGGTGACGGCGTCACATACAAGGGCGTCAAGAGTAATTTGTGTGACGGCCTAGGGCTTGACGGCGTCAGAAGTAGATCAAGGCCGTCCGAGGAAGTATTTGGCGGCGAGATGACGGCGTCACACATTTGTTCTTGACGCCGTCATCCCTAATTTCCTGTATATAGTTTTCTAGTTTTTCACTTTAAAAGAAAGAAGTTTTGGGAGAAACCCTAGCCACGATTTTGGTACGAATTTTACAGGTTTTTCAAGGGTTCTAAACCCTTGATACCTTTCAAGTGTAATTGAGATAAGTATTCTTTTAATTCAATCAATATGTCTATGTGTTGGTTGTCTATATCTTGTTCTTGTCTTGATTCCACTATGTTAGGCTAGACTTTCTTTGTGTTTGCTTGGATCTAATGAAACATAGATGTTAATTATATGTTGATTACTTGTTTGTAGTTGTTTTGGATGAATGATTTGATGTTAGGCTTAAGAAAACTGGCAGATCTCCAAATGGTAACATGCTTGAACGTCTTAGGAAACATGAACCGATATGCACTAGGTCTTTATTGGTAGTATTTAATGCATGAGCCACTGTTTCGGATCCCTATGGTTATGTTGTGCATGGCATAGGAGTAGATAAGAGCTCATAGAACTGGGGAGTTAAGTGCATCACCCCATGAATGGTATTAAGGAATACAACCCGTCATCCATGCAACTATAACAAGTAATTAACATGTAAAAGATATCTAGGGAGTAGTGAAATCTAAGTAAACACATTTTCTCCACTTATTGCTCTCAACCTTAGTATAATTTAGTTTATTTTCTTTTCTAGTATTTTATTTTAATTGCATCTTTAGTATTGGGTTAGTTGACTAGCAACTAATTCCCCCCAAATCCTTCAAACCCGAGATTTTACTTGCTTTCTAAAAAATATAAAAATACAAAAATAATCATCTTTCATCTTTAGAACTAGTATTTAGGTTTTCTAATCCTAGCGACACTATTCCTTGCTGAACGATCAATCCCCCGGTACTTGTCACTATACTATACTACAATGATCAGGTACACTGCCTGGTGGGGGTTGTAAGCTTCTCAAGATCCCTTGAGAGGTAAAGCCTGGTGCAATTCCCACGCATCAAGTTTTTGGCGCCGCAGCCTGGGGAATAGTTATTGTCTAGGTTAGAATATCTTTTTATTAGGTATACTTGCTAGATTCCTTTCTAGTAAGATTTTATTTTTATTTTTAGGTCTTCTTTAGTCTATCTTATTTCTTCGTGTCTTTGTTCGTAACCTTTACCATCCGACATCATGGAAGGTGGTAACATCTTTGAACCCATCATCCCACCACAACAAAACCCACCTTTAGAACCCCTTAGGCCCCGAACCTTAGGAGAGTATTCCCGACCTAGCCACCAAGGCTATCGAAACACCATTGAGCTCACCGGAGCCAATGTGACACCCTTGCGATCCGACACCATCCGGTTGGTGCAAAGCGGATGTGCATTCCATGGACTTCGTTCCGAAGATCCAAATCAACATCTTAAGGACTTCCTCAAAATCGTAGATTCCATAGACCTAGATGTTGCAACTAGAGAGACAACCCGTTTACGCCTATTCCAATTCTCTCTACGGGATCAAGCTAGTCAATGGCTTGAGCGTTTACCCGCGGGATCCATCACCACTTGGGATGATCTCACCACTCGTTTCCTTGCTCAATTTTTCCCACCGGGGAGAACTACCAAGCTTAGAAATGACATCTTGATGTTCCAACAACGTCAAGGTGAAACTCTCTATGAAGCATGGACTCGTTTCAAGGACTTACTCCAAAAAGTCCCTCATCATGGCATAGATCTTTGGCTCCAAGTCCAAATCTTCTATGACCATATCGATCTCTCCACGAGGCGAACCATTGACCAATCGGCCGGTGGTAAGCTACGTGATCTAAGTGCGGAACAATCATGGGAACTCATAGAAGATCTTGCTCTCTATGACAACGAAAGTTGGAATGGTCCCCGTGACTTGAACAAAACGGTCAATGCAATATCTTTGCCTTCGAACAATTCTAGCACTCCCAACCGTAGGATCATGGAACTTGAGGACCAAGTCAAGTTTCTCATGAAATCTTACGAAGCTCCTAAGCCTTCAAGCCAAGTGAACAAAATCACTTCTTCATGCGAATTATGTAGTGGTCCTCACGACACTCGTGATTGTGTGGAACTCCCCGGAACAGCTTGTCACAACTCACCATTTCAGGTCATTTCAGGTCATTTCCCGAACTTTGAAAAAACACTATTCATCAAAACATTATTCATCAAAACACTATTCATCAGTTTACTATTCATCATTTTTGGTGTCAGTTTGACATTCCGAGAAGCATTCAGAAATTTTACTATTCACAGAACACTATTCATTGCGGGAAAAGATTTCATCATTCACGTGCATTACACATTTCATCGTAAATTTAGTTTACGGGTATTCAAATTCGCGTAACCGTATTGGTTCAGGTGCGAATTCATGCATTATCAGTAATGACATTTCATACGGACTGGAGATAGTCTGCATATCATCATAACAGCATTTTCATGTTATACCACTCTCAGGATTTTCAAATTTCTATATTCAGTACATTTAACGTTTTTACGTATAAGTATTTATAGTAAACGTTAATACCCGGTTTATACACGACGAATATATCTAAATATTCCCACAATGGTCCCGACATATTTTTATATCCATTTTAACATCATAAAAGTTATTACATTCATTTACCCAGTATTTTGGAAATTTATTTTATTTATAACGTAAGCTTATGAATATTACGACGGTTTTCGTGAAAACTAAACAATAATCACCCGATCCCTCAGTAAATGTACCCAACATAATTTTTAATATGTTTTTATCATTATTATAACTTTATTTCATCCCGGTTAACTTCGTGAACGTTTATTGCTATTAAACCCGGTACCCGATTTTTAACGAATAACACGTAATAACACCTAACGTTACACTAATTTCCTAAATAAATACCAAGTACCCCTACCCCCCCCCCCCCTTGGCTCACCATAACCGGCCACATGAACACCCCTTAACCTTATGCATTGATTTCCTATTATAAAACTAATAAACCTCTAAAAACTATACTTAACCAAAAATCAAGAATCATTTCATACACTTTTTAGAAAGAAAGAAAATCAACTCATCTCTTCCTCTCTTGCTCAAACCCACGACCTCACCACCATACCAAGACCAAGTGAAGGTTTTCAAAAGTTTAAAGCACCAAATTTATTCATTTTGTGGTTCTAATCAAGATTCTTGCATCAAATACACAAGTAATCCAAGGTTTCTAGTCATTCAATCACCTCATATTTCAAAGTAAGTTTACAAAATTTATTTTTATGATTTTACCATGATTCTTTCATTCTCCCATGATTAATTTCAAGGTTTTCATGCATTTGTTGCTATATACCACTCTTTATATATTTTTCTCAAAGTTTCAAACCCTAGAAATCTATTTAAGTGAATCCTTGATAGATTAGCATGATTGAGGTTGTTTAGGAAGCCATGATACCCTAAGAAGGTATATGGTAGGATTAGATTAGTATTTGTGGTGATTGAAAGTGGTTTAGTGAAGTTTTGGACTAGTTTTAAACATTGGAAAATGATTTTTACAACATATTCAAACCCGCTGTAAGAAAAATGAAAACGTGGGAAACTCAGTAACTTTTGGGTTATTTTTGGCCAAATATTTAGAAAATACACTCCGAGACGAAGCCGTGGCCGAAAACGGGGATAAAAACGAGTTTATAACGAAGGAGATATGATTTTTGCAAGTTTAACGACGAAAACTATTTTCTGAAAATTGTACATGCTGTCCCACGATTTTTCAATGGGCAATCTGAGGTGTAAAACTTGATCTAGCCATCCCGACTTATCAAAAATATATTAGTATGTTGTCCCACGATTTCGGGGATATAAAGAACGTAGAAAACAAGCTTATAACGACCAAGATATACACGTTTCAAAATCGGCGAAACTCTATTTATTTCCATCAGCTTTTTTAGCAAAATATTACTAAGTATAGAAAAACAGTTTTTGTAAGACATCATGTTGAGAGCCAATTTACTCATTGATAAACTCATTTCTGAAAAATTTACATCATTGACAAAAAGTTAGTTCACCCAGCCTAGTTTTCAAAACATCCAGCCGTTTGTCAAAAGGATTTAGAACGAACAACTTATGGACTTCCAAACTTTCCCGAAAACTGCCCAGAATCTGCCAAAACAGCCCAAACACCTCACTTGACGGCTAATTATCTTTATGATCGAGACCTGTATGGACAAACTTCACTTCTGTGACTTTTTAGATATGGTGAAAATCTTCTCAAAACTACTGAGCTTCTTTCCTAACTCTTAATATTCACTATTTCACGACTAGTTTTATGAGACCGTTTTGTCACTAATAGAAATAATACTTCTACGTACTAAATTCTAGATTTTCTAGAAATATTAACCAAGTACCCAATTTCATAACTAATGATGTATTAGTGATTACAAGTATATTTTCATTAGTACAAGGCGTTATTTCAAGGATTTCAAACCGAGGATCTCAACACAAACATTGGTACATACGATATATATATAAGTATATATATTACAACTAGTTTATTTTTCTAATAGCCATATTTTCCTAAGTCTTGGAATATATACTTTTGATAACAACAAGTGTTTTTCAAAGAATAGAGTGGTATAGGAACATGAGCATGGACATTCATAACATCATTTCATGATCTAAAGTAGATCGTTCATCATTCATATTAGGTTGCGGCTAGTGTGCGCGCCTTGTTTTTCAGCTCATTACATGTTCATGGTACCATCATATTGGGTTGCAGCAGCTAATTGTTCATTGGTGTTCATTTCATTTCATCACAGTTTCATCAGTTAAGGTGAGTTTTCATAGCCCCGTTTTCAATTCAACATTTTTGATTGTTTTCAAATCCCACGGGGGGAATACATTGCATCAATCATTTTAGTACGAGCCCAAGTATTCAAACATGTACATTGCTTAAGTTACCTTGCCATGTGATAAGTCCCCTGTAACATCATGAACCGTTAATTTACCGTTAAGCGAGAGTGAGTGGATAGATCTATTGAGGGTGACGCCTCCATCCGTGGTAGTGATTACCAACAGTAAGCGGATGCATGTCATGTCTTTTACATTTGAATGTTTCGGCAGAACATTCGGGAGGGGCATAGAATTTCATCAGTCATAGCTTCGGTGTCATGAGCTTAAGGCTATTGTACAATTTTCATGAGATTTTTATCTTGCACTTTTACTTGTGGTGGCCGTACATCATTACATTTTACAAACCTATGGAATTCACCAACATTCGTGTTGACGTTTTAGCAATGTATTTCAGGTTATTAAGGTAGCTCATGTGACTTGCATTTGGACCTTCATGGAGTCGCGGAGTCGACGCGTCTCATCATTATTTCATGCACTTATGTAAACGTTTGATCTAGTATGACTTGTTTTCATAAACATGCAACACATTTTGGGGACCTCATTTTGTAAACTCTGGATTATTTCAATGATCAAATGCAGTATTTTCCAAACGACACTTTAGGTCATTCAATGTAACTGTAACTGTGGTGCTATGACAGACACCCCCAGGTATTCCATTCCGCTGCAAGTCAGGTAAATTGGGGGTGTGACACAGCTTTTGCGGACTACGCATCCACGCGTACCGACGAAGCGGGAGATAAGTGGTACACTTTCAAGCCCGAGCCAAACACTTACGGTGATTCATACAACCCCTCTTCGAAAAATCACCCAAACCTTAGGTGGAAACAAAATCAAGCCAATTCTTCCAATCCGCCTAATCGTTACCAACCAAACGGTCCACCCTCCGATCGTACTTTCAACAACAATCCCTCTAACAACTATGGTAGTACCAACAATCTTGAAGGGTTGATGTCTAAGTTCGTGGCATCTCAATAAGCTCGCATATCTAAGTTTGAAGCCGATTTCAAACAAAAGCAAAGCGAGGTGACCACCAAAATTGACGCATTGTTGAAAGTTCTCAATGACCGAGAAATGGGAGCACTCCCAAGCGACACGGTTAAGAATCCGAAACTAAACATTAATTCCATATCTTCAGTTTCGTCACCCACTTCGTGTCCACAATACTACTCGGTTAAATCAATGAGCACGTGTTTCAAACAAAATCAAATTCTTCAAAAGGACCAATCAAACAAAACACCCGATATAGAACCGGTCAAAAGCATAGTTGAAACACCTCATACGCAAGACCTTGACGATGAATTCAAGGAACTTCGCCTTGAACGCCCCGTCATTGATGTCTTAGCGCATGCTCTTTACTATAGTGCCCTCCTAGAAAAATATGAGAAGTTTAAACTAGGTGAAGATGGGACCGCCTTTGTGATAAGGCGAAAAATGAACCACTTTTAGGGGGTCATTTAAGCCCGGAATTGAATTTATTTGATCAAATATTGCCCTAAATCGTTCCTTTTGTGATTTTAGGTACTTGGAGAGTGAATTCTGGAAAAGAAGCCATTTTGGACGTTTTTGGAGCATAAAAGTGAAGAAAACGGCAAAGTCTCTATTTTCCATGCTGAGAACAGTACCTGACGGCGTCAAGAGTTATTTCCTGACGGCGTCAGACATCAAGAATAAAAATCCGTAGTTGGTGACGGCGTTACACAACAGGGCGTCAAGAGTAATTTGTGTGACGGCCTAGGCTTGACAGCGTCAGAAGTAGATCAAGGCCGTCCGAGGAAGTATTTGGCGGCGAGATGACGGCGTCACACATTTGTTCTTGACGCCGTCATCCCTATTTTCCTATGTATAGTTTTCTAGTTTTTCACATTTAAGAGAGAAGTTTTGGGAGAAACCCTAGCCACGATTTTGGTACGAATTTTATAGGTTTTTCAAGGGTTCTAAACCCTTGATACCTTTCAAGTGTAATTGAGATAAGTATTCTTTTAATTCAATCAATATGTCTATGTGTTGGTTGTCTATATCTTGTTCTTGTCTTGAATCCACTATGTTAGGCTAGACTTTCTTTGTGTTTGCTTGGATCTAATGAAACCTAGATGTTAATTATATGTTGATTACTTGTTTGTAGTTGTTTTGGATGAATGATTTGATGTTAGGCTTAAGAAAACTGGCAGATCTCCAAATGGTAACATGCTTGAACGTCTTAGGAAACATGAACCGATATGCACTAGGTCTTTATTGGTAGTATTTAATGCATGAGCCACTGTTTCGGATCCCTATGGTTGTGTTGTGCATGGCATATGAGTAGATAAGAGCTCATAGAACTGGGGAGTTAAGTGCATCACCCCATGAATGGTATTAAGGAATACAACCCGTCATCCATGCAACTATAACAAGTAATTAACATGTAAAAGATATCTAGGGAGTAGTGAAATCTAAGTAAACACATTTTCTCCACTTATTGCTCTCAACCTTAGTATAATTTAGTTTATTTTCTTTTCTAGTATTTTATTTTAATTGCATCTTTAGTATTGGGTTAGTTGACTAGCAACTAATTCCGCCCAAATCCTTCAAACCCGAGATTTTACTTGCTTTCTAGAAAACATAAAAATACAAAAATAATCATCTTTCATCTTTAGAACTAGTATTTAGGTTTTCTAATCCTAGCGACACTATTCCTTGCTGAACGATCAATCCCCCGGTACTTGTCACTATACTATACTACAATGATCAGGTACACTGCCTGGTGGGGGTTGTAAGCTTCTCAAGATCCCTTGAGAAGTAAAGCCTGGTGCAATTCCCACGCATCAAGTTTTTGGCGCCGCAACCTGGGGAATAGTTATTGTCTAGGTTAGGATATCTTTTTATTAGGTCTACTTGCTAGATTCCTTTCTAGTAAGATTTTATTTTTAATTTTTAGGTTTTCTTTAGTCTATCTTACTTCTTTGTGTCTTTGTCAGTAAATTAAATTCATTGACTATTCCGTTGACCATTATGGAAAACGCGAATCCACCCCTTTCCCCTAGTGAAGTGGCGTTGTTACGTGAACAGATTGAGAATGAGATTAGGGAACTTAGGGAGCTCAACAAGTTAGTCAAAATTGAGCTTGATCAGGCATTTAGTGACCTAGCGACTGCCTTGTATTCAAATGAGGACCTAGGAACTAATGATTTGGAGGATGTTGGTAAGGAACTTGAGGAAGGGGAGATAGATCCAAAACTTGATGATTATTTCAATCTATACCCCACGAAAGAGGAGATCACGTACTATACTAATCTTATTGATAACCCCCGATCTCCTTTTACAATGATCGAACCTAAGATAAAGAGAGGCGACCCTAAGAATGCTAAAATACCATGTATGATTGGGTATAAACATATTGAAAATGCTTACATTGATTTTAAATCCCCAATCAACATTATGTCCTCAAATGTCTATAATGATATAGTAAAAACAAGACTTGGGCCTAGAAAAGATTCCAAATACCCCGGGGGAGTTTGTAACTTTGTCGGGAGAGTTAAAGGCCTACATGTCTTTGTTGGAGACTTTACTTATATCACCGACTTTATGGTTGTTGAAGATATGGTTAATGTGATTGATTGTCGATTGTCCCATGTTGTGTTTGGTAAACCGTTTATTGAAGAGTCAAAGTTAGAATACGACGAGATAAATGGGACAATCCGATTCTCTAACAAAACTGACAGGATCACATATAGGATGCCGAATAGAATGAAGGAATTTCGTTTTGTACCTCGATTTGATTTGGATAAGATTGGTGCTTGTGTAGATATCAATGATGAGGATAGAAAAAAAGGCATGAGTTATGTGTGGGAGAAGAGAAGCCTTTTTTATAAGGATTGCTTGGCTCTAGGACCAAAATATAAAGTTGATAGAGAGCTTGCCACAAGGATGTTAGAAGCACTTAAGAAAAAGGCAAATGAACTTTATGAAGAACATCTACAATCGGGTTCAAAATACAAAACTGGTTCAGGGGACGAACTAGAGAATGAAACCAACGACGAGGTCACATAGTAACCCATGACCTTGAGTCTAGCTACAAGACTCGTAAATAAAGAAAAGCGCTTCTTGGGAGGCAACCCATGCTTTGTGTGATTTTCATTTTATTTGTTTGTTATTTGCTTCCGTATGCATGCTTCATTTTTATTGATGGTAGATCATGTTTCAAAATTAAAAAAATGGAAATTCTTTACTATGTTGTTTAGCCTAGTCTTAACTCCAACCTAAAAGTATTTTTGCAAAAGATAAGTGTAAGGGGAAACCCCAAATATGTTTTTAAGAAACACACGATCATGATTCTCGACAATTTTAAGTGAGCATGTATATTCGTATTTGTTAGAGTCAAATGCTTGTATTGAGTCATAATGAAGTTTTGCAGGATTTTCCAGGAAGTAGAACCAAGTTTTTCCAGAAATTTTCCGGAAACTTAACATAAGAATTTCTGCAGGTCAATCCTGACGGCGTCATGAGTTTACTCTTGACGGCGTCACGTGTAAAAATCTGGAAATTTTACCAGTTTTGTTTTTCTAACGGAGTCTTATGGTTTTTTGTGAATTATTAAGTTTTATAATCTCCAGGAAATCTGCAACCTTCATTTACAAGCATTATATCTTACTTTGCTTTCTAGGATTTTGTAACTTATATAGGATGCCGCCGATTTTACGCGAGGTTGCTTTGTCTATTTTCTCAGGATTTACAGGTTATGTTTGACAAGAAGATGATTTATATTCTGGAAGGGAAGCTTTGATTGTTCATTTTCTTGGAGGAAGATCTAACCTGGCCAACCTATAATCCATACCGAGCAAATCAGGGGAGTATTTGATTTCATTCTTTTTACTTATTTTACTTTTACATTCTTTACTTGAACATTGGGGACAATGTTCATCCTAAGTGTAAGGGGAGGGTAAAAAGATGATACCTTACAATACACTTTCGCTTGAGTTTGTTTTGTTTAAAGGTAGATGTGTAATAAAACTATGAGAAATACTTGTTAGTGCAATTTTAGCGCCAAATTTAAAATTTTTTACAACATTTAGGAGTGAAACTTTAGCCATAGCAAGCGTCTCATGGATAGGAGATTGTATGACTAGCACTTAACCGTATATTCAGAAAAATTTTCCACCCAAATATGTGAGGTTCGCCTTTAGATTTGATAGGAAAAGCATTTACTATTAGTGCTTATGAGTGTACCGGTAGCATTTAGATTCTAGAACTTGCGTTAGTGATGCATCCCGAGACCGCTAGTGAGACTACATTCGTGTAGTATGATTTACTACATGATAAGAGGCATTAGGATCACCCTTGTGTTAAACCCGTATCATAATTACTTGACCATTTAAGTCATATTACTTGGCTAGTTAAGTCAACTAATTTTTCCCACACCCTTAGCGTTGTACTCATTTTTAGTACACGAAACCCCTAGTACACCCCTCCGAGCCTATATTTTCGTTTCTAACTTTAAGCATTTTACTTAAAGGAAGAATTTGTTACACCCCACTTAAATGTACACCCAAATCGCCTTAGCCTTCCGTGTATGCACTCATCTTTAGTGCATTATTGTTATTTGTTAAACCCTAAGTTAACTATCTAATTGATTACATGGTTGCTAAGTCGAGTCATATCCTTGTACATATTGTTTTGGGACGATTGAGACTCATGGGTAAGTACTTATTTTATGGAGTAATGGGGAAGAACATCATTTTATTACCCCCATATATACGTTAATCTTAAAAGTGCTCCAAGTGTTTTGATTTTCTTAATTCGAGTCATTAGATTAGTTTATTGTAAAGTATGTAAAGATTCAAGTGTAAGGGGAATTTCCATTCCCTATGATGTATTATTTTGGATGGTAGTGTAAGAGTGTATGCAAAAAAAAAAAAAAAAAAAAAAAAAAAAAAAAAAAAAAAAAAAAAAAAAATCGAAAAAATCAAGAAAAGAAAAGAAAAAAAAAGTGAAAAAACATACGGACTACCATCCCTTTTTATTCTATGTTCATTTTATGTTTTTGTTATTTTTCATTTATTAGCTTAAGTCGAGTCTAGTCTTGGCTTAGCAACGCCATATTGTACATGTAATTAACCAAGATTGTTAGCTCGCCACCAGTAAAAACTTTCTTTATCCAACAAAACCGTGTAATTCATATCCCTATACCTAACGTTACAACCCTTTAAAAGACCTCTTTGATAGTTTATCCTAGGTGCTTACGCCATGTGGTGGAGGTTTGATCCTTTCCCAAGCCTATGGTAATCTATTTTGCTATGACAGGTAGTGAGAGATATCTTCCATTTCCATAATGTTTTATTATTTTATTACACTCGAGTGATGTGAGTATCTAAACACTATTTGTGAGGTGCTAGTATATGACCTCCGTGCTTGTCTTTGGTCTTTTGTGGAACGATTATCTGTTGTAATTACTTTTATATTAGTGTTAGATGACCTCTAACTTGTCTTTTGAGTAGAATAAAAGCATATTTGCTTGAGGACAAGCAAATCTCAAGTGTAAGGGTATATGATAAGGCGAAAAATGAACCACTTTTAGGGGGTCATTTAAGCCCGGAATTGAATTTATTTGATCAAATATTGCCCTAAATCGTTCCTTTTGTGATTTTAGGTACTTGGAGAGTGAATTCTGGAAAAGAAACCATTTTGGACGTTTTTGGAGCATAAAAGTGAAGAAAACGGCAAAGTCTCTATTTTCCATGCTGAGAACAGTACCTGACGGCGTCAAGAGTTATTTCCTGACGGCGTCATACATCAAGAATAAAAATCCGTAGTTGGTGACGGCGTCACACAACAGGGCGTCAAGAGTAATTTGTGTGACGGCCTAGGCTTGACGGCGTCAGAAGTAGATCAAGGCCGTCCGAGGAAGTATTTGGCGGCGAGATGACGGCGTCACACATTTGTTCTTGACGCCGTCATCCCTATTTTCCTATATATAGTTTTCTAGTTTTTCACATTTAAGAGAGAAGTTTTGGGAGAAACCCTAGCCACGATTTTGGTACGAATTTTACAGGTTTTTCAAGGGTTCTAAACCCTTGATACCTTTCAAGTGTAATTGAGATAAGTATTCTTTTAATTCAATCAATATGTCTATGTGTTAGTTGTCTATATCTTGTTCTTGTCTTGATTCCACTATGTTAGGCTAGACTTTCTTTGTGTTTGCTTGGATCTAATGAAACCTAGATGTTAATTATATGTTGATTACTTGTTTGTAGTTGTTTTGGATGAATGATTTGATGTTAGGCTTAAGAAAACTGGCAGATCTCCAAATGGTAACATGCTTGAACGTCTTAGGAAACATGAACCGATATGCACTAGGTCTTTATTGGTAGTATTTAATGCATGAGCCACTGTTTCGGATCCCTATGGTTGTGTTGTGCATGGCATAGGAGTAGATAAGAGCTCATAGAACTGGGGAGTTAAGTGCATCACCCCATGAATGGTATTAAGGAATACAACTCGTCATCCATGCAACTATAACAAGTAATTAACATGTAAAAGATATCTAGGGAGTAGTGAAATCTAAGTAAACACATTTTCTCCACTTATTGCTCTCAACCTTAGTATAATTTAGTTTATTTTCTTTTCTAGTATTTTATTTTAATTGCATCTTTAGTATTGGGTTAGTTGACTAGCAACTAATTCCGCCCAAATCCTTCAAACCCGAGATTTTACTTGCTTTCTAGAAAACATAAAAATACAAAAATAATCATCTTTCATCTTTAGAACTAGTATTTAGGTTTTCTAATCCTAGCGACACTATTCCTTGCTGAACGATCAATCCCCCGGTACTTGTCACTATACTATACTACAACGATCAGGTACACTGCCTGGTGGGGGTTGTAAGCTTCTCAAGATCCCTTGAGAGGTAAAGCCTGGTGCAATTCCCACGCATCACTTTGTTCAAAACAAGTTACCTAAAAAGCTTGATGATCCGGGTATATTTGTTTTGCCTTGTAAGATAGGAAGATCCGAAGCTTTCGATACACTAGCCGATTTAGGGTCAAGCCTCAACTTGATTCCCTTATCCTTATTTACCGCTCTTAAGCTAGGAAAGTTAGAGGAAACGGAGGTATTGATAGGGCTAGCGGATGAGAGTATTGCCCACCCGGTTGGAATGATTAAGGATGTAGTTGTTCAAGCAGGAAGGTTAACTATATTAGCAGATTTTCATGTCCTTGACATGGTTAGTGACACTACATGCCCATTGTTGGTAGGAAGAGGATTTTTAGCAACCGCTAGTGCCATGATAGATTGTAAGGAGTCTAAGATAGCGGTTGGTGAAGGCGATACTTGGTCGGTGTACGATGTAAAGAAGTATAGTTATGATTGTGATGATGAACCGACACCACATTGGGTAGAGATCAATAGGAGACCATCTAGATACGGACCTTGGATAGAAAGGAACTTTATAGGACCTCAACGCCCATTCTATCTAGAAAAGGATTTCATTGAAAAGACACATTCGGTGGAACAACTCATAGCTAGAGATGAAGAGTTAGATCCCTTTGAGGACCCCCTAGTCTTTAGAAAGATGATTGAATTCTTAAGCGTAATGCCTATTAATTTAGAGTTGAATAAGTGGAAAAGAGAGGGAGAAAAATGTAAATGGAGGTGGGACAAGCCACCTAAAGAAGGTGACGGATCATGGCATATAAAGATGACTTTGTATGATCCGGATGGAGAAAAGTTTGAGAGGTCATACCACACTAAGGAAACCGATAGGAAGTTGAAACCGAAGTTTGATCCTAAAGATGTCCTCAATGAGGAACTCACTCGTATCACGTAGTAACCCATGGCCTTGAGTCTAGCTACAAGACTCGTAAATAAAGAAAAGCGCTTCTTGGGAGGCAACCCATGCTTTGTGTGATTTTCATTTTGTTTGTTTGTTATTTGCTTCCGTATGCATGCTTTATTTTTATTGTTGGTAGATCATGTTTCAAAATTAAAAAAAAGTGGAAATACTTTACTATGTTGTTTAGCCTAGTCTTAACTCCAACCTAAAAGTATTTTTGCAAAAGATAAGTGTAAGGGGAAACCCCAAATATGTTTTTAAGAAACACACGATCATGATTCTCCACAATTTTAAGTGAGCATGTATATTCGTATTTGTTAGAGTCAAATGCTTGTATTGAGTCATAATGAAGTTTTGCAGGATTTTCCAGGAAGTAGAACCAAGTTTTTCCAGAAATTTTCCGGAAACTTAACATAAGAATTTCTGCAGGTCAATCCTGACGGCGTCAAGAGTTTACTCTTGACGGCGTCACGTGTAAAAATCTGGAAATTTTACCAGTTTTGTTTTTCTAAGGGAGTCTCTAAGTTTTTGTGAATTATTAAGTTTTATAATCTCCAGGAAATCTGCAAACTTCATTTACAAGCATTATATCTTATTTGTTTTCTAGGATTTAGTAACTTATATAGGATGCCGCCGATTTTACGCGAGGTTGCTTTGTCTAATTTCTCAGGATTTACAGGTTATGTTTGACAAGAAGATGATTTATATTTCTGGAAGGGAAGCTTTGATTGTTCATTTTCTTGGAGGAAGATCTAACCTGGCCAACCTATAATCCATACCGAGCGAATCAGGGGAGTATTTGATTTCATTCTTTTTACTTATTTTACTTTTACATTCTTTACTTGAACATTGAGGACAATGTTCATCTTAAGTGTAAGGGGAGGGTAAAAAGATGATACCTTACAATACACTTTCGCTTGAGTTTGTTTTGTTTGATGGTAGGTGTGTAATAAAACTATGAGAAATACTTGTTAGTGCAATTTTATTGCCAAATTTAAAATTTTTTACAACATTTAGGAGTGAAACTTTAGCCATAGCAAGCGTCTCATGGATAGGAGATTGTATGACTAGCACTTAACCGTATATTCAGAAAAATTTTCCACCCAAATATGTGAGGTTCGCCTTTAGATTTGATAGGAAAAGCATTTACTTTTAGTGCTTATGAGTGTACCGGTAGCATTTAGATTCTAGAACTTGCGTTAGTGATGCATCCCGAGACCGCTAGTGAGACTACATTCGTGTCGTAGGATTTACTACATGATAAGAGGCATTAGGATCACCCTTGTGTTAAACCCGTATCATAATTACTTGACCATTTATGTCACACCCCCAATTTACCTGACTTGCAGCGGAATGGAATACCTGGGGGTGTCTGTCATAGCACCACAGTTACAGTTACATTGAACGACCTAAAGTGTCGTTTGAAAAATACTGCATTTGATCATTGAAATAATTCAGAGTTTACAAAATGAGGTCCCCAAAATGTGTTGCATGTTTATGAAAAACAAGTCTTACTAGATCAAATGTTTACATAAGTGCATGAAATAATGATGAGACGCGTCGACTCCGCGACTCCATGAAGGTCCAAATGCATGTCACATGAGCTACCTTAATAACCTGAAATACATTGCTAAAACGTCAACACGAATGTTGGTGAATTCCATAGGTTTGTAAAATGTAATGATGTACGACCACCACAAGTAAAAGTGCAAGATAAAAATCTCATGAAAATTGTACAATTGACCTTAAGCTCATGACACCGAAGCTATGACTGATGAAATTCTATGCCCCTCCTGAATGTTCTGCCGAAACACTCAAATGTAAAAGACATGACATGCATCCGCTTACTGTTGGTAATCACTACCACGGATGGAGGCGTCACCCTCAATAGATCTATCCACTCACTCTCGCTTAACGGTAAATTAACGGTTCATGATGTTACAGGGGACTTATCACATGGCAAGGTAACTTAAGCAATGTACATGTTTGAATACTTGGGCTCGTACTAAAATGATTGATGCAATGTATTCCCCCCGTGGGATTTGAAAACAATCAAAAATGTTGAATTGAAAACGGGGCTATGAAAACTCACCTTAACTGATGAAACTGTGATGAAGTGAAATGAACAACAATGAACAATTAGCTGCCGCAACCCAATATGATGGTACCATGAACATGTAATGAGCTGAAAAACAAGGCGCGCACACTAGCCGCAACCTAATGTGAATGATGAACGATCTACTTTAGATCATGAAATGATGTTATGAATGTCCATGCACATGTTTCCTATACCACTCTACTCTTTGAAAAACACTTGTTGTTATCAAAAGTATATATTCCAAGACTTAGGAAAATATGGCTATTAGAAAAATAAACTAGTTGTAATATATATACTTATATATATATCGTATGTATCAATGTTTGTTTTGAAATCCTCGGTTTGAAATCCTTGAAATAACACCTTGTAGTAATGAAAATATACTTGTAATCACTAATACATCATTTGTTATGAAATTGGGTACTTGGTTAATATTTCTAGAAAATCTAGAATTTAGTACGTAGTGTTATTATTATTATTTCTAAAATCTGCCAATTATAGAGGATTTTTGCCGATATTGAAACGTGAATATCTTTGTCGTTATAAGCCTGTTTTACTTGTTCTTTATATCCACGATTACGTCTTAACATGTAGTAATATATTTTAGAAAGCTTGACCCCTCCGGGTTATGTCTAAAGTCTTTTTTTGTCCGACGAAAAACGTCCATCAGCATGTATTTTTCCGGAAAATAGTTTTCGTCAATAAACTTGCAAAAATCATAACTTCTTCGTTATAAACTATTTTTAATCCGTTCTTTCGCCTACGGATTCGTTTTTGAAAGTATTTTCTAAAAATTTTGCCAAAGTTTACTTTATATTTACTGATTTTCCAGAATTTACGAAAATGGGACAGAATGTTTATATACTTGTTACAAACCCATTTTTCATGTTCAAAACTAGTTTCTACTTCAACCAAATCTCTTGCAAACTTCACAAAAACTATACTAATCCTACCATACACTTTCTTAGGGTGCCATGGGTTCCTAATGACTAGTAATCAAGTTAATTTAACAAGGGAACACCTAAATCACAATCTAGGGTTTGTATGTTCAAAAAGTATACAAAAATAAAGTGGTATAACTAGTTTGTGCATGAAATTAAGCATGAATACCATAAGATACATATGTTAATTAGATGAAAACATGAAAATAATTTTGAATACTCACTTTGAAATAATAGGTGATGAGATGATGAGAAACCTTGGATTTCTTGTGTTTTTGGGTTATGATTCTTGATTAGGACAACAAAATGAACAACTTTGATGCTTTGTACTTTGAAAAATAATGGATGGATCATGGATCTTGGGGAAAAGTCGTGGGTTTTATGATGGGGAAGATGAGAAATGAGTTTTTGATTCTCAAAAAGTATAAGTGTTATGTTTAGGTGGTTTATGTAATTATCTAGTATAAGTATATAGTATAATATGTATACATAATGGCACATGAAGCTAGAGATTAAGAAAATAAGTCATGTGGTCTTGAGATGGTCTTATGGCCGGTTTTCAATGTGAAAAGAAGATGCAAAGTCGGTTTTGATCACTTAGAAAATGTAGTGTATTATTAGTTGTAGTTTGGTGTAAGTATTAGTTATAATCGGGTACCGGGTTTGATAGAAATAAATGTTAACAAAGTTAACCGGGACTTAATAAAGTCATAAAAATGTTAAAAATATGTTGGGTACAATTACTGAGTGATCGGGTGATTATTGTTTAGTTTTCACGAAAACCGTTGTAATATTCATAAGCTCACGTTATAAATAAAATAAATTTCCAAAATACTGGGTAAATGAATGTTATAACTTTTATGATGATAATATGGATATAAAAATATGTCGGGACCATTGTGGGAATATTTAGATATATTCGTCGCGTTTATAAACCGTGTGTTAACGTTTATTTATAAATAATTATAAGGAAAACGTTAAATGTATCAAATATATAAATTTGAAAATCCTAAGAGTGGTATAACATGTAAATGACCTACTGATGATATGCAGACTATCTCCAGTCCGTATGAAATGTCATTACTGATAATGCATGAATTCACACCTGAACCAATACGGTTACGCGAATTTGAATACCCGTAAACTAAATTTACGATGAAATGTGTAATGCACGTGAATGATGAAATCTTTTCCCGCAATGAATAGTGTTCCGTGAATAGTAAAATTTCTGAATGCTTCTCGGAATGTCAAACTGACACCAAAAATGATGAATAGTAAACTGATGAATAGTGTTTGATGAATAGTGTTTTTCCAAAGTTCGGGAAATGACCTGAAATGGTGAGTTGTGACAGTCTTCCCCTCTAAAAGGAACTTCGTCCCGAAGTTCAGTTTATGTTGGTTTCTGAAAACATATATGTGAAAAGGTGATGATATTCAAGAATTCCAGCGAATTCTAACGATAGGAATTCGACTCTGATTCAACTGTTTGACCACACGGTCCATGGTTTCTGTTGGTTCTCTTACAAGGTCTGAGATTGTCATTTGGGTTGGATCCCTTCCAATGGAATCATGAGTGACTCATCTGAAAGTCATTTTTGGGGATCTGAAAATGTGAAATATGTTCGTGTAATCCTGTTGTTCTCTGGCAATGTTCAAATCTAACGGCCACTAGGCCTACGCTGTCTGAAATATAAATGGTCCAGTGTATATTGGTGTAACTTTCCAAGTTTTCTGAACAATAACATGCCTTTCCTAGGCAGAACTTTCTGCATAACTCTGCAGAACTTGAAGTTTTAATGGTTTACAACTTACTGAACTTGTAACTGATTCTTGACTTGTAGAAAATTTCTGGTTATTTCGTGAATGCCTACTGGACTTGTGAGTTGAGCTTTTTCTGAGTTTGGCCCATCAATAGATGGTCTGCGCTTCTTAATGTTGTAAATGTGATACTGGTAATATATACTGCTGAATTCTGCCAGAACTCAAGTTTGTATGCTAGTTGGTCGATTCTAAAATGAATCTTAAATGGTCCAATATGCTAAAGGTTCAACTTCTCTTGTTATCCAATTTGTATCATGCCAATCCAAGGCAATGCTTTTAACTTAGTTTGTTCTCCCACTTGAATCTGGATGGTTTGTTATTCAGGATACCCAATCCAAATGATATGTGTTATGTACCAATCTAACTTCTGCCAGTTTCTCGCTGGTGGTGTAATAGCTATTGTTGTAGATGAATTTGATTTATGTTAAATGATTCGTCCAACCATTTCTAGGGTCAATCACTCATGCTCTGAATATACTTTCCTATGTTTGAATTGTTCTGTCGCCTTGACCATCGGTCTGAGGGTGATAGGTGATGTTCACATCTAAATGGGTTTCTGAAGGAAATCCTAAAATGATTACCTAAAGTCCAAGTTAAATCGGTTTCCTTAACAGGAAAAACTGAAATGGGTACAATAAACCTTTGTGACTAATTCCATAACGTTCGGTCCTTTGAACTTGGCGTTATCTGAAGGGATAGCATATAGGTAACAATTTGATTCCTTGTGTTTTGTTCCAACGGATGATAAGACATATGTTTTTCTTTGTCTATTGGGTTTGGTCTCCACTACTGAAGTTCGTGATTAATTTGTGATGTCCTTCCTAATTCCTTCATCACATACACCAATATTCTTTACTGTCAAGTCACAAAATCCTAAATGCATAAGCGATGTTGTAGGGAAGTTGGTTCTGGAAATTTGTCTCGCGATTGTGAGTTTTGGTTGAAATCTTTTTCTGAATAAACGAGTTTAGAAAAATGAAGCAAATGATTTACAGGGTAATATTTTTCTTGATGATTCAAAATCCAGTAGTTATGAAATAGGAACTATTTTCAAACATGTTGTGATTAAGACTGCTTACCAAAGTTTGATGTCTATGTATATTTCTCATTGTACACTAGTGTTGCTAAAGATTGACCAAAAAAAATCATACTTGTTCAAAATAGGAATTTCAGAAATCATTTTTCCACAAGGTAGGTGATTTATGTAAACGCATCAACTTTATTTAAAAGTGAAAACACTAACATGGATAAAATGGTAGAATAGGAAATGTTCGCTTAAATGCATAGATGTCTAACACTTAGTTCCTGAGGTTGGATAATGTCTATTGGTGGTTATCTGGCATAACTACAAGCATAGGTATTTAGACTAACTTAAGTCCTGAAATATTTTATCACTGTAATTGGCAAGACGAAGGTATCACTTGATGTTGTGTCGATGAATGTCTATTCTGTTTTCCCATGTTGATGAGGAGATATGTTCTGGTTTGATCCCTTGCTTGGTATGAAGGTGAGGTTATCTGAAATTTCTAGAGACATAATGCCTTAGAGGAATCTACATCGATATTCTTGATTCAAACATTTGTCCTTTGTGAAAACTTACTGCAGGAAAGTTCATGTATGGATGAGGCCATGTTTAAATGAAATGCTCTACAGTCTCAATTAGAAGCTTGGTTTATTTCTATTGTGTTGTCCTGCGGACATTTATTGAGTTCAATCCTGTAGCTCAGTATAGCTAGTACCCTTGAATAACGACATTGGACAACTAAGTCAGAGATGGTGATTAGGATGGTCTCGCAGTATCTTAGGATTGTTGTTGAGTTATGAATTCTCTCTCTATATACTTCTAGTTCTGGTTAGTAGTTCTGTAATCCTTTCATTGCTTTTATTGTATAAAGGAATCCTGCATGTAATTGATATGGAAAGTCTCTCTTAGGGAAGTCAATGGGAAAATCCAACTTAATGGCTAAGTGAGTGACAGGTAGGGTAAGTATCCAGGGATAGTTCGGCAAAAGGGATGTTTATGAAAGAGTTCCTTTGTTTACAAAGCTTTCGAATGAAGATTGTTATTAACAATCCTTTGAAAAGGTAATTATTTCCTTCATGGCATAATCCTTCCTGAATTTTACATAGGTGATCAGGCTATGTATAATTGAGGACTAATGATGCGATGTTGGATTTTGTCAAAATATCATAACTTTTATCAAAAGTTTTAGATGGTGTTCAACGCATTGTTATAAAAAAATGGTGTCCTGATGTTTTCTTTCAAGTAACATGAAAATTGCTTCGCGTAATAATAGTAAATACTTGGTGTAATGACAGAAAATCAATTTATAGGATGGTAATAAAATTGCTTACTTCAGAAATTTTTTCTGTAAAACAGTTTCCCAATATGATAGTAAAATAGCTTGAATGGTGTATTGGATACGTGGGTGAATCTTGTCGAATGGTAATAGTCTACTAATTCGTCAAATACGAAATCAACCTAATCCCTGATAAGACAATGCTAAAATGTTGCGAAACGATTGAAGTCTGAGCACTTGGGATAGAAAATGGAGTAAACGATGGTTATGATTATCACCTAGGTAACAAAGGATAGATATTACATTGGACAGGAAAGTGCTTAATACAACTAGGTCATGTCATCGTACCAACGGTAAGTACAAAAGGAAAGATACAACCCTAAAGGGCTCGAACTACGGTTTATATATTGAAACAAAGCTCCTCCTGCTGAAGCATTGTTGTTATCCTTGATGTTTCTATTATCCCGACGGTTCTCTTTCAACAGCTCACGCTATTCCTCGAGCGATTCAGTCTTGATTCCAAGTTCCTGATTTTTCGTTGTTCCTTAGCTCCGGGCAGTCATTCTTGAAATGCCCTAAGTTTCCACTTTTGAAGCAACTCCCTAGGATCTTATGATTTGTGAGTTTCCTAAAATCCTTAGTCCGATGACCCTGCCTCTTGCACACTCCACACGTTTTACTGCAATGACCTCGGTGATGTTGATTACACAGGTTGTAGTAAGGTAACTTTCCAATATACCTTCTCTTTGCGTGCGGTTCTGCAGCAAAGGCTCTATTCACTCCTTGTTATTTGGGTGATTGTTGAGCAGCATTGCAACCTAGATTGTTGTTCCACTTCCTTTTGTTGTCACTATTGTTTCCTGATGTCTCGGCGTGAACTATGAGTTCCTTTGCTTCGATCGCCATTTTGATAGCTTCAGACATGGTATCGGGTTCCTATCATCCTATGCGATGACCAACATACGAATTCCATGGGAGAGTCCCCCAATGTACTTTTCAAGTTTCTTGCTTTCCGGTTCATCCATTGCAGAACCTAGTCGTGTTAATTCATAAAAATGAGTAGTATACTCGTCACATCATTTCCTACCATGATAAAGTTTAGTGTTTCCTGTTCCCTTGTTCGTAATTCACTTCTTACACAAAATGTTATACCCATCATCCTTCTTAGTTTCTCCCAAGAGTGTGAGTAGGCAGTATCAACTCCTACCATCTTAATATGTTTGGTCCACCATTCCTGGGCATGATCCTGAAAAGTGCATGTGGCGAACTTAACCTTGTATTCCTTACGACAGTCGCCACATTGAAATATTGTTTCTATGTCTTCGAACCATTTGAGAAATTCCTTGGTGTTTCTAGTTCCGCTAAAGGAGGGAGGATTGCACCCCATAAATTCCACGTGAGTAAGTTCCTTAGTGAGGGCGGTGACTATGTTCTTGGCAATGACTTGTCCAACAGCAGCTTGCGTCATGCTTGGAGTGGTTTGCTTAAATTTCTCTTCATCAAATCATAAGTGACCATGAGGGTATATAGTTAATCAAAGCCATCATATTCACAACACATGAATATAATACATGAAAATTTCGGTCTACGTGAACCGGTATCACAAATAGCACAACCATTTCTTACATAGTAGAGTCACACTTGATATATTTGTTTGTACAACAATCAAAAGACAACAAGTTCTTTAGACTATGTCCCACACTTTCTGTGGCTAGGATAATAGTAAAAACTAGTGAGGATATAAGTCTGGTCCAGGGACTTCCTGGTGTCCCTCTGTGTGAAATCAGGTTTGTGGCATCATAAGGTCGAGATAGTCCTGAAGTGGTGTCTGAAGTTGTGCATCTATCAAATCTTAGATAATGTAGGTTCTGAACCATTCCTGAAGAATCTGCGGATGTTCCTGTTGAGTCCGTGATATTTGTGTTATCTACTAGGTGTCATCTAGTTCATGACAAGTGGGAATGGAAAAGGAAAATGACAATGATGGTACCAGTGAATGAAATACTACCCTCTTTCGTGCTACCTCGCGACATCCAAAAGGTAAAACTAAAGTACACACTATGGGAAGGCCAATAGTGTAATAAGTAACTGATGGTGGTGATAGTACCTGAGTAGTAAGTGCCCTACTAGTGAAGGAAAGAAAACACACTATCTTCCTTGCAATAACCATCCTAATAAGTCCATTTAGATTAAGTCTGAATACACTACCAAAAGGCAATCTATGTATGGGCTGAATGATAGGAAAACCCTGTTCCTATGGCAAATCAATAGTACTAATGGTGGTGTAAATGCAACTGGTGGTATAATGGTAGTGGAAGATGACAAGGCATCTTCAATGTCGGAATCCGATAAAAGGATGTCAGGGTGAGTATCTGAAGGCATGTCACTTGTGAACCAGGTCAATAAAATGATATACATATACGGATATGAGTATAAATAACTTGCACAGGGTATGTATAAAACAACATGTATCATGATTATGCACTTATGATGAAATGATGAGATGCTATGATGATGTGGTTATAGTCTAGGGTCCAAGATACATCCTAGTTCGCTATAACCTTAGCTCTGATGCCAATCTGTCACATCCCCAATTTACCTGACTTGCAGCGGAATGGAATACCTGGGGGTGTCTGTCATAGCACCACAGTTACAGTTACATTGAACGACCTAAAGTGTCGTTTGAAAAATACTGCATTTGATCATTGAAATAATTCAGAGTTTACAAAATGAGGTCCCCAAAATGTGTTGCATGTTTATGAAAAACAAGTCATACTAGATCAAATGTTTACATAAGTGCATGAAATAATGATGAGACGCGTCGACTCCGCGACTCCATGAAGGTCCAAATGCATGTCACATGAGCTACCTTAATAACCTGAAATACATTGCTAAAACGTCAACACGAATGTTGGTGAATTCCATAGGTTTGTAAAATGTAATGATGTACGACCACCACAAGTAAAAGTGCAAGATAAAAATCTCATGAAAATTGTACAATTGACCTTAAGCTCATGACACCGAAGCTATGACTGATGAAATTCTATGCCCCTCCTGAATGTTCTGCCGAAACACTCAAATGTAAAAGACATGACATGCATCCGCTTACTGTTGGTAATCACTACCACGGATGGAGGCGTCACCCTCAATAGATCTATCCACTCACTCTCGCTTAACGGTAAATTAACGGTTCATGATGTTACAGGGGACTTATCACATGGCAAGGTAACTTAAGCAATGTACATGTTTGAATACTTGGGCTCGTACTAAAATGATTGATGCAATGTATTCCCCCCGTGGGATTTGAAAACAATCAAAAATGTTGAATTGAAAACGGGGCTATGAAAACTCACCTTAACTGATGAAACTGTGATGAAGTGAAATGAACAACAATGAACAATTAGCTTCCGCAACCCAATATGATGGTACCATGAACATGTAATGAGCTGAAAAACAAGGCGCGCACACTAGCCGCAACCTAATGTGAATGATGAACGATCTACTTTAGATCATGAAATGATGTTATGAATGTCCATGCACATGTTTCCTATACCACTCTACTCTTTGAAAAACACTTGTTGTTATCAAAAGTATATATTCCAAGACTTAGGAAAATATGGCTATTAGAAAAATAAACTAGTTGTAATATATATACTTATATATATATCGTATGTATCAATGTTTGTTTTGAAATCCTCGGTTTGAAATCCTTGAAATAACACCTTGTAGTAATGAAAATATACTTGTAATCACTAATACATCATTTGTTATGAAATTGGGTACTTGGTTAATATTTCTAGAAAATCTAGAATTTAGTACGTAGTGTTATTATTATTATTTCTAAAATCTGCCAATTATAGAGGATTTTTGCCGATATTGAAACGTGAATATCTTTGTCGTTATAAGCCTGTTTTACTTGTTCTTTATATCCACGATTACGTCTTAACATGTAGTAATATATTTTAGAAAGCTTGACCCCTCCGGGTTATGTCTAAAGTCTCTTTTTGTCCGACGAAAAACGTCCATCAGCATGTATTTTTCCGGAAAATAGTTTTCGTCAATAAACTTGCAAAAATCATAACTTCTTCGTTATAAACTATTTTTAATCCATTCTTTCGCCTACGGATTCGTTTTTGAAAGTATTTTCTAAAAATTTTGCCAAAGTTTACTTTATGTTTACTGATTTTCCAGAATTTACGAAAATGGGACAGAATGTTTATATACTTGTTACAAACCCATTTTTCATGTTCAAAACTAGTTTCTACTTCAACCAAATCTCTTGCAAACTTCACAAAAACTATACTAATCCTACCATACACCTTCTTAGGGTGCCATGGGTTCCTAATGACTAGTAATCAAGTTAATTTAACAAGGGAACACCTAAATCACAATCTAGGGTTTGTATGTTCAAAAAGTATACAAAAATAAAGTGGTATAACTAGTTTGTGCATGAAATTAAGCATGAATACCATATGATACATATGTTAATTAGATGAAAACATGAAAATAATTTTGAATACTCACTTTGAAATAATAGGTGATGAGATGATGAGAAACCTTGGATTTCTTGTGTTTTTGGGTTATGATTCTTGATTAGGACAACAAAATGAACAACTTTGATGCTTTGTACTTTGAAAAATAATGGATGGATCATGGATCTTGGGGAAAAGTCGTGGGTTTTATGATGGGGAAGATGAGAAATGAGTTTTTGATTCTCAAAAAGTATAAGTGTTATGTTTAGGTGGTTTATGTAATTATCTAGTATAAGTATATAGTATAATATGTATACATAATGGCACATGAAGCTAGAGATTAAGAAAATAAGTCATGTGGTCTTGAGATGGTCTTATGGCCGGTTTTCAATGTGAAAAGAAGATGCAAAGTCGGTTTTGATCACTTAGAAAATGTAGTGTATTATTAGTTGTAGTTTGGTGTAAGTATTAGTTATAATTGGGTACCGGGTTTGATAGAAATAAATGTTAACAAAGTTAACCGGGACTTAATAAAGTCATAAAAATGTTAAAAATATGTTGGGTACAATTACTGAGTGATCGGGTGATTATTGTTTAGTTTTCACGAAAACCGTTGTAATATTCATAAGCTCACGTTATAAATAAAATAAATTTCCAAAATACTGGGTAAATGAATGTTATAACTTTTATGATGATAATATGGATATAAAAATATGTCGGGACCATTGTGGGAATATTTAGATATATTCGTCGCGTTTATAAACCGTGTGTTAACGTTTATTTATAAATAATTATAAGGAAAACGTTAAATGTATCAAATATATAAATTTGAAAATCCTAAGAGTGGTATAACATGTAAATGACCTACTGATGATATGCAGACTATCTCCAGTCCGTATGAAATGTCATTACTGATAATGCATGAATTCACACCTGAACCAATACGGTTACGCGAATTTGAATACCCGTAAACTAAATTTACGATGAAATGTGTAATGCACGTGAATGATGAAATCTTTTCCCGCAATGAATAGTGTTCCATAAATAGTAAAATTTCTGAATGCTTCTCGGAATGTCAAACTGACACCAAAAATGATGAATAGTAAACTGATGAATAGTGTTTTGATGAATAGTGTTTGATGAATAGTGTTTTTCCAAAGTTCGGGAAATGACCTGAAATGGTGAGTTGTGACAGTCTTCCCCTCTAAAAGGAACTTCGTCCCGAAGTTCAGTTTATGTTGGTTTCTGAAAACATATATGTGAAAAGGTGATGATATTCAAGAATTCCAGCGAATTCTAACGATAGGAATTCGACTCTGATTCAACTGTTTGACCACACGGTCCATGGTTTCTGTTGGTTCTCTTACAAGGTCTGAGATTGTCATTTGGGTTGGATCCCTTCCAATGGAATCATGAGTGACTCATCTGAAAGTCATTTTTGAGGATCTGAAAATGTGAAATATGTTCGTGTAATCCTGTTGTTCTCTGGCAATGTTCAAATCTAATGGCCACTAGGCCTACCCTGTCTGAAATATAAATGGTCCAGTGTATATTGGTGTAACTTTCCAAGATTGTATGCAAAAAAAAAAAAAAAAAAAAAAAAAAAAAAAAAAAAAAAAAAAGTTAAAAAAAAAGAAAAAAAAAAAAGAAAAAAAAACATACGGACTACCATCCCTTTTTATTCTATGTTCATTTTATGTTTTTGTTATTTTTCATTTATTAGCTTAAGTAGAGTCTAGTCTTGGCTTAGCAACGCCACATTGTACATGTAATTGACCAAGATTGTTAGCTCGCCACCAGTAAAAACTTCCTTTATCCAACAAAACCGTGTAATTCATATCCCTATACCTAACGTTACAACCCTTTAAAAGACCTCTTTGATAGTTTATCCTAGGTGCTTACGCCATGTGGTGGAGGTTTGATCCTTTCCCAAGCCTATGGTAATCTATTTTGCTATGACAGGTAGTGAGAGATATCTTCCATTTTCATAATGTTATATTACTTTGTTACACCCGAGAGATGTGAGTATCTAAACACTATTTGTGAGGTGCTAGTATATGACCTCCGTGCTTGTCTTTGGTCTTTTGTGGAACGATTATCTGTTGTAATTACTTTTATATTAGTGTTAGATGACCTCTAACTTGTCTTTTGAGTAGAATAAAAGCATATTTACTTGAGGACAAGCAAATCTCAAGTGTAAGGGTATATGATAAGGCAAAAAATGAACCACTTTTAGGGGGTCATTTAAGCCCGGAATCGAATTTATTTGATCAAATATTGCCCTAAATCGTTCCTTTTGTGATTTTAGGTACTTGGAGAGTGAATTCTGGAAACGAAGCCATTTTGGACGTTTTTGGAGCATAAAAGTGAAGAAAACGGCAAAGTCTCTATTTTCCATGCTGAGAACAGTACCTGACGGCGTCAAGAGTTAATTCCTGACGGCGTCAGACATCAAGAATTAAAATCCGTAGTTGGTGACGGCGTCACATACAAGGGCGTCAAGAGTAATTTGTGTGATGGCCTATGGCTTGACGGCGTCAGAAGTAGATCAAGGCCGTCCGAGGAAGTATTTGGCGGCAAGATGACGGCGTCACACATTTGTTCTTGACGCCGTCATCCCTAATTTCCTATATATAGTTTTCTAGTTTTTCACTTTAAAAGAGAGAAGTTTTGGGAGAAACCCTAGCCACGATTTTGGTACGAATTTTACAGGTTTTTCAAGGGTTCTAAACCCTTGATACCTTTCAAGTGTAATTGAGATAAGTATTCTTTTAATTCAATCAATATGTCTATGTGTTGGTTGTCTATATCTTGTTCTTGTCTTGATTCCACTATGTTAGGCTAGACTTTCTTTGTGTTTGCTTGGATCTAATGAAACCTAGATGTTAATTATATGTTGATTACTTGTTTGTAGTTGTTTTGGATGAATGATTTGATGTTAGGCTTAAGAAAACTGGCAGATCTCCAAATGGTAACATGCTTGAACGTCTTAGGAAACATGAACCGATATGCACTAGGTCTTTATTGGTAGTATTTAATGCATGAGCCACTGTTTCGGATCCCTATGGTTATGTTGTGCATGGCATAGGAGTAGATAAGAGCTCATAGAACTGGGGAGTTAAGTGCATCACCCCATGAATGGTATTAAGGAATATAACCCGTCATCCATGCAACTATAACAAGTAATTAACATGTAAAAGATATCTAGGGAGTAGTGAAATCTAAGTAAACACATTTTCTCCACTTATTGCTCTCAACCTTAGTATAATTTAGTTTATTTTCTTTTCTAGTATTTTATTTTAATTGCATCTTTAGTATTGGGTTAGTTGACTAGCAACTAATTCCGCCCAAATCCTTCAAACCCGAGATTTTACTTGCTTTCTAAAAAATATAAAAATACAAAAATAGTCATCTTTCATCTTTAGAACTAGTATTTACGTTTTCTAATCCTAGCGACACTATTCCTTGCTGAACGATCAATCCCCCGGTACTTGTCACTATACTATACTACAACGATCAGGTACACTGCCTGGTGGGGGTTGTAAGCTTCTCAAGATCCCTTGAGAGGTAAAGCCTGGTGCAATTCCCACGCATCAACTTCCTTAAAATCGTAGATTCTATAGACCTTGATGTTACAACTAGAGAGTCAACCCGATTACGCCTATTCTAATTCTTTCTACGTGATTAAGCTAGTCAATGGCTTGAACGTTTACCCGCGGGATCCATCATCTCATGGGATGATCTCACCACACGTTTCCTTGCTCAATTTTTCCCACCGGGGAGAACTGCCAAGCTTAGAAATGATATCTTGATGTTCCAACAACGTCAAGGTGAAACTCTATATGAAGCATGGACTCGTTTCAAGGACTTACTCCATAAAGTCCCTCATCATGGCATAGATCTTTAGCTCCAAGTCCAAATTTTTTATGACCATATCGATCTCTCCACGAGGCGAACCATTGACCAATCGGCCGGTGGCAAGCTACATGATCTAAGTGCTGAAGAATCATGGGAACTCATAGAAGATCTTGCTCTCTATGACAACGAAAGTTGGAATGATCCCCGTGATCTGAACAAAAAGGTCAAGGCAATATCTTTGCCTTCGAACAAATCTAGCACTCCCGACCGTAAGATCATGGAACTTGAAGACCAAGTCAAGTTTCTCATGAAATCTTACGAAGCTCCTAAGCCTTCAAGCCAAGTGAACAAAATCACTTCTTCATGCGAACTATGTAGTGGTCCCCATGACACTCGTGATTGTGTGGAACTCCCCAGAACAGCTTTTGCGGACTATGCATCCTCGCGTACCGACGGAGTGGGAGACAAGTGGTACACTTTCAAGCCCGAGCCAAACCCTTACGGTGATTCCTACAACCCCTCTTGGAAAAATCACCCGAACCTTAGGTGGAAACAAAACCAAAACAATTCTTCCAACCCACCTAATCGTTACCAACCAAATGGTCCATCCTCCGACCGTACTTTCAACAACAATCCTTCTAACAACTATGGTAGTACCAACAATATTGAAGGATTGATATCTAAGTTTATGGCATCTCAAGAAGCTCGCATATCTAAGTTTGAAGCCAATTTCAAACAAAAGCAAAGCGAGATGACCATCAAAATTGACACATTGTTAAAAGTTCTCAATGACCGAGACATGGGAGCTCTCCCAAGCGACACAGTCAAGAACCCAAAATTAAACGTTAATTCCATCTCATCAGTTTCGTCACCCACTTCTTGTCCGTATTACTACTCGGTTAAATCAACGAGAGTGTGTTTCAAGCAAAACCAAATTCTTCAAAAGGACCAATCAAATAAAACACCCGATATAAAACAGGTCGAAAGCATAGTTGAAACACCTCCTACGCAAAACCTTGACGATGAATTCAAGGAGCTTCACCTTGAACGCCCCGTCATTGATGTCTTGGTCCGTGCTCCCTACTATAGTGCCCTCCTAGAAAAGTATGAACAATTTAAACTAGGTAAAAATGGGACCGCCTTCGTTCAAAACAAGTTACCTAAAAGCTCAATGACCCGGGTATATTTGTTTTGCCTTGTAAGATAGGAAGATCCGACGCTTTCGACACACTAGCCGATTTAGGGTCGAGTCTCAACTTGATTCCCTTATCCCTTTTCACCACTCTCAAGCTAGGCAAGTTAGAGGAGACGGAAGTATTGATTGGTCTAGCAGATGGGAGTATTGCCCATCCGGTTGGGATGATCAAGGATTTAGTTGTTCACGTAGGAAAGTTAACTATTTTAGCGGATTTTCACGTCCTTGATATGGTTAGTGATACTACATGCCCTTTATTAGTAGGAAGAGGATTTTTAGCCACCGCTAGCGCCATGATTGATTGTAAGGAGTCTAAGATAGCGGTAGGTGAGGGTGACACTTGGTCGGTTTATGATGTTAAGAAACATAGCTATGATTGTGAGGATGAACCGACACCACATTGGGTAGAGATGAATAGGAGACCATCTAGGTATGGACCTTGGATAGAAAGAAACTTTATAGGACCCCAACGCCCATTCTACCTTGAAAAATATTTCATCGATAAAACATATTCGATGGAACAACTCATAGCTAGAGATGTAGAGTTAGACCCTTTTGAGGACCCCCTTGTCTTTAGGAAAATGATTGAGTTTTTAAGTGTAATGCCTATTAACCTTGTGATGAACAAATGGAAGAGAGAGGGGGATAATTGTAAATGGAGATGGGACAAGCCACCTAAGGAAGGTGACAGATCATGGCATATGAAGATGATTTTGTATGATCCGGATGGGGAGAAGTTTGAAAGGTCATACCGCACTAAGAAAACCGATAGGAAGTTGAAACCTAAGTTTGATCCCAAAGATGTCCTCAATGAGGAACTCACCCATGTTACGTAGTAACCCATGACCTTGAGTCTAGCTACAAGACTCGTAAATAAAGAAAAGCGCTTCTTGGGAGGCAACCCATGATTTGTGTGATTTTAATTGTTTGATTGTTATTTGTTTCCGTATGCATGCTTTGTTTTTATTGTTGGTAGATCATGTTTCATACTAAAATGGTGAAAATACTTTATTTTTGTTGTTTGGCTTAGTCTTAACTTCATACAAAGGTATATTTCAAAAGATAAGTGTAAGGGGAAACCCCAAATATGTTTACTAAGAAACAAACTCGATCATGATTCTCCACAATAATAAATGAACATGTATATTCGTATTTGTTAGAGTCAAATGCTTGTATCGAGTCATAATGATGTTTTGCAGGATTTTCCAGGAAGTAGGACAAAGTTTTTCCAGAAATTTTCCGGAAACTTAACATAAGGATTTCTGCAGATCACTTCTGACGGCGTCACGAGTTTACTCTTGACGGCGTCACGTGTAAAATTCTGGAAATTTTGCTAAATTTGTTTCTCTAACGGAGTTTTTAAGTTTTTGTTAAATCTTCAGTTTTACAATCTCCAGGAAATCTGCAAACATCATTCCACAAGCATTATATCTTACTTTGTTTTCTAGGATTTGTTAGCATATATAGATTGCCGCCGATTTTATGTGAGGTTGCTTGTTTGTTTTCTCAGATATAACAGGTTAGGTACGACAAGAAGATGATTTATATTCTGGAAGGGAAGCTTTGATTGTTCATTTTCTTGGAGGAAGATCTAACCTGGCTACCATACTATCCATACCGAGCGAATCAGGGGAGTATTTGATTTCATTCTTTTACTTATTTTACTTTTACATCTTTACTTGAACATTGGGGACAATGTTCATCCTAAGTGTAAGGGGAGGGTAAATGATGATACCTTATAGGATACACTTTCGCTTGAGTTTGTTTGTTTGATAGTAGATGTGTAATAAAACTATGAGAAATACTTGTTAGTGTAATTTTTGCGCCAAATTTAAATTTTTTTACAACATTTAGGAGTGAAGCTTTAGCCTTAGCAAGCGTCTCATGGATAGGAGATTGTATGACTAGCACAAAACCGTACCATTCAGAAAAATTTTCCACCCAAATATGTGAGGTTCGCCTTTAGATTTGATACGAAAAGGCATTTACTATTAGTGCTTATGAGTGTACCAGTAGCATTTAGATTCTAGAACTTGCGTTAGTGATGCATCCCGAGACCGCTAGTGAGACTACATTCGTGTAGTAGGATTTACTACATGATAAGAGGCATTAGGATCACCCTTGTGTTAAACCCGTATCATAATTACTTGACCATTTAAGTCATATTACTTGGCTAGTTAAGTCAATTAATTTTTCCCACACCTTAGCGTTGTACTCATTTTTAGTACACGAAACCCCTAGTACACCCCTCTGAGCCTATCTTTTCGTTTCTAACTTTAAGCATCTTACTTAAAGGAAGAATTTGTTACACCCCACTTAAATGTACACCCAAATCGCCTTAGCCTTCCGTGTATGCACTCATCTTTAGTGCATTATTGTTATATGTTTAAACCCTTAGTTAATTATCTAATTGGTTACATGGTTGCTAAGTCGAGTCATATCCTTGTACATATTGTTTTGGGACGATTGGGACTCATGGGTAAAGTACTTATGTTATGGAGTAATGGGGAAGAACACCATTTTATTACCCCCATATGTGCGTTAATCTTAAAAGTACTCCAAGTGTTTTTATTATCTTGATTCGAGTCATTTGAGTAGTTTATTGTAAAGTATGTAAAAATTCATGTGTAAGGGGAATGTACATTCCCTATGATGTATTATTTCGGATGGTAGGGTAAGAGTGTATGCAAAAAAAAAAAAAGAAAAAAAAAATTATTTCGAATAAAGAAGAAAAAAAAAAGAAAAAAAAAAGAGAAAAACATACGGACTACCATCCCGTTTCATTCTATGTTTATTTTATATTTTTGTTATTTTTCATTTATTAGCTTAAGTCGAGTATAGTCTTGGCTTAGCAACGCCATATTGTACATGTAACTAACCAAGATTGTTAACTCGCCACCAGTAAAGATTGCCTATATCCAACAAAACCGTGTATTCATATCCTTATACCTAACGTTACAACCCTTTGAAAGACCTCTTTGATAGTTTATCCTAGGTGCTTACGCCATGTGGTGGAGGTTTGATCCTTTCCCAAGCCTATGGTAATCTATGTTGCTATGACAGGTAGTGAGAGATGTTTTCCATTTCCATATTGTGATATTACTTTATTACACCCGAGATATGTGAGTATCTAAACACTATTTGTGAGGTGCTAGTGTATGACCTCCGTGCTTGTCTTTGGTCTTTAGTGGAACAATTATTTGTTGTAATTACTTTTATATTAGTGTTAAATGACCTCTAACTTGTCTTTTGATTAGAATAAAAGCATATTTGCTTGAGGACAAGCAAATCTCAAGTGTAAGGGTATATGATGAGGCGAAAAATGAACCACTTTTAAGGGGTCATTTAGCCCGGAATTGAATTTATCTTATCAAATATTGCCCTAAATAGTTCCTTTTGTGATTTTAGGTACTTTTGGAGTGAATTCTGGAAAAGGAAGCATTTTGGACGTTTTTGGAGCATAAAAGTGAAGAAAACGGCAAAGACTTAATTTTCCAATGCTGAGAACAGTACCTGACGGCGTCAAGAAGGAATCTATGACGGCGTCAGGAGTAAAATCCATGACGACCCAGTGGAAACCTGAAGGCGTCAGAAGAAGGGCGTCAAGAGTTAAATACGTGACGGCCTGGAGAAGCATTACACGTGACGGCGTCAAACCCAGATCTAGGCAATCCGAGAATTTATTTGGCGGCGAGATGACGGCGTCAGACATTTACTCTTGACGCCGTCACCTCCTAAAATCTATATATACTTTTCTATTTTTCATTAGAGAGGAACTTGTGAGGAGAATTCTAGGGCCGAACCCTAATAACCCTAGGTCGTATTTTACAGTGTTTTCAAGGGTTTTCACCCCTTGAAACCTTTCATGTTCAATTAAGATAAGTCCTCTTTCAATTCATTTAATATGTCTATGTGTTGTTTGAATATATCTTATGCTTGTCTTGATTTCAACATGCTAGGCTAGATCTCTTGTGTGTTTGCTTAGATGTAATGAAACCTAGATGTTAATTATATGTTGATTACTTGTTTATGGTTGTAATGGATGAATGATTTCAATGTTAGGCTTAAGAAAACTGGCAGATCTCCATTGTGTAACATGCTTGAACGTCTTAGGAAACATGAACCGATGTGTACTAGGTTTTTATGGTTGTATTTAATGCATAAGCGAATTCTAATGATCCCATGTTAGGAGCTTCTTAGCCGGCTCGACATAGGAGTGAAGTAGGAGCTTATAGGATTGGGGAAGTAAGTACGCCACCCCATGAATGGTATTAAGGAATATAACCCGTCATCCACGCAACTGTAACAAGTAATTAACCTGTAAAAAATATCTAGGGAGTAGTGAAATCTAAGTAAACACAATTCTCCAACATATTACTCACACCAATAGTTTATTTTAGTTTTATTTACATTTCTGTCATTTTATTTTGATTGCATCTTAGTTATTGGGTTAGTTGCTTAACAACTAATTCCGCCCACTCTCTCAAAACCCGATATTTTACTTGCTTTCATAAAACATAAAAACACAAAAAGAATCATCTCTCACCTCTAGACTTAGTTTTTAGACTTTCTAATCCTAGCGACACTATTCCTGAGTTGAACGATCAATCCCCCGGTACTTGTCACTATACTATACTACAACGATCAGGTACACTGCCTGGTGAGGGTTGTAAGCTTCTCGAGATCCCTCGAGAGGTAAAGCCTGGTGCAATTCCCACGCATCAATGGAGTATGTATCAAGTACGCCATTCTCTTTGAGTATTAATGGAGTGCTTCATGGTTTCTTTAAGGGTAATCAGGGTCTTCGTCAAGGCGATCCAATGTCCCCTACCTTTTCACTCTTGTGATGGAAGTTCTAACTCTTATTATTCTGCGAAAGGTTCGGGAATCGGATGAGTTCAGGTATCATCACCATCGTTCGAATCTAATATTGTGAACTTGTGCTTTGCGGATAATCTCTTTCTTTTTGCCTATGGGGACGCTACTTCTGCTCGTGTTATCAAGAAATCTCTTGATGAATTTAAGAGTGTCTCTGGTCTTGTTTCGAGTATACCCAAGAGCATCGCATATTTCTGTAATGTGTTACCTCATGTCAAGGATCATATCCTTCATGTGATGCCTTTTGTGGGAGGTATTCTTCCGGGCAAATATTTGGGTGTCCCTCTCATTTCGACTAGATAAGTATATAAGGATTGTCGGGAGCTGGTTGGAAAGGTGCAAACTCGTGTGAATGATTGGAAAAATAAGTCGATTTCTTTTACAGGGAGATTGCAACTAATCCAATATGTCTTATCATCCATGCACGTTTTTTGAGCTTCTAATTTTATTTTACCAGCTCGGATTATCTCAGATATTAAGTAGCTCATGCGTGGTTTCTTATGGTGCCATGGTGATATGCGAAGAGGTAAAGCTAAAGTTTCATGAAGCTCGGTTTGTCTTCCTAAATGCCAAGGAGGGCTGGGAATTAGGAGTTTGGATTTGTTCAACATTGCTTTAGTCTCCTCTCATATTTGGAGCATATTAACAAATAAAGAATCCCTTTGGGTTAAATGGGTTCACTCTTATAAGTTGAAAGGACGTAATTTTTGGGATATCCCGAATAGAGGTCATATGAGTTGAGGTTGGCGTAAACTACTCCAAGTTAGGCCAATTATCCGACAATAATTTTGGCATAAACCGGGTGATGGTGATAATACATTTATTTGGTTTGATAGATGGTGTTCTCTTAGTCCACTTATGGTTATTCTTACAAAACGTGACATTACTCGAAGTGGTCGTTCCATGTCTTCTAAAGTGTCGAATTTGATTCAAAATTGTGAATGGCAATGGCCTATGGAGTGGGCTGCTCGGTTTCCAAGTATATACATGCTTAATGTGCCTTCCTTAGTTCCTAATTTTGATGATGTGATTTGTTGGAAGGATCGAAATGGCATGGTTCATTCCTTCTCTGTTGGGCTGGTCTGGGATACAATCAGGGCTAGGAGTGATTTGGTGTCTTGGGCGAAGGTGATTTGGTTTTCTCACTGTATACCGCGACATGCATTTCATCTTTGGCTAGTTGTTAAACGAAAGTTGAAAACACAAGATGTTTTGCAGCAATGGGATGTCGGTGGTAATAGTAATCTAGCCATGCTCCTATATCCTTTGTGTGAACTCCAACCGGACTCGCACAACCATCTATTTTTTGAATGTATTTTTGCTTCTCAAGTTTGGGATCAAGTTAAAGGTCTCGCTGGTATGATGCACATTTCTAACATGTTTGAACTTTATAGTGCCTTTTTTAAAATAATAATAATAATAATACTCCGTAATAATAATAATAATAATAATAATAATAATAATAATAATAATAATAATTAAAAAAAAATAAAATAAAAAAAAATAATCCTTACGCTGATTACGCTTAAAGCTACGATTAATGCGCACATGCCAAGGGTAGTGTAGTAATTTTCTACCTCCCCCGTTCCGTGTGGTTCAGTTTCTGCATCTCCTTGTTCACTGCAAAGTACAGCCTGTCTTCTTATCTTGTCTTCAAACTAAACACTTTCACACTCAAACTAAATCTACTCTTTTAATCTAGTAACTTCTTTTGTTTTGTTTTTTTGCTAACACACACAAACACCTTCACTTTGTGTAACATGATCTAGCTTTTAAGGTTTTATCAAATCCATAGAATCATGAACTTAAAGAAACTTATACCAATCTCAGATCACTTCCCATTTTTCACATTCCCAAAAAAGAAATTTTTTTCTGGATTTAGTTTAGGCCTAGTGTCATTTTTCATCTTTTTATGTGTTGTCTTTTTTAATGTTTCTTTCAAGAATCCAATATCAAACACCTTTGTATTTAGAGGGTTTAGTGTTGATAATAGTAGTAGTAATAGTAGTGCTTTGATTTCTTGGTCTTTATCTTTTACTAGAAACCCTGCTGTAAATTCTACTTCTAATGGTAAATTAGGTGATTTAGGGGATGCCCATTTTGGTAATTATACTAATGATGTGAAAAATGGTAGCTTTAATGGTGGTTATGAGAAAAAGAGTGATTTTGAGGGTACCCTTTTGAGCAATGTTACTAATGATGTGAAAAATGGTAGCTTTAATGGTGTTTATGATACAAAGAGTGATTTTGAGGGTACCCTTTTGAGTAATGTTACTAATGATGTGAAAAATGGTAGCTTTAATGGTGTTTATGATACAAAGAGTGGTTTTGAGGGTACCCTTTTGAGTAATGGTACTAACGATGTGAAAAATGGTAGCTTTAATGGTGTTTATGATAAAAAGAGTGGTTTTGAGGGTACCCTTTTGAGTAATGTTACTAACGATGTGAAAAACGTAAGCTTTGGTTCAAATTCTGTGAAACCTGATAATTCGGAGAGTACCCTTTTGAGTAATGTTACAAATGATGTGAAAAATAGTAGCTTTGGTGGGATTAGTGATGATTCATTGGATGGAAAGGTGTTAATAGGTGGCAAAGAAGCTAATGTGAGCGATGCCAATGCGGGTTTGATGTTGGGGAAGTTTAGTAGTTCTTATAAGGAATGTGATATATTTGATGGTAGATGGGTTAGGGATGATACGAAACCGTATTATCCAGCCGGTTCGTGCCCGTATATTGATCGGGATTTCGATTGTCATCTTAATAAGAGGCCAGATGATGGATATGTGAAATGGAAATGGCAGCCATTTGGATGTGACATTCCAAGGTATAATGATAAATTATTTTAATTTGCGTTAAGAATGATCTTATTTGAGTAATATATTTCTGTGTATGTGCATATTTATTTGACTATGCGTATATAGTCACTAATTTAATATATACTGCTATGTTTATACGATGCTGCGTAGGTTGACTTTCTGTACCCATATGGAAAATTTAGACATGAATTGAATAAGTAGTTGTTCTAAAGTTAATTTGATTATGATGTAGTTCAGGTTTCTTTAATTATGACTAGACATGAGTAGAAATAATTAGCTTTATGGCCAACGATTCTTCTGCTGTTGTATTACTTTTGGTTTTGTTAATTTGGCAGAGTCTTAATGAAGCTTTGCTTATCCAAAAAAAGAAATTATTAACTTTATGATTTTTTACTTATGTTTTTAAACGACTTTTGTTAACGACAAATTTTGGCGGATAACCACATATGCTATCGGCACTCTGATTTCTTTGGTGTTTGTGATTCAAAAAGTCATTACTTAATTGAATTGCCAAACACGAGTACCCCTTAATTTTTTTAGCATGAGCTCAATATTTGACTCTAAGTGGTCAATGTATTAAATTTTCCAAGTCAGGAATTCAGGATGGATATGATAAATCTTCTTTGAATTGACAACTTTATCAAATTGTATAAAACACGCAATAAGCAGTCTTACTAAAATATTGAGTTCTAGAAGCATTAGGATACTAGGATTGACACCCAAAAGTCAAAATGTGACTTGTCTAAGGAATTCACCATCGAAACATTAATTAGCGAGTTTGTATATGACCAGGACTACATTCTAAAGTTTATTTCTCATTACCTATGGCGGAGACACAAACTGGTGATCATTAAAACTATTGTTTTTGTGACTGGAGGTCATTATTTTATGATCACTTCATACATTAGTCTCTTTGTAGATCTATGTTTGGCTCCACAACAGCGCCTCAGATGCAAAAAGATGTTGGTTTTATACTCCCATTATTGAGATAGTGTAAGTCTGTAGGAGAATAGGCGCGGTAACTAGTTTCTTCTTTGTGATGATATTAACTTTAGACTAGTATAGGTGCACTGATTGAAAGTATACGACATAAGCATGTATAAATGGAGAAGGATCCCTATTTAGATTTCCGGGGATGTCGAGCCTTTTTGGCTCTGATGTAGGCCTAACTGGTATTCCCATGACCGTTTCCATACTCTTCTCTTGCCATCCACCCAACGAGGTTTGAACCCTGGTCTCTGTAGAGACTTTGCGGGCACCTTACTGCTAGACCACCTTGGAGATGTTTGAGACTTTAAGCCCAAGCATGTATATCAGTGTAGTCAAAAGCGAGAAAAAGCGAGCTTTAAGCGAAGAAGCGAGGCGAAGCGCCCTAAAGCGCTTTGATTTTAAAGAAGCGAGGTGTTTTACTAGAGCGAGCAAAAGCGTTGTCATGCGACCGAAAAGCGACCAAAAAGCGCTCGCTTTTTTGTATAACGGCTAGTTTTTTATTTTTTAGCTAATGAAATTGTGCAGCCGGCCCTAATTTTTTTAACTACTTGAATAAACTTCTCTTTTGTGGTATTTTTAAATTAAAAATGTAGATTTTAAGATAAACATGTTTTTGTTTAATCATTGTTTTCATACTAGACACTATTATATGCACAAAGGGTAAAAAGTTAACTGAAGCGCTCGCTTTTGTCGCTTCTCGCTTCTCGCTTTAGAGAAAGGCATGTCGCTTTGAGGTCGCTTTCGCTTTTAACCACCTTGATGTATATATATTATATACTTCCTGTATGAATTATGACACGTGCTTTTTTTCTCTTTTTCTTTAATAAGTTGCTTTTATGCTTATAGACACATATAATTGACCAATGAGGCTTAACCTTGATTTTTCTCATATTTTATTGTTTTAATTTCAGCTTGAATGCAACGGATTTTCTTGAAAGGCTTAGAGGGAAGAAGTTGGTTTTTATAGGGGACTCCTTAAACCGGAACATGTGGGAGTCTTTGGTTTGCATACTCCGAGCGTCAGTCCCAGACAAAAAACAGGTTTATGAAATTTCCGGAAGACACGAGTTCAAGAAAAAGGGATTTTATGCTTTCAGATTTGAGGTTAGTTTCCCACAGTTATTGTTAAATTTACAACATGTAAACAGATTAAAAGGAATGTTTCATGTTATTTCATTAAGAGTCGAAGACTTCTATATATGCAAGATTAGGAAAAACTCAAAACTAAAAATGGAATGGATAGTAAAATGCAGCCAATTTACAACCTTTAACAGCTGATTACCTGGGCCGTCCCATATAATTGGGAGAACCTTTGCTGTAACTAAACATTAGCCCTTTTTAAGCATGAAAAATCGTTTAAGTGCATGTAAAATATTCATTGTTAATACGCAAATTGGTATTCAAAATTTCGAAACAACCGTAACATAACGTCTTTATTGCATATAGTTACATGCATAGTTATGGTTCCAGTAAAACACAGTATTTTTTTTGGGTACGAGGAAAATCTCACTCAAGCCTGCAAGACCCATGGAGCCTGGTAAATCACTAGCATTCCACAATTGGGATTATATTGCTGGGGTGGGTGGCCCCAATTTATTATAGGCCTCATACAATGTAATACTAATACATACACAATGGACTTTGAAGAAATATTGAGGCCCTTGTTGAAGGTGTAGCCTGGATATCGGTACCTACTGCCCCTCCTCATCACCGGCTCTGCTAATTACACCCTAATTACAATGTTGCAATCTTTATTTCTAACACAACAAACTAGTTAGTTGCATTTTGAAGCGTAACCTCTAAGGAATACCTTTACAAGATTATTCTACTTTTATTATTGTTGGAACCTGGAAATGGCAGCCGCTACGACTTTTAAGGTCACAGTCAATGCTTCCAACATGGACTTTGTAGTATCTATCTTAAGTTTAGTTTTATTTGCAAAATCTTATTCAATTTGGATTTGTCTAGTAAGTTGTTCCCACGATTTATTTATTTATTTAATAATAATAATTATTATTATTATTATTTTATGTATAGGACTACAATTGTACCGTTGATTTCGTGGGTTCTCCGTTTCTTGTGAGAGAAACATCTTTCAAAGGTAAAAATGGTTCCATTGACACACTAAGGTTGGACTTGATGGACCGAACAACTTCAATGTACCATGATGCTGATGTTTTGGTCTTCAACACGGGACATTGGTGGACACATGAGAAAACATCTCGAGGGTGAGAACTATATCTTTCTGTAAGAATATAGTAGCAAAATGGGCGGGTTGGGTAATGGACTAATGGGTCAAAACAGGTACTTGTTGGTACGGGCCAGGTTGACAACCTGGCAAAAGTTAGATTATGATTACAATAATTAGATTACTAATATCTTTTTTATTTTTATTTTTCTTTTGCTCAAATAATAATAATAATAATAATAATAATAATTATAAAAAACAAATGTAACTTTCTGAACAAGGCGATCTAGAGAGTCTTGATCAGTTAACCCTTTAGCCCTATGTGAAACCCTTTTAACGCGAGTCTTGTTTTCTTGAATATACAGAGAAGATTATTATCAGGAAGGCAACCATGTGTACCCAAGGCTTAAGGTTCTCGATGCATACAAAAGAGCACTTTCTACGTGGGCCCGATGGGTAGATAAGAACATTGACATCAATAAAACGCAGGTTATCTTCAGAGGCTACTCTGTCACTCATTTCAAGTAAGTTTTTTTTTTTTTTTTTTTTGTCCAACCTCAAAATTTAAATGAAATTTAGTACTTTGTGTGACAAACAACTTTTCAACTATATTAAACATCAACCATTACAATTTGAGCAACAGTTGTGTTAATTGTGTGCCAATATCCATGACATCATCTACCTAGAAAGTACTTGGTTTGACTTCAAAAGTCTTACGAGAAAGTATGTCTCCAAGGTTGGCGGTTTACGTCACAAAACTTTGATTAAGATTGGAGTTTGGTTCAAAGTTAAAGTTCACATTTCCCATCATCAATCAAGGAAATGATTATTATAGTCTTTGTTTAAGGGTATATATTTTTTAGACATTCTACGAACAATCAAACATTATGTTTAGGGCGTCTGTCTATCACTCTTTGTTATCTTCTCCATTTTATAATTTATTGTCTCCAGCGCTTTAACGTATATTTGAATCTATTACAGAGGAGGGCAATGGAACTCTGGAGGGCAATGTCATAAAGAAACCGAGCCAATTTTCAACACAAGTCACTTTAAAAAGTACCCTTCAAAGATGAGGGCTTTTGACAATGTGCTTCGAGAGATGAAAACTCCAGTTGTATATCTGAACATTAGTAGACTTACAGATTATAGAAAAGACGGCCATCCGTCAATTTATAGGATGGAATACAAGACCGTTGAAGAACAAATTGCAGCGGAGCGGTCCCAAGATTGTAGCCATTGGTGCTTGCCTGGTGTACCCGACACATGGAACGAGTTATTATATGCATCTTTGTTAAAGGTTGGAAGAGGGTCTTGGAAAATCTAATAGAAAAAGAAAGAAGTATGAAACTTTTAGTTATTTGAGTAAATATGGAATTTCTTTTTAGTAGTATTATACTAGATACTTGGATTTTTATTTTTTTTATATGCATGTCTATTAAAGAGGAAGTAAGCTAAGACGGAACTTGACAAGTTTTATTGGAAGGACCAAACTATAACGTATTCGTATTAATAATGCCTACCAAATTGTAAAGGTTAAAAATGTACTTGTGGCTAAAATTTTTGAAGTGGTCACAACCCCTTCCGGTCTCCACTTAGTTCCGTTCTGGAGTAAGTATGAGGGGTTTTGACTGTTTGTCTGTTCAAATAACTAATTTTGAATATCTATGATGGTTAAGGCTGCAGTTGACTAATGTTATGCATCTATGCCTCTATGGTAGCTAACTTTCTATGATCTGCCTAAATGTAAGTTTGCATTGTCTTGTGACTTTGCATAAACAATCTTATAACAAGAAAACCAAGTGCACCATTTATTTTTGTGCTTTTTCTATAAATATAATGTTGATCGTATAGATTTATCCGTCGCATGTTTATACTTATGTATCACATTATAGTCAGTTTGCGGCGGTAAGGCGATGAAGAGACTAACTTGAATAACTTGACTTACCAACTCTTGTGAGGTGTTAAGTGTTAAAGACTTAAAGCTATGGTCCTAGACCAAAGAAACCATGAAATTCAACTTAATAAGTTAAGAACCCAAAATAATTAAAATATGTTACTGGTTACTTTTTTTTCTTTCCTGTTCTAGAACACAAATAAGTTGTTTGTGTCTTACCATTTTGTTTCCTTGTTTTTCTTCCCCATTTTCTATGGATTGAAAAACTTGAGAACATCAAATTAGTAATTCATGGCAAACAACAAGAGACATTTTAAAAAGAACAATGCAATACATGACTTTGATTGGTACAAGACACCTTCCAACAAAGTTATACAACTAAAAGAACAAACACACAAGCCACAATGTAAAACAAAAGGACCATACATATATGGGTTCTCTTATTACATTCTCATGCAAACCAACATTTCAATTACAACAACACTAATCATAAGATAGAAATCCGGTACATTAGTGTTGATATGATAGCACACGTAATTACACTATAGCCTTAGACATATATATGGAACTCAAAAGAGTCTCCTTCAATTCGCCTTTTTGTGACTTGCCGGTTTGTTTTGACATTATCCGAAAATGGCTAATGTCAAAATCAAATTAATTGGAAATATGGATGAGAAGAGATGGCATAACAAAGAGTAACTCATCTTCTTGCACTCCATATAAGCCCTACTTTTCAAGATACATGCCAATGCATATTCATTATGGTTTTGGCATGGAAAATGCTCAAGTGGGAGTTTTTTAGGCTCTTTGCTTCTTGCCCTTAAATAGAACAAAGAAATGGAAAAAAGGGTATTCAAGACTTTTTCATTTTGGTATATAATTTATTCCAAAACTAAAATGATCAAATATAGAACAAACCACATAATAATTATTGTAATGCATGCAATGTGAGGTGTATATTATTTTGAATTTTATTAATTCAACTTTGGAAAAACCTTGCCCTTCAATTTTATATGATGCCATAAATCATTTACATCATTATCCAAAAGACACTTTGCTTTTGCTTTTTGGTTGAGATAAGCAAAGTTGCTATGATCTGTCATATGACTCATATATGTTAATGATGTTAGGTATTTTTTTTTTATTTAAGATGCCTATTTTGCCCTTGACCTAATCCCAGGAAACAAAATTGTTGTTGGACCACTCCTAGATTTGTCTAATCATACCAAATCAAGTTCCAATGATTCAATGCATGACTAGGACACCAAATTTCATAACTCTGTCATCTCTGAATACAAGTATCTTACAAACATGATTAAAATGCTCATGTTAAAATTACAATGCAATACAAGGCCATAATATCATGGTTCTCTTGTGATGAGTTTAGAAGGGTGTTATTGTCAACACACATACAAAGGATTTGACAAAACTATATAATCAATGGTGGCTTTAGGTGTGTAACATAGTGTACCCACCAAGCCCCATGCATGCTCATCCTATAAAACTTTAATTCCCATAAAAATTAATTCCCACTAATGGTATGTTAGGTGTCAATGTGTCACTGCTATAGCTAGCTACCTTTCACAATGGCATCCAACATTCATGAATAGGAATTTAGGATGAATTGCAAGTAACCATAGGACTTCTTGTTTCAAACGGATGAAGTTTTCATGTTTAGATTATTGGCGATGTTTTTTATTCATGTATGTGGTCTCAATGGGTCAATCCCGAGACCTTTTCTGACATTTCCTTGGCCAGCCTACCTAACGACGTTTGAACCTTTAACCTCTTGCGCAGAAACCAAAGACCTTACCACTAGGAGTTCATAATACAATGTACGTAGATGATACATGTTAGCTGTATATCTTATCCCTTAGTTGTATCCTTAATGTGATTGATGCTTGATTAGTGGGCAATTACCATTTGCCCAAAATACATCTCGTACAGACCCTATATGTGTGGGTTAAATTCCATGATGTTCCTTTAGCTATGTTTTCGGATGACGGGATTAGTCTTCTTGCTACTTTGATTGGGACGCCCAAAAGGTTAGATGTTTTTACCAGCCAAATGTGCAAGGAATCGTGGGGCCGTAGTAGCTTTGCTAGATGCATGATTGAAGTAAAGTCGGATGAGGTGCTTAGGGATAGCATTACTGTTGAGATACCTTTGCTTGATGGTACGGGTTCGACTATTGAGAAGATTCGGGTTGAATACGAGTGGAAACCACCGCGTTGTGATAAGTGTAAGGTTTTTGGTCATACTCTTATTGATTGTCCGAAAGCTGTTGTTCCTCCAGTTCAACCTACTAAGCCGGTTAATGATGGTTTCACGGCTGTCAATAACAAAAAGAAAGGTAAACAAGGTGGTACTACAAATCAGGGTAAAGGAGGCTTTACTAAACCTGTTGTGGGTAAGCAATTTCAATACCAACCCAAAAAGAACCCTCCTGAACCAAAGAAGGTGGATGGAACTAAGAATAAGGCTTCTGATGTGGCTAGTACGAGTGGAACCAAAATCACTACTTCTAATCAGTTTGATGCTCTTAATATGGATGATACAGATGGTTTTGGTATTCCTAAGGTTGTTACTAACATGGATGTGGATGCTGGCAGTACAATGGAAGTTAATAAGGATGAGTCGGTTAAGACTGGTACTACATCACAAGTCCCTCTTGTGAGTGATATGCAACAACCGTTTGTGAGTGATTCTATGGGAACAATGGAAGTTGGTTCTACTCCTATTGTTGAGAAAATTAGTAAGCTTGAAAAGCTACTGATCGATGGGAAAGCTACTCTTGTGGATGATGCTGGTCATCCTATTCCGTCTACCTCTATCACTAAGAGGGCTAACCCATTTTCTAAGGTGGGTGAGGTTGTGGTTTCTGATAGTGGGGAGGATGAGGTTCTTAACACGTTCGACGAATCAGCAAATCTTTTTGGTGGTGGTCATGAGCGTGAAGATGAGTATGACTATGATGATTATTCGAAGCAAATTTATGATCTTCCAGGGGAATTGGATGCTCTTAATGCCATTTATGGTTTTAATCTCCAAGGTCGTAGGAAGTAGTTTATCTTTTATTATAGTCTCTACTATCATGTGAGTAATGGTTTGTTTTCTTGTTTTGAAAATAGGAAGTATCTTGTTATGTAAGCTTTTCGCCTATGTAACGGGCTGAGATATGGGATTCACCCATATCCGTTGTACTTAAACGTTTTTTGGAGTAATATATTTACCAGGTCGTTGACCTTTTACCCACAAAAATAATTATATTATACATGCAATTACAACAACATACTCAATCTCATCAGAGCGAAGTATGAGATACGTATATATGTACATATAGACAAACTCACATATCCAAACATACAATATGACAAAAATGGTTAAGAATTTAGTGTAATGTAAAATACATGTGATTCTAGAAGGTATATTGCTTGAGATCTTGATGCGATCTACTATGACATTTTTTTTGTTCCTTATAACCTTTCAATTTGTATGCAGAATGATGTTATATTCAAAACTCTAACAAAAGACTTAGAGAGTAAAAAAGCAATTACAAGATGATATTACAAGCATTCTTAAGATCTCTACTAGGTCGTCAAAGTTAGGGCTAATTTGTTGTTCCTATCAACAATCCATAAAAAAAAATAATAAATAAATAAAAAATAAATAAAAAAAACGTTTTAATATAATCATCTTTACTAGGCGGTTTATCTAAGCAATGTTTAGACGCAGTAGTTTGATTGATTAGCAATCACATGAATCATTTGGTGATTCACATCTTAACATTTGCTTAGATTGAAAACCGCCTAGGAAAGACATGTTAGCTAATAATAACAACGCAAAAGTATTCGATCTCGATCCCTCCGGGCGACATCTCTACTAAATCAAAGTGATCTCCACCTTAGAAATGCACCCGATGGAAACACTTTAGACAATCCACTCATGCCATCTTTTTTCTGTTTGCTATCTTTTCTTTAGCTTTATTAATTATTGTAGCAAAAGAACAACTACCCCACTAGTCCATGTTTTCTTCTAGGAGAATTATAGAATCTCATTTTGTGTACCTTGTTTGGATCTACATAACATAGCACACCTCACCATTTTTTTTTTTTTTTTTTAACAGCTATAATATTAAAAAACCACTAGCGAAAAGCTAGAAATTACAACGATACAAGGTATGGATTTTTAAGCCAATCGTTCAAACTAAACGAAACTTTACATCTATACCGACACCAATAAAAAGACCGAGAAACTACATCTTCAAAAATCATCGCCTTTGGTGGAGATTCCGCATCAAAGATCTTCTTATTACGATAAGACCAAACATGCCACCATAATACGTAGAAAACTCCTTCAAGAACCTGCTTTTGCTTAGAACCTAGACGAAGATTCACAAGCCAATTTAACCAATCTTCATATGAATCAACCTCTATATAGGAAACATCCCACCAACAAGTTATCTTACGGATAATATCTCTAACCATACGACAAGTGAAAAATAAATGGCTCGAAGACTCCACTCCACTATCACAAATAGAACACATGATAGAATCTATATCCATACCTCTACGAGAGATGTTAAGACGCGTTGGAAGCGAATCGATCTTAACTTTCCACGCATGAACATTCACCTTAGTAGGAACAGATTTTATCCACCTTGTCTTGGTTGTGACATCCGAAAGCCTTTTATCATCTATCATCTTTCTAACCGAAGCAACTAAAAAATCTCCCGAACTCTCCAAAGACCACTTCCATCTATCAGATAAAGGAACAAGAGTAACGTCTTGAACCTTAATCGATAATGCTTCAAATTGCTCATGTTCAACACCACCCCTAGGACTTCGACGAAACGAAAAGTCCAAGCTGGATTGAGCCAACTTCGTACCAATCTTTACCGCCTTACATGTCTCTAAAGCATACATACGAGGGTAAAGGTCTTTAAGAGTGTTACTTCCAATCCAAACATCCTCCCAGAAAGAAGTTTTATCTCCATTACCTAACTTAATTTGCATACAATTGAGTAAATTAATACCTTGTCTCTTCAAAACATTAAGCTCATGCACAATATCCATCCAATAAGACGGAAAACCAGATATCACTTGCCTTCCTATTTTCCCATCTTCTCCATGAATCGCCTTAATAACCCTCGCCCATAAAGATGTATTTTGAGTAAAGAACCTCCACACCCATTTGAACATAAGACCTCTATTCAAAGCATATAAACTTGAAACACCAAGACCCCCTTTCTCTTTAGAAGCCAAAACATTTTTCCATTTTACCCAAGACGTTTTCTTACTATTAAGATCATGCCCATTAAAAAAATGTCTACGAATAGACTCCAACTTGTGAAGCACACTCATAGGAACTCTAAAAATAGACATGTGGTATATAGGCATCGATCCTAAGACCGACTTAAGGAGAGTTAACCTTCCTCCAATTGAAAGCATCTTCATTTTCCACTTAGAGAGACGAGCTTGCACACGATCCACTACGTCACTCCAAGCTTGAACCTGATGCATTGACCCTCCCACTTTCGAACCTAAGTATGAAAACGGTGCTTTAAGAATAAGACAACCAAGTTTTGAAGCTGCACGTTTAACTTTGTCATCATCCACACGAACCCCCATTAATTTACTTTTACTCATATTAATACGCAAACCAGACACGCGAAAAAAACACTCCAGGACATGAACTAGAGTATTAATGTTATCATCACACCACTGTCCTACGAAAACCGCGTCGTCCGCATAAAACATGTGGGAAAGATTCAATCAAGGACTAAGCTTCATTCCTTTAAACATACCAGCATCCACCACTCTTTGAAACGATAAATGCAAACTTTCCATAACTAAAATGAACAAGAACGGGGATAACGGATCACCTTGTTTTAAACCCTTGTGAAATTGAAATTCCTCAGTTGGGCTGCCATTAATAAGAATCGAACCTCTCGAAGATCTAAGACAACTTTGAATCCAATTACACCACTTATCACCGAACCCAAACTTTTTCAATACATCGTCCAAAAAATCCCATCGAACCGAGTCATAGGCCTTCTCAAAATCAACCTTAAAAATTAAGGATTGTTTCTTCTTCGACTTACACCATTGTAGCACACCTCACCATTTGACACATATTTGTAATATGTCACTGTGATTTTTAATATATTCTGTATATATTAATGACATCATCACTTATTAATCTATTTACATGGGATACCGTCATACTAACCCCATTGGGTATCTTTTTCTTTTTTTTTTTCTTTTCTTTTTTATCTACAGTTAGGATTCCTATCTTAAGAAGTTTAAAATATATATAGACGATTGAGGTTTCATTATAAGACTAATTGGTGATAAAAGAAATAGTGCTTATTTTAACTTTGTGATTGTCTTTAAATCGATGTGAAATTAGGTTTATACACCCAACAATCCTTCCTCTAAACCTAAACCACTATAAGCCTCCTCTTCAACTATAGTCATGACTCATGAACCCACTTTTTTCATACCTTGACCTTAACCATCGGAACACACCGCCTTTTACCGGCTTCTTTTCGGTACAAGGTTTACTGAGATTAGGGACGGAGCCAGGATTTGACGTTGAGGGGGGCCGAACCTAGCGTAAAATAACAAAATAGAATTCGAAGCCTAATAACAAAGCATTATAATTCGTAAAATTTAGAACAACACGTCCCATAAATAACAAAACTAACACATGAATTTTACACGTATACTAGCAAACAACTTTACTCTTTACTTAAATCACTCTCCAAGAGTTTTAATTTTCTGTAATCACTCTCCAAATTTACTCATTATCGAACAACTTATATTTATAAGTTTACACATTTTAAATACTATATGCCTAGTTACTGTTAAAGTTAAGGATTTCACAAACCAAAAGATTAAGTGTTACTAGTAATTGTTTATATGCTCCCACTTTGATACATTTAGCCATTCAGATATACAATTCAACATGAGTATTAAATTCTAATAAGGCCTTGATAAATCAGAATAACAAAGATAAAAAAAATGACAAAAAAGAAACAATTATTAATCTACTCTCAAAGTAAAAATAATAATAATAATAATAAATAAATAAATAAATAATAAATAATCTACTCCTAAAGTGTCAAAGATTACTACCACTGTAAAAAGAAACAAAACTTGAAAGTATTATAAAAACATTCAATTTCTTATGGGTTGATTTCTATCTATCATTACCAGTGGTTTTTCTTTATTATTTGTCGACCAAAGAATAAGAGGGGCTGACTATATAATTCATTTCAAAGTTGAGCTTTGAGATATATATGCTAATTAATATTATTTGGATGGTTGAGGGGGCCTAGCACCTGCTAGCTACCCCATCACCTCCGCCTCTGACCGGGATCTACTAATACCGTCGAATCAAGGTCTAACCGGGAGAACACCATCCACATCATCATTGTAGCACAACCGTAGCTTTGATACATTTTGTGAGAAATCCTACGACCCAACATCTCACGAAGTCCAACATATATAAGTCCAACTGATGTTCAATTCTAAAACCAATTGGTGATAAAAGGAGTAGCCCACCAAGCTTATACGTTAACTTTGTAATTGATGTGGAATTAGGTTTGTACACCCAACATCTACAAACAAAAATACAAGATAAAAGAGATCAACAATATCACTTCTTGTTTTTGATAAATTATATTACCAGACAACCATTACTAAGGATTCATAAATTACGAGTATATACAGGTAAACTTTTTCATTTTGTAGTTTTTTTGAAAATGTTGCGCTAAATAGAACTAAAAAATAAAAAGAAAATAAATTTTTTGATCTTCTTTAGTAACCAGTGACTCATTGTCTCATACACAATGATGGGCCTAATGTGTCATATTCTTCAGTAAGAGAGTTTTCGAGTTTTCTTGGAAATTTTACTTGGGCTTTATTGATCGATTGTGATGGGCCAAAGTTTTAGTGAAACGTAGATAGTTTTGACCTTCAAGGCAAGATGAGAATTCTAACTTCTAAGACATGTTTGGCAAAATTGCCTTAATAATGTAGCTGAAGCTGAAGATTGAGATGAAGTTATAGTGGATTAGTCGGAGCTGAAAACCGGAACTTATTTTATAAGCCCTAAATTAGCTTTTGATTAGCTTTTGTCATCCAAACAACACTTAAATCTTGTATGTCAAACACAATTTGTAAATTCACCATTTGGTCAATAGTTAACGCTGTTAAATCTTGTTAAGACCATATTAGATCTTTGTTTGGATCGATTGATCATTTTTTTTTTTTTTTTTTTTTTTTTTTTTTTTTTTTTTTGTCTAGTTTAGATATAGACATTTCAAAATTTAACCTTCTATTAAAAAGGACTTGAATCCTCTCAAGTTATTCTATCAACTTGAGTCAAATTGGTTGATTTTCAAACCATTAGATTAAAATCAATGGCTAATATTAAAAGATTATCTTTTAATCTTAGCCATCGATTATTATCCCAGCCCATTAAAAAAATACCAAACCACACAGACTTTTTTCTATATGCAATTGTTTATGAACAATGATTATCTGATTGGGTTAAAATTGGCCCACACAAATCTTCGTTAGTTACCTTCACTTAAAGCCCATTTAAAATCCACACAAAGGAGTAGAGGTGTTCACAATTCGGGCATTACCGACAAGAAAAGGTGTAAACGAGTCAAGCTTTTGTCGAGTAACTTGAACCTGTTCGAGCCGAGCTTTATCAAGCCTTGATCTCGAGCTCGAGCTCAGTAAATAAGGTCAAAATGTTTAGCAAGCCGAGTTTGAGCTTATATAGGCTCGACTCAAGTTATTGTCGAGCTTATCGAGCCTTCAAATAATATATATGCCTTTTATAAAAATTGTGTATATTTGAAGAGCTTATATGTAAATCTACTAAGTGTGAAAATTAATAAATGTATCGAGCTTTTCGAGCTGCGTTCAAGCTGAATTTATATTTTGTTTTATAGTTAAAAATTTTAGTTGGTTTAAAAACCTATAGATAAATCGAGTTTTTCGAGCCGAACTAAAACTTTTACGATCCCGGCTCAAGCTTCTCGTATGAAGGCTCACCAAGCTATCGAGTTAAGCTCGAGCTGAACATAATATTGTATTGTCGAGTCGAGCCGAGTCCTGCCAAAGTCCGTACTGATTCGGCTCGTTTACACCCCTACCCACGAGAGCCGAAACCAAACCGATTTGCAACCGAATCAAATTTGTCAAAACCGAACCGAATTAAATAGTGGATTTTTAGTTTGTGTTTAACAAAATGTAAACCAAACAATACCAAAAATGAAATTCATATAAATATGTATATTTTTTTTATATATTTACGAGCAGGTTAACCCGCGCGTTGCTGCGAGGAACCTTTTATTTGCAAAACGATACAAAGTCACCAACAACTTAAAGAATGTAAAACCTTTTGAAACAAATAACAGTAGATATACACGTATTAACTATTCTTTGCAATAGCAGAAAAAGTTTTAACTTCAGTTTGCTTCTTTGGAATTGCGAACAACATATTTGAAGCTGGGAAAGCAAGCCTCTAATGTTCTAATACACCATCTTAATTTTGTTCCACATATTTACAAACAACCGCTAATTTCAAATTTTGAAAACCTGAAGCAACAAACCAAGACTTTGAAGTAAGTGGTGTAAGCACCTCAAGCCTTCTTGGTTCCCTACAGATACAAAGGGCTGAGTATCAGTACTGAACATAGTTAAGTATGTAACGGTATGAATTTTTAACATATTCATAACTTCATAAGGGTTGGGGTGCTTACACAGAAAATTAGAAAAGCTATATTCTGAAACTAAATAGATAAGTTTTTTAAAGTAAGACAGTTTGGTTGGATGTCACTCCCAACTGACCCATTTTCATATTAATGGGTCGTTGTTGCCAGCTGAAGCCAACTCTATCTATCTTGCAAAAATTGAACATAGAATGAAACAATTGAACTAAAAGGTACCTGAGTATCAAATCGGGTAGTACATGTGAGATTTTACAGTGTCGGTTGTGCCTTTGACATCTTGACCTGCTCGGATCTCACTAATGTTGCCTGGAATGTCAATGGTGCATCGTTCATGGCCACCCATCTGCCTTGTACTTCTGCAAACATGAAGGTATTTTGATACGTTAGAAATACAGGTGGTATAACATGTGGGTTGGGTATAGGCCTAAACAGGTTAAAGCGCTGTATTGCAATGACCATATCATTATTTTTTTCAGAGATTACAAAAACTATATTCTTATATGTTCAAGTATAAATAACCTATAATTCCAGCTTTCGGCAATTAACCCGTTTTGCCTAGATATGTAACATATCTTTTTAGCCATTTCTCTAATCAAAAAAATCCATTCTGTAACCATGTAGTGCAACATGCTTGCCATTTATAGCGTGTAATTAACAAAATTGCATAGTTCGATAAGAAATAATAAAAAACAGGAGCCTCTAGTAGCAAAATTCAAAATTATCCGATTCCAACTCTGTCTAAATAATCCATGCAACACTATTTCCAACACAAATTTAAAAGCATAACTTTTAAAACACCAATATTTTCATTTCCTTACCTTGACAACCGTTAACACTTCTTGAACAGATCGCTCCTAAAGGTTTAATAAGACATTAGATTCTCATTTATCAATAACTCGACTTCCTGCTTCTCACATGGAAGGGCCGGTCCGGAAGAAGAGGAAAAGGAGTTCACCTCAAATCAAATACATACCTTTGGTTTTTTAGTCAAGATCATTAATTTAGTAGTGACAGTGACTGTATCGTTCCAGATTCTGCAATGAGATTAAAAGTTGCAGTAGAAAAAATGAGTATACGATGCACGTATGTGACTTTGTTCCAGGTCCCAATTATTCAGTGAATTGGTTGTGAAAGGAGCTTGACAACTCCAGGGTTTGCGTGGTCAACTTGGCCACCTCGAGAATATAGCGAAATCACACCAATATTGACTCCCTTTTCCTGCAAAATGGGCCAAAAATAAGAGTTAAATAAAAGGCCAAAAAGTCTTTGTTATAAATCAAGAGGCATGTTAAATGATTCACTGAGATAACCTGTAACCGCAATGTTAGGTCATTGGTGTACAATATAACAACAAGCTTTGATTGGCCATAAGCATACAACTGCTGAAACGCCGCTGCTTCGATATTCGTGACAAGGAGATGATGTATACATGCATTGGCTCATGACGCCCAGCTTCTATAACCAACTACAACCATGAGTAAATTTATTTCATCTTTCGAATGTCAAGCAAATGAATTACCAAATTTATGAAATGAAAAATAGGACTTAATCATTACGGTTTTCTTTGGGAAGTAGATTAAAAACTTACTTGTTCTATTCTGCTCCAATCCAAAATGCATAAGCAAGGATACGCAGTTACCGTTTCCTATTTATGGTTCCACGTGCTGTAAATTACATAAAAAGAAAAACATATCAGTTAGGATAACATGGCTGCGTAAATTTATTGTAAAAAATGTTAATAAGGTACTAAATTAAATTTTGCTCAACCAAAGGCAACGTACAGCTGTCTCACGCACTTTCAGTCCAGACCACCCCATATCCACACCATTGAATGGGGAAAATACCGTCAAGCAATGATAATAAGCTGCCATTTGAGCTCGCCATCATGAAACCAAACATCATAACAACATACTGTAACTCAGCATACCTAACCTATCTCTGTCATGCTATCCCGACAAGATACGGATAGATTTCAGACACTGTAAAATTCACATGAATCAGCACAAAAAATACATAAAAGCAAACAAAATAGGGTGACATGGAATACGAAAAGAAGCGCTAGTTAGTGCGGCTAAACATAAGCAAAGCATCACCAAACCAAACATCAAAACAGCACACTAACTACACGTAAATCAGTCCTTAAAAACTACAAATTGATATATATATATATATATATATATATATATATATATATATATATATATATATATATATATATATATATATATATATATATGCTATTCTTTTGGGAACATAAAATTCATAACTTTTTTTTTTTACTTTTTGCTTATCTGCTACTTTTTGGGGTTAAGCAAAATGCACATTTACTTTTTAAGAGTGGTTTAACACAATAAGCTGTTACATTTTATCATTCATCCAAAGTTTTAAAGATAAAAAGTGCTGACCAAGATTAGAAAGATCAAATAAGGTAGTAAGCAGTTTCTACACGAAGACAAAAATTAATAGCAGTAAAACTGTAAAGAATATCATCATTTGAATAGAACCTCCAACCATACAATGCAAACAATCCTTATTTACCATAGAATAAGCAATATCTAATTACAAACTATAATAATATCAAAAAACCAATCGGAGACACACTTAAACATTCTTAAACTATAACAGTGACAAAACAAAATAAAACCTTTTTTTACTTCAACCTTGTAATGTATTCTCCTACAAACCAATAGAACAACATCAAATTGTAGCTATACATGTCACACAAAACCACCTTAACTAATAAATGACATTAAAAAAAAGCACAATAGTATTATTATTACCAAAAGCGTAGTTTATTGTAACGAAGGCCATTGGTCGAAACTCTTTTCGGCAAAATAAGGATTAGGCTTAATAGCCAAAGGAGACACTTCATCCAGCTGCAACAATTCCGGGTCAAGAAACCCAAATCACCAATACAATCCATATCCATTTTTTTCTTATCAAATTCTCAAACAATCATTCAGATCTCAAATTGACAAATACCCTTTTGATAAAAATCAATTTCAACACTTTTTAAGCAATACCCATGTCACACCCCGCCACGGCGGAAACGCGCGGGTGTAACTTCATGGATATCATCACAACACCTGGTGTCTACACAGAGAACAACTACATGCACATAAATAGAGCAATGTACAAACATAAAGTGTTGTAACAATACCCCAAAATAAAATAACCAAAACAAAACATAAACCCAACATAGATGATAAACCACTTCCAATGCTTATCCTTAGAAAGCTCACCTGAAAATGATGCTTAAAACGTCAACATAATGTTGGTGAGATTCATAGGTTTAAGACACACATACACTCTCAAGGAAACCAGTTTACCGTGATCATAAAACATAGCTGGACGAATAAATTACAGTTATCATAAAGCTACATGTATTCGCAAGTCAAAAATCACACACAAGGCAACAACACACATAAGGCAACCAATAGGACGACTCGTGTCCTTCGACCCCACAATGATTACAACAGGATGGCTCGTGTCCTCCGACCCCAATAAACCACAATTAAGTCGCATGCGCGAGCAACAGGATAAGCATCCTCTTAATTGGAACACATAAACTAGTAACGAGTAGGAGTATTACTCTCCAATTGGATACCCCCCCCCCCAATTGGACCACACAGCATTATCATCACATTATCCAATCCACATAATCTGGTACGAGTAGGAGTATTACTCTCCAATTGGATACTCCCCCCCCCCCCCCCCAATTGGACCACAAAAGTAAATAAACACACATAGCATGCATATGATAACATTATAAGTCCAAGCTCTTTTGACACACACATAATCACAGTAACTTAAATAATTTAAGACAAGCATCATTCCCATCCTAAGTTTAAAACAGAGTAAAAATATGGGACTATGAACTCACCTTAAACTCCGCAGCTTTCACAAAACAATTCACAATCTATAGCACACCAAAATAATCCACATTACACAAGGTCAAGCTAAAAGCTACAACCCATGTAATACACATATGATGGATGTCTAAGACTCATATGACCCACCATGGATCTCCAAAACACCATACTATCCAATACCATAACTTAAAACTCACTAAATCCCTTGCACTCTTAAAATCAGAAAATGCAGAATTTTTGGGTACATTCACCCACATAAAAATCACGACAAATAAAGCTCAACAACTCACACCAAAAATTTACCATGGTCTCTCATAAGCATAGAAGCTAATCCCAGAAGGCCATGGACCAATAACACACACAAATACTCATAAGAAATTCAAACTTGTCAACTACTCAAATTCGGATCTGAACGCACACCAAAAAGTTTTGATTTTTAATAATTACTTTCACAAGTTTTTATCGCGAATCCTCTTCGTGGTAGTAATATAACCTAAAACTTAACTATTCCAGAAAGCCAAGTCAAAATAACACTTTTACAACCACATGACACCCTCAAACTTTTACCCAAAATCTGTCCCGGTTTGACAGCTTTGACACCTTAACAAAGAAAAATCAAAAGACCGACTTCCCGACCTTAAAATCGATCGTGGCTGGACTTTTTGGAAATCTCTTTCATTATACTTCAATTTAGACCTAAAATTCGTGACTTAACTCCTCACCGTCTTTTAATTACACTCACATCTTTACAGCACTACTTTTCTGTCCAAACCCTAACTCAATAACTAGCATGTTTTACGCTCAATTCTCTTAACCAAACATCATACTATTACTAATTATTGATCCCAACATGTTTAATAACATTAATTTACAGAAGTTAACACAACCCTAATCCATCATACTTAATATTACATGAATAACAATAATTAATCAATTATATGGACATAGGGTTTAAGGATTTTACTTTGATTCTTGATTATTGCTTGAAAACTATAAAACCCTAATTTTTTTCTTCCTGATCTCCTTGTGTCGACTTCAATATGCAGGAAAAAGGGTTTTGGGAACTTTGATTTTGTATTTATAATTATTTAGTGGATAATTACCTAACTTAGAGTTGTAATTGGGCTACAATTGGGTTTTCTTTTTCCCTTATCTTTCTTTTCCAACCGATTTTATATACATACATACATACATATATATATATATATATATATATATATATATATATATATATATATATATATATATATATATATATATATATATATATATATATATATTTATTTTTATTAAATTAATTTATTACACTCAAAGCCTCATACTTTTCATAATTTATGTATTCCCATATCGAAACCTAACGTCTTTCGCGATAAACCTTAATTTTACGATAAACCGGAAAATAATCATTATCAAAATAAAGTTTCCAAAAATAGAATTTCACACTCTTTTGAAACATAACTCATAAAAACAAACTCCTCGTAACCCGCTAACGCTCAAACACTTGAACGAAGACTCGTTACGCAAAAACACAAAAATACCAAAACTACACAAGTCATTTCTACACCACAAATGTGATCAAAATGAACTTTCCCAAATTCCAAACTTTCCAAATCACAATAAAACCATTTACGCAGAGGGATTTAGTGCTAAAACTCACCTATATCACACGTATATCACTTCAAACACCTAGGACACACTAAACAAACGTCAACCGAGTCAAGACTATCAGTCAAATTGACCTGCCAAAACCACGGTTGTTACAACCCACATCACAAAATCAAATAAATCTCATAAAGATTGAATCTTTTTAATGGGATTGTTCATGTTTGTATAAGCACTAACCAAACACCAACTTATTCAGACTACCATGAACTGTAAGCTATCTTCGATAAATGAACTTCACATAATATTAGCTTATACAATAACAGTTTTTCCTAAGACAACGTTTTATGTTTTAACTGACTGATTTTTTTTCAAATGTTTAAACATCTATGTACTTTTGTGATTATTAGTATTAACCTATATTACAAATTTTTTAAAAAATGTAAATCCACCTATTCTAAAAACATATAATCTGATATCAATCAATAATTTAATCCATCTTTTACAAAATAAATAAATAAATAAATAAATAAATAAATAAAATAAAAGATTACAAACCTGATGTAAGATAAAGTTTGATTAGTACCTCATCCAAGATCGCCGGATCACTCAAACCCGTCGCCGGTGGTTGGAACGTGAGCAGAGTAAAAGTAAGTGATAAACAAAAAAAAAACCATACACATGTATATTTAATCTGATTAAACCACAAACCCATTGAATTTTCTTCATTAAAGATGGGAATCAAAGAGGGTTTTGTTCGTTTCTTTGTGTTGAAGATTGTACCAAATCTTTAGGTTTGTTTTGTTTAGGGTTTATGTTATTTGTGGATGGTTTTGGATTTGTGGTAGGATGGATGCTGTGGGTGTGGTGTGACGATGGGAAAATGGTGGAATGTTCTAGCAAGATATGAGTGGATTTGTGGAGAATTAGTACAAACAGGTAGGTTCAGGTCTGTTGTGTGTTGAAAAATTTACCACGTTTGGTGTATTATAAGGGTGTTTAACACGCTTAATGCGTGAACAGTTTAGGCCCTCAAGTTTCTCAACCAATGGGCTACTGCCAAGCCCACCGGGTACCACTGTTGGGTCAATAAAGTTACCTAATGGCACTTTTAATCACTAAATGCAGCCAATAGCAAGCAAGTTCCAAGGTTAACAAAAAAAATGTGACAACTGGCAAATTAGGGAGTCATTTTGAAAACCCGCATTACTTTAAAATTTATAATTTTGGAATATTTAAAAAGTTTATTGTGACGAGATTTTATGAACGTTGGAATGTGATTTTTATCGTACGTTATTTATGGAATTTGATTATTTATTAATGAATTGGTTCGAATCATTCGTGATGATTTATTTTTGAGATCATTATTTGGCACTACATTGACTCCGGCACTAGGATAACCTGACAATTTTAATTATTTTAATATTGGTTTGGATATTTATATTTTTGGAACGTATCGCGAGATTTTTGATTGATTGGAATGGGTTCGGTTCGAGAGAGTAAAAAGGTTTCGGGTTTGGCCCGTGTATTGTACACCGGGTTACTTCACCCACCCTACCCTAAATAATATTATTATTATTATAAATAAAAAAAAAATCTTTTTTTTTTATAGGAGTAAATGAAAAATCGTCCTTGTGATAACCTGGATAAACACAACACCATCACCCTCACCAACACTTTCACATCTCTCTCTCTTTTTAATACAACACCACCACCGCCCCTATTATCACCATTAACGCCGCCACCACCACCTCCACAAACAAACCAACACCACCATCTTAATCATCTTTTCCCGATCTATCTTTTGATACAACTCACGCGCGATTTGGACCACTTTATCACCACGTACGCACCATCACCGCCACCTAAACACCATTTTTTTTATATTTTCTTGTTGGGTTTTTGAAGAAACATATTCTTGGAGCCATTGGAAGGTGAGTGACCACGAGTTTCCACTCGTGTGTCTCGATTTGTACCCAAACCGTGGGTATACGAGATCTTTTCTTGTTGGGTTTTGATTAAAACAAGTTTGAAATGATGTTTTGGTAATAAAAATGAAGTTTGGTATCTTGGGTTTTGGTTTTGACGCGAGTTTGGAGCTCGACTTATGATGTTGGGTGGCGTTTGGTTTTGGGTTTAGCTCGTTGGAGCTTGGCCGAGATCCTATGGTCTCGGTGTGACTATATTTTGACTCGTTTGGGAGTCTAAGAGGACCCTTGGTCGGAATGGTTTGATTCTTGGTCGATTTGGTGACCGATTTGGTGATTGTTGATGTTTTGGTGTGCCACGAACCATGATGGTCCGTTTGGCAGTTTTGGATCGGCTCAAGTGAGCCTATGTCGTGGCCTTGTGGCCTTGGTTTTGAGTCCTTGTGACTCATGGTTCTAGCCGAGACCCAAGTGGGTCATTTGGCTCGGGTTTGGCGTGGTAAACCAACCCATATTATATGTTTCTTGATTGTTATTGTTGTTGATATTTTGGTTGTGGTAACTTGTATTTTGGCCGATGCATTAGATGGGTCGAGACCCTTTTGTGGTCGCGACAATGGTGTACTTTGGGTTGTAATTTGGAGTTGTGTTGTCGAAGAGTATTTGGAAACCGATTGTGAGACGGTTATTTAGATTGACGGAGATAGGTTAGTCGGGTGCCGTAGTCGGACCCTAATGTTGTAGCACGTGGATTTGGGATTGATTTGGACGGAGTTGTTTATTTTGACTTGGTTATTATTTGAGGACTTGGACTATGAGCCGAGAGTGATGACTCGGACATGTGACCAAATTCTTATGACTCGACAAATATTTAAAAGCAAACATTAAAAATAATACTCGTAATAATATTATTGATAATATAATCGTTTATATACGTATATAGACGTGATAAACGTATATATATATATATATATATATATATATATATATATATATATATATATATATATATATATATATAAATGTATATATTAATAATAAAACGATCACGAGTAAACGTTATAATAATATAACGATAATTATTATACTATGCGAATAGTGCAATAAATGTCGATGTATTATTATAAATAATAACTATAAATAATGTCGAGAACTAATACGTCGGGTAAGTAATAAATAAAAACATGATGACTTATATAAACTTGGGAAAATTTATCGAGTTATACGAGTTGTGGTTACTTAAGTCCAAGTGGGCTTTATTGTGTGACTTTTGTGTTGTCACGGATATATGACGATTAATATATCCATCTTATATAACTACGTGACTTATTTAATCGACGGGTTAAATCGAGTTATTTGGCTATACAAAATGAGTATATTAATGGGTATCGTATCCCACGACGCCCATAGGTTGTGGTACGTGTATTAGGATAATAAATTACTATATATGTCGTGGAGTTGGCTAAATTGACGAATTTGGCCAATTTGACAATATATATAGGAAATTATTGGACTACGATATATATCATATAGTATTCTTTGTGCTATGTGCTTTAGGTTGGGTATAATCTTGGAGCGGTATATTACGTAAATAATTATGGGAGATTATTAAATCGACGGATTTGATAAACTTCGATGATTTATTTAAATGATATATTGAGCTAATATTAGACCTATAGATGGTTTATTATTTCTTTTCGTTGTGGTTTCTTGGTTTGAGTTGTGTCGACCCTTCACCCATATGGATACCAAACGTCGAATTTCAAATTAATATATGAAGATAATTTGAGAAATGGATATTTTTGGAAAATTTAATGGAATACGTTCGGGAATGGGAATATTTGATTTTTGAGGAAATGATTTCTGAACGAGCTTGATATTGTTAGGAAGTGCCGAGTCTGTAGTTGCCGTTACTTGAGTTTGCTTACGTCTTTCATCTATCGATTTCTTTTGAGGATTTGCTGGAATTGAGGTGAGTCATAGCCCCATTTTTTACTATTGAACTTTGTTTTCAATACTTGGGGTGAGAAACGTGCAAATGTTTTATGTGGACTATTATCGCTTTTTGATTTCAAAACTTGCCATGCTTATAGAACTAGGTAGGATTGAGCGAGGCCTAGTCCCGAACTAGGTAAGCTATTGATTTGGTTATAGAGCGAGGCCTAGTCTTGAACTAGGTAAACTATTGAATTGGTTATGGAGCGAGGCCTAGTCAAGAACTAGGTAAGCTATACAACGAGGCCTAGACTAGATCTAGGTAAGTTGAACATGTCGTATCCTTACGCATGTTGGGTATGTCGTATCCTTACGCATACAGATTGATTTGATTTGATTTGGTTATTGGACTATAGTGTGCACCTATAGGGTTGATTCGATTTGGTTGGATTATTTTGGTTGGATGATTGAGGACTAGTCTAGCTAGCAAGCGTTTTGCATATATGTCCACTATATCGAATTATGAATTTAAACCTATGATCTCACCAGCGAAAGCTGACTTTTAGCACGTTTTCTCAGGTAACTAAGTGATGCCCTATGGATGCTTGGATTGGAGGCTTGGCAATGGCACCTGGTTTATGGATCTATTTTTCTGAAACTCTGATAAATAATTGTGGACCTATGTTCATTTCTTTTGCGCCTTACTTTGGATAATTCTTGGGATAAATGTAAACTTTAAAACCCGTTTTAGTTGTGTTTTTCTTATGTTTACTTTATCTCGTTCTTTCATGACTTTGAATGGATACCAATCCCCGTAGCACCCCGAAAGCTTGTTGAGTCTTCCGCTGTACCCAATTTTGGGGGTGTTACAGATTGGTATCAGAGCCAAGGTTATAGAGAACTAGGTAAATAGACACCTAAACTATAACCGATTTTTATAGAAAACGATCCTCGACCATTTCCCGCCAGCCCACCAAGCCGAAGCATCATTGTTTTTATAGAGGTATATTGAGATGATTATTGGATATGGGATTCTTGAGATGATTTGAGGATTTGAGATTTATTGATTTAGTGATTTGATGGTGTTTTGAGGAATTATATGGCTTAATTGTTTTATGAATGATTTTAGTAATGCGGTATTTTAAATCTTTCTTGATATATATATGGTTTGGAAATATATGATGATTTTGATATGGTATTTTGAGTTCGCGGTTTAGTTGTTTTGAAACACTTACACCTACCCTACATCGTTGTCCCAGACTATGGCCTCCCGTACGTTTGACGTTGTTGAGGATATTCTTACTACACCTGTACGCCCAGCACAGATCACCATGGCTCCTGATGATCCTTACAGGGTTGCCATGCACTCAGCTATTGTGTCACCGACAGCTTCTACTTCTGCACCGCCTGCTGCATCTACGCAGGGACCCTCATCTTCTCTAGGGCTCCTTGGTACTGCGAGACAGCTTACTCTTCATCAGGCTTTGGCTCGTGTGGCTCCACGCTTTGCCCACCGAGCTACGGCACGTATGTCGGTACTCCCTACTTCACCACCTTTACATTTGGATGCTCACACTCTCCTGTCAGATGCACCACCTGCATCATTGCGTCGTCGTCCTAGATCACCTACCACATCACCACATGATTCACCTGTTAGGAGACTATGATTGATGATGTACTCTTCCGATGAGGAGGAGGAGGAGTACGAGGGTGGGGATGAGGCTGATGACCCTCAGGAGGCTGAGCAGGGTGATGATGATGACCCTGAGGAGGAGGATGACCCTCAGGAGGAGGAGATGCCTGATGATGATGGTTTGTTAGTGCCGCCAGCTCAGGCTGAGGAGCCTGATTCACCTATACATCCGATAGAGCCTGTTTCACCTGATCATCCATTTTTGTTTAAGTTGCCACCTGGTAGTCCCGTTGAGTCGGATGCACCTTCTGAGGTTTCTGCTGAGCATGCAGAGTTAGGTGAGACTGATAGGATGTGGGCTCAGATTACTGATCTTGGTGAGAGAGTTACACGTATGTCTGAGTGGATTGATAGAGTGACCGTTGAGTTCATTGGGGAGTTAAGGATTGACATGGTTACGGCTGAGAGGAGAGTTACTGAGATGAGGAGAGGTTTGATGGAGATTCACGAGCATATTGAGGGTTTACAACGAGGTTTTATCACAGCTCGAGAGGCCGACCGCAAGTTATGGCAGAGGAATGCCGAGCTAGAGAAGGAGGTGGCCGACCTCAAGAGAGACAGCGACACTCATAGTGTGGAGTTAGGATCACTATGGAGAGAGCTTGATGGCTTGAGGCAGGAGTTGAGGAACCTCCGCCAGCAGCGTGGCTAGATGTTTGAGTTATGTTGTCTTGTTGCTTTCTACACCGAGGAGTGTTCGGTTATTTTGATATATTTTCCGTTCAATATTCGTCTCGTTTGGAACGATTGTTATCTTTTGTGTTTTTTTCGGTAGTTGGAACGATGTTGGATCTCTATTGTATGGTTGATGGTTATTATTATATGGTATTATGTGGTTTTTGGATATTGTGGAAATTGAGTCCCTGTTCGCTTTATTGATGTCTTGTGGTGTATTGTTGATATTCTTTCCATGACTTGGCTTCGTTGATTTAATTCTTGTTGAGCATATGATATGTTCTATCGGAGACTCATGAACCTTGTATGATGTTTCAGATCAATGACCCCACGACGAAACCCTGTTAGAGCTACCAGAACTGGTCCTGCAACGACTACCCCTGGTCGTCGAGGATGCCGTCCTACTCGAAATGTTGAAACCCCTACTCCTGATAACCTGGACACTACTAACCGCAACAACAGGAATCAAAATGTTGATGTTCAGGGAGACAATGATCATGTTCCACTTAACGCACCTACTGTGGATAAAGCAATGATCAATCAACTTGTGGAGCAACGAGTTGCTGAGCTACTAGCTGAGTCAAATCATTCCAACAATTCTGCTGGAACATTTCCACCTGTTCGTGCTAATGGATGTAACTACAAGGAGTTTAAAATTTGTGGACCCATTGAGTTTGGTGGAACCGAAGGAGTGGTCTACTTGGTTAGGTGGATAGAGAAGACTGAGTCAGTGTTTAATGTCAGTGGTTGTGCGAAGAATGCGAAGGTAAAGTTTGCTTCTTTTACTTTCAAGGATGAAGCTTTAACTTGGTGGAACAATTACCGTATTTCGGTTGGGAGTGATGTGGCTTATGCTATGACTTGGGAGCAATTTAAGTCTTTGCTAATTCAGACTTACTGCCCAAGGAATGAGATTAAGAAGCTGGAGATTGAGTTCTGGAACCATAAGGTGAAAGGTACCGATATGGCAACTTATAATCGCCGTTATCGAGAGTTAGCCTTACTTTGCCCCGATATGGTCAGGACTGAGACACAAAGGATTGAGAGGTATACCGATGGGTTGCCGGTAGCTTAAGGAACGATGTGATTTCTGCTAAGCCTGCAAACATTCATGAGGCTATCACTATTGCTCAACAATTGATGGACTCGTTGGTATTAGAAGAAGCTGAGAAAGACAAGAATGGAAAGAGGAAGAGGGATAATCATTCTAAGGGTAATGATCGTCGAAACAAGCGACAAACGACTACTAGAGCTTATGCTATGGGAGATGGAGACAAGAAGAACTACAATGGAGATGCACCCAAGTGTAACCGATGTTATAGGAATCATTATGGACGATGTACTGTGATGTGCAAGAATTGCTCTAGGATGGGACACATAGCTAAGGATTGTAGAGCTCGATCACTTGCTATGGTTCAAGCTACTCCTGAAACTATGAGTAAGGCAAATGTTACTTGTTATGGATGTGGAAAGAAGGGACATTATAGGAATGAGTGTAAGGAATCGTGGAACCAAGGAAATCAAGGATCGGGTGGTAATGGGTACAATCATGGAAACCATGGAGTTGAAGGAAACCGTGGACGACAAGATAATGGGGACAAACGTGTGGAAGCTGGAGCTGCTCATGGAAGAGTGTATGCACTTGGAAACGAGAGAGGAGAAGATCCGAACGTCGTTACTGGTACGTTCCTTCTCAATAATCGTTATGCTTCCATACTATTTGATACTGGTGCCGATAAGAGTTTTGTGTCCACTAAGTTTGCACCCTTACTAGAGAAACCCCCGATGGCCTTAGAAATTGGTTATGATGTAGAGTAAGCCAATGGGAACATAGAGAGGATTAGGACTATCATTCGCGGTTGCACGTTAAACTTTCTGAATCGTCCTTTCAACATAGATCTTCTACCCGTCACCTTAGGAAGTTTTGATGTCATTATTGGTATGTATTGGTTGTCGAAGTATCGTGCTCATATACTTTGCGATGAGAAGATCGTGCGTGTGCCTTACGGCAAGGAGATTCTGAACATACCAGGAGATCGAAAGGAATTGAGAGGCCCATCTAGATTAACGGTCATATCTTGCACTAAAGTGCCGAAGCTAATGGAAAAAGGATGTTGCCTTTTCTTAGCTCAAATTTCTGAGAAAGGAGGGAAGGAGAAGAAGGAAATGTGCATTGGAGATGTGCCTATAGTTCGTGATTTTTCGGATGTGTTTCCCGATGATTTACCGGGAATTCCGCCTACTAGACAAGTATAGTTTCAGATTGAGTTGATACTTGGTGCTGCACCCGTGGCACGAGCGCCTTATCGTCTTGCACCTACTGAACTGGAAGAGTTGTCGAAACAATTAGCGGAGTTAGCCGAAAAAGGATTTATAAGACCAAGTTCTTCACCTTGGGGAGCCCCGGTTTTATTCGTGAAGAAGAAGGATGGATTGTTTCACATGTGTATTGATTATCGAGAGTTGAACAAGTTAACGGTGAAGAATAGATACCTGTTACCGAGGATCGACGATTTGTTCGATCAGCTGCAAGGATCGAGTGTGTATTCGAAAATTGATCTGAGATCGGGATATCATCAGCTTCGAGTTCGCGAGGAAGATATTCCAAAAATGGCTTTCAGAACCCGTTACGGGCATTACGAGTTTCAGGTGATGCCGTTTGGGTTGACTAACGCACCGGCGGTATTCATGGATCTCATGAATCGGGTGTGCAAGCCTTACTTAGATAAGTTCGTGATTGTGTTCATCGATGACATTCTAATTTATTCGAAGAGTGAAAAGGAGCATGAGGAGCATCTAAGGCTTATCTTAGAATTGCTCAGGAAAGAGAAACTATATGCCAAGTTTTCTAAATGTGAATTTTGGATTCCGACGGTACAATTTCTGGGTCATGTGATTGATAGACAAGGAGTTCATGTAGATCCTGCTAAGATTGAAGCAATTAAAGATTGGGCTGCACCAACGACCCCAACAGAAGTTCATCAATTTTTGGGTTTAGCCGGTTATTACCGAAGATTCATTGAGGGATTTTCGAAGATAGCAAAACCGTTGGCCAAATTGACTCAAAAGAGTATTAAATACGAATGGGGAGATAAGGAAGAGGAAGCATTTCAGTTACTTAAGGAGATGTTGTGTAGTGCTCCTATCTTGGCGTTACCTGAAGGTAACGAGGACTTCGTCGTCTATTGTGACGCTTCTCATAAAGGTTTAGGAGTTGTGTTAATGCAACGAGAGAAGGTGATAGCTTATGCTTCCCGACAGCTCAAGAAGCACGAGAAGAACTACACCACCCATGATTTGGAGTTAGGTGCTGTGGTTTTTGCTTTAAGGATATGGAGACATTATTTGTATGGAACCAAGTGTGTAGTGTTTACTGACCACAAAAGTCTACAACACATCTTGAATCAAAAAGAGCTCAACATGAGACAACGACGTTGGATTGAGTTGCTAAGCGATTATGATTGTGAAATTCGTTACCATCCTGGTAAAGCAAACGTTGTTGCTGATGCTCTTAGTCGAAAGGAAAGGGTACCACCGTTGCGAGTTAGGTTATTAGGAATGACTATCGTATCGCCATTACCGTCTCAAATATTAGAAGCTCAAACGGAAGCATTGAAAGCCGAAAATCGACCTGCTGAGAACATATTTGGGATGGCTGAAAATGAGAAGGGATTTGTTAAGCATTCTGATGGAGTATTATGTTTTGGAGAGCGAAGTTGGGTACCATTGTATGGAGGAATTCAAGAGTTGATTATGCATGAGTCGCATAAGTCAAGATACTCTATCCATCCTGGGTCTGACAAGATGTACCATGATTTGAAAAAGTTATATTGGTGGCCAAATATGAAGGCAGATATAGCATTGTACGTTAGTAAGTGTTTGACTTGCTCTAAGGTTAAGGCCAAACATCAAAGACCGTCAGGATTATTGACGCAGCTAGAACTCCCGGTTTCACGATGGACTTTATTACCAAATTACCAAAGACAGCTAGCGGTTGTGACGCTATCTGGGTAATTGTGGATCGTTTGACTAGGTCTGCTCATTTCCTGGCGATTAGTGAAGATGATAGTGTTGATAAACTTGCGACGTTGTATGTGAAGGAGATCGTTTCTCGTCATGGAGTTCCGATATCGATTATTTCTGATCGCGACAGCCGCTTTACGTCCGCGTTGTGGCGACCACTTCAAACCGCTTTGGGGACTAGACTTGATATGAGTAATGCATATCACCCCCAAACCGATGGTCAAAGTGAGAGAACTATTCAAACTTTGGAGGATATGCATCGTGCATGCATAATAGACTTTGGTAAAGGCTGGGAGAAATATCTACCCCTAGCGGAGTTTTCTTATAATAATAGCTACCACACAAGTCTTAAAGCTGCACCATTTGAAGCTTTATTTGGTCGTAAATGTCGTTCACCTATTGGTTGGGCTGAAGTTGGAGATAGCCAACTCACAGGCCCTGAGCTTATTTTGGAGACTACTGAGAAAGTGACTCAAATTCGTGATCGACTACAAGCAGCTAGAGATAGGCAGAAAAGTTACGCCGATCAGAGACGTAAACCCCTAGAATTCCAGGTTGGAGACAAAGTGATGCTGAAAGTCTCGCCTTGGAAGGGTGTAATACGTTTCGGGAAACGTGGGAAACTTAATCCCCGCTACATTGGACCATTTCTTATTTTGGAAAGAATTGGGCCCGTGGCTTATCGGTTGGAATTACCACCGAAATTGAGTAAAGTTCATGATGTGTTTCATGTTAGCAATTTGAAGAAGTGTCTTTCGGATGAAACGCCGGTTATACCAATTAAGGATATTCGTGTGGATGAAAGTTTGAATTTTGTGAAAGAGCCGATTGAGATATTGGATAGAGAGATTAAACGACTTAAGAGAAGTCGTATTCCCCTCATCAAAGTTCGTTGGAATTCGCGGCATGGACCGGAATTCACGTGAGAACGTGAGGATGAGTTCCGAAAGAGATATCCGAAGCTTTTTACTTCGTAGATGGTTTGTTCCGAGTGAAACCCGGGACGGGTTTCTTCTGAGGCTGGGAGGATGTGACAACTGGCAAATTAGGGAGCTGTTTTGAAAACCCGCATTACTTTAAAATTTATAATTTTGGAATATTTAAAAAGTTTATTGTGACGAGATTTTATGAACTTTGGAATGTGATTTTTATCGTACGTTATTTATGGAATTTGATTATTTATTAATGAATTGGTTCGAATCATTCGTGATGATTTATTTTTGAGATCATTATTTGGCACTACATTGACTCCGGCACTAGGATAACCTGACAATTTTAATTATTTTAATATTGGTTTGGGTATTTATATTTTCGGAACGTATCGCGAGATTTTTGATTGATTGGAATGAGTTCGGTTCGAGAGAGTTGATTTGTTTTAAAAAGGTTTCGGGTTTGACCCGTGTATTGTACACCGGGTTACTTCACCCACCCTACCCTTAATATTATTATTATTATTATTATAAATTAAAAAAAATCTTTTTTTATAAGAGTAAATGAAAAATCGTCCTTGTGATAACATGGATAAACACAACACCATCACCCTCACCAACACTTTCACATATCTCTCTCTTTTTAATACAACACCACCACCGCCCCTATTATCACCATTAACGCCGCCGCCACCACCTCCACAAACAAACCAACACCACCATCTTAATCACCTTTTCACGATCTATCTTTTGATACAACTCACGCGCGATTTGGACCACTTTATCACCACGTACGCACCATCACCGCCACCTAAACACCAATTTTCTTATATTTTCTTGTTCGGTTTTTGAAGAAACATATTCTTGGAGCCATTGGAAGGTGAGTGACCACGAGTTTCCACTCGTGTGTCTCGATTTGTACCCAAACTGTGGGTATACAAGATCTTTTCTTGTTGGGTTTTGATTAAAACAAGTGGGAAATGATGTTTTGGTAATAAAAATGAAGTTTGGTATCTTGGGTTTTGGTTTTGACGCGAGTTTGGAGCTCGACTTATGATGTTGGGTCGCGTTTGGTTTTGGGTTTAGCTCGTTGGAGCTTGGCCGAGACCCTATGGTCTCGGTGTGACTATATTTTGACTCGTTTGGGAGTCTAAGAGGACCCTTGGTCCGAATGGTTTGATTCTTGGTCGATTTGGTGACCGATTTGGTGATTGTTGATGTTTTGGTGTGCCGCGAACCATGATGGTCCGTTTGGCAGTTTTGGATCGGCTCAAGTGAGCCTATGTCGTGGCCTTGTGGCCTTGGTTTTGAGTCCTTGTGACTCATGGTTCTAGCCGAGACCCAAGTGGGTCATTTGGCTCGGGTTTGGCGTGGTAAACCAACCCATACTATATGTTTCTTGATTGTTATTGTTGTTGATATTTTGGTTGTGGTAACTTGTATTTTGGCCGATGCATTGGATGGGTCGAGACCCTTTTGTGGTCGCGACAATGGTGTACTTTGGATTGTAATTTGGAGTTGTGTTGTCGAAGAGTATTTGGGAACCGATTGTGAGACGGTTATTTTGATTGACGGACGGTTATTTAGATTGACGGTTATTTGGGAACCGATTGTAGCACGTGGATTTGGGATTGATTTGGACGGAGTTGTTTATTTTGACTTGGTTATTATTTGAGGACTTGGACTATGGGCCGAGAGTGATGACTTGGACATGTGACCAAATTCTTATGACTCGATAAATATTTAAAAGCAAACATTAAAAATAATACTCGTAATAATATTATTGATAATATAATCGTTTATATACGTGATAAACGTACATATATATATATATATATATATATATATATATATATATATATATATATATATATATATATATATATATATATATATATATATAAATGCGTATATTAATAATAAAACGATCACGAGTAAACGTTATAATAATATAACGGTAATTATTATACTATGCGAATAGTGCAATAAATGTCGAAGTATTATTATAAATAATAACTATAAATAATGTCGAGAACTAATACGTCGGGTAAGTAATAAATAAAAACATGATGACTTATATAAACTTGGGAAAACTTATCGAGTTATACGAGTTGTGGTTACTTAAGTCCAAGTGGGCTTTATTGTGTGACTTTTGTGTTGTCACGGATATATGACGATTAATATATCCATCTTATATAACTACGTGACTTATTTAATCGACGGGTTAAATCGAGTTATTTGGCTATACAAAATAAGTATATTAATGGGTATCGTATCCCACGACGCCCATAGGTTGTGGTACGTGTATTAGGATAATAAATTACTATATATCTCGTGGAGTTGGCTAAATTGACGAATTTGGCCAATTTGACAATATATATAGGAAATTATTGGACTACGATATATACCATATAGTATTCTTTGTGCTATGTGCTTTAGGTTGGGTATAATCTTGGAGCGGTATATTACGTAAATAATTATGGGAGATTATTAAATCGACGGATTTGATAAACTTCGATGATTTATTTAAATGATATATTGAGCTGATATTAGACCTATAGATGGTTTATTATTTCTTTTTGTTGTGGTTTCTTGGTTTGAGTTGTGTCGACCCTTCACCCATATGGATACCAAACGTCGAATTTCAAATTAATATATGAAGATAATTTGAGAAATGGATATTTTTGGAAAATTTAATGGAATACGTTCGGGAATGGGAATATTTGATTTTTGAGGAAATGATTTCTGAACGAGCTTGATATTGTTAGGAAGTGCCGAGTCTGTAGTTGCCGTTACTTGAGTTTGCTTACGTCTTTCATCTATCGATTTCTTTTGAGGATTTGCTGGAATTGAGGTGAGTCAAAGCCCCATTTTTTACTCTTGAACTTTGTTTTCAATACTTGGGGTGAGAAACGTGCAAATGTTTTATGTGGACTATTATCGCTTTTTGATTTCAAAACTTGCTATGCTTATAGAACTAGGTAGGATCGAGCGAGGCCTAGTCCCGAACTAGGTAAGCTATTGATTTGGTTATAGAGCGAGGCCTAGTCCCGAACTAGGTAAGCTATTGAATTGGTTATGGAGCGAGGCCTAGTCAAGAACTAGGTAAGCTATACAACGAGGCCTAGACTAGATCTAGGTAAGTTGAACATGTCGTATCCTTACGCATGTTGGGTATGTCGTATCCTTACGCATACAGATTGATTTGATTTGATTTGGTTATTGGACTATAGTGTGCACCTACAGGGTTGATTCGATTTGGTTGGATTATTTTGGTTGGATGATTGAGGTCTAGTCTAGCTAGCAAGCGTTTTGCGTATATGTCCACTATATCGAATTATGAATTTAAACCTGTGATCTCACCAGCGAAAGCTGGCTTTTAGCACGTTTTCTCAGGTAACTAAGTGATGCCCTATGGATGCTTGGATTGGAGGCTTGGCAATGGCACCTGGTTTATGGATCTATTTTTCTGAAACTCTGATAAATAATTGTGGACCTATGTTTATTTCTTTTGGGCCTTACTTTGGATAATTCTTGGGATAAATGTAAACTTTAAAACCCGTTTTGGTTGTGTTTTTCTTATGTTTACTTTATCTCGTTTTTTCATGACTTTGAATGGATATACCAATCCCCATAGCACCCCGAAAGCTTGTTGAGTCTTCCGCTGTACCAAATTTTGGGGGTGTTACAAAAAATTTGTAACATAGTTAATGTCACATCAACTTTCTTTGTTAGTATATAGTATAATATAAAAAAATCACTAAACTTTTTTTCTAATATAACTGTATAAATATAACAATTTTCACTATATTCGAGTATTTATTGTCTAAGTTTTATAATTAAATAAATTTGGCGCTAAAAATCTTTATAATTATAAATGGATTATGAATTATGTATTTTCGGGATTTGGGTGAACACGAAAACCGAACAAAATTTAATTCGGTTTTCGGCTTGTTTGATCTAATATGAATTCGATTCGGTTTTTGGTTATGCTTAAAAAAAATTAACCCGAACTGAACAAACGGTAAAACCCGAAAATCAAACCGACAAACAACCCTAGAATGGAGTAAAGGTGTTATATGAGTTTGCTTTTTTAACGTGGTTCAATTTTTTGGATTTCGTTATGTTGAACAATAAAATTCCGAGGGTATTATGTCTTTAGTGATGACTATTTATACATATTACATGGAACAACCCTAATCATAAACCCTAATAGACCATAACCCGTAGACCGAAACAGAGCTTGGGCCAACTTTCTATCATCTAATAATGCAGCACTTCGAACGGTGAAATCGTGAACACTCAATAATGGAGTAAAAAAACTTTAGTAGTAAATCGAAATAAAATTTCTTGATGAAGAAGTGAAGCCGTGCAAATTCTTCACAGTCTCCTTGATAACATAGCATAGAAGTAAAAACATTAAACAACAAATGTTCCCTTCTTTTTGAGAATTTAACTATAAGAAGTAAGATTCATAAGAAAAACAAAACAAAGATATGATTTGAAAGGATCTCGATACTAAAGATAAGATATGATTTTGAGAAAAAAAATAATAATAAAAATAAAAAATAAACAAGGAGTAGCAAATTTTAAAGAATTGATTTGCACACTCATTTTCGTGATTCATAGACACTCATCAGTGCTTCACATAGGTGTGCTATATACATCAAGCTTTACCTACATGTATATGTAAGTGTGCAGATCGAAATACCATGTGTGCAAATCAACTCTCCAAATTTTATTTTAGCGTAAAGGGAAGGAATTGCAACATGAGGCTTAGATAACAAGAATGATATTAGAGAATATAATTATTGAAAGAGATATAGGTTTGACAAGGTGGTAAAGTAAAGGCGGCTCATGGTGCCGACTAGATTTCAGGATCAAACATGCTCTAATACTATGTTGAACATTAAAACTTCGTGGGTATTATGCTTTTATTAATGACTATTTATACAAATTACATGGAACTCTAATCATAAACCATAATGGATCCATAACCCACAAACTGAAAACAGGAATGAGCCAACTATCTATCAACTAATACATTATACCTCTAGGCACACTTTTGCTTACTATCTAAAACAAAGTACAAGGAAAATAGCATTTAGTGAAAAATATCAAAATAGGTCAAACTTCTTTAGCAACAATATTCATCGAGTGCTGAAAAGTGTTAAAATCTTGATGTTTGAGATTTGAGATATGATGATACTTATCAAGAACAAACAATGTCCTTAAAGACAAAATCTATAGTTACATTTATTTTCTTTTGTAAAGTGACATGATGATACTTTTACTTACACTTAAAATGTATAGGAGAGCATATCGGTATAATACAGAGGATGCAAGCGTTATTGGATCCTTTTCCGCATTCAAGAATCATGTTGTTTGTTTTACTCGGTGACATTTTGATTATCTTTGGTAAGTTTTTTTTTTTTTTCCCTTCCTTCCTTCCTTTAGTGACATCAGGGGTTGTTTACTTTTCTTTTTTAGTGAAGAAAAGAGTGAGTCTAAAATCCTTACTCCTTAATTGAAAGACTCGTTAAAACTTCTCTCTTTTAAAAAGCTAATTAAGACACTTATATAAAAAAGCCACTTAATTAAAAAAGAAAGTAAACAACCCTGTACCTTCGGAAGACATACTACTATTAGTGACAAACAACATGACTGGAGATATTTTTACCAGCTTGTGACACGATATATACTCACACTAAAATCTGTCACTAAAGAAACTTCCCAATATCGTTCTTCAACAACAAACCATGACTATCATGAGGCTTTGTGGTCCACTGGATGAAGCTTATTAAGTTAAGCGAGCCTAGGTGAGAGTAGTACCGGATTGGGTGACCAACCGGGAAATCCTCACATGGGGACCACAAGCTCTAATGATATCAACCAGCTATCTTAGAAGCCTGGGCCCAACCATGTGATGTCTTGATCCAACTATAGGACGCGAGTTCGATTCCGTTCCGCAAGCATGGTTGGGTATTGGGTGGAGGTATTTCACAGGCATTAAACCTTTGCTGGGTAGGGTTGATGGGTACCATTATGATACACATAGTTGAGGTGTCTCTGCCAATCTACATTTTTTTTGATCCAACAAACCATGACTATAAAATAAATATTATCTTAACCTAAAAGCTACTAGTATACAAGCTTTTTCTATTATATAAACACATAAATCGTGGGTCAAAGTCAAAAGAAAGCTGATGAAAGAATGGTGTTCTTTCCTTAAATGATTATATTAAGGACTAATGACACCCTTTAATTATTCATACTTCCATTTATGGCCATTGGAATAAGTCTATAAATAAAGTAAAACATGCATTAGCCATAAAATGATAAAGGGAATCTATTTAATCTCTTTTGACCAACAATAGATACATATCTTAAGTTCATGTTATTGTAGTGTGGGACATTTGGTGAAGTGGGGAAAGATTTGCTTGAGTGAGAAATAGTTGATCAACACATACACGCATAGAATGATAGAATCTCTAATAGTGTTTCTAAGATATCATACATAATGCACACTTTCGAAGATAACATATTTTATTTTAAGTTAATTAGAAAGAATAAGTAAATTAACCTCAAGTTTATTTTTATCATTGACATTTAGAAGCCGTTCGTTTGGGATTATTAGGTTGGACGTAATAAGGGTTGGGTGACCAAGTCCCCAACCTAGCTATGTGGCACACCCCGACGCGTCCCACCTTGTTACACAAAACCACTAGACGCGTCCTCGGGACGAAACGGAGAAGAAGGTCGGTTGTGTGCATGTTTTGTGTGTGGGTTTTTATTTAAAATGTATTTTTATAGATTATGTTTTTTACGGTGTCTATTTCTAGTTATATTAAGTTTGTCATGAAGTAGTTTTGGATGAAAAAAAAAAAAAAAACTGAGGTGACATGGGATAAGATGGTCACCAGGGTGTCCTTATTACACTGAGTCTTAAATACTAGGTATCATTTTGGGATTAATTATCCCATTTTCCTTTCTACAAGTCACGATTATTTTAGTTTTATGGTATGGGATTCGGATGAAAATGGATCTCGCTAATCCAGTCTATTATATTTTGAATGGTCTAGGTAGTGATTATATAAGTATCAAGAAGTTAAATATCTAGTATACAGTCGAGTACTCGCAACAAATTTTTGATTATGATTTACATGTTGGAGGTTGGCAGGTTAGCTACCTGTAAAATTATTTGTTTCCTAAATTTTTTAAACGCGAAAACATGTATTTATCTTAAGTTCAAACAACATAAAACGGTGAAAAACTATCACATGTATAGTTAACTTTGTTAAAGTTGATTATTTGATTATGGCTATTCTCGTATCAGATAATCATCTTAAAACACAACACTAAAACACACACACAAATATTTTTAAAATATTTTTAAAGACGTTACAATAGGATCAAATAATCAAAACTAGAATAATTTGTTGGAAATTTTAGTATCATCGGCTATTTTAAGTAATTGCGATTTACTAGAGACAAATGAGTTTTTATATTATCCTCGGATACGAATTAAGGATTTTATGATGACTAGACATTTGTATGGTCGAAATACTTTAATTATTTGAAAAATTAAAATACACGATTTAAGCAGATATTCGAAATTACTATTACATTCTAACCTTATTTCTAACACACTTCAATCTCTTGTTGCCTGTTGTTAATCATAATGTGAATCATTGTAAACTCTGATGACCTTTCTTTTTTGTTACTTTCTTACAAGGTTTGTAAATTAGTTAAAGTTCATTAACCACGTTTTATTCTTGTTAATAGACGTGCCAACAAACTTACAACTTTTCATATTATATATTTTATTAGATTAACGATAAGATTTGTTTTCCTTTTTCATATAAACGTGGCTTATGTAGAATCGTGATTTGTGTGTCAAAAGTCAATTTTTTTTTACAAAAGTATTGTTGACTTCAAAATAGGGTATCTCTTTACATTATGACTCTCCTTATTATGTGTGTGTTATATATTATGCCACTTCTCATGATGTAATTAGTAATGATAGTATAAAAACACCTGAAATGTTTACTTTTTAGATAAAAAAAACAATTTTCCATATATCTCTTGGAAAACATATCTCTTGGAAAACGCAATATTTTAGTTTTGTGCGAGTCTTTGTATGATACAATATTTTCAAAAGTGATCAAACTTACATATCTTGCCGTTCAAGAAGAATATGTCTTGGTGGACTAGATATGGGTGATAATCGTATATATATGGTTTCTTATGAAACGGCCAAGTGTTCGGTCGGTACGTTGTTTGTGGTTAAATGAACCCGTCAGCTTGTGCTCGATGACTCGTAAATTTGTCATCGAGCACAATGCAAACTTTTCACATAAGAGGGTTGTTCGTTTATATCTCATGGCAATTACAAATATGTCTCAACAATCTTATTGTAATTTATCTAGCATCTTGCTAACTTTAAGCAGTTGTTCAAAAAATTGAAAGTTCTAATTATATTCAAGTGTATAAAGGGGAGAACAGTTTTAGAAGATGGCTTCTCAATTGTGTATTCTTTGGAAAATGATTATATGCATATAAGTTAGATCAGTTATAGTTAATTTTGTTCACAAATGGCTAATGTTCATAAAAGCAAACATTACTTAAAAAAGTTTAATTACACTTATTTTTTAAATATGATTGTTTAAAACCCATTAACTTTAAATATGTAAAAGCAAAGCTTTTGACACCAAAAGGTACATATAATTTATTAACTTTTGATGATTATTGTGGCAATTAAGTGGACATATATAGTAAATCAAAGATAATTGTTTTGTACAGAAAAAAAAGAAAGTATAAGAAAAGACAAAGTAAATAGTCAAACTTTGAACTATTTTCTTTCCAATATCTTCTTTAGATAATACAAATCATTATTAATTCATTAAAGTTTTACACTGCCATTTCACAGGTTTTACGAATCCTAAATATACATGCAACATATACAAATAAAAATTACAATAGAATTATGAATATGCACCCCATTAATTTTTCATGTGTCTCAAAATACATTTCATCCTTTACTATATACTAGAAGTATCATTTTGGGTACTGGGTATTCCACCCGATAAAATATATTACTTCAAAAAAATGTTTAAATATAATAAAATGTGGCTGAAGTACCACATTAACCGCAAGCAATCGCTTGTCACAACCACAAATCATTTATGACAGATCATAAATGACAACTAGCTACAACTAATAAGACTACTAAACCAAAACCAGCATAAAATAATAAAATTTTATGCAAAAAATATAAAATAACCTAGTTGAGACAAAAGTCTTAAATTCCAACAGCCTTTAATTGTGTAGAAGAGAGGCCAAAATCAACATCATCATCATAATTGTTGCCGTCACCCGTATCCGTTTTCCATTGCTTATAAAGACTCTGCTCTTTACCTCCAATTCCAGAATATAACGTCCCAATGTGATCATCAAAAACTTCATCATCATCGCTGTCAGAAACTATTACATTGCCCACCGTAGAGAATGGGTTACCCCATAGTTGATGAATCAACATTTTTAAAAAGTTTACCATCATCATCAACAAAAGTAACTTTTCATTCAATAATTAGAAAATACTCAAATTGGAAAATCAAAAAATGTGCGAGATCACAAAGTAGACTCCAGTACATGTGAAACACAAGATAAATGAGATGAAAACCGTCGAAAAATAGACCAACAATCCTTGTAAGCTAGCGCGAAATATTGACTCAAAGTAACCACAAACGTGACCTCAAAGGTGACATTGTATTTTAATGCATGAACAAAAAAGAATGTATAAATTAGTAACCCTTCATCTCCTTTTGTAAAGATGAGTGAGTACAATTCCTATAGATATCAATAGTATCTTTGTTTGCCGTGTACACCAAGTAATTTTGTTTTAATTCAAATCATAACTCTATTTAACCAAGTATAATTAAATCTCTATATAATTTAAATCTCTGTTTTTTGAAGTATTAAATTTACCGGAAAAAACCTTTTACCAAACAAAAATTAAATCTCTATATATAAACTATTTACACTTTATCCCATTAAAAATTACTACTACTAAAATATTAAAAAAAAAAAAACTATCGTCGTGTAATTTATCTTTTTATTTTTTTGAGTGTTAAAAGTCATTTTAAGTAATAGATATGAAAAAAGATACTATGGGTGCATTTGGTATGCTATCATAAATGAAAATGATATGAGTTTGATAATAGTGGTGGTTCCCTCATTTATGATAGATCCATACTTAGCTCTCTTGATGTATATGGAGTATGAATTATATTTATCATTCATTACTATAGTGGTGAGCTCCTTCATCTTAAACAAACAACTTTAATCATTTTCAACTTTAATCAATTTCATTGTGATAGTCGATTAGTCTCATAGTTGATACCAAAAACACCCTCATATTACAACTATGAGTTACAAGCAATGAAGCAAAGACAGTTTATGTGAATAGACAAAAGTGTTGTCCCACACTAGATTAGTCATAGAAGTAAACACTTGCGTTATTTATGAAACTACTGGACTATAAATCAAATATATAAACCTTTGTAATATTCCTTTGTAAACTTTTCTTGTTTTGCCTCTAACTCTTTTGCTTATAGGCTTTTTGAATTTTTGACAAAAAAAGTACAACTAGCAAATATTGGATTTGATTTGTTAAAAACGAAGAAGCAAAGAAAAATTTTGTATCACCTTAAGGTTTTGGGTAGAAACAAGTTCGACTCCGATTTTTCCATATCGTCGATGGAGTCGTTTGAAACACAACACTGAAAAAAGTTTAGCTCTGGAAGGGAGCGATCGAGCTAGACAAGTGCAACCATGGTTTTAGGGCTAGTGATACAAGTTTATTTCTTTCAACTATCGCCTATGTATATAATCATGAACCAATTTAACTATTCAAAACATTCGATAAACATCTAGTTTCGACCAAACTAAATACACCCGACCCTAACGTGCCAAACATCGAATGTTTGTATAACTAAACCGAATGCCGTAAATCATATCCATCTTCTCTTTTTACGATCCGGTTAACCTAACTTGGACACGTTAATATAGTCTAGATACATAGAAAAATGTCTAAAAGTGTATGTGATATATTCCAAACTCTAGACGACACACTATATCATACCATATCCATCCACCATACATCCAAAACCAAAAGCATCCTCCAAACCAAAAGCACTACAAACCCTAAACTGTTTTTCTTCATCTTGTCACTTATTCAAACAACACATTAAAAAAAACCATCATCAATAATCATTTCATATATATCTTTTATAAACACAACTATATTTTACTAAAATTTTTAAGACCATCATCATGGAAGATATGTATGGATATCATTCAATCTCAGATTACACTATTTCACCAGAAACCAACTTGATATCACCACCTTCTGATCAGTATCATCATCATCATAATCATCACACAAGCCTTGATCATTATAGAAGCTTGTATGGGTCAGATGAGCTTTTATCAGCTACTGCTTCAGCTATATCTAGAAGTGTTTCAAAACCTAATGATCATCATGATCATGAAAATGATGAAGCTATAAAAGCTAAGATAGCTAATCATCCTTTGTATCCTAAGTTACTTGATGCTTTTATTGATTGTCAAAAGGTTGGATATATAAGTTTTAACCTAAGTTTCTTAGCTTTTTATACACGCCTTTTTAATATTTTGTATATATGTGACAATTTTTATTTTTTATTTTTGTTTGTAGTTAGGTGCTCCACCGGAGATGGTGTGTTCGTTAGATGAGCTGAGGCGAGAAAATGATGTTGTGTCTACTTGTTTAGGAGCTGATCCTGAGCTAGATGAGTTCATGGTTAGTATTATATATACAGTTGCTAAAAATAGCAAGAATTTTTACCAGTTTTTATTGAGTATAATAAGTAGTAACGGAAATTATGAGTGTACTAGTCATGTTAACTTGTTTTGTTACTAATCATAGTAATCTGGTTACTACTTGTGGAAATATATACATTATACAGTAATATTTTTCCTAACCAAAGTTTTTTTTAGCATACTTGGCTATGATGGGTAGCAAAACAAAAAATGTTTGTAGGCACGTTTAATTAATGTATCAACTGTTTAACTAATAACTATAGTTGGGTTTATTTCTATGTTCATAGTTGTGTTTATTGAATAAAGTTGTAACAATAGATTTGTTATCTTAACTTATGAGTTGTATATGCGTAGGAGACATATTGGCAAGTATTGGTGAAATATAAGTCGGATCTAGCAAGGCCATTTGACGAAGCTAGTGTTTTTCTCAGCAATATTGAAACACAACTCAGCAATCTTTGTAAAGGTTAGTTTGTTTAAATAAGCCTCTCTTTTTTATTTTGTTGTGTTATAAGCAATGTTCGTAGGTAAAATGATTGTCATGCCTAAATTATGCCTAAGAATAAGATGAACGCACGTGGAAAAGTTAAAAGTGAATTTTAGGAGTGAGAAAATGCATAAATGACGCCTCAAATTATTAATGGATTAGCCATGAGTTTAGACGAATATGTTAGGCCGTCTCTTTGCGCTATTGTGTTTGGTGTGGTGATTTTGTGGCACTTTCCGGTGCTTGCTTTTAAATACTACTCCCAAGTAGTATTGAGTGCATGATTAAGCACTCTGAAAATATTTATTTGGTGTTTGCGACTTGTTAACTTTACATATGCTCTTTGTTTGGATAAGCAATCTTAAACCTGCTTATTTATCTTCCCAAACACTCCTTTACAATTGTAGAGTTTAAAGGTGGAATAAATGTGAACTTATTTACTTGAACCGAAAGAGCCTGGATGTTTCTATTACCTCTTTCTATTTCTGAAGTTTTATTTTTGGCTCATTTGATGATTTTAGGATTTTACTGTACGAGTTGTGCACATATATTCTAGTCTACTATTCTTAGGAATATCTATGTGTGATTTTTTGTATGTTACCTGTTATCTTTATGTTTTATTACAGTAAATAGTAATTCATGATATTAAATAATAGTAGCAATTAAAACACAAGAGTGGCATGCAATCATGGACTTTTGAACAGCATTTTTTTTCTTTCTTCAGTTGGCATTCTGTCATGTTTGGAATTTTTATTTTATTTTATTTTTTTATGCTCTTGATTTTTCTTTCCAGTTCAAGTAGGTATTAAATATACAAATATCTAGTCAGGAGTTAGTATGATAACGTCAAACAGATATTAATTCAGTTGTTGATTGTGTAGTTTCGTCAAACAGATATTAATTTCAGTTGTTGGTTAAATAGTTTCATGCCAACACAATAAATCAGGAGAAACTTAATACAGTACTGTTTTTTAAATGTAATTTACATTTAGTTGAAGAGAGCAACTTATTTTGTATAAGAACTTCCTTTATTTTTGCCATGTTAATTACTGTGTTAATCATTTGGACTACATGTTTGTGATAACTATTAATTTCAATAAGACCTTTAGTTCAGAACAAGTTACACTAGGATTTATCAAAGTAGTTACGAGTTTAGACGTCTTAGGGGGCATGTTCATTATGTTGGTTCTTGTTAACATGTCTTAAACTCTTATCTATTTGCAAATATTTCATGCAGCTTGTTAGTATTGAGTTATATGCTTGCTCTATTCCGATGATATTGCATAATATTGATATGCTTTAGACTAGTAAAACTTCATGCATTCAGTCGTTTTTTGTGTTAACGAATTGGGAACAATTTGTATTCTGATCTCTTACTCGAGCTTCATGCTTAAGTATATATGTTATGATAACGTTTTATTGTAAATATAAGTGTTTTATGACACATGATGCCTGATTTCAAAACTATGGCTAACTTCCTTGCCGGTTCTTAATGCATGGGGCGACTTGTTTGGGGAAAAAAAAAACGTATATGTATTGTTTAGAGTATAATACCATGAATATCATAAAGCAAGATCAAGTTAATCAATAGAAACTAATTTGAGAAGTACAGATAATTAAGTAATCAGTTTTGAAGGTACTGAGTTCTAAGTTGATACTTGCTTCATGTGGTCCTCAATTTGAATCATGAACAAATATTCCAAAAAAGGCTATGTTAAGGTTTCTGTTAATTGTCTTCTATTTGTTCGAATGGATTCTATAGCTAATTGAAGAAAGTACAATAGATGTTTGAAACTTAAATCTGCTTTTTTGAGTTCTTTGTTAGTGGCATAATTATCATATACTTAATTAGTTTGAAGTGATCAAGTTGCCAATATTCTATGCGTTTTGGTCAGAAATATTCTACTGATTGTCTCCATCTTTATATGGAGTGGTGGAGATCATGCAAGTTTTAATCTTTTTTAGCAGCCTTTGATGCTCAAAGCCATTATTTTAAGGAAAGTGATTCAGATTTATAACAAAAGACATGCTTTGGACACTTAGATTTCTAAGGGTTAGGAACTAATATTATATATCCTCAAAGTACAAATTAACTTTCAGTGATCTGAAGATTATTAGTCTGCGCTGGCCTCGTGTGCTTTGTTATCTTTATAGCACACTTTAGTTGAGTGTTCTAAGTTGTGTGCATTATAGGCATATAATCATGTGCATAGATTGTCATTAATCTGCATGTTATCAAACCTATTTTAACAATGGTCTTTTCTCTCAAATTGGTACAAATTAGTCTATACACTATAGGAGTTTGCATGACTTATATATGGTTACTATACAATAGCTTCATTCCAAGTTTTGTGTTTAAGTTTATACGAGTAATAGTTACAGGTGTTTCATAAAACAGCAATTGAGTAGGGTTAAGGACTGGGGAATTCTTTACTTCTGTTCCTTACGGCATGAAGTTATCTACTTAGCCCCACATTTTAATGGACCTTTGATATAGTTGAATTATAATTTGCGCTTGAGAAATAAATAGTTGCATTCGATCAAATCACCACTAGTACGTTGGCCCACATGACATCCCGGAGTGCAAGTAGTATATTTCATCACATCTTGGTCTTTGTGACTACCATCTTTACGTGTGTTGTGCATATTTGGTCATGACTACACTGGTTTTACGTATCACAAAATGTCATTGCCCTTGCATTATTTTAAGCATTTTACAGATCATTATCTTAGGGAATAAGCCTCACTGTTTGCGAGTTATAAAAGTCTACTATATAGTAATACATACTTGACTCTTTTGTTGTCGTAGTTTTGCTTCTCCGACTTCCGCCATGCTTTGGTTTAGTCTGCCTTGCTGTTGTTTTACTGAAGGTCTATTAACCGTAGTTGCATACTTGTATTTATGTTGGACAAATTGTTATAAGTCATGTGATTTGGATAGCAGGATGTCTGGTGTTAATATTCTCTTTTTTGAATGCGCAATATATAATCAAAAGGTAAGCAAGGAGTTTATTGAAATAAGAGGATGTGCGGTGTTATATCTACTTGGTTAGTATCAACCTGGTTCAGGTCGTAAAAGAATCACCTCATCGTATCCATATATTGTGTTGGTGTTACTTAATTGAGATTTATGAACTCACAATACACACTACACTTTTGATGATGCAAGCTAGGATCAAGAACTCACAACACACACTACGATTTAGGAGTTCAATGCATATCTAGTCCTCATCTTTTTGGAATGGCATTGGTATTTAATAAACTAGAAAAAAACTAGGAGAAAGAAACTACGATACAAAGGGTAGAGCGTTACAAGGATTAAGTGCCGAACATTGGTATTTAATAAACTAGAGAAAACCTAGGAGAAAGAAACTACGATACAAAGGGTAGAGTTACGTGGATTAAGTGCTGAACACCTTTCAACATGCCATCTAAGCAATGTACTAGGATAGCCCTATTAAATGCCAACACTTCGAAACTTGATTCATTGACCTTTTGCATTTTTCTCAGTCTTGCCCACTCACATGCTGTACATTATTGTAAGCCATATTTTAACTGTATCAACTACCAAACAATACTGTTAAATATTTTCTTGTTCTAAAATATGAATTCTATTTCTATCTAAGAAAGGCATGGAACATGATCACAAACACCTAGGAGGTCAAAATCTTAGGAAAGACACATTTGGGGAGGAGGTCAAAATCATATCCTACATTCCAATCATTCTAAGAATATTTTACAAATACAACTAGATCGATTGGATATCTTAAATTAGCTAGTAAAAACATGTGTAATCGTTTTTTCGTCTCTAGCTTCTTGTTATAGAGCTTTCAATAAAATTGTCTTTCAATGAAAGACATAAAACATATAAAACATACGCAGTTCGTTTATTATTATTATTATTTTTGGCACTATGTGATTTGTTGTAGTATTCCGAAAACTAATATTAAGTAGAAAGAACTACCAAATTTCAAATAGCAAAATCTTATTATTATAATGGTAATTCAGAACAATCAAAGGTGATCAAGTTGTCAAAGAGGTGTGATTATTATGATTACTAAAATGTGAGAAGTTTCAAGTCTTATCTAGTGCAAACAAACATGAAGTTTGCATGAACGGCCGCATCAGCTTCTCCCTTTTGGTTTAAGCTAGTTTAATTCTGTGTGAGAAGTATAAAAACGACCGGGGTTATTATTGAAGTTTAAGTACGAAAGATATTAGTGTGTGTAAACCACACGGAAGATTTACGAACTCTATAATCAAATTAGATAGATTAGTTAGCAAAAAGAATGAAAACCATTTTTGAATTTCTCCTGAATATCTTATTGTGATACACTATTATTAAAAGGATTTTTTTAACTTGTGCCCTTGTGCCCCTGGGGCACAAGTTAAGCACACTAAAAGACAACGGGACCCTACAGAAAAGGACATAGGGATCCACAGAAAAGTACAGTTTCGTGGATCCCTATGTACTTTTCTGTGGGACCTCACTGTCTTTTAGTGTGCTTAACTTGTGCCCCTAGGGCACAAGTTAGACAAATCCTTATTAAAAAAGGGTGCATTGATACATGATTATTCATGCATGGGTTGCTTTGGTGCCTAGGATAAGATATTTGTGTGGTGGAGAACTTTTCACATGGACTCCCGTGTTCTACGCTGCATGCTTTTTCAGCTTTCACAGAAGCACTGGGTATACTATACTAGACCATTACTATTAGCCATTATAGTGCTTGTCATTTGTCACCTGTCAACTCACTCCCGGTCTATCCGCCCAGTTGCTCGACATACGTGTCATTTTGTGGTCCTTTGTTTTTACTATGACCAGGCCCTTCTGCCAACTATCTGGTGATATTCTACATTTGCATGTCAAGTTTAATGTCTTGTTTTATCATATGTAAAATCTTTAGAATCATATCATATATTTTGATAATTTCTTTTTATGTTTTTATGAAAGTGCTGGATAGATACAAGGGTATGTGGTCATGCCTTTATGTTTTTTTTTTATGAAAGTGGTAGAGGTAATAGTTTTATCCTAGTTTGTGGGCTTAGTGAAATGATGTATCAGAACATATATCATGTTTAATCGGTTACTAGGTGTAACGCAACGAGGGATAGTGTGCGAGGGGGCCTCTTCACGCGTGAGATGCTAACAATGGGGTTCCTTTCACACATGAGCCTTGTGTTTTGTCAAAGGAGCGACTGAGTGTTACAAGAGTGTGAGTAATATGTGAGTAAGAAGGAAATGGATGAGTGACGAGGTTTTAATAAGTGAGTGCTACATCGGGTCTTATGGGTAATTAATACACAAGTAGTTATTTGCAACTACCTTGACTCGGTTTTCGTGAGCTAAAAATATACGCGATAAATACTTTATAGCCGAGTTTCATGATCATGTTTACTTTATGGATCTTAAAGCATCTATAATGGTGAAATACATTACCGTTTATCATTGTTGTTAATTAGTAACACATCAATCTCAAACTTGTATTGGTACTATTTTATCTCGCAATGATTTTATCGCTTAACAACTTTCTTTACTAAGATATACCTATCACACTCTTATATACTGTTTAAAATAGAATTATGAAGAACCATTGATGATTGTGGTTCTCAAAACGAGCACCATAACCACTCACCAAAACCGATCAAGCTAGCCACAATGGCTATCAATATGGACGACTTGCCCACTCCAAGATCGTTGCAACACTTATAAGTAGGCATCTAGTTTTCCTAGCAACGCAACTCCTGTTAGGCATTCTAGTCCTTAAACTATTATTCAGAAGAAATGATTTGTACAAGACTAAAATCAATCTTATTATGTTAAATTATAGCCAATACCACTTGAATTTTATTGATAAAAAGTTTAAAAACCGTATAGGATTTAAAAGGTGGTGTGTGTTTGTGTATATGTGAGAGAGAAACATGCGGGGGTTGCGTAAAGTTGTGAAGTTTTGTCTGTGGCAAAGTAGCTAGGAAGAAACAGCAAAAAAATAGAGGTGGTTTTGGTGTGTGTGTTTGGCTGACACTTTGATTTGATGGTGGGGTATACTATGCCTAGGCCCCTGTCAATCAGTCAGACTTAGTTGCTACTGACATTGATACGACTTAACAAGCAGTTGTCCTATACAACTATTCATGCAATAGCCCATTATCTTTTTTTATTTTGCCAGGATAGGAAATTTTATAATTTTAGATGTACAAGGATACTACCACTAGTCCACTACTATTATTGTTGAAACAATATATAGTTTTTGTAGTATATAGGAAAAATAATGTTAGTACATGTTCTTAGTTATATTATTGAGGTTCTCTTTAGGAGAAAACTGATTATTTTTGTAGTCATTTAGGAGAATGTCAATCATTGGACATGATAGTTTGGCCACCTAATTATTTCAGGGTGGTGGCAATGGTCACTACAAAAAAAAACCATACCTCTCAACCCACCAATAATATCATTACACCTCACTCACACTTTTTCCATACCTCCCACCCTTATTTTAGTGGCAATGGTCACTTTTTTCATACTTCCCAAACCTCCAACTTTTTATTTTTTTATTTTTTATTTTCATAAATAAATAATTTAATAAAAACATAATATTTCATTAATAATTAAAATAAAAATACATAATAATTGAAAAAAAAAAACATAATTAATAGAAAATTACATAATACGTAAAAAAAAGAAAATAAATAACTGGATCATATTGGAGACGATAATGGATTTGTTCGTCGAGTAACTCCGGTAGTACACTATCGTCATAAACTGGCGCGACCGGCGGATCCATTATATGAACCGGTGATATTGCCTCCTCGTCGTCTTTTAAAATCATATTGCACAATATGATACACGTATTAACGATTTGCCGAATCTTGTCGACCGTCATAGGACGGAGAGGACGACTGAGAATCATCCATTTGGCCTTAAGACGACCAAAAGCTCGCTCGATATCTTTTCTTGCAGACTCTTGTAACGTCTTGAATCTCTTTTCCTTCGGCTCAATGGGATACTTATATGCTTAAACAAACGTAGAATATGTATGATAGATTCCATCGGTAAGATAATATCCACGTTTGTAATTACGTCCATTTACAGAAAATGAATTGTTTGGCGCCGTTCCATTTCGCTCCGTAAGATACAATGGAGACTGATTCAAAACATTTATATCGTTGTTAGCACCGGGAGGACCAAAAATCGAATGCCAAATCCACAAATCGTATGAAGCGACGGATTCAAGCATAATAGTCGGGTATTGGTGATCGCCACGCTTATATTGGTCTTTCAAATGTCTAGGACAATTTCGCCAAACAAAATGTGTACAATCAATGCTACTAAGCATTCCAGGAATGTGATGTTGTTCTTCATGTGCCTCGTATAAGCGTGCAATGTCATGGGATGTCGGCCTACGTAAGAACTCTCGACCATATAATTCAATAACCGCATTGCAAAAATAATAAAGGCATTCACCTATAAAAAATAATAACGACAACATTATTAAAAAAAATAATGACAACAAAAAAAAATAATAACGACAACATTATTAAAAAAATAATGACAACAAAAAAAAATAATAACGACAACATTATTATAAAAAATAATACCTGACGTTCTTCGTGCCATGTTTAAATAGTCATCAAATCTATCGGGAGGTTCACCCGTTGCGAGTTGCCGAATGGTAGAGGTTGCCGTGTCCTCAATCGAATCGTACACGGCTAAAAAGGTTGATAGAGTACTACCCGTGGAAACATTTTGACCGAAACGTTGGGGGGGAAAATACAAATCATCGGATGACGAAGATGATGACATTTTGTGTGAAATATTTAGTAGTAATTTGTATTGTGTGTGGGATATTTGAATATGTGTAGTTTATTTGTAAATGTGTAGAATATATAGGAAATTTGTTTGCTTTTTTTTTTTTTTTTTTTTTTTTTTTTTTTTTGTAACCGTTGCCAACGTTCAATTTATTTTTTTTATTTATTTTTTTTTTTTTATACACTCCAACGCTCCACCCAACGTTCAAATTAACGGATAGTTTTCTCCCAAACCGCGTAGGTGATCTTCCCCGTTGAGCCTCACCGCTGGGGGGGCGGCGGTGTTCCCCGGCGGTTTGGGGCAAACCGCTGGCCACCCCGCAACCATTGCCAGTACCCTCATATCAACTTTGTTATTGCAAAAACCAGCTTTGTGGTTTTGGCATGTTGCATGTGTATTTTTACAACTTCAAATTTGTTGACGCAACTTTTGTTAAGAATTTTCTTTAACAATCTTTCCCACAGAGGACAGGGATTGCTTGTGCGCTTTTGAAATTTACTTACGTATATATGTGCCTTTCTCGTTGTTAACTCACCCTGCATGCACTCCAGAAAAAGGAATAAGAACGTGAATGCGTGCATTGTTCTTTCGATACGTGGAAAATTAGTTTTAACTCTTAGTGTGATTTGTTAGACGATTAAACAATCTATAACGAACACATACGATGACATTGCTTTCGTTGATAGGTTACTTAATACCAATCGAGGTTTCAATATTAACTTGTATGATCATTACATTACAGTACTAGGTACTTACGTTGTTTAAGTGGGACACGGTCAACAGTGTTGTAGAATGATTTATGGAGATAGAAAAGCTGAGGCCTTCTAGTAAAAACTAAAGGTTCCACCTTCAAGGAATCTAACTTATTCAACTGTCTTTAGAACTATTTCTACTTCACTCTTTCATTTTTTTGCAACCTTCTATTTTCAATATTTAAGTTGTAGGGCGTCATCCTAGTTATTATGTCGGCATAATCAATATCTGACTCCCAGGCCCTTCTAATGTGTAATGTATAATGTTAATGTGAAAATGACGATTTTATTAATGGTGTGAGGACCCATAAGTTTGTATACACAGTAGCGTCAAGTGCCACAATATGTCTTAGTTACACTTAAAAAAGTATGGCAAAAAAGTTATAGAACTGTTTCCTTACTGACACTTCATAAAAAAAGTTGTCACAAAAAGATACAAATCTGTTCCTAACTCTTACCTGTAGCAGGTGGGTAAAATATCTAGTTTTTTTTATTCGTCGGTTACTTTAGCTACACTGTTTTACATTACTAACACTTGTGTATATACCAATATTTCTGTTTTCGTCGCAAAAGATATGTTTCTTTGGTTTTTAGTTTAAGAAATTGTGCTACTCCAAGTTTAAACAACAGTATAATTATGTGACGACTGAAAAGCTTAGCTATGACTTGCTAATGGCCAACTTTGGCTGATCCTGAAGAGGTTATGGCATGCACGTGCATAGTGTAGAACTATTTTTTGATATTGTACTCGTAGATGTGCTACTTACTGCCTTATGCATGACACGTTATTAATATCGAGATTTATGGATATAATAGATGATCGAACAGTATCGTCAGAAGAAGAATTCAGTGGAGGAGAGACTGAAAACACACAAGTGAGCCGAGAAGATCAGGAACTAAAGGATACCCTATTGCGGAAATTTGGAGGTCATATAAGTTCTCTTAAGCATGAATTTTCCAAGAAGAAAAAGAAAGGGAAGCTACCAAATGATGCAAGACAAACCTTGCTTGAATGGTGGGAGTCCCATTATAAATGGCCCTACCCCACGGTAACTTTATACCCTAATTTCAACTTTTATTTCTCTTTTAATGTTACATGTATGATTGCATTTTGTTAAGTGTTAACTAATCTAAGCTAGAGGTGATAAATTGGGTCGATATCTTGGAAAATAAGTTGATCAATGAGATTCTACGTAAACATATTGGTATAATTTATCACCTCTAGAGTAGCACATTGTAATGGGCTAATCGTTCTATGATCAAAGCTTGTTTTTACTAACTAATGTTGCATATACTTGATGAATATAGGAAGCTGATAAGGTATCGTTGGCGGAGTTAACAGGACTAGATCAGAAGCAAATCAATAACTGGTTTATAAATCAGCGGAAGAGGCACTGGAAACCATCTGAAAACATGCACTTAGCAATAATGGGTAGTTTTTCCGGTCAGGATTATTACGAAGATTGAATGCGTGCACTTAGCATTGATGCATGTATATTATAGAAACTGTATGTATTTACTTGACAAAAATAATTTTATGAACCCAACTGTTGTAACACTTAATCATGTCTTTTCTGGAAATAAAAGAACAGACTAATTTACATAATATGATCCTATTTTCTCCTTAAAAGGTTTAAATCGGCGAGGAAATCTTAACCCCGCACCCTTTGCTCTTATTTTCTGTATAATGACTGGTCTTTGCGCCAACTGGTCTCCATTTCAAGATTTGATTACGACTGTCAAAATTTTAGTTCATCCAGTTTACAGTTATTTCAACATCTAATTTATTTGACAGATTACAATTTTTTCAAAGACATTGTTTTAGCGAAACCAGCTTAACTTATCTGACATGATTTTCTTAATAAATGTCTATAAAACGTAAACATATTCGTAAAAAATATAAAAACAGTGTTGAACTTTGTGCCTTAAACAAAGAATAGTCCATGATAGGCCATTTCTGGAGATGTTAGTGGGCTTCTTAACTCTTCCGTTTTGATGTTATAGTTGTTTGTGTTGGAGGTAATTAGCCCAGAGCAGGGTGAAGATAATCAATAGCCTAACTATGTATCAATGAAGGTTACCGGATATTATTTGGAATCGTGTTATAACTTACCAAAGTAAACTATTCGACTCTAATGTCTGGGTATCACGCATATCTACTTGGGATAAGACCAAATGTTTGTTAATGATTTAGGCACAAATCAAAAACCCTTTGCGTTTTAGTGTTATGTGTTTTCTGTGTGTCTTTCATGCATAATATGATTTCTTATTTATAGGAAGATACTCATGACTAGTCAAATGAAATTATGAGCAGTGGCGAAGCTTGGATTTTGTAAGTGGGGGGTCGGGATCTAAATTTTTTTTCTTCCTAAAGCTATATTTCAGGTATACCGAAATTTTTGGAGGGTCGAAACCGAATATACCGAAATTTTTCTACACGAAAACTATATACCCCCTACATCGCAAAAAAAAATTCGGGGGGTCGGGCGCCCCCCCGGCCCCTATGAAGCTTCGCCCCTGATTATGAGAATTAATCGGCCCATTAATCTCCACATAATTATCCCTATTATAGCATAAAATAGTGGTTACTTGACCGACCAGTTAAATGAGGTCATGAGTGCAGATGTAACTGCCATTTGAATAGGTCAAATCAGTTAAATAATCATCAGCAGAATCCACTTATTACTAGCAGCAGAATCGCTGCTCAGCAGCAGAGTCATACTACTAGCAGCAGAATCCTATTGCTAGCAGTAGGATCCACTATCAACAGAAACAAACACTAGCAGCAGAATCCTGCACAACCACTATTCAGTCAGGGTAATCAGGGACTTGATGGGTGTACACTCCGTACCTCCAAACCCATAACCAAGTATGATTTGATCCCTCAAGTGCACTAAATTTTTCAACAGTTTGAAGTTGAGTTCATCGACATATAGATTATTCTAAGCTTCTATGAACGAGTCCATAAGCTCATCAATCTTCTTAGTATGTCACTATCAAAAACGTTCTGGGACCATGATCTTTATACCAATCAATGTTTTGAAAACCGGGTTCGAAATCGACCCGGTCTAGTCACCGGGCACCGGGTCAACCCGGTTTTCAATTTATTATTATAATTTTTTTTGACCGGGTCAACCGGTTCGACCACCGGGTCAACCCAGGTTTTTATTAATTTTTTTTTGAAAAAATGAAACCCGGCCGGGTTTCGAGAACCGGGTTAACCCGGGTCACTCAAAACCCGGCGGGTCACAAAGGTTAACCCGGTTTTAGAAACCCGGGTTGTTTTGACCCGTTTTTTCGGCCGGAACCGGTCGAACCGGTTAACCCGGCCTGGTCGACGCGGGTTTCAAAACCTTGATACCAATGCTAAGTTGAGTTTATAGTAGACTAGTTTAATTTTATTCTAAATGTAGTTCGCGTATAAAAAGGACTATTGATCGACCTACATGAATATTTGTTGAAAGGGGTGATGTCGTTAGGATAGTTTCTGACTATATGTAGTTTTTTAATAGGGCAAATGGCACAAAAAAGCATCAAAGTTATGGTCCATTTCCAATCAAGGTATCCAACTTTTTTTCTTGCATAAAAAGGTATCCAACATTTTTTTTTGGCGGATTTGGGTTTTTTTTCTAACACCCCGTTAAATATTCCATTAACTTAAACTAAAAAAATTTTAAAACATTTATAGAATTTGAAGGGTGGTTTTGAAATTAATGTCTTTATATACTTTAAACGTTTCATCCCCAAAATCAATATTAGGGCAAAATTAAAATTAGGGCAAAACAATTTCTTCCCCAAAATTAAAACATGACAAACTCATCTAATTCATCAAACTCTTCAAACTGGGTGTATTGGAATCGAAGAAATGCAGGTTGGGAAAAAGATAATTTGATGAATCGTGTTTGTGTCTTGTGTGAAAGTGGTAAGTGGATTTCTTGGACTGAAAAGAACCCTGGCAGGAGGTTTTTGGGTTGTCCTAACTATAAGGTAAACAAATTTTTTGCTTTTAATGGTTTGTGAAAAACATGTCTTAACTTTATTTTGGTTAAATAGGCAAGAAAGCATTGTGAATTCTTTCACTGGTGGGATCCAGATTTACCAACTGAGCATTACAAAAGTAAATTGGTAGATGTGGAAAAAAAATGAAGAAGGAAGCTGTAGAATTTGAGGTGAAAAAAAAGATATTTGAAGAAGAAGTGGCAGTGTTGAAGACTACAATGAATATGCAATCTAGGGTTATCTTTGTACTGTTAGGATTGCTTTTCATTATGATTATGAAAACTTTTTAGTTTAGTTTGATCAATGAATGTATTGAAAATGTTTCCTTTTGATGAAATAAAATGTATTTGTTTAACTTTGATCAATGAATATAATTGTGTTCGTTATTATTCCGCTGCATATTCAATCATTGTTATTATCTTAGATAGGGCTTAAACGATCTTCTAAAATTGGTATCGGAGCGGGGGGCTTTTGATATCTAGGGATCTACAAGGTTTTTCAAACAAAAACAGGAAAATTCGAATCTGGTACAAATTTTCGTAACTTTTCTGCAGTGCAGTTTTCAAACAACGATTTCTAATTCGTTAACCGTTGGATCGGGCTGAAATTTTTACTGGAGGTTCTCAACATAGCAAGGAAGAGTTCCACCGGAGGGATCTTCGATCTGAGCTATCAGTAAAAAGATAAAAATTGTCGAAGTCTGCTGCAGACAAAGGTTTGGTAAATCGTATTTTATGGTTTTCTTTATATCAACTTCTTTGATTTCGGTTTCTATTGAATAAATTCATCATAGAAGTTGGTTATACGATGTTTGGTGTTTATAATTCTTGAAAGAAAGTAGTTGTGGAGGTGTATGAGCGATTTTTGGTAATTTGAGGGTTTTCGCGACACTTTGAAGTGTTGTCTTTATACTTCATCGCTATTATACTCATATGGTTTGATGATGACACGACTGTGATTGGTACTGTTGACGGTTATTGATGCTATTTCCGTTTCTGCTGATGACATTTGGTTCCTCCTGGTGGTTATTTGGTTCCTGCTGATTATGTATCATCTCTTTGTTGCTGCTGCTCGCCTATTTTCATTTTGCTGATAATATTTTTCATTCCTGCTGATAAGCTTATTTGTTGCTGCTGAGTGAAATTTTGATTCTGCTGATGACTTTTGATTCCTACTGATTTCATTCATTTCTGCTGCTCATTAGTGAAATGGCAGAATATGACAATGACAGGGATGATGTAATGTTTCCTTATTTGATAGACTGATATGTAATATGTTCTTAAAATGAATGCAACTGATATGGACCATAATATTTGATAGACTGATGTTTAATATGTTCTTACAAGTGCAAGTGTCATTATAAACATTAGAGTACTTAGGTAATAAGTTGTTCCAAATAAAACTAACATTACAAAGTTTTGACTACTTATTCTACTTCAAATGCTTCATCTGGTGTGAGTCCTTGACCTTCATAATCATGGATGGTTTTCCTATTATAATTGTTCATTGCTAATCTTTGAGAAGTCCTTCTAGGGGGCCTGTATCCTGCATTATATTGACCTTGCCAGAAGTCATCATACCTCCTTTTTAGCCTTGCTTCATCCTCATTAGCAGGAACAACATTTGCAGTTGTATCCTCATTGACTTGTGCAGTTGTATAATCATTGGCATGTGGAGTTATATCCTCAATGACTTGTGCAGGTGTATCATCATTAACTGGTGCAGTTGTCTCCTCATTGACATGTGCAGCTGTGTCTTTAATGGCATCATCTTGTTTAAATGCATCAACATTCATATCTTCTGTATTTGCTTGCTGAAGTTGTACATCAACCAAGTCATCATCATCAAACAGCATGTATAGAACATTCTATAAAATGGGTGTGTTAATTAGAATATATATAACAAAAAAGCATAGTAACAAAAAAATGAAAAGATAACATGTAACTTACCCTGTTTGATACACTACCACTAGCACTGCCTCTTCTCCTTCCCCTCCCCCTGTTTGATCCACTACCACTACCACTTCCCCTTCCCCTATTTGATCCATTACCACTTCCACTTCCCCTACCCCTTCCACTATTTGATCCACTAGAACTTCCCCTTCCACTGCTACCCCCTACACTTGTTCCTCCCATCCATATACCACCTCTAGCAGTCACAACTTTTTTCTTTCTACTACAACTAGGGGTTCTAGAATTGACTGGGTCATTAACCCTAGGTCTGCCCTTCTTTTTGGGTGGATTAGTTGTTTGTGTTGATGGTTGACCTTGTGGAGCAGGTGTTTGTGGAATAGGTGTTTGTCTTGATGGTTGACTTTGTGGAGCAGGTGTTTGTGGAATAGGTATTTGTGCTGATGGTTGACCTATTTCCATATGTTTAGTACACCTCTTTTTGTTATGCCCCATTACACCACAGTTTTGACTAGTCATTGTTCTTGAAGGCCTAGATACATGTTTATTATTTTTCAATTCTGACTTATCTTTTGTCCTATTCAATGTGGGTCTACCTGGCATCCTTCTTTCTAAAGGGGGTTTCATGGGCACATGTTCTCTTTTTTTCCACATATCAATACCACCAACTGGCAAAATATTAAACTCATAGATACTTCTGTATGTGCTTACCTTGAATGACTTGCTCATATACTCTTCTGGCTCTTGCCAATGAAGTAAATGGCTATGATTGCATGAGGGCATGGTATGCCAGTTAACTGCCATTGCCTACAAGTGCACTCACTCTTTTGTAAGTCCATACCATAGGCTTCAAGATTTCATTGCCTTACTTCAAACTGATGCCATCCACTTAGATTCAAACTCCATTTCCTGTTAGTATACTACAAGTCAGCAAAAAGGGCAAATATCACTTGTCCAAAATCTAGGAGATACGTATTTACCTTTGAATCTTTTTATGCAACTCCAAAACCTTGATGATATTAGGACAAAATTGTCCAGTCTTGACATTCCTTCATAAGAGTGTAATTCCTAGTCATCACATAGGATCTGATGTCTTCAAGCATTCCAATTATTGGTTTTCTCCTTGCATTCTTTATATGAGAATTGAAAGATTCACTAAGACCATTTTCAACAGCATCACAATCCATTCCTATCAAACACATTACAAATAATAAGTTAGTTCAGCTAATGTAATTATTGAAATAAGCTACAACAAATATAAAGAATATACATTCTTTGAAGTATGATCTTGACCATGTCCATGGATCTTTATCCATCAAATACTGATAAGCTGCTTCACTTGCATTCTTGATTTCTTCCATTGTATTTAAGAATCTTTGATGATTAGCACACTTTGATGCTTGCCAAAAGAGTTGTCTAAATAGAACACCAGGGTAGACCTTTGAAGTGCCTAGCACATAACCTATGTTCTACTAATGGGACCACTCTCTTAACAGCATGGTAAATTCCTTTATGTCCATCAGATATAAATGTGACCCCTTTCCCATCTCCTAATTCAAAGTCTTTTGCTAACAACTTAATAAACCATTCCCAAGTGTCTGAATTCTCAACTTGTACAACAGCCCATGCAATTGGGTATATTTGATTGTTTCCATCCCTCCCAATAGCTGCCAACAGTTGACCTTGGCTCACCCCTTTCAAAAAACACCCATCCATTCCTATAACCTTTCTACATCCTGCTTTCCAACCCTGTTTCAAATTATGAAAACAAATATACAAACTGTTGAACATGTGTGTACCATCCATTAAAGGATCAATGCGTAACTGCACTGTGGTACCAGGGTTGGTTTGTCTAAGTTCACCAGCATAATCAAGCAACCTGTCATACTGATCTCCAACATTCTGCTTAAGACTATATATTGCAATCCTTCTTGCTCTACTACACTGATTGTGTGATGTCTTAACCCTATATTTTTTCATCACCATTTCTTGCAAGTCAACCACTTTCATATCAGGATACATTCTGATTTTGTCTACAAATTGTCTTGCAATCCATTTTGAAGTCACTAAATAACCAAGATTACACTGTCTACTGCAAGTGTGCTCATTAACTAGAGTTCTAATATGCCAAGACTTGCCATCATGCATCTTTACAACTCTTAACCTAAAAGGACAACAAGGCTTATTGGGATCTCTAGGAAGTTTTTTCTTTCTTCTGTTTTTTTCATCAAACCCACACCTAACCAACAACTTTTCACTATCACTTTTTTCATACCAAAGTTGGTATCCATTAGCAACAGAATAAAAAGTAAGACAATCTTTAACTTGATCTAAGTCTGCATACAATTCACCTAATCTAGGTTTTTTTTAACTTCCAGTGTATGTTTGGGTCATGGATAGGGTAATCTCTTTTATTAGGGTCAAACACAATCTCATCCTCATCACTCATTGGCATATCCTCATCTGAGTTAACTTCTGGTTCAACATGAGGTTTCTCTTTTTGAGATAAATCACCTAGGTCTGAAAATAAAGGATCTACTTCATCCTCATTGTCATCACTTTCATTTTCCAACACTAGCTTACATTCATCAAATACAACAATTTCATTTGTTTTTTTCTTTTCATCTAAAAGTTGCCTTTCCTTTATCCTAACCTGCCTCAACTCTTCTTCACCCTCAGATAAATGATCAAGTGACGCGACATCACTTTCATCATCTGAGTCTTTGTAATAAGTAGCAGGGTTTAAAATCACAAGAACATAATCACCACTGTATTCTATTAAAGATTCATTCTTATGAGAAACATACAATGCTATGATACGTTCATCTGTACTTTGCCACTTTTCAACAAACAGCCTAAAATCATCATCAGACTTAATACATTTTAACCCATTACTAAAGTAATACAAGCCACACACTACTGAACCTATGTTGTTTTGAACAAAATTTTTTAACTCACTAGAGGTTAAAGGGGTCACATCAACTGTGGTTGTGAGCATATCAGCATTATGATAGGTTAAAGGTTTCAGACTGAAATACCCGTTATAATAAACATCCAAGGATAATGCACCTCATTTGGATGAAGAAGCCATCCTGCTAAACATAACAAACAAACACAGTAGGTCAATTTCTGCTTAATTTAGCCGTTATTAACATAATTAAAAACAACAATAAGTATTAATTACCTTTAAGAACACAAATTAAAGTTCAATTTTGTCAATCGTACTCTTAACCGTTTTTAGGGTTTATGAGTGGAAAGTGAATTGGGGGAAAATTTGGGGGAAAATGATGTAACTGTTACTTTAAAGAAGAAATATAAAATGTTCAAATTTGGTCCTCGCAATTTTACAAATGTATCAATATTTTTATAACCAAAACTTGGGTTAGTGGTTAACGGGTGTTAGAAAAAAACCCAAATCCACCAAAAATAAAAAGTTTGATACCTTTTTATGCAAGAAAAAAAGTTGGATACCTTGATTGGAAATGGACCATAACTTTGATGCCTTTTTGTGCCATTTGCCCTTTTTAATATGATACTATGAACGGCGGAGTCAATATTTTTAGTTAATGTGGGACGGCCGTGCTTAAAGTAGACAACGACTTGTAATCTATACTACATATAATATACGAAATACTTTCTCTCCAAAATTTTCAGATTTACAATAAATAAAGCATGATTTACAACACTTTAATGCACCCAATTTTCAGAATTACAACAAAATAAGCATAGTGTACAAAAAAAATAAGCATGGTGTCATTTTAAGACTAATTTTCTATCAAACAACATTAATGCAATTAATACACAATTGAATTTACCCCTTCACAAAAATATACAACTATTTAAACACAAAGCACAAGTATGTAAAGCGCAATGATTTAAAGCAAATACTATTTCTTACATACATACAATTAATACACCACATCATCAATTAATACAAAATGTAAAGCACAATGTACAAATCACATATACTACTGCTTAAGAATGAATTTCAGTACATGTACACCAACTTCATCAAAAAACAAAAAAGAAATTGATAAAAGCCTAAACAGTTACATATAAAACATTATATCATATAAATATTCAGGTAATCAGGATTCAAGACTAAATCATCATATAAAACATTATATCATAGATCACTACAAATACATAAGACGCGTGATCTACAAATACATAAGTCACATGCTTTATTTTCTATCCTTGTATAAATATTCACATCATCATGATTGAAACATTTAAAGACGAGTGATCCACAAATACATAAGACGCTACTATATCTAAAAAAAAATCCACCGTTGTAAGTATTGGTGATGCTATCCAAAATTATTTGCATTCAATCAAGAAAAAAATTAAAGCCATGGTAACAACCTGAACCAAAGTACCAAGAATAAATGTCATACGCTCATTCTAATTAATTGAAATAGAACTGTCACCGTTTAAAAAACAAAGATAATAATAATAATTGAAATAGAACTGTCCACGTGTTCCAAACAAAATCCGGTAAAATTCGCTACATTTCTTGAGATCTTGATGACTTGGATTCATTCATTTTCTAAAAAAAAACCTTGATGCTTGCTCGATCCAAAGAGATGTGTGATGTTTAATTTTTTTTTCAGGCCGAAAAAATAGATCTATAAAAAGAGGCGGCGATTTTTTGTTGGTGGTTTTTAGGTTTAGAGAGAAGATGTAGAAGATAAATGAATAAATTGTTTTCCAGCACTTTTTGAGGATAAAAATATAATGTGTTGCCTTTTGTTTGATTGGAAAAAAGCCCTCATATTTTGTTTAATTGCAATTTTAGCACTTTTAATGTTAACCTTCGATCAAACTCATCTAATGGTCCAGATTCATTTTAATGGTTCTATAAAGTTTGTACATAAAAGTGGTTCTGCATTAAACGCTAAACGCGCTCGAGCTCAAACAGGCACAGGCCAAACGGTCTCATGTTATACGAATCGCAGTAAAAAAGACGACGAAATAAATTCTTTAGTTAGAGAGTTGAAATACGTCACATGAAATTTCTGATATCTGTAAATTTGGTGTAAAAAAAGAACATAATAAACTAAAATATATGATACACCGAAAATTTTTATTTCAGGGTACCCGCAGCCGCAACGCGCAGGTACCCTGCTAGTCTAAATAACTAATGAATAAATGGTGGATTGTTGGAAAATTTAGTGCACTTGAGGGATTAATCCGCACCTGGTAATGGGTTTGGAGGTACGGAGTGTACACCCATTTGGTCACTGAATCCCCTGACTCAATAGTGGTTATGAAAAGATTCTGCTGCTAGTGGATCCTGCTGACAGTGGACTCTGCTGCTAGCAGTTATGATTCTGTTGCTAGTGGATTCAAAGTACTGCATGTTCAAAGTACTGCTTGTTCAAAGTACTGCTTCTTCGAAGTACTGTTCGGGTTTAACCACTGATTCCTACTATTATGAAAAGTATTATGATATAATTAATGGGCCGTTAATTATACATAATTCCATGAGATAGGGTTTGAGTATTCTCTATTATAAATAAATGTCACAACATTCTGCATGAATACGAAAAACACAAACCCTAAACACTTGAATACAATTCTGTTCTTGATTTGTGCCTAAAACAAGAACATCACTTGGTCTTATCCCATAGAGATATTCGTGTAACCCAGGCATAGGGTCGAATAGTTTCTATTGGAAAGTGATATCACGATTTCAAGTGAATATCCAGTACCTTATTGATTATCTTAACCCTAATCTGGGAACTTGTTAACACATAATAACCAACAATCAATAGAAACTATTAGTGATAATCAATGGCTGCTGCTATGAGACAAATGGCTGCTAACTTTTCCAAGTTGGAAAAGTTTGAAGGTGTTGATTTCAGAAGATGGCAAAAGAAGATGCACTTCTTGTAGCATGAATGTGGTGTATGTCCTGACTACTGCTATTCCTGAAGATTTTGGGGATGATGCTACTATGGAACAGATGAGGGCAAGAAGCAAGTGGGAGAATGATGACTATGTCTGCAGGGATTTAATTCTCAATGGTATGTCTGATTCTCTTTTTGATATTTATCATAATATTGAATCTTCTCAAGAACTATGAGATTCCTTGGAAGCCAAATATATGGCTGATGATGCATCAAGTAAGAAGTTCCTTGTAAGTAATTTTAACAATTATAAAATGGTTGATTCTAGACCTGTCATGGAACAATACAATGAATTTCTTAGTTTACTTGGTCGATTCACACAACACAAGATGAACATGGATGAGGCTATTTCAGTCTCTTGTATCATCGATAAACTACCTCCTTCTTGGAAAGATTTCAAGCATATGCTGAAACATAAGAAGGAGTTGTTAACTCTTGTTGAGTTTGGCAGTCACTTGCGCATTGAGGATTCACTCAAAGCACAAGACATTGACAAGCCAAAGAGTAGTAATGCTACTGGTCCATCAGTTGTCAATATGGTGGAGCATAACAACTCCTCCAGGAACAATGACAACAAGGGCAAGCGTAAGCATCAAGATAACACCAAATCTAATCTTAACAAGAAACCAAAAGTGACTTGTTGGAAGTGTGGTAAAACTGGACACTTCAGGAAGGATTGTAAAGGTGTTAAGATTGGCAATAAAACCAATGGATCGGGCACAAGTGGAGGGAATGGTAACACCTTCTCTGAAAGGTCAGAAAATATTTAATAAGACTTTTGAGATTTATTATGTTACATATATATCTGAAATATATTTTGTGCGGGATGATGATGTTGCTTGGTGGGTTGACTCTGGTGCAACAACTCATGTGTGTAAAGATAGAAGCTGGTTCAAGACCTATGAGTCAATGAATGATGATTTTATTCTTCATATGGGAAATGAGTCAACTGCCCTGGTGCATGGAAAAGGATGTGTTGATTTGAAGTTTAGTTCTGGAAAGATTGTTTCTTTATTTAATGTTTTACATGTTCCTGATATTAGAAAAAACTTGGTTTCTAGTAGTGTTTTGAATAATTGTGGTTATAAACAAGTGATTGAATCTGATAAGTTTATTTTATCACAACATGGTGTGTTTATTGGTTTTGGTAATTTGTGTAATCAAATGTTCAGACTTAATATTGTTTATGATAATGTTAATTCTGCTTTTATTTCAACCTCTAAACTTAATGATTCAACATTATGGCATGCAAGACTTGGCCATGTACACTTTAAAAGAATGCGAAATATGTCTAAGGATGGATTAAGCCTTTGATATGGACACTGAAAAGTGTAAAACTTGCATGATGACCAAAATAACTAAGAAACCATTTCAAAGTGTAAAACGTGAAACTGAAGTTTTGGAGCTCATTCATAATGATCTATGTGATCTACATGCTACTCCCTCTTTGGGGAACAAGAAATACTTTGTGACATTTATTGATGATGCTTCTAGGTTTTGTTATGTTTATTTATTACATACTAAGGATGAAGCATTAGATAAATTTAAAGTATTTAAAACTGAAGTTGAACTGCTACAAGGGTCTCTAATCAAAAGATTTAGGACTGATAGGGGATGTGAGTTCATGGATACTTTGTATTTTCAGTCTGTTGGTATAATCCATGAAACGACTGCCCCTTATACTCCTCAGCAAAATGGTATTTCTGAAAGGAAAAACAGGGTACTGAAGGAGATGGTTAATTCCATGTTGTCCTATTCAGGGCTGAGTCAAGGGTTTAGGGGTGAAGCTATGTTGACAACTTGCTATTTGCTAAATAGGGTTCCTAATAAAAGGAACAAGGTTACCCCTTATGAACTCTGGACTAAAAAGAAACCCAAACTGAATTATCTCAGGGTTTGGGGTTGTAGGGCTGTTGTAAGACTCCCTGATCCAAAGCAGAAAACTTTGGGTGAAAGAGGCATTGAATGCATCTTTGTTGGATATGCTGAGCATTCCAAGGCATATAGGTTCTATGTTATTAAACCTAATGAATCTGTTTCAATTAACTCAATAATTGAATCAATGGATGCACTATTTGATGAGAATAGATTCTCATTAGTCCCTAGACCAAGTCAAAGAATTCCAAATGGAACTGATGACATTGGTGAATCATAGGTCCCTGATGAATTCTCATCTCAGGCCCCTGATGAGGTTGTGGAACAACCTGAACCTGAGCTCAGAAGGAGCAATAGGGTCAGGACTCCAAAGTCATTTGGACATGAGTTTCACTTATACTTAATTGAAGGTACAAGGAGTGAGGTCTCTGATCAATACTCCTATTGCTTCATTGTTGAGGATGATCCCAAAACATTTGAAGAAGCAATGAAGTCCCAGGATGTTGCTTTTTGGAAAGAAGCAATTAATGATGAGATGGACTCTATCATGGACAATAACACTTATGTGTTGACTGATCTACCACCTGGTTGCAAACCTCTAGGTATCAAATAGATTTTCAAAAAGAAAATGAAGGTAGCCGGAACTGTTGAAAAGTTCAAGGCAAGACTAGTTATTCAGGGCTTTAGACAAAAGTCAGGAATAGACTATTTTGATACTTATGCTCCAGTGGCTCGTATCAGTACTATAAGATTGTTGATTGCTTTGGTATCAATTCACAATCTGATTATTCATCAGATGGATGTGAAGACAGCTTTCTTGAATGGTAACTTAGATGAGGAAGTTTATATGAACCAACCTCAGGGCTTCATCATGCCTGGCGATGAAAACAAGGTGTGTAAACTGATTAAGTCTCTTTATGGAATAAAACAGGCACCTAAGCAATGGCATCAAAAGTTTGATGAAGTGGTTTTGTCTAGTGGTTATTTACTTAATCAGGCTAACAATTGTGTATATAGCAAATTTGATGAATCTGGTAAAGGAGTCATTATTTGTCTATATGTTTATGACATGTTGATCTTTGGCACTGACCAAAGTCAAGTTAACCTTACAAAGGCATTTTTGTCTTCAAAGTTCTCCATGAAGGATATGGGGGAGGCTGATGTTATCCTTGGTATTAGGATTAAACATAAAAGTAATAAAATTTCTATCTATCAGTCTCATTACGTTGAGAAGGTGTTAAGGAAATTTAATTACTTTGATTGTACTCCAATGAGTACTCCCATGGATACAAATGAGAAGCTAATGTCTAATACTGGCAAAGTTGTATCTCAACTTGAGTATTCTAGGGTGATTGGCTGCTTAATGTATGTCATGACTTGTACAAGACTTGATATTGCTTTTGCTGTGGGTAAACTGAGCAGGTATACTAGTAATCTTAGTGCTCATCACTGGCAACCATTTCAGAGGGTTTTTAAGTATTTGAAGAGAACTATGGATTATAGTTTCTCATATACTGGTTATCCTTTAGTATTAGAAGGATACACTGATGCAAGTTGATCAGTAACACTGAAGACAATTCGTCTACTAGTGGCTGGGTATTCCTACTTGGTGGAGGTGCAATTTCTTAGGCATCCAAGAAACAAACTTGCACTACCAGTTCAGCCATGGAATTTGAATTTGTGGCTTTAGCAGCTGCTGGTAAAGAAGCTGAATGGTTGAAAAACTTGCTTCTTGAGATTCCATTGTGGCCTAAACCTATAGCACCTATTTCTATCCGTTGTGATAGTGCTGCTACATTGGCAAAGGCTTACAGCCAAATGTACAATGGGAAGTCTAGACACTTAGGTGTCAGGCATAGCATGATTCGTGAGCTTATCATGAATGGAATGGTATCTATAGAGTTTGTTAAATCTCAACAAAACTTAGCTGATCACTTAACGATGGGTTTGGCTAGAGACTTGGTTTTGAAGTCTGCTAAAGGGATGGGTTTAAGTCCAACTTAGTCACTGAATGCAAAGACACCCAACTCCCCCCTGAGGAAACTTGGGAGCTGAGTTTAATGTGGAAAGCTGAAAATTTAGTGGACTGGAGCACATGTTTTACAAACATCCCAAGGTTTGTGCTTGGAACCTGCTGGAAAGGAGGATGAAGTCATAACTGCTTAATAGTTAATTTTCTTTGAAAAAGTGCTAAGCATGAGCATGAATAAAGAGGAACCACCTATGTAAATGTTGAAGTTTTGCCGCTTCAGGAAGCTTTGGACTTTTAGCTTTTACAACATTTATGAATTGGATATGGACACATGGCTTGTATAGTGTCAGGTTTATTTAAGTGTTTTAAAATGTATGTGTATTTTATCTTCAGGTATTCAAATGGGTTGAAGGGTTCAATTCTTAGAACACCCTGATTCTCGAATATTTGAACGTCTAATGTACTAAGATGAGAATTCAATCTTCAAGATATTTTTATTTATGCATATATTTTGTTTTGTGTTTATTTTTCATGCAAAGGAAGTGAACTAAATTTGGGGAGGATTGTTGGAAAATTTAGTGCACTTGAGGGATTAATTCACACCTGGTAATGGGTTTGGAGGTACGGAGTGTACACCCATTTGGTCACTGAATCCCCTGACTCAATAGTGGTTATGAAAAGATTATGCTGCTAGTAGGACTCTGCTGCTAGTGGATCCTGCTGACAGTGGACTCTGCTGCTAGCAGTTATGATTCTGTTGCTAGTGGATTCAAAGTACTGCTTGTTCAAAGTACTGCTTATTCAAAGTACTCCTTCTTCGAAGTACTGCTCGGGTTTAACCACTGATTTCTACTATTATGGAAAGTATTATGATTTAATTAATGGGTTGTTAATTATACATAATTCCATGGGCTAGGGTTTGAGTATTCTCTATTATAAATAGAGGTCACAACATTCTGCATGAATACGAAAAACACAAACCCTAAACACATGAATACAATTGTGTTCTTGATTTGTGCCTAAAACAAGAAAATCACTTGGTCTTATCCATAGGGTCGAATAGTTTCTATTGGAAAGTGATATCACAATTTCAAGTGAATATCCGGTACCTTATTGATTATCTTAACCCTAATCTGGGAACTTGTTAACACATAATAACCAACATGGATTAGGGTGGTTAGTACCACTAGTTACCCTACTAGCTTCGCCTTGAATTATGATTGTCAAATTTAATTTCTAGATAGGCCATAATGACATATCTAGGGGTGTTCATGGATTGGGTAATATCCACAATAACCGAAAACTGAAACCGAACATAACCCAAAAAAACCAAACCGAATTCGTAACCGAACCGAACCGAACCGAACTAAATATTTGGTTATCGGTTTGGACATGGGCTTGGCAATGAAAACCGAAAACCGAAAACATATATATATATATATATATATATATATATATATATATATATATTTATATATATAAATAATCACTAAAAGTCTTTTTTAGTATAAATATAACATTATTTAAGCTTGAAAAAAAATTGTTCTAAAAATATATATAATTAAATGAAAAAGTAATTAAAATTATGTATTTCGGGTTATTCGGTTATAGGGGTTCGGTTTTTAGTTATTCGGTTCGGTTTTTGGTTTGGTTGAATCAAATTTAAATTCGGTTCGATTCGATTTTCGGTTTGACTCAGAAAAAAAAAATTAACCGAACAAACCGAACCGATGAAGACCCTAGACATATCAACTGCCAAGCAAAATATTATGGACTATGCGAATCTACACTAGTGTTTCCTTGTAAGTAAATGGGCTTTCCACTACCTGATCAGCCCACTGGGCATTTCGTCTTTACTTCTTAAACAGTAAAAGCCTCAGAATTCAAAATTTGGAATCCCTTATTACGGTTGCACATCAAACGGTCTCCTAGATAACATGTGAAAGATAAATCGCGTAATAACATATATATCGAAAGGAAAATGGGGTGAGTTTGAACCTCACGACTTCTGCGTTATGCCAGATGCCTCTCTATTATCCATCTCCATTATAAAATTTTCCTTTCACTTATATTGATATCAGTTTAAGTTATTTAGTTTATTATCAGTTAGTTAAGACGAAAGACGAAAAATGAACAACATCAGAGATGAGTTAAATGTGTTTAATGGGTAACCACTTCTTAGAAGAGTTAGAGCAATCGGTGCTCTCGAGTCAAAAGTTATTTTTTCCATTGATAAACTAATTAATGTATCGATGATTCATGAATGCTATAAAAGTAATCATAGGACATCCACAATGGTAATTTTATAAGAAGGTCTAAAAAGCTTTAAGTTTTGTTTTAACCATAGTAATCTTGTGTTTTATATCCATGCACATCATGAATATGTTCATATTCTTAAAAGTAATTTTTTTTTTTTTTTTTTTTTTTTTTTTTTTTTTTTTTTAATTCATGTATTATATGAATCATTTTATTTTTAGATAATTGTAAATGATTTATACGTAGCGAAAATAGGTTTATAACTTAAAAAGATGATGATTAAGCAATCTTATAAACCTATATAAAACTCACTCATTGAGGATGCTCTTATATATTATATCTTTATAATCGTCAAAGTACTCTCCGTACCTCCAAAGGCATTACCAAGTGTGAACTGATCCCACGATTGCACTAAATTTCCAACTAACATTTAACACCATATCGATATCGAGAATGAAGACGGTGAACACGAACATAGTTTTTGCAAAACATTAACATAAGAACACCCAATGGATGAAGACCTCATTCCAGACACAATATTAAGAAAACCAACTCCTCAAGGTTCAAACTACATTTTGCAATATCATGTTCCAGATTACGATCAATAATATAAAGTTTTTTAAACCCCTTACAATTCGTGGTTGTTTATGCTATGGGATTTAAGATCAGAATGGAGAACGATTTGAGTGAGTGAGTTGAATGGGGTCAAGATTAACGGAATAAATGGTTGGAGATCTGATCGAGCATCGAGAAATAGTTTTTGGGTCTGTTTTTTTGTATAAAAATAGTAATGAGTCGTCATTAAGAGGAATACCACTTAATGGCACACGATACAAAACCTTGGGACCTAAGTTTACAGAGGCGGATTCTCCCAAAATTAAGCCAGCTTGTGAACCGAACTTGCACTCCTTTAAAAAGCACAACCAGGTTGTACAAAAAAGAAACAACTCGATTCCTACAAATCTTACATAATGGCGCAAAAGCCTCACTACCTGGTTGAGGTGTTCTGCAATAACAGCTAAACCAACGGGTCAAAACCAGTCTTTCTGCGTCATTCTCGTATTTAACAAACCCTCTCCTGTATGCTAATTGCTACCTAATTTAAGACTTTTTGTTGCATAGATATCACAATATTGATTACTAGAAACTCTTCATTTTACCAAGATAGCACTCTATGAAATCGACCCATATTTTTACCATTTAGCACTCTTTTTGCAATTATTTGACCATTTAACTCACGAATGCATTTACCTTTATTTTACCAAGTACAAATCAAATTGCATAATTTGATAAGATCTGAAAAGTATGTTTGCATTAGACTGCAAATACATAAAGGTTACATACATTGGTAACATGATACTATGTTCGTTGCATGAATAGGCGGTAGAATCATTACTTGATATGAGCATGTTGTCCTCTTAAAACATTGAAAAAAGCATTAAACAACTCGAGCAAAAAAAAAAAAAAAAAAAAAAAAAAAAAAAAAAAAAAAAAAAAAACAGTTAATCCAATGAATAAAAGATCTCAATTCCACATAGAATACTAAGAAAACAGAAGCTCGACGACAAACCAATCTCAAACAATCTAAACAAACCCCAAAATCTACTGAAAATGAATAGACTATGCAAACAAGATAACAGTCTATACTCAGAGATAAACTATACTGGCAAGGTTTACTTTCAAAAGGTAGATTAATAAACATAGGATGATATGAAATCACTTTAAATACTAAAAGTATGAACCACATACTCAGACATTACACAACTCCAATACTAACAATAATATATCATAGCTTACCATAATAGAATACTATTTTTTGTTTCCTAATAAGTGAGATGATGCGTGAGTTCTCAATCGATGTCGGGCCACCATTGTCTAACTACCTAGATCTAACAGATACATGCTCTGGTTCAGAGGTTCAACGACAGCCACATGGCCTGCTGCCGGTGGAACCTCAGCTACATGCTCTTGCGCTTCACTTTCACCAATAATTGCATTCACAGCTTTAGTCGCAACTGCATCCAATTTGATCACCAATGAACCCCTTCTCGCTCTTAACCGATCCTTAACTTCATGAGTCACATTTTCACACTTTGTTACCCTAATCTCGACTAAAGTCGAGCAACCCATCACAAAAGCCTCAATCCCTTTATCAGAGACACAACACTTCTTAATTAAACAACTACTTCAAAGCAACACATTTCTCGGCAATATATGATATCTCCACATCAGTTATGGCCTTACTTTTACAAAGATCTAATAGTTCCAATTTCCAACAATTTTCACCAATCGCTTCTAAACTAATACAACAAGCGTCAACTCCAATCAAAACCAACTACTCAAGGTTCAAACAGTATTTAGCAATAGCAATCAAAGCCTCATTCCCTATCTGATGCCACTCACGGTTATCAATATATAGCTTTTTTAGGTACTTACAATGCTCAACAACACAAATCAATCCAGTATCTATGCAATACGGAAGCTTTGCAAGATGTAAAACTTGTAAACTAGATAAAGCCAAAACCGCAATCATCTCCAAGAATTTGTCCCAATCTTCTCCTGACAATCTTGTCATTTTCAAGGTTTTCAAACTACTTGAACCGATAATCAATGGTTCAAATAACTGTCTGCTATGTAAATACCCAACAGATAGTCCCTCAAGTGAAGAACAGCCATTAAGTAAGGCGATTATACCTTTGGCCTTAAAACCACCTTCTAAGCATAAAAATTTCATCAATTTTTTACACTCTCATGATAAAATAGCCATACCTTTGTTAGTGGCGTTATAGCAGGCGTAGAGCTCGAGGCGCGTGAGATTAGGGCAGCGGGAAGCTATGAGGCTCAACTTGTGGTCATTTATGCTAGGGGTATAAAGGTCACAAGTCACAACGGAGAACGAGTTCAGTGAGTGAGTTGAATCGGGTGAAGATTGATAGAATCTACAACGGTAGCAGATATGAAGGGGCGTAGAGAGTGAGGTGGGTGCGGGTTTGGGATTTGATTCGTAGCCAGCGGTGTGAGACGAGTGAGGAGTTGCTGCGGTCGTTGGTGGTTGTTAGGTAGTTGAAAATTAGGGCTAAGCATTTGTCTGGGAGTGAGTTTGTGTAATCGATACCAATCGATACCACACTTGCGGCAGTGAGGTATCGATTACACAAACTCACTCCAGACGAATGCTTAGCCCTAATATTCAACTACCTAACAACTACCAACGACCGCAACAACTCCTCACTTGTCTCACACCGCTGTAATCGATACATTTCAGGTGAAACTGGTCTACAAAACAAAGGGAATGAAATAAAATAGTATTTTATTATCGGGTGCTACAACCCTAGCATCTTGTTCACATTAAGGATCCTAACTTTCCACGACAAGGTCCAAAGAAATTCAGCCGAACATCTAAACGTCTTGGTTGAGTGTAAGCAATAGTGCGCCCACCCAAGCTTGCTTCTTTAAGGTACTGCAAGATGAAACATATGCATTACACAAAAGATTTCCTACTAAGGTACATTGCAGTATTCAAATCAACTGTTATACACATAGTAACACAACATTTGTAACACAAAATTGAGTGAGGCATTTCGTCGAACACTTGGTCTACTCATGAAATTCACAACATTTTTAACAAAAAAATACACAAAATTCAGTCAGGCATTTCGTCGAACACTGGGTCGACACATATCATATCAGAACGCAAGTATTTTTTCTTACACTTATCACACTTTTTTTAACAAAATTCATAGTACCTTAATATTCAAAAGAAGCCCAAAATTTTTCTGTGGGAGTGGAGTGTCAGTGAGTGACTGAGTGAGTATGGTAATGTTTGGACCAATGGGATGGGCTGGTGCGGGCTCATATTATAAGCCGGAGCTTATTAATGTAAAGCTGTTTTGCGGAGCTTATTAATGTAAAGCTGTTTTGTGGCTGCGTTTTTTTTCTGGTGAGATCAATTAGGGTTTGGGTGGTGTATAGTTAGGGTAGGTTAAATAGTTTCTCTAATATTTTAGCTTAGTTGTTTGGGCTTACATTTAACGATTGATGAAATGGGCTTCTATTGGACTTCCTAATCCTTTATTAAAACACGTATTGGCTTGTGAATTGTTGTGCGGGTATAATTTGTTTGTAACAAGCAAGGCGACGGCCGGCCGCGTTGCGGCCTGGCGAGGTTTTTTTTCGTGTTGTGCCGTTTTCTTAAGCAAAAAACGATGTTTATCGCGATTGATATAAATAACAAAAAGTTTCGTTAAAAATAAAAAATAATGACGATAGTAAAAGGTGAATCGGTAAATATATCTATCGTGATAGTAAAATGAAAAGGTAAATGTTATTATTATTATTTTTTATTAATTTTGTTATGCTTTTATTTATCTTTTTAAAAATTATTATTTTTGTTTTTTGTATTGGACCCAAGCATGGGCTCTCGATTTCCTATGTGTAATCTGCTTTCTAAGAAGGCTCGTGGTTCCGAGTGCTTGGAGGATATCATGAATGAGCTTCTCCAGCAAGAATGGGAAGGCCATACGCATGGAATTAGGTACTACACAGATATGGTTAGGAGCATACTTCTAATCCACTATAAGCACTGTTGTAAGGTATATGTTATGTAGAGAGAACTGCAAAATACATCTCTGTGGTTTACACATTTTGGCATCTTACATCCCTGTCAGAAACTTTTGGCAATATACATCCCCCGTTAGGCAAACGTTTGTCAAAATACATCCCTCGTTAACAATGAGGACTAACGGTGCAAATTTTTCCTCCGTTATCTCTTAACGAGATTGAAAATATTACACCGTTAGCCTTCGTTATCCAAACATTTGCAACATTAGTCCTCTTTTTTAGAAAAAAATTAAAAAAAATTAAAATAAAAAAAAGGGAAAAATTAAAAAAAAAAGGAAAAAAATTTAAAAAATTATTTTTTTTAAGTTAATATTTTAAAAAAAATCAAAATTTTTTAAAAAAAATATTATTTGCGAAAAAAAATTATAAATAATAATTAATTTTTTTAAAAAACTATTTTTTTAAAAATTAATTTTTATAAAAAAATGCGTATTTTTTTAAAAAAAATGCTTATTTTATAAAAAAAATAATTTTATTATAAAAATTAATTTAAAAAAAAATTAAAGTTTTTATAAAAAAAAATATTATTTTTTTCTTAAACTTTAAAAAAAAATAATTTTTTTAATTTTTTTCTTTTTTTTAATATTTTTAAAAATTGCGTACTTATAAAAAAATTTAATTTTTTTAAAAAATTTTGATTTTTTTTAAATATTAACTTTAAAAAAAATATTTTTTTTAATTTTTTTCCTTTTTTTTAATATTTTTAAAAAATGCGTATTTATAAAAAAAAATAATTTTTTTTTTGCAAATATTTTTTTTTTAAATTTTGATTTTTTTTTAAATATTAACTTTAAAAAACTTAATTTTTTAAATTTTTTTCCTTTTTTTTTTAATTTTAACTTTTTTTTTTATTATTTTAAATTAAATTTTTTTTTTTCTAATAAAAAGGACTAACGGTGCAAATATTTGGCTAACGAAGGCTAACGGTGTAATATTTTCAGTCACGTTAAGAGATAACGGAGGAAAAATTTGCACCGTTAGTCCTCATTGTTAACGAGGGATGTATTGTGGTAAATGTTTGCCTAACGGAGGATGTATATTGCCAAAAATTTCTGACAGGGATGTAAAATGCCAAAATGTGTAAATCACAGGATGTATTTTGCAGTTCTCTCTGTTATGTATGAATAAAAGTTGGTAGAAAATACCAATGTTAATTGGTATTGAACATGAAAGTTATGGTTACATACTTTGTAGCAGTTGTTATACAAAATATAAGCCAAACATCTGCTTGATGGATAACATTTCCATAGGAAATAAGTAGTAGTACTAATACCTATTTACATAACTAATTGTTTTGACACTGCATTTAACATGTAGGCAGTATAGTAGAATAATTCAGATACATGGCATTCGTTGCCATTGCCAAAAGATAAGTTCTTTAATTAATTGCCATTGCCATTATCACTCGTCTTTTTTTGGTTTCTTGTAAGTTTTTTCTGCATCTTCGGTTTTTTCTTCTGAGTAAAGTGCTCTACGGACCGAAGTCTTTCTAGGACCATACTTTTTTGGCATTTCCGCTGGTAAGCTTGTGTTGCCTTCTTGCGGTGTTGATGGGACCTGTTCTTCTAAGTTGTTTATTAGTGGTGCTTGTGGGGTGAAAGCTGTGGAAGAATCGAGAATGTGTTTATTCTTTTCAAGCAGGCTGATGTCCATTTTTACTTCTTTTGGTTTGTCGCCTGGTGGTGTTGGTGTGTTGATATTTTCAGAGGAAGCTGCCATAGTAGATTCTTCTATTGTTTGAGGAACGGTGCTGGTTCCTGCTGTGAGTAATGGTGTGTTGTTCCAGGCTTTGTTTAGAAAGAATACGGGTTTTTCTTTTGTGCTTTCGGCAGCAAAGTGCAGGTGGAAGATTTTGGTTTGTCCTTCGAGTGCAAGTAACTCTTGTGGATATTTGTAGCGGTCTTTGTCTTGTAGACTCCTGATGATGTCATTGCAATCTCTAACCAATGAATTTGCTTCGTTGCTAAAACATGTCAAGTATATATGACCAGTAACATCGGATAGTAGCAGCCTGAAGCAATAGCTGTTGATAGAATATAGATATAGTTGTTTCAGTATTGATAACATACATGGATAACTCTGAAAATGTTTTAGTGGTTTGCTAACCTGCAATTAGGATTTGTTTCAGAAACTGATAGCTTGCACTGAGCGTGTGGGAAACGTTCACTTATTTTTTGGCTACAGGTAAGGCATTTTTTAAAGTACCATGGTCTGTTGGTGTCAACCTTTTCAATAGTAGCCTCGACAGTAAAGCGTACATTCTGCATTTATAAAATTCTAGAAAATTTAGAAAATTTTATTCAATGATGGTAATAATGCCTTTTTTCAGTACCTGTTGGTTTTCTGGTTTTTCTCTCAAAAGATCATTAAGAGTCACCCTGTTCCTATTTTTTTCTTGCTCTGGATCTGTACATCGTTCCCTTTGTACATTTACTATGACTGGCGGTTCTATGACCTGGGCATACCTGCATAATTATCCAACCTGACTTTATCATCTTTTTTGTTTTTAGGTATGTTGATATTGAAGTTTATTAATGACTTACACGTTGCGGATTTCATCATTCTCTGGTATATTTGGATTCAAGTAGTACTCTGTTGCGGCTGTGTTTGAAAGTTGTAGCACTGTTTAATTGTTGGCAAAGGTTAGTACATTACTTTTTTAACTTGTATAATATGAATAAATCATAGAGTGTACCGCCATAGTGCTTGACTAAACATGAAGCCACTGCTATAATTGCTGGATTTTCACTGGCTTCATATTCTTCCATGTTGAAAGTGTGTGCTTTGTCATTCCATAAAGTAAAGCGGACAGTTAGGCCACTGTTTTAGACAATCACTCGTTAGCCTTTGTTAGTATAAAAAGTAAATTATTATAGAAAACATGCACAACTTACTCTAGATTCTGGATCCCTATATCTCTCCATTGCACCACTTCACTTGTAGGCTTGACTACTTGTTGTATTCCAGTTACATATTGAACAATTCCAGCATAGTCTGTACATACGAAGCGTAGTTTATAACTGTTTTGTGTAACATGTATGATAGGAATATTTAGTTGACATACCTGTCAGCAGGCCTTCTTTTAAATCCACTTTTGAATACAGGTCTTTGTATTGTGTAAACCTGAAGTAATGGTTTGGAAATCCTATATCTGGTATTGGTTGAATATCTGTTTGATTTCCAAAAACCAATGATAGCGAGTGTGGCACGGTCTGCATCCATGTTTTGGCAGGCTGAAAACCGAAACCTGTTATTTTGTAAGTTTTGTTGATCTGTAGAGAAGCATCAAATCTATTTTTTTCCCGGATGTTGATGTTTGCTTGTATAGCTCCTCCCTGCAATTGAAATAGTCATTTATAAATAATATGGATCAATAATGATTATAATAGGATAGGTGATGGTACCTGTCGATCAAGCAACATAGAACAGAACATGATTGGCTTTCCGGTTTTGTTGGTAACTGTCCATTTTCTGTATGCTTTTACATAGATACTTTTGCCTATGTCTGATTCCGTTAGGGTTGCTAGGCTAGCAGTTTCTGTATCTGTATTAATTTCTTTGCCTGTAGGTTTTGTTGATACAACAGTGCTAGAACCCTCGTCCATTTTCCTGTGTGAAGTTGAACAGATGTATATTTGCATTAGACTAACATTCATATGCATTGTGTTATTGATTTATATGAAATAAAATAGAACATGAATGTTTTTATGCAGTTACACTAATAGGATATGCAAAATAAGCGAGTATGGCACAAATAATTCTAAAAGGCTAAGAGAAAATCTAATAGGATTCTAATGATTGGTAAGGCAAAACAACTTATAGTTGTAAGGATAGCTTTTGAAAGAATGATAGTATTGTATATGCACATCTAAAGAGTAAGGTAGAACATGAATGACCTGTGCGAATCTAGTTATGTCTAAAAAATCTCTGTAGACTATATTTTTAGTTGTATTGACATCTCTTTTTGCCTGTTCCTTGATGAGAATTTTAAGGCCTTCAGGAGATGTAGCTCTAGACAACGCGACATATAACTGCCCGTGGCCAAATATAGGCTCCGGTAGATATATGCCAATCTTATTAAGCGATTTTCCTTGGCTTTTATTTATTGTCATTGCATAGCATACCTTAACAGGGAATTGTTTCCTCTTAAACACAAACGACAACTTTTCATCTTTATTAATTAACAAAATCCTTGGGATAAAAACTTTTTCAGACATTCTAGTGCCTGTGATGATCTTTGCTTGAATAAGTCAGCTATATATCTTTGTAACAATCATCCTTGTACCATTGCACAATCCACCGCCTAGGTTCACATTTCTGAGCATCATTATCGGGGCTCCTATTTTGATTTTAAGGTTATGTGGAGGCATTCCTGAAAATGAAATAGTGTTTAGATACTATGTAGGGTAGAGTAGCTCTATTGCTCCCCCATCATTTGTTTTTGGTACAGCCTCGTCATAGCTTAGGAACGAATACGTTTCGCCATGTAACATATCTAGAACAGTTGAGTTAATGGCATCGGCAGTTTCGTTTTTGGGACACACTATAGCCTTTTCTTGTAATGCTCTTGCAGTGGGCCTTTGGAGTGTTTCTTCGTCATATATGAAATTAATGAGATCCTGGATACCAGTCTCATTGTCGGGAATGCAATATCTATCTGGTATACTGATCCAAGATGCGTTTTCTGGATCAGTGTCGTCTGGATCTCCAATAATGCCATCACCAACCTGTAGCAGCCATTCAGAAAATGCACGAACAGAATCATGTTCTTCAGTTGACATTCCTGGACGTTTAAGCCTCATGTTCTCTTTAAGACGAACAACTTTGAAATGTGGCCAAAGATACGATAGTGTTATAGAAGCTGCTATTGTCTCTTGTTTTGTGGCATTTTTTTAACAGGAAGTGTTTGCCTGAAGTCGCCGCTCAAGATAACCGTCTTTTTCCCAAAGATATCGTCTGGAGCATTTAGTATGTCTCTAAATGTTCTATCAAGTGCTTCAAAGCATTTGCGATCATTCATCGGAGCTTCATCCCATACAATAAGATCGGTTTCTTTGATTAAATCTGCCACTTGAGTGTTTTTTTTTTTTTTTTTTTTTTTTTTTTTTTTTTTTACAAACTGATTCGTCTGTTAGATCTAGTGGTATTTTAAACCTTGTATGGGCTGTTCGGCCTGCTGGTAGCAATAGAGAAGCAATACCGGAAGAAGCAACCGCCAATACTATTTTTCCATCCGCCCTTAACGTAGAAATTATAGCCTTCCAAACAAAAGTCTTGCCTGTTCCTCAATGGCCATAGAGAAATAAGAGTTTCTGTTGATGGTTATTTATTCCATGGATGACTTCGTCAAAAATTAACCTTTGTTCTGGGTTTAGTTTTGCCACCATTGATGTACTTTCATTTCTCAACAATTCTCGGCTGTAGTTTCGTTCTTCCATTATTGCCCTATTTGTTAAGACTTGAAGGAATTCTGGTGAAGGTAATTCCATCCCAAAATCTTTGACAGATTTGCCATATGAATTTAAAATACCTTGCAACTCATACATGAGTCCTCCTTGTAAATCATTTGGATCTATGTGAATTTCTTGCATCTGTAGCATGTGTGAAAGTATTAGAGGAATATCTTCGGACATACTATCTGCATGTGATTGAAGCAACCTTGCGGGGCTTGATACGTCACAAAATATCAGCATCTGACAAAATAGTGTACGCATTTCGGCCGCAGTTGCTGAGAAAGAGGCTTCTTGCAAAGCTATGTTCCATTCCTGATCATTTCCCAAAAGACCCATTGCTTCGCAGGCACTTCTGTATGTAGGATGGACATAGTCATCAACTGTGCAGATGTGCTCGAATGATGTGCAACCTTTCTGGTGGCAAAGCAAGATTCTTAGGTAAAATACATCACCCGAGCTTGGATGTATGTATGCTAGCCGACCAATGGAATAGGCACCTGTTCTTCGCCTCCTTTGCCAATACTTTCCGTTTTGATACCATACAAATTCTTTAGGGAAGTTAAGATATGTTAAATGGCGGCCATCTGTGTTGTAGGTGTTATACCTGAACCATTCAGTCAGCGTTGTTCTCTTGTTGTACTCGCTGTCAACAATTGATTGCAAAGATTGGTTGGCTCTGAAGGTGACTCGTTGCATATTTTGTAGGTGAACAGCGAGTATCTGTACAGGCGGATCTCTGCTGTGTAAAGTGAAGCCTAAAATTCTCCAACAGGCTTCATGCGGGCCAATATACCTGGCATCTTGGAAGTTTTTTTATCTCATCTACATGTATCTCACTACGGCTGGTACTTGTTCCTCCATCTCCAATTCTTCTCGTAACTTGAGCAGCAATTCGGTCAGTACCCTTGGAGATGTATTTAAAGAGGTATTTTATGAGCATTGTCTACTCGCAAAACTCGACATTGATGTGAGCATAGAAACGCATGCATAACGTGCGATTGTGAGGAACAACGTACCCATTGTCAAGTTCAGCATTTTGCCTCATTGTTGTTATGCCTGTGTCTCTTCTCCGGTAATGTACAAAGCCTTTCTTGTCAATAAATGTGGCAGGACAAAATGGCTTAGGGAAGAATTTTGTACACCCATCTCCATGTTTCATGCACGGTGCTGATTTATTGACCGCCCCGCATGGACCATGCATCATGAATTCTGAGATAACTCGATAGCCTTCAGGATCAGCTACCGGGTCAGGTAATTCCGTAGATATATATGTGTCTATATCTTCATTCCTTTGGACACGTGAATTCTGTTTTACCCACAGTAACAAATGGCAGTGTGGTAAGCCTCTTTTCTGGAATTCTACTGTGTACAAAACTGCAATGAAAGATCACTGAATTAGACATCTAAAGTATCTAGTTTTGCAGAAAAGTTATATACATATGCAACATAACTGGTACCTGCTTCTACACCACCGAATGGACGATTGTCTCTTAAGAACTTGATCAAATCACGTATCTTTCTTTCAAAGACACGGTCGACAATGTCGGGCCTGTCTGCGACAGTCACGTGCGGGAAGTCTTGCATATAGTCTTCGATTTCTGGCCATCGCACATTGCATGTGAATGTAATAAAAAAGGATGGGTTACCGTGAACACGACATATAGCCAAAGCATCGAGGTAATGGCTATACATATATCTAGGGCCTCCGGTGAAGCTTGCAGGGAGTATTATCCGAGAGCCTGCATCCGAACCTTGGTGGTCACCTCGTGAGATTGCATCATACAACCCTGCCATGTAATCATTCCTTATATCATTCTGTTTCTGCCTAATATAGTCTAACCTTGACTGCTCAATGCTACAGTATGCTGTCACAACATATTGTTGAAATAATCGTCCGCTTCGTGTGATTAAACTATACTGCCCTTGGCGGTCATATAGCTGGTATGCGTAGTACATCTTCATTGTCATCTTCTTTGGAGCATCGGATGTTTCATTTCTTGTGTCAGGTAGTCTGAGTTCCAAGTGATATCCGTCTTCACCGTAGATAAAGATCAAAGGAAAATGTAATGACATGTATGAAGGATTAAGTTTGTTGATTCTTTTTGGAACACCGCTGTGTTGCTCAATAATAACATCAAATTCGCTTTGTACATCTGGACCCCCTTCAAATACAATTGCACCAATCGAATCACCTGAAGGTAACTCATATTGTCTTGCACCGACAACACCAAAGAGTTTTATTTTGAAGCTGGGAATATCAGTTTCTGCCATTTTATTTCTTGCTGTTCTAAATAGCTGGACCAACTTATTATGCTCGTCTAAGAATTCTATCAAACTTTCTACAATTTCTCGCCGTAGACCTTCACCGTTTCTTTGCATATTTTGTAGGCGATTATCTACCTCATTATCTGTGTCATAGATATAAAGTTGTAAAAACTTAGGCCTTCCATCTTGTTCCGGGCACATATCTCCTATACAATGGTAAAGCTGGTCTGATATTTTGAAAACATAAGGACCGTGTCCTCTGTTAACAGACTGGTCAACCTCAGCTCCTAAAGATGCCATTGCCAACATCTGATTGTAGCCTCTAATATGTTCCATAAAATGCGCGTCATTGAACAATTGCTTTATACTTTCTGGATAGTCGGCGTGTACAGGTAGCTGCACCTGTCCTTTATTGCAACATCTGTGATGATTTGGATGCAGCCTCGAACTATCTGTAACTCTCTCATCGCACCAGAAAAAAGCATTGCAATGACGACATACCCGGTCGCATCTGCCCATAGATATATATGTGGCTGGAGGACCTGCATAGAAATTTTGGTATAATTAAAAAAATTGATTAAACAAATTAAGCAAAAGAAGTTGTAAACAACAGAAATTGCACAAACCTTGCCTCACACCAGTTGTTGGATTTGATGGCATATGTCTAGGTTGGGCTACGTTTGATGTAGAGTTTCCTGCAAGAATGTTTCATAAAGCCGGGTGAACATTGAGTATACGAATCCAATAGATTTTAAACAAAGGTTTTACAAATACTATTAATAATACAATAAGCAAACAAACCTTGTCTCACTCGTCTTGGTCTAGCACTTCTGTTGCGTGGAGTTCGTAGGTTTGGTGTTGCTGGAGTGAGATGCACTGTTAGAGGAATCTGAAAATGTTATTACGAAAGCTAAAGAAAGAGTGATGAAATCATAGCAGTAAATTTATTAAAAAGAAAGAAACCTTGCGCAAGAGTTCCTTGGATACTGGTTACCGTTTGCCTATTGTCAGTATTTGATGACGAAGGATGCACTTCATCCATAACAAACAATACATATACAGTTAGGCTACGAAAAAAGAATATCCACAACATTAACTGATTAAAACTAAATCAATTAACACACCATGTGAAATAGGTGGCTGCTGATTTGCTTGTGCAGTTGGACACTCACGTGTTGCCGAGTAAGAAGTCACTGAATCTGCAAAGGATACAGGTATACTAAGCTCTATGTTTATACCATTTTAAAGTTTACTGGTTCAAACGGATGTAAGAATATACATTTGTTGTAATTCGTATATGCATAATGATAGAAAAACTACCGTAGGGCGTAACATATCGTTGATTGAGATCAAATATTTCATTGCTTTCCATTTCACACAACAACTCATCACCTGAAAAACACAGAATGAAGGTCCTTTATTTTAAGCTTTTATTTTAAAGCAAACATACAGGAGCAGTTAAAAAGAACAAATCTAACATACATAAGAAATCTTGCACTGTAGGATCTGATATGTAACATGGGTTTGAAGACATCGCCTCTTCTTTTGAAGTATGGTTTCTTTCTGCATCGTATTCAGAGAACTTTCTTTTTGCTTTATCCATTGTCATTGGAGTAATGGGTACACATGAACTAACATAGCTAGTATTAATGGCAGTTGTAGATTGGATTCTTGGTTCGGCAACAGCGTGACCTGGATTTACAAAATTGGTAAGAAACTATTCCCGGTTAGGCTTTTTGAAATACTGAAAAATATTAAATGAGTAAAAGTAAGGAAGTATCAGTGTACGAACATATTTTCTCTGCTGGCGAGGTAGATAGCAGCTCGTTAATATCATCTTCACTTTTGTTTGTTTCATGGCACTGACGTATACAATGAGGTATGCTTTCAGCCGATACTTTCTGCCTTTTGACAACGGCAACTTCAGGCAATTGATGTACTTGTCCTGCCTTCCTTTTTTCTTTAGTAGTGGCTTTTATAGCATGAAACGAAGCTTCTAAAGTTTCATTGACGGCAGGCAATTGATATACCTATCCTGCCTTCCTTTTTTCTTTAGAGATGGCTTCTATAGCATGAACCGAAGTTTCTAAAGTTTCATTGACCCCATTATGATGAACCTTGTAATTACGGTTTATGTTCGTGACATGCTGACTATTACATAACCTTTTAGCAGCAGAAGTCAACCCTGGATTGGTTTCATCTATATTGCTAACTTGTGTTTTTCCTATTGCAGGTAAACTATCATCCTGTAGCCTTTCAGAATGAATGGCCGGGTCCGTACATCCTAAAGAACTAATAGAGGTGACCCTACGCCTGGCCTTTTCTTTGGTACGCATACCACAAAAATTAAAGGATACAGTATTTAATGCAAGACAAATGAGGCTATATGGCAATAAGTAAACAAATACGGCATTCGATAGTAGGCGTAAGCATTCAGAGAGTGATGGACAGTATCATAGGCAAAAGAAAATCATGCAAATGTTAAAAGCAAAGTTGAACATGTGTTATAACTATGTCCTATTTGCATTAAGCATATACAACTAAAACATTCCTGCAGTTGCAATAATTCCAAGCATCCAAAGTAAGACTAAAAGCATGCCAACAACCACAAAACAAATAAACACAATAAGGATTTCACTATACCTTTCCATAAGCTTTTGAGTTGTGTTTTGACTGCACATTGAAAGAAGCAACTATAAGAATACACACAGGGAAAAAAAGAAGAAGTCATATGCCTAAACAATCATATAGAATACCTTATGCAAGTTCCCTTGGGCCTTTTTTTTTCCCCCTGTAGATCAAATCTTTGCAGTTTTTTTGTTGTCTTTGGTAGCTCGCTGTAGCAGTTGTTTGTCGCATACCACAAAAGCAAGGAAAAGAAGGTTCTATACCTCCAATGCACGTGCATGTTGTACTATCAAGTAGACATTGACCATACACATGTGGAAGGTTTGGTAGAAAGTTGCACTATAACCAATAGATGATCAACCTCTGGTCTTGTTCAAGACTAAATCTCACATGTACTCTCGTAGTATATATATATTTTTTTTTGCTAAAATACATAGCCTCTATTGGTTGAGTAAGCATTTTTTCACCGGGCCTTTTTTTTTTTTTTTTTTTTTTTTTTTTTTTTGCTGGACCATAAACACGGGCTGGACTATCAAGATGGGCTGTTAAATCATGGGTAATTTTGGCGGGAAAATAGGAGTGCAAAACGACGTAGCATCCCTTGTGATTTAATATAATTAGTAATGTTTTATTTGTTTTAAGTGTCAAATAGTTTTAAGTGTGATAGTAAGTGAAATACTTGGTATAATTTTGGATTTATTCGGGTTTCGCAACATGGTTATTTTTTCTTGATTTAAATTTTCAGGTTAGTTGGATATAACTATCCTGAACAATATTACACGATTATATATTTTTCCTACCGTGATAATATTATCGGTTAGTGCTTCTATATTGTTTACACATCACTGGTGTAACTTGCTATTTTTATATGGTATAATATAACATTTGTTTAAGTTATTTCAAATTAAACATCATGCTATCCGTAAAATTAATGTCACAAAAAACTCATTATCGAAAAGTAATTGATGATCACTGGAAATTTTAGCTTTAGGGTACCCGCCGCCGCAATGCGCGGGTACCCTACTCGTATATATTTATGGCTTTTGTATGATAATTTATTATATTTTGAAGAGTATTTAAATAATTTGACTAGTCAAAAGCATTTATAAGCCCCTTTTAATGGACTTAGGTTTATGGCTTGTAAAAGCCTCCATAAGCCTTTGTGACAATCGAGGCTTATTTTATGAGCCGATTTATTTTAAAAGTTCAAGCCCTTATAAGCCTTCAAAACCCCGTTGCGAAAGACAACCATAAGTTGTCAAAAATCTTATCTTAAAGGAAACTTTTTATTTTATTTTATTTATTTATTTATTTTACTACGACATTGAAAACATAAAAAATTAAGCATTACAACAAATAAAGCACAAGTTATAAACCAATTAAGCACAATCTACCAACACATTCATCCATTTACTTGTCTTGTAGGTGACTGTAAATTTGTGTTTGAGACGTTCGAGTATGGTGCTTCCTTATTTCCTTCTTGGCTTTCATGCATCATCTTCTCCAAGTAGGCTACCATTGCAGGTGTGTCGTCTGGTATACGTTCGTTCATTTGTGGTAACCTAGAGGATGAGCGTGCATTCGGTGGATTTGTGAACCTGTCAATTGGTTGTGTTTGTCTTGAGGGAGTTATTGTAACTGCTTGAGGGCTTTCTTGTAATGAAAGTGTGCTTGGCCCACCCACCTCCATTGTTGTTCGTTGTGACATATATTTTGGGATATAGTTTCCCGACCTTTTTCTGTATGAGTGATATCAGTCGTGCTGATGTGACCGGAGATGTCGGACAAAGGTGGTGGTAGTGGTGGTTAGTTTTGTTGATATGACATGCTTGTAAAACAAAGTTTTTAGTTATGATTAGAGGATGATATGAAACTTATGTTCGTGTTTGCTATGAAAAAGGTGATTTTTTTTTAGTTTTTCAGTGTTGAGGAAGATGGAAACAGATCTCTTTATTTACGTCATAGGTCCCATGGATGGTGCCATGTTTACGTATGGTGCGTAAAACAAGGATTTAGGTAAATAAATGGTTTGAGATGAGGCTAATCGTATGTCCGGTTTCCCTTGAGTGGTATGAACCCCCGAGATAAGAGCGTGTATGTAAAGTCAGGGTAACGCTCACATACGACAAGGGTTTAGTGTGTGTTTATTGTGTATGAAATGTGAAGAGATAACTTGGTTCTTCTCTTGAAATGTATCGCTATTTATAGAGATGCATTTGGGATTTTGTATGACCCGTGAATATGATACAACGGTGTTAGATTGTCCATGTGGTGGACATTCTTTGGAGGAGACAAGAATGACACGTAGCGTGACATCCTTGGCTCATGTGGTTATGGGAATATTTGACATGATTTGTACATACTAACGAAATACCCGCTGCACTACCTCAGCACGAATGAGGTAGCTACACGTGGCACCATAACATTTTAGAGGATAATTTGCCTGGCCCGTTGTTGCATTGGAATTAGTTTTCCAGGCAAGAGCTTTGTATTCAATCGATATTTGCCTGGAAAGTTGATTTTCTGAGCGGTGTTTATTGAGCTTTTTGGATAATTTGTTAATACAAAATGTTTTTGCTAAAAATAAAATAAAATAAAATAAAATCATCAATTTTAAAGATCTAGCATATTTTTCATGTTATAAAGTTTTGAATGATTGGAGCTTGTGAAAATACTATATTGCCGGATATGAGATTTTTCATTTCTTGTTCGACTAAGACTAGACTTGACACGGGTGACCAACCGACATCTTTTCCCCATTTTTAGTTTTAGGTACGATCTAATCTCACATAGTCTGATGCTCAGCCCTAGTTTAATACATGTCTCGTGTTATGTACGTTAGCACGTCATTTAAAGTTATCACAAATACGAAATCCAATGTCATTGGTGTAACTTTCTAAAACATCATTTTCTATTATACAATAAGTTTTCGAAAAACGTAATCAATATACACATTAGACATTTTTTTGAATAAAGGGATTCCTCGTTAAAATATATTATTCTAAAACACAATTAAGTACATAAGATGAGCGTGAATCCCACATCTCAGCCTGTTAAAAGCAAACAAACGCCCTATTGTGCTTCAAACAAAATCTATCGTAAGAGAGACATGCCAATATTATGAACCTACCAAAATAAAACGCAAACAACAAAACTAGAACTATTTCCTAACTCTACCACGGATACAAATGTCCCACCATCAGAGAAAGCAAGTTGTTCCTGAGTTAAGTCATTAACATGACACTCATAACCATCATAATCTTCATACCCAAGGAGACTTGCATCATTTGCCCCTCCACCAGCACGATTCGAGTTAGCTATATATGGAGCCATGTCATCATCAATATCCTTAACCCGAATCTTCCCTTTACTTTTACATAGTAGTATTAGATTTACATACCGATGTGTACATGACAACAAGAAGAAATTCCTAACTAAAACCTACACGTTAATTTTCGAACGGCTCCTGATGTTAAATGACATCAAAACCTACATATTAGGATTTTCTAACAAAATGTTAAATGACAAATTTTCAACATGCTTCATTAATATATATCAAGTGGTAAATAAAAAGTTGAGTATAATGCAAAATATTGTACTAGCTAGATAACTTTTTTTAAGAAAAATAAAATAAATGGAATGAAAGAGAATACTGTAAAGGGAAGAATAAAAATAAGAAAGTGGATTATACAATAAGCTAATGTTATTCACCGCCCCAATAGACATCTTTCTACGGTGTAAAGTATGTCTTGGAGCACTTGTGACAATTATTAATCTCTCTTTTAAAGAGCTAAAACTTTTCAGTGCAACAATCATGTCTCTAAATTGGAAATTAGGAATGTTGTGCAACCCATTAGGATTGACCTTTTTCCCCACAAAAAGCATTTTATCTATAGTGTAATACAAACTATATGAATGTAACTTTATTAAGTATGCTAGCTACAACATTCAAAAAGGATATAACCGACTTTCTGGTAATTTTATTCGACCGGTTTTACGACTAACATGAGAAATATAAATTGTGTAATATCTTGATTACATGGATAAAGATTTGTCCACATGACATTCACGTTACATATATGTCTTCCACCACTACGAGCATCGCGCGGGGACAACTATTCTGCAATATTCAAAGTATTAGACAGACATTTTGTATGATCATCGTAGAACCTCCATTCCTTTCTTGTGTCGTCATCTGCACAATATCCACATTCATATCTTTAATCTCATCATTTAAAGTTAGATATATAACATATATACACATAAAGATGTATATATATAGATGGAAAATACACATGCACACGTAAGAAAATCATAAATAACTACAGAACACATAAACGTAGTTTTTTTTTTTTTTTTTTTTTTTTTTTTTAACGGCGAAGTTTTATTAAGAAGTCTAGCAAGTTGCTAGAGCCAAAAACAAGCGTTACAATTATCATGTCGATTTTGGATTAGTTTTGCAACAAGTGTTAGATTACATGCATATTCCAGCTGATAAATCCTTAGAAAGGTATCATTTTGTGGCGCGAATAGCTACATAAATAACTATGCTCTCTTTTTCTTTTTGTTAGTTAAGGTACAAAAGCAAAATGAAGTATTAAATAAAGAAAACGCATGCATATGACTTAAAAAGCATATTCCCGCCAATATATAACAGCTAGAGACAAATTATAAAAGCATACCCGAATTATCCACTAACACCGACCTAACCCATCATATGTTGATGAAGTCATTTGATAATAGGAACTTTTCTCTAACGACAATAAGATTAGAACTCTAGCTAGCTAGAAGGAAAATTACAAGGTAAGGGAACATATATGTTACGGCAACGCTAAATGTATGCCTAAACTTGTGCTTAAAGCTGCATGTTATTAGTTGATTGGTTTATGAAAAAGTGGACTCAAGTTTATCATTAATAAATGTTTTACATGTTGTTTTCGGCATAAGTTTAGGTACAAGTATAGTCATGCTAATCATTTATCTATGTTATGTGGGTTAAAAACCCACTTGATCCACTTACAAGATAATTTTCTAAACTTTATATATAAGAAATCCAATTAAAAGAGTACGTTTACATCATTTAGGATAAGATCTTTCTTGGGACGCTTAGTGCGCGGAACACGTTGACTCGTTCTAGCCTCCATAGAATCCATACAGTTGATTGAGCCACCGGCCCACCGCATTAGGACCCGATAAGCCAACCTGATCTTGGAGGGTGATAACATCGTCACGGAGGGCGAAGAAACTTGGGTGTCAAAGATGTTCCACCATTTGAGTACTTCGACTCAAATGCTTTACAGAAGAGCTAATTAAGTTTTGCTAATAAGTTCATAGCGACTCTTACATTCTCACTGATGACTTTGATCATATTAAAATTCGATTACCTTCTAGTAAGATTACAATAAGGAAGATACTTTTGATGATTTAAATATATCAAAAGTGAAAAGTGCATCTAACAATTATTAGGTCACTTAAAAAGGGTTCAATAATATAAGCTCAAGAGCTCAACTATAAAAACTGCCAATTTGGATCACTATTCACTTGCAACTTCTTGAAACACTTCTATCATCATATGAAGCAAAACATGAAACATTTGTGTGTATTTATTAGTCATCTTCTTGTGATTTTTAGCCTTTGTACAATGATAACCTTTGTTGAAGGAAGAAAATTACATAGCAATTGCAAGAAGCATCACAAGGGTTATGGAGATTCTTGTACTTCTACTACCAATTACAATATCATGTCATTTGGAGCTAAAGCTAATGGAGTTTCTGATGATTCCAAGGTAAAACTTATATATATGTCTTTGTTTCTTGTTATGTTTTGTCAATTAAAAGTTGCAACCATTAGATTGTATTTAATGACCAACATGTATATAATGAGTCTATGAATCCAAAGGTTGTTCTTTTTACTAAATATTACTCAAATAAAAACAACCATTAGATTTGAAGACTCCATAGACACATAGAGTCGATTAAGTGTAGTTGTTAAGGGAGAGTTTTCTTCCCGACGCAACGTAGACTAATTGATGTCATCAAGACCTCTATCAAAAGTATTACTTGTTGTGTGATTTTTTTATGTGTGGTATAATTGGTGTAGAAACTCGTGGCTGCATGGAAAGCCGCGTGTAAAGTTCGTGGTGGAGTTGTGCTAATTCCATTGGGTCACAAGTTTATGATTAAACCTGTAACGCTACAAGGCCCGTGTATGGGTCATGTTACTTTACAGGTGACTTTCTATATTTAACTTTGCTATCTAATGGATCAAAAGCACAAAAATAATCAAATTAATCTGTCTCTATTTGAATTACAACAGATTGATGGAACTCTATTAGCACCATCGAAAATCGGATCATGGTCAAAGTCGAACTTATATCAATGGGTAAATTTCAAATGGGCTAACAATCTTACTATCCAAGGAAGTGGCACAGTTGATGGTCAAGGCTACAATTGGTGGAATCCCATCAAGTCAAAACACATTTCTGATATTAAACCAACAGTAAGATACAATTATATGATGCAAGATTGAGTAATTGACCCTAAAATTTTATTCCATAATGCTCATATTGTTTTTTGTGTTAATGACTCATTTGTTAGGCTATGAGATTCTACGCAAGTGAAGATGTCACGGTGCGTGATATCACCATAAGAGATAGTCCACAAGTTCATTTGAAATTCGACAACTCTCGAGGAATCATAGTCAACAACATCAACATTTTGGCACCTGGGAATAGTCCCAACACGGATGGTATTCACCTCCAAAGCACTCGTGACGTAGAAATCATGCACTCTAATATCGGAACTGGTACTACAATTTTATTACCATATATGAAAATTTTATTATATACGAGTAATGTTTATACGCTTGGTACTGAAAATATACTCAAGAATTATCGACTATTTGCTCTTATGTAACAGGTGATGATTGTGTATCCATACAAACTGGATGCTCAAATGTTCACATTCATCATATAACTTGTGGCCCTGGACATGGTATAAGGTACTCCAATAATAATGTTCACAACTTTGCATACATTGTGAAAAACCCTATATTTTTATGTTTCCTAAGAAATTATTTGTATATCTAGTGAGATTTTCCTCATTTTGTCTCAGTTTAGGAGGACTGGGAAAAGATAAAAGTATTGCTTGTGTATCGGACATTCTCGTAGAAAATTCTAACATTCAAAACACTTTATATGGAGCAAGGATTAAGACATGGCAGGTAAATAAACGCGCACGTTCTGAAATGATACAATATGCAACTGAATGGTCTTCTTGATTTTGTTTCCGACTTTTGTTTCCTGTTACAGGGTGGAATAGGTTTGGTCAAGAACGTTACGTTTTCAAACATTCAAGTAGAGAATGTTAACTTTCCAATAGTAATCAACCAATACTATTGCGACAAGAGCCTTTGTCAAAACCAGACGGGCTCTGTTGCAATAAAGGGGGTCAAGTTTGATAGAATTATCGGGACGTACTCAACTCAACCTATTCATTTAGCTTGTAGTAATGACATTCCATGTACCGACATTGATTTGTCTGATATTCAGTTAAAACCTTCTGGACCGCTAGGAGGATCCCAACTTCAACACGATTTATGTTGGAACTCTTATGGGAATACAAAGGGGCCATTAGTACCTTCTAGCATCAACTATTGCTTAAAAAAGGGTCGTGATGGTTCGGTTAACCAAATTACAAGTTCTTCTAACGAACTATGTTAGTTAAGGCCTTATGTGTTGTAAAATTGTAAATGTTGAAGGATCATTAGAGTAACTCTAAGTCTCTAATGCTGGCATTGACTTTGGGCCTGGACCACTTGGTGGGCCAGGTCTTTGCATAGTAAATGGGCCAAAGTAGTATGGCATTGACTTTTGTATTACATTGACTGCAATGAAATAAAAGTGTTATTTAGAGTGTATGCAGTTAACATGTCATATCTCTTGAGTTTCATATATTTCATGTCATATCTCTTGAGTTTCATATATTTCATGTGATACGTATAAAGTTTACTGCAATGGGTCACTGTATAGAATTGAAAAGAGATAAGATACTGTTGGAATTATTACATCATGGCATTCATATATAATAGACCAAGTACATCAAAGTGAGCATGAGCGGAAGCAATTATAATAGATCGAATAACATGTAATTAATTAATCATTAATATAAATAGTAAACATACCTTTATGATTCTAGCCCGAACAAGAATCAATGCAATCTTCCGGAACCAAGAACCCTAATTAGGGTTTATAAGGATCATAAGAATTACCCCTTACCTTTTTGTAATTCAATCCAAGAAACAATCAATAATGTGATTGTATCACGTTCTTGTACACACGTACTAATTCAAGAAAAAGTTTATGCAAGTAATAAACACAAAACCTTTTTAAATCTATGAAAATCGAAAACCCTTAGGGTTTTATTTTATGGATCGAACAAGAAAAGAAGGAGAGAAGAAAACACCAAGATGTGTGTGTACAAGTTATATGAAAAACCTACATCTTGAGTTTGCTTATATACTACACAATACTTGGAGCACAAGGCACATAAGGAGATGGAAACACCTCTTGGGCCGATCGGTTATGGAACCCACAAGGGTATTCCGGAACCTTCTCTTGTTTCCATGTATTGTCTAGTATTACTTTCCTAATCTTCGTTTAATAATTAATTAGTCATTAATCAATAATACTAATTATTATTTATTTGTTTTGTGTTTAATAATTAATTATAACATCTTATAAATAATTATTACATTTTCTCTCCATACGTATTGTGTGCAATCCCATGATCTCAAGTTCGATCCTAACATACGTCTACTAAAATAATGTCCATATTCTAACAGCTCCCACTTGGACATATTTTAATAGTGTAATCACATCGGTTAGCGTCTTGCAACACGCCGATGCCTCTAGTACGATCTCGAGTAAGGCTCCTGGAAAACCTTTTAATGATTTCTCATTATTATTATCCTTTTGTTTCTAATACCACGTTAATAAGGATATGGATTAAAGTCATTCCTTAATTTAACCATTCTGTTTCTCGTTGTTTATGATTGATCAAGATTACCAAATCTTCTGAACATATTCAGGGAAGATATTGGGTACGACCGTACATGCATCTTACCAACCCTACGAGGGGCCCAGCAGTATTAAACTCCAAAAATAAATTTGAAGGAACAAATTCTATCTTGACTACAAGCAAAACCCACAAACTTTGTAACACTTCCGAAAACAACCCTTATGACTACCAGTTACGGATAGCGTTAAGTTGTTTCACAAAAATGTACTACATTCATGACACTTATCTTGCATCTCAAGTCTGATGATAACTTCTCATGATTTACTCAATAACAAAATCCATAAAGTAACATCATGTAGTTGGGATAAGTCCTATATTCAGTATCATCGAATATCATCTGAAATGGCATGACTACGCATCAATATACTTTAAGTATATTATACCAACCTTCAGATTTGTCTTGATTTAATAATATTCCCATATTATTAACTGACAACGGACAATTTAAGAATAACCTTTATTCATGGATTTAACCATACAAATATAGGATACAATATATATTATAAATTAAACATACCATGTATTTAAATTTATTATAATAATTGTTTAACATCCCTTATCCAAATACTAAATAGATCAATGCATGATAACTCTTGTTGATGAATTATGTCTCAAGCAATGACATTCATACTTGTTGACAAAACATAAATCATCCAACTTTGATCTATTGGAATTTTAAGAATACTTATTTCAAGAATTCAACTAGTGAAGTTCTTGTATGTGCATACTCAACTATTTTGATAATGCCTTATAATGTTTCATAAATGTGTGACATCCTTAACCACCAATTTATGATAATCAAACTCCCAAACATTTTAAAGTTTAAAGTATCCTTATTCTTTTAATGTATAATGCAACTATGCTTTTAGTAAGCATAACTAGTAATAGCCAAGGATGAAATCCTTACCATAACTAGTATTGAGTGTCATCTCAATTTCATTAGCATCATTGTATGCAACAACAATATGCTATTAAAACTTTCCGTAAACATTAATATCTATCGTGTAATGTTTGATGCCCTTCAAACTTTCAAGTTTGTTAGCTATGACAATTTTCACAACAATTGAAAAATTGTTCATCTATAGAATTTGGAAGCTATTCCAGATTTTAGGATGTGATTCTATAATCAAACATATTCTTTTTAGAATATTACACGAGTTATCTAATAACCTTTTAATTAGATATTAATATTGCCAAATCATCTTGTAATCAAGCATGATAAAACAAAACATGATGTTCATGAAAAATCTTTGAGTCATACTTAGATTTTATTCATGTCATACATATTTATTCAGACTTTCTAAATAATATATCATGTTATATTAGATTTATTTACCGCACATGTTTCAACAATAAACATTGATTCCAAGGTTATATGTCTTATTTCCTAAATCTTTAAAGTTTCATTCCATTCTAAGACTTAACATTTACTTATATGGAATGCTACCTTTTATATGTTCTACAACATATTTGATTTAAGAAATTAAACATAATACTCCCACTAGCTTTTAGGAATACTTAGAAATTATCTTATTTCAATTATAAATCAAAACATGAATTTAATAATTAAACATAAAAGTAATCTTCTAGATGCATGCATTTATCCATCCATGGATCATTGCACCATGTACACTTCCAAAGATTTATTTGAATTTATAAACTCCTTTTGATTACTTATCGTCCTCGCTCAAGTAATCACTCATGAAAGAGTTTTGATATTCTATTGTCAATTTCATATAAATGAAATTAAATATGACAATCATAATCTTTATATATTTAATGTGTTTATAATGGAATATTCAATCACAGTTAATTGCTTAAATGTGATTAATAATCTTGTCATAAAACATACATTAAATACGCGTACAACATTGTCCATATGATTTCTATACAAAGATTTAAACCAAAAAAGGTTACCAAATCTTTGAAGAAACTCATATTCATTTTCTAGTCTAACTATTAAGATAAATCAAATTTCAAAAATTGATTATCTTTATGGACAGCATCTTAATCATTCATATCATGTATACTTTACCCAACTTCATATTTGGTAATGTATCATAATGATTATCAGGTTTACAATAATCCTGTAAATCATAGCCCTCAGCATATTAATCAAATATCTGAGATATATTGCTATTCTATGAATGATAATTCCATTATCTTGAGATTTAACATTTAAATATCAAACTTTATCATCTTGAGATTTAACATTTAAATGTCAAACTTCATCATGATATTTACTAGTGTATTTTAGAAGATTATGTATCTTGTAATTTTATCCTTTAAAGATCAAAACTCCCACTTGCTTTTAGCAATTTAAAGACTATCTTTAAATACTTAGCAAATAAAGCAATAATACAATATTCTCTTTTGGGATATTACAAATACATATTTGACAGTTCCTAACTTAATTTTGTTAATAACCTCTTCATAAGCAGTTAAACAAATTTGGAACTTCAATTTAAGACTTAATGTGATTCAACACATTCATCACAATCCATCATATGATAATGTCTTATTAATCTTCTATGTTGGAGTTTCATTAAATATGTCCAAGTCATACTCAACATTCTAACCTTGATAACTTTTGGAAGAAAAGAAGTCATAGTTATCTTTAATCAAACAATATAACAAGAGTTTGATTTTCCTAACTGAACATACCATAAACATTTGATATTTCATTAGTATTAATATTGTAAGACAATCTAACAATATTAAAGATAACCATATTCCTTTTGACTTGTCTATTTACCAACTAATTCATTTTAATGGTATAATAATATTCAAGTCAATTACATGCCTTATAACACAAGTACTTTTTACAAAGTTACTTCATGTCCATGTCTTTACAAGAAAACATAAACTGTTATAATCCCACTATACGTTATAAGTTATTTAACAATTAATAATTTCATGTATATGTCTTAATTAAAAGACACAGCAAGATAACGTCTTACTTTATTATAAGTCTTGTAACAAGACTTTATGTTTATATCTTTACTATAAAACATAAACATGTTTAACTAAAGTAATTATGAACACCATCTTTTGGTTTCAATAGTAATTTCAAGTTAATATATTACTTCACAATAATGTAAACAACATTATTTATTCATTTATTTATGTCATTCCAAGAACACATAAATACTCAGATTGAAGTAGCATTAGATTACTTACTTAATTTATGTCATTCCATGAATTCATAAATCTATAAATTAAAGTAGTCTTGTTATCATCTTGACACATGTTCTAATAGGTATCTAATTTCGAAACCGCAAATTCTCATAGTTCAATTACATCAGTTGATCTGCTAGTAATGAAAATATGAAATTCACCTTGTTGTTGCAATCTAGTTAAGTCTCACATAACATAAATTGTAACACCAAGTGTTTCTTGAATTAATATTAGAACATTATTCTCTTACCTTGTAGTCAAGAGAATCCATTGAATCATATCTTTATGAGTTGTTTCTTGCACACAATAAAGATAACATTTCTCCCACTTGTGCATGGAACAACCTCATATATTTGATAAACAACACGTCATGCATTTGTTTATGTGTTCAATATGATTGTGTCAAGTATATGTAAAACAACAATGTCTAGTAAGGAAACGTACAAGACTATCCTTAAAAGTATGAGTGTCTACACTTGGAAAGTATTATCTTTAGCTACCAAGATGTCAAAGCTTGTAACTCCCACTGAATTAAAGATCATTACAATAATTCCTTATTCAGTGATAAGTACACAATACTCCCACTGAATTTGACAACATTGTAAATGTTTCCTATCCAGTGAAAGCAAATAGTGTGCTTTTAACTTTCCTACACCTTTAAATGTCCATACGTAACAATTACTTATGCACTAAAGAGTGTATTCTACTACGTAAATGATGGACTATCCACCAAATGCTATTAACTTGAAAAATTGGGCATGCAATTTCTTCCTTAACAGGTCTACCATCCTACATGTATGTAGTACCTTTAAAATAGTAAAAACAACTAGTTTGTCTTTAACCATTTTGCAGTAATTAGTCTAGCTTCTAAATATAATAACTCATAAAATGTCATACATAATTTTCTGTTAACCAAATATCATATTTGTTACTAAGAACTTGATCACCGAATGAGGATGATAAAATCCCTATGAAAAATGTATGCAATTTTCTTAACCATTAAAAATTTGCTATGAGTTATATTAGAATTTAGACATATCTAATATTCCTATTATCCTTTCTCATTCATGAAAAGGAATAGGATTGTGTCTCACTCTTCCTTCATAGAAAGGAGACTACTTTTGTCTTTTAAGTAAATATTTCTTAATCAAACATTTGTTTGAAAACAGAACTAGATCAATTTACCAAAGCTCAAAATACGTTTACGGTTTGAACGTTGCATTAATACATTAAAACGAATTACAAAATTCAATTTCAGTATTTTCGATAATTAGATCTTTAAGAAAATAAAATACCCATTGGTAAATATTCATATAAACCGTAGTATTTTCTTAAAGCTAGGATCCTAATTGACATAGTACCATTACATCAGTTGATTTGCTAGTAATGATAGTATTCAACAAGGTAATTGTCGTACAATAATTGCCAATATCATATTGCAATTCCTAGATTTATGGGATTTACAATCACAAAACTTTTGTAATGTAAGCATGTTTCATCCCCATCTTAATGCCTTGAGTCCAAGTCTCACTTCCTACTCAATTTAAGTCGTCTAACTTAAAAACTGCAAACTCACAAATCCATCACATCAGTTGATCTGCTAGCAATGAATTTATGAAATTTACCTCTCCATTGCAATCTCACCAAGTCTCACATGACGTAAATTACAACTTTAAGTGTTCTTAATTAGATGGCATTCAACTTAATTTTATAAGGGTATAAATATTTTGATGTGATCAAAATAATGTATGAAGAAGCATGCATACAACTTCATAACATTGGTTTTACAAAACAATTTTATTACCAATTTGCTAAGAGTAAAATAACAAAGTTTTGATTGAGGTATCGGGTTCACCAATTAAAGAATAACCATCAATTATCGTCCACTATATCGTACTTTTGCATAAGCCCGAAAGCTTAGTGTTTCGGATAATCATTGTGGAATTGTGGATTATTCACCCTTAAGATGACAATGTACATGTAATGGTTGTTCGGTAAGTCTAATTTACACACAAACGAGCGTTAAGACAGAGTGTTGTCTATCTAATGCCACAATTTAATGCGTTGCCATCCTTATACCCATCTTATAGTGTGTAAACTTCGGTCGAGCCTATTTAACCATTACGTACAAAAACATCAATCAACCAATCCTTTGAGATTTAAACTCTTAAAAACCAAAACAATTTCGCCATTATTTAGTCCGTATTATTTTTCTATTCAAAAATTACCCTTTTCGTTTATAAACATGTCTAACACAATAAATAAACAAAAACAAGGAATATAATAAAAAATAAAACAACTAAATAAACAAATATACATAATCATAACAATTAAATATGTATAAAACATGTAGCCACATGCAAATATTATACAAAAGTCCTATTAATAATCAAATCTAGGTGTATTACGTATTAATTCAATTAGGGCTTTCTTTTTCTTGGAAAAAGAGCCACATACATCGATAAATCGATTGCGTAAGCCAAAATTAAATAAATACCACATAACACATAATAGATTACTTAATATTGGAGTCTCCCCCAATTCGACATCTATTAAAATTTACACGTTTTAATATAACTTAACCATTAATATATATAAACAATTTAAACAATTTAAATATACACAATAAAAATCCATGCAAATATGCACTTTTTCATGGATTTAGCTTAACAATTAACACATTGCACCAAGATCGTTTACTAAAACGCATAACAATTACATGACATCTTAGGGTTTCTAATTAGATTTTATAAAAAAAATAAAAGCAAAACCCTAAAACCCCTTAGGTCATTCGACCCAAAAATTAGGGTTAGGGATAAAACATAAACCCTAAAAAAACATGTAACTATACGAATCAAAATCCAATTTTTATGCGTTGCGATAATTAATTACACATTATAACGGCTCTAGATGCCACTGTTGGAATTATTACATCATGGCATTCATATATAATAGACCAAGTACATCAAAGTGAGCATGAGCGGAAGCAATTATAATAGATCGAATAACATGTAATTAATTAATCATTAATATAAATAGTAAACATACCTTTATGATTCTAGCCCGAACAAGAATCAATGCAATCTTCCGGAACCAAGAACCCTAATTAGGGTTTATAAGGATCATAAGAATTACCCCTTACCTTTTTGTAATTCAATCCAAGAAACAATCAATAATGTGATTGTATCACGTTCTTGTACACACGTACTAATTCAAGAAAAAGTTTATGCAAGTAATAAACACAAAACCTTTTTAAATCTATGAAAATCGAAAACCCTTAGGGTTTTATTTTATGGATCGAACAAGAAAAGAAGGAGAGAAGAAAACACCAAGATGTGTGTGTACAAGTTATATGAAAAACCTACATCTTGAGTTTGCTTATATACTACACAATACTTGGAGCACAAGGCACATAAGGAGGTGGAAACACCTCTTGGGCCGATCGGTTATGGAACCCACAAGGGTATTCCGGAACCTTCTCTTGTTTCCATGTATTGTCTAGTATTACTTTCCTAATCTTCGTTTAATAATTAATTAGTCATTAATCAATAATACTAATTATTATTTATTTGTTTTGTGTTTAATAATTAATTATAACATCTTATAAATAATTATTACATTTTCTCTTCATACGTATTGTGTGCAATCCCGTGATCTCAAGTTCGATCCTAACATACGTCTACTAAAATAATGTCCATATTCTAACAGATACTGCAATGGGCCACTTCATATAATGCGACGAAAACTTAAAATGCATAGCGTGCTTCCTAACGGGGTTATGGGGACTATGAACGATGTATGAAAGAGACTCTTGAAAGCTGTCGAAGTAGACATTAGAATGTGGCTTGTACGTTCACATAAATGTTTGAAAGGGAAATAAGGATTTGGTTATGCGACGCGTCAAATTAAGGACGACTTTGATGAGTAAGTACACATGGTGGTAACATAAACAAAGACACAGTCGTAACTTACATTAGCATATTTGAGAGAGAAAAACAAAGACAACGACCCGATTAAACAGAGAATAGTAGAAATTTGCATTTACAACTGAACGTAAGTTCAAACAAGCGTGTGTGCCAAACATAAACTAACCATCAAAACAATATACAAGTGATCATCAAATTTTCACTATGCAGACACACCAAAAGCATTTTTTTTCACCAAACATTGACATAAGAAAAGGCATAAGATACAATCAAACATTAGCCGGAGTGGATTCATAATCAGACGGAACTGGAACCGGAGCAGATACACCTTTTTTGCCTTGTTCCCTTCGACTATTTTCTGAAAACTTCATACTCATTTTGTGAAATCCTAGTTGTTTTTCAGCTTCAGTCCATTCGGATAAATAATAATCTTCTTCTGTGACTCCTTTTTTAGGTCCACAAAACAAACCACCCCATTGTGGGAAGTATATGAATAGAATTGCTAATGAGCAACACATTATCATCACTCCCATTAGAGTAATACCTTCTTCTGTTGAGTATCTCGACCCTCTAAAGAATATCACTTGTGTCAAAACCGCGCCAACATTTCCTCCACCACCCGTCATCCCCGATATCACTCCCAATGACCTGAAATCATATTTATGTGACTCGTCATGTAAAAGAGGGAAGAAATTACGTTAACTAGCTAATTTTAATTTAGGGCTGATCATTTGTAAATGTATATAACTTGACACTTTTTCCATTTGATGTAGCGAACTCTAACCTTTGTCAATTTAGTGTATCTATTTTGTAATTTCATCAACTTATTGTATCTAACTTGACACTTTTTTCATTTTGATGTAGCGAATTAAGTATTGAACTTTTAAAATTGTACACTAAGTTGACGAAATTACAAAATAGATACACCAAGATGACCAAGATTAGAGTTTGATAATTAAAGTGGAAAACATGACAAGTAGAATACATTTATTAGTGATTAGCGCTTTCATATCTTTAGTTAATAAGTCACATTTGTGCAATGTTTTAAAAACCGGATTTTTAATCGACCCAGTCAAGTCACTAAGTCATCGGTTTAACCGCCGGGTCAACCCGTTTTTCTATTAAAAAAATCAACCGGTTCGATCACCGGGTCAACCTAATTTTCTATTAAAAAAAAAGAAAAAAAAAACGGTCGGGTTTCGAGAACCGGGTTGACTCGGGTCACTTAAAACCTGACGGGTCTAACCGGTTCACCTTGTTTTTTTACCCTTTTTTTTCCCGAAACCGGTTCAACCAGTTAACCTGATTGAATCGACCAAAGTTTCAAAACATTGCATTTCATAAAATGAAAAGTTAAAAGCACAAAAGTGAATGTGAACAAAAAGTATAAAGTTTCAACACATAAAAAGCTCAAGTTGAAAAGATGGACTTGATACTAGGGACATATTGTTACCATGCATTCATTGTGTAGCAAGCAAAATTATATTAGGCCTCTTGTTTAGTCAAACATTTGACTAAATACTAAATTGTTGAATCTTTCAACCAAGTAAGCGTCTTAAAAAGGTTGTGTCCTTTTCATATTGTTCATCAAGTCAAATAAATAAAAACAAAAAATCAAATTTATAACGTTTAAAATATTTTTCTATGGTTTGATAAACGAATATACGATGTTTTCTTGTTTAGATTATCTGAGAAACGTGAGTCTTTAACTAAAATGTACGTGATTTAATCAGGTATTCTCGTGATCATTTCCGACACCTTTTATTAAGTAATTTAGGTGCACAGATACTATGTCAACTCAATCAGGAATGAATGTGACATACCTACGAGACACGAACGGTACAACACCAAACGTAAGTCCACAAGCAGCTTGAACAAAAACCGAAAACACAAGCATAACCGCGATAGATCCAGTCAACGAACTAATCTTTCCTAACAGCAAACACAACAAACCTCCGATCATTTGTACCACCCACAATGTCCACAATCGTCCCCTCATCCCGTACCTTTTTGCTACTAAATCCGACAGCATCCCACCCCCGGGCCTCGAAAACAAATTTGCTAGCCCGAAACTAGCCGCAATAATCCCAGCCGTATGCAAATTCACATGAAATCGGTCAAAGAAATATTGCGCGATTATATTGTCGATTGTAAGCTCAACACCGAAACAATAACCATAAGTCAGTGCCAATATCCATCCCCTGCAATAACCATAATACACAATAAAATTACAAGCGTACTTTGTAATGTATTTAACCATATATCAGTGAAAACATTTAACTTGAATCTGTGCAAATGATTTTAAACAATATATGCAATCTACTAATAAGTATTTCTTAAGTTCCATAACAAGTTAATTTCCACCTTAGTTAACTTGTTCTAAGATATAAAATAAGTGTCAACTTCAAAATAATGCATAGGTCAGGGTTTTTCCATGATAAAATAGATACTCCATCCGTCAATTTAAACCTTTTAGAGTATATTATACAGAAAGCATATATTACTCCGTCTCAAAATAATAGTCCATATTTCTATTTTATTTTAAAATAATTGTTCACTTTTCATTTTAAGTAAAAACTAGATAAATTAGTGGAAGAATATTCTATTTTAATGGTTGAAAATTAAAGTGACCTCACTTTTATTAAACTTTGTAAATTTTGTCTCCTGACAATTATTTTGAGACGACGGGAGTAATTACCATGATAAAATAGATACTATATCCGTCTCAAAATTATTGTCAGAAAACAAAAATCACAAAGTTTAATAAAAGTGTGGTCACTTTAATTTTTTACCACCTAAATAGAATATTCATTTATTAAATTATTTAGTTTTTACTTAAAAGGGACCTAAAAAATAAATATGGACTATTATTTTGAGAGCGATGAAATAGTAAATTACGGCATCCGTTTAATACATGCTCAAATTTCAGTGACTATCCATTAGATTGCATGTGTCACATTTTAAGTGCCTCATCCAATTGAATTTAATGAAGTTCTGAGCAAATTCACATGTACGTCTTTTTGTATTTTACTACGAGCATAAAATAACAACATGTCAAGTCACGTACCTGTAATTAGTTATAGCATGATAGAACACTTGCGAGAATTCATCTTTATGTTTCTCCCCCGAATTTTCGAGTCGAATATAGTTTCCATCGGGCATGTCTTGCCCGAGAAAAAATATAGCGAACGCGCTAAGTGTTTGGAAAAGTGCGGGGATAAAGAACGCGATCCTCCAAGCCGTAAATTTACTTGATCCAATTTGGGTATGAATTAATGAGTACACGAGTGGCATGAGTTGTGTGGCACCTCCACCGAGGTTACCCCACCCACCCGATAGCCCGTTCGCGGTCCCCACGACATTTGGTGAGAACATGGAACTCATCCAAAACTGCGTGGAAACAAACGTTGCTAAAGAAAACCCGGTAAAGAAACGGACCATTAAAAACCCTGACGGGGAATTAATTATCGCGCTAAGGTAGACCGCGGGCGCGGTTAGTAGGATAAGTGATGCTGAGGCTAGGCGGGGCCCGAAAAGATCACATGCGGTCCCCATGGCCACACGGGCAAAAACCGCGCCAGATACCGCGGCAATTCCCGCGTTGCCAATGTCGGTCGCGGTTAGGTCAAGGTTGTCGCGAATAATTGGAATGAGTGGTGGGGCCGCGAAAGTTGAAACAAAGCATGCGAAAAATGATATCCAAGATAGATGGAACGCGCGCATGTGAGGGGTTGCAACTGAAAATAACCGAAACTCGGTTGCTTTGTGTTCCGAGTCAACCGGAAGAGCGAATTTCTGCTCTTTAGTTTCCATTACAAGAATTCTGTAGATTACCCACTTATAAAAAAAAGTATAAAAAGGTAATAAGAAGAAAGGTGATATTGGAGTGAAGTTATATATGGGAAAGTGTAGTGCAAAGATGGGTTTTTCTCAATTTAGAATAGTTAGTTATATGGGGGGAAAACAAATAGTTTAGAGTTGGATTTTTAGTGTGTGTTTTAGTGAGCAATTCGGCAAAGGTATAAATGGGGTTTAAGTACAAAAAAAAAGTGAGAATCGGAAAATTGTTAAACGGCAAAATATTGGCCTTTGAGAAAGTTGAAAGTTTGTAGTTAATTACTTTTGTCATATTGAGATTGTTTTTATTTGTAGTCACACTCACATGTGGAAATTAAGCTAGTCAAGTAAATGAAAATGAAGTTGTCTCATAGATATAGATAAAATAAAATGAAATACCATTACAAATTTTGTATTCTAATTTGACATATAATAAGTTTTTGATAGGATATCCAATTTTCACTAGAACCATATTCCATATGCAAACAAATTCGACGGCCGGCGCAATCTGTTATAGATCCTCGTTATAGCATTTTTATGCGCTATAGCGGCGCCTCCACTGCACCGTCTTTCCATGTTATAAGGTTTTTCACCAAACCCATCACTACCGTTTTCCATTTTTAATTAACGGGTACTTATTTTTTGTAGTGTGTTACAGTAATTTTATTGGGAAGAGTATTTTTATCGTAATAATGTTATCGGGTAAATGCTGAGGTAACGGTAAATGACACACCTATAATACCCAACTGCAATTAGCTATCTATATGAATAGCCATAATAGGAATTTTATTGTTGTTGTATTGTTGTAAGATTTACATGTATTTTAGGAATATCCCATTATTCTTTACAAGGAATTGCAAATATTTGGAGCATATCCTTATTGATTTCAATAAAAATTACTTAACTTCTTGTTGCCATAAAATTGTTTATTATTCTTGACTTCTTGTACTAAATGTAATCTGTACCGATATGTAAATGACTACTCATATATATATGACTCATACCAATTTGATGATGTACCTTATTTACGGAGCCTTACCTACATTTTACAACATATCCTCGATAATGTACGCAGCCTTTCTTGTCAACTAGGTTTCATATATACTCGTATGAAGGTGTTATGACACGTGTTAACAATGTTGCGTACTTTAAAAAGGGTACTATGTAAAATGTAAGAAAGGCTCTGAACCTGAGGTAGATCGTCAATATTTAACATATTATTAGACAAAAGATAAAAACGTTTAACATGATCATGCATTTCATTACCAATGGCGCAAAGTATCATATATAACATCCGGGGGAGTTTATACGAACCCTTCCATAAGGGGATTTCGTAAGACCCTATACATTGCGGGTTTATATGATGTGCATTGCGGTTTGTGCATTTTGACCCAAATCACATGTTGTCACATCGTAGGGTTATTAATAACATAAGTACATAACCCATAACATCCATGATACTTGGATTGGATTTGTGTGTCCTAATTAGTTCTCAATGTTTTCAAATCAATTCCTGTTAAAGAAGCAGCAACGTGCTATATTTAATGGCAAGTTGCATGAAGTGATGGGCTTCATGTGCATGTATGTCAAACATTTGACTTTTGAGATATTGCGTAGATTCTATTCTTATTTCCAAGATTCATGGTACTCACACTTTAGATTCTTTGTTTTAGGGAAAGAAAACATTTAATAAAAAGTACTGTATTTGCTAACGGCAACTCACTAGTTGTTTAAAATAAAATTATCATTTAATGATTTCTAAAAATTATATATTTAACATAACATATCATATTTAAAATAATTAAAAATGTATAATTATGAAATACATGAATTCACTAAATTTATTTTTTTATATATATAAAATGTTTAAACAACATTCAATGGGTTCTTCTTAGCAAATCCCTAATAAAAATAGCAAATATCAAAATTACATGTAAACATATACTTATTACAACATGTCCAACATATAAACTTACATAGGGTACTAATGTAAACCAATTGTCAATAATGGTTTAGTTCATCAAACTTACGTAAACGGATGGAGTTTTACATGTATAGGTTATTGGTGGAGTTGAGTCTTTCACTTTGAAATACACGACCTAACTGAGATATCTCGTGATTATTTTCAATATTTTCCTTTGCAACTCGACATGCATACCTATTTATGTTTGAGCCCTAACCTCTTTGTAAGTAGGTTAAGTGTCTTATCACAATGCGTTTAATTATTTCTCTTTTTGATAACGATATACATGACACAACTTGTTTTATAGTTGTTGGGCCACATGCCCTTCTTACTTTAATTGAACAGTGTATACACGCTATATGTTTTAGAGTCGGTAGGCCACCTGCCCTGCTTTATCTGAACGACGTAATCTGCTCTAATTGAGCTATCATTGGATCGAGATCAACTGGGAGGCGCACCGCCTTCGCCATACGTATACGAGCATACCATAACTTTATTATCAGTTATCACGGAGCGCTACTGAGCCCAACAAGGCCAACATATAAACACATATGGAGGTGCCGATCTAAACAAATTGACAATAAATATTGTAACTATTTAGATATTTATTTATTTCTCCTTTTGATGTAAGAATGAATTCGACCCAACAAATATATCAATTTTCAAATGACGGTAAAATCGTTTGTTTTAAAGATCTAATAAATGTTTGACAGAGAGAATTCACGATATGTTTATGGTTGTAAAAAGTTTTAGAACCAAATAAGCCCACTTATCTTTAATCTAACCCGGGTATCATTTTTTTTTTCTTTTCTTTTCGATACACAAATTCAATCAACCAATAATCACACATACTTTAATTCTATAATAATAATAATAATAATAATAATGCCAAAAAAAATTATATAAATGGTTAATTTTCATCTATCACAAATATGTTCTCCAATTTGGTTGCGTTTCAAAAAAAGTATTTAACAAATTGCAAAACTAGTCCTCATAGTTAAATGAGATCGTAGAAACATCCCCACGTTAAATTATTAATTGTTTCTGTAACGAAAAATTACATAAATAGACCTTTAGTTACGTATCAATTTCAGTAATGGTCCGTAAGTTAAATTTACTTTTGTCGGGTAAAGATGTTAACAAGTAATTATTATTAGATTAATTGAAACCAATGAAACCGAATACTTATTGTTGATTAATTTGTTATCACGACGCAACGCACGGGTAAATCTCACTCGTTATATAACACATTTAAGAACCATAATGAACGTGTTTTAAAAATAAAATGTTAAAATTGTTTTAATAAGATAAATTTTAATTTAGAATATTATAAAAATATATATATTTTAATATAAAATAATAATTAAAAAAATTTATAATTAACTAAATAATTTAGGAATATATTTTTAATGAAAAAAAAATCAAATTTACAAACAACCCCCGTAAAGTTATAGATAATTCATAAAACATCCACTAAATTTATAAAAGAAATTATCTAACCTTACACTTTATTTGAATGTTATTTTCATAAGTCTTTTCACATTTGTTTATTTTATCAAATATTTCAAAGTTTAAAAGGATATTGTCCTCGAAGTAGTTAATATGTTTTAAAATCCGTCATAATACGGGGTGTACACTCCTCGAGGTTAAACATTATACGTATGATGTAAAGTGTAAACTTATAATTTTTTATATAACATATTTTTGTTTGATGAAAAGAATATAGACAATAACGGCTATGTGTAAAAAATATTTAAGGCTAGCATATATATCTTTTCAAAAGTGAATAATTGCATATATATTTTTCATATAATTGTTTTTTTTTTTTTTTTAGTTGAAGAGTTATTTTATTGTTTTATTTTAAGAGATATAAAATTAAAAAAAAAAAAAAAAAAAGTTTCATTTTTGATATGATATAATATTAGGAAGATGAACATTTACACTTCGTTTTACCAACTACGGAATTTAGCCATTTTATGTTTTATATGTTTGCATTATATGTTAAGATTGTTTAATTAAAAAAAAACCCGTCGCAACGCGCATGGCTTTTGTTACTCCTTGAACGTTAAAATAAATGTACTAGATATCTAGCTTGATGAAAAATAGTACCGTATATGAAGTTATGAACCAATAGCAAGGGTTTGCTTTGTAGGGTGAGAGTGAAAGCATAATAAAAGTCAACTAATTATATATCTATATATTTACCAGGAGGTGGATGTGTCATAATTGTGGTTTAAGAACATGATTACAGAAAAATAATTACACAATGTGTGGTGTATATTGTTGCAGTTACTATTATAACCACTCTTCAAGGCTTAATTACAAAATGTGTGGCGTGTATTCTTGGAATGCACTGTTATAACAACTGTTCATGGCTTCCCCCATCTTCACAGCCCTAGAACCTTCATTCTTCAGACCAAAGATATTTCCTCATCTCCTCCTAGAAAATTCCACTAACCCTCATTTCATCTTTTTCCCACCCAAACCCTTACACCCACATATCCTTCTCAAAAAATCTCGACACAATCCATATACACCCCAGAAAATCCTCATCAAACAAGAGTTTCCAGATCCATAACAAATGGTTTAAACCATGACCCTGATTCACCAACAATCGATCTCAATATAAAAATGCCCCAAATTTTTGGGTTTCGTTTTACTGATACAAATCAACAATAGCAAGGAAAACAAAAAATTAAGATGAATATCAGAAATTACCTTTCAACAACATAGACACTAATCGGCTTCTTATTAACAGGTCTATAATTTTATTTTATTTTTAATTTTTTCATCTTAATATGATTAGAATAACACGAAAATTGACTCAACTACTTTATTTAGTTTTTATTTTCGTTTGTTTTTGTTGTTGTTTGTAGGTGGTTTGGAGGTTAAAGATGTATGGATCGATTGAATCTTGATAACAAAGATTGAAGGGTTGTCTTAAGGTTTTCTTTCTTTTTTCTTTTTTTCTTCTGTTTCTTAACTTTAAGCACAAAATAGCGGGGGTGTTTGGAATAGCTTATTATTTGATCTTATCTGAATATTGTAAAGTTGCCGCTTATTTAAATCCACGGTCTCAACTTTAATTGCTGTTCATCTATAAAAATTTAGGCGATGTTTGGATCAGCTTATTATTTGGGCTTAAGAGCTTCTATGAAAATTCGAAAAAGCTTATGCCTTATTTAGATCCATTATCCCAACTTGATATGCTCATAAGCCAAAAAAATAGCTTATAAGATTTTCGCAACTGAAATAAGGCCATAAGTCCGAAAAATAAGTTAATCCAAACATCCCCGTAGTCTTTTCCGTAAGTACATATAGGTGGACAAATTCGTGAATAGGCAAAATAAAAAAATGAAATTCCAGATTGAATTACATCTACTATAGTTATTCCTGATTTTTGTAATTCGTATATTGTTATGATTGTTGAACAACAGTAATTATGTTGATTATCTTGGTGTGCAGGTCGAAGCTCCCAAGAAGAAGGTCAACAAATCGAACATACATGTGTCATAGGTAGTTTCTGGGGCAACGCTACCTGCAAATGCGCATAAGGCAGTGGAAAGGAGTTTCACATGTTGCTGCAAAATCATGTTATTGAAGAAACCAGGTGCGAAAAGAATGTAGTGGAATCCTATGTCTGTTACATGAGGAACAAGGTATAATTCTAATTTACTTGCTTTATTACATCTTATATATCATGATATATTCGAAATTCCGACCAAAAAATATGATTACATCAGCATAAAACTCATATAAAAGATATTGAAGGTATTCTAAACAAATCTTCCGATTATTTTGTATACTATAATCACTCAAAACAACGCATTGCTAAACACCCCTTTACTCAAACAAACTGATATGATATTGTCTGTTATATGGTGTTGGTTGTTGCAGAACAAGGCTAAAGTTCTTGCGCTATAGGGACATACCGATACACTACTACACAAACTGGTTTTTCCCACGGAAATGAAACTGTGTGAAATTTCACACGGGATACCTACAAATTACACACCAAATTGTTGACCAAATTTTGGTGGGAAATATGTAGTAAAATTCTCACGGATTTCCCACTCTTTACACACTAAATTGTTGACCAAGTTTTTGTGTGAAATCCGTCGCAAATTTCCCACAAATTTGAGACCATATTCACAGTATTTATGTTTATTAGACATCCGTGGGAAACTTGCGGCACATTTCACACATATTAGCCACGACCAAAAGTATGTGGTAAATTTTAGCTCCATTACTCACGGATTTCACACGGTCTTTTTTTATAAAGTAACTATTTAACCGGTCTATGGGAAATAGGTGTGTACTTTCCCACAGATTACCTACCAATTTAATAAATCCATGGGAAATACGTGTGTAAATACCCACAGATTTCTCACATAAAATATCGTTTTTATATTTTGTCTACTTAAACATTCTCACATTTCTTAATATGTCTTCATACGTGTTTGTTAATTATTATAACTATTTATGTCAGTATCACAAGTGTATGTGTAGGTTTAGGAATAATCTTTTTTGTGTAACAAACCATTATATATATGTGCATATCTACACGTATATGTTCCGTATGCTTGTTTATAACCTTCATTGTATCTATAGATGTTTTATATCTAGGTATATCGATGTGTATATGCATGAACGTGTAACTATATCAAAAAAGTAAAAGAAAACGATTATGTCCGTGGGAAATATGTGTGTACTTTCCCACAGATTACCTACTAATTTAATAAATCAGTGTGAAATACGTGTGTGATTATCCACAGATTCCCATAGAAAATATCATTTTTAAATTTTTTCTACCTACACATTCTCACATTACTTAATATGTCTTCATATGTGTTTGTAGTTTCATATTATATGTGTTTGTTAATTAATATAACTGTCTATGTCAATGTCACAAGTGTATGTTTAGGTTTAGGAATAATCTTTTTGTGTAACAAGCCATTATATGTGTGTGCATATCTACACCTATATGTTCCGTATGCTTGTTTATGACCTTCATTATATCTATAGATGTTTTGTATATAGGTATATCGATGTGTATATGCGTGAACGTGTAACTATATAAAAAAAGTAAAAGAAAACGATTATGTCCGTGGAAAATATGTGTGTACTTTCCCACAGAATACTTACCAATTTAATAAATCCGTGAGAAATACGTGTGTAAATACCCACAGATTTCCCACAGAAAATATCATTTTTATATTTTGTTTACTTATGCATTCTCACATTACTTAATATGTCTTCATATGTGTTTGTAGTTTCATATTATATGTGTTTTGTTAATTAATATAACTATTTATGTCAGTATCACAAGTGTATGTGTAGGTTTAGGAATAATCTTTTTGTATAACAAACCATTATATGTGTGTGGATATCTATACATATATATTCTGTATGCTTATTTATGACCTTCAATGTATCTATATATGTTTTGTATCTAGGTATATCGACGTGTATATATATTAATGTAACTATTTATGTCAGTATCACAAGTGTATGTTTAGGTTAAAGTATAACTTTTTTTTTGTAACAAACCGTTATATATTTGTGGATATCTACTCGTATATGTTCCGTATGTTTGTTTATGACCTTCATTGTGTATATATATGTTTTGTATCTATCTATATCGATGTGTATATGTGTGAACGTGTAACTATATCAAAAAAGTAAAAGAAAACGATTATGTCCGTGGAAAATATGTGTGTACTTTCCCACAGATTACCTACCAATTTATTAAATCCATGAGAAATACGTGTGTAAATACCCACATATTTCCCACATAAAATATCATTTTTTGTATTTTTTATACTTACACATTCTCACATTACTTAATATGTCTTCATATGTGTTTATAGTTTCATATTATATGTGTTTGCCCATTAATGTAACTATTTATTTCAGTTTCACAAGTGTATGTGTAGGTTTAGGTAAAACCTTTTTGTGTAACAAACCATTATATGTGTGTAGATATCTACACGTATATGTTCTGTATGCTTATTTATGACCTTCATTGTATCTATAGATGTTTTGTATCTAGGTATATCGACGTGTATATCTATTAATGTAACTATTTATGTCAGTATCACAAGTGTATGTTTAGGTTAAAGTATAACCTTTTTCTGTAACAAACCGTTGTATATTTGTGGATATCTACACGTATATGTTTTGTATGCTTGTTTATTGTAACACCCCCAATTCATGGATGCAGCGGAATTCGAACTGGGTGTTACTCGACGGCACAATAGTCACAATAATAGAAAACGAACTCCAATTGAGTCGTTTTAAAAGATTTATCATTCAAATTATATAAATATCAGAGATTACAAAATGAGGTCCCAAATGGTTCCATGTTTACAATTTATATTAAATGAGTCTTTGAATGATAATAAAATTTATAGCCCTCTTGAGTATCCGTGCCCTTCCGTGCCATCCTTGATCGCCATGAACCTGAAATACATGCTTGAGAGGTCAACACAAAGGTTGAGTGATATTCATAGAGTTTGTTAAATCGTTTGAACACAATATGTTGGTAGTGTGAGCTACAGACTCACACCAATGTTTGGAAAACAAAACAGGCAGGCTACGTTATTATACGCCAATAAAATGTATTATACACTAAGCTTATGACACCAAAACGTTAACGTGTACCAATATCGATCGGCAGATTTATCCCGGTAGGTACTTTGCTAACATACCTAAATCTCAAATATTAGTGCATTTGTTTGAACTTAGTCAATACAAATGGGATTCGTCAATCCCAATAGGCCTATTCACAATATGTGCGCTCACTATTGCTAGTGATTAAATGGTTCATAATAAGGGATCTCGGTTTAGCAAGGTTGGTACTTAGTGATAATAAAACAATCAGGCAAGCATACAATTTAAAAACATTGTGCTCGGTTAAAATAGCATGTATTCCCCCCAAGGGTTTGTAAAACAATTAAGTAATGGAAAATGGGGCTATGAACTCACCTTAAGTAAGATAGCAAGTAATAAATGTAACGGTTGAATCGTGAAGGTTTCTACCAGCAACCTATAATCGAATGTTGCGACTTAGGATCGGAGTAAAGAATATGAATAAGTGCCTATATATATATATATATATATATATATATATATATATATATATATATATATATATATATATATATATATATATATATATATATATATATATATATATATATATCTAGCATTTAGTCCATGATGTGGTATGATGTATATTGTAAGTCTTAGAAAGAAAAGATTCATGAAACATGTATGTTTTATATATCGTTTACTACCGTTCGGGCCGACATAATTCAGAAGTCATGTTAGTAAGCATTCGAGGAGCCAGGACACTTTAATTCGTAAATCCACAACTCATCTCGACGGCTTACATAATGAACTCCTCACATGAGGCTCCCTACTATTGTAGTAGTTGATAAAATATATAGATATAAGTTTTGATCCGAAAAGTTACATATCCGATATTTGTATAAACTTAGGAAAGTTTATTAGTACATGAAGATTGTTATTAGGGGAAGTTTCATAAGTCTTGTATGACCATTTTTTATTTGTAATAACTTATGGCTCTTTTAAGTGAAGTAGATCCAAATTGTTTGTTCAAGTTATCGCCAATTCCTTGTTTCTTGTTTACGCCTAAGTAAGCTTACATGGTCATTTCGTCATGGCCTTGCCATGACCTTTGGTCCTTGTTCCATGGTCATGAGACTCAACCTTGGCTCTAGCCATGGTGGTGGTCTTGATTATAGGTCATAAGACCTCTTGTTCCTTTTAAAGTATAACCATAATATAGTGACTTATATATATGTAAATAGATGTTAAGAAACTGAGAAAATATCTCACTCAGAAAGCGTTTTCAAGGCTCGAGATTCTATTTTCCTAAACAAAAACGTGATTCCGGACAACTTTCGTGTTTTAACTTTTTCATGAAATGGACCAGAAATGCCTCTTTTTGCGTGTTTTAGGTTCTGTCACAGAAACTATTTTGACAGTTTTGCCGGAAAGTTTTGGAAACTTCAAATCGCCATAACTTTTGACTCGTATACTCGTTTTAGGTGGTTCAAGTTGCTACGGTTTCCTTGTTAGGTCCTCTACTACAATATGTAATAATCCAATATCATATTTTTACCATTTTGATCTGGTCTTACCAAGAAAGTCATTAGTTTACTTGTTTTAATAACTTATCTTAACAATCAATTACAATAACTTGTTTTGCTTATTTTTATACATCATGGACATGCATACAAGACATAATATAGCAAGAATAATATGTAAATAACATGAACATGATTATTTAACAAGAAGCAAGTTAGGGTTTGGTTTACAACTTGTGGCTTTCAACAAAGAAAGGAAAGTAACTAGTAAGGATAGGACTTTGATAGATTTGCTTCAACCCACTTCACTTCATGCAATCTTTCTACTCTTGTAATCTTGAAAGATGAATGATGAAGGTTGAGGTGACTTGAGTGGATTCAAACTCAAGAGAAATCACCAAGTATATGAGGTTTGGAAGTAGTTTGATGAATCAAAACCAAACTAGTGTTTCTATGTTGTTGTAGCACTTGATTCTTGCATAGAATTGGAAGTAAATGAGCTAATGAAAGGGTGTTGGTGTGTGTGTGATATGGTACAGCCAAGGAGGGGAGAGGGGGGGCTTTTATAGGAGCTTGAGGAGGTTAGGAAGGTGTATAGGAAGGTGCATTGAGGAGGTGCAAGAGTTTAGATATTATGGAAGCTTAGTTGATAAGTTACTTACACATGCATGCTACCTAAAGTCCTCAAGACTTATCACAAGCCAACAAGGCTTGTAATAGCCACAATACACGTTTATATGGGATAAGGGGTGACTAGATGATAAGTCTTGATGTTATCTTGCTTACTTTGTGTGTTTTGGCTCCGTAAAATGCTAACCGTAAATGATTAAGCCACAAAACGTAAAATCGGGTATCGTAAAAATACGAAACTTGGAAGAATGGTTAAACATGTCATAATACTCCATAATAAAATATAAAATGAGTGGTAGGTTCCATTGGGGTGGTAAAACCCTGCTAAAACTGGAAACACGGGTGTAAAACGCGTAATACGTAAAACGTACGAATATTGCGTAAAATTGAGAAAAGTAAAATGTTACTTTTCTAATAGGATAATATTGATTTAAAATGACTTATAATGTCTAGACTGGGCTCAGTCTAGTGTCGGTTGGTATTAAATGTCTTTTAGACATCAAACCGTAAGCCTAAAAATCAAGGAATGACTTATAAAATCAAGGAATGATTTTTGGTCAATGGAGGAGGGAAAAATATGTTGACTTTTTCTAATAAGTTGAAAACTCAAATCGTCTTAGAAACGCGGTGCAGGTATAGGCTAAGGTTACGGCTGAGTAAAAACACTTAAAACTGAAAATTCCAGTTTTTCACGGCCGAGGTTTATTTTGGTCATGTTTTTCTCAGTCATGATTTATTCTCAAATAAATCATGAGTGTGTCAAACATTTTTCTGATACGGGGAAAATTAACGCGACCGAATTTCGTTGTGCGTAGAATTTCTGAATGACGTTTTACCCTAAAACGTGTAATTCCTTAATAACTTTCACGAAAATGATCTGATGAATGTCAAACATTTAATTTGCCATGGAAATGATTTATCACTCGAGAATATGAAATAAAAATCAACTTTCGGGAAAATTTCGGAAAGAAATGAATAGTAAAAATGAATAGTAACATGAATAGTAAAAGTGAATAGTAAATTTCCGGGAATAGTAATTAACCTGAAATTGCGAATTGTTACAGTCTCTACCCCTTACGGGGAACTTCGTCCCGAAGTTCTATCTGTGTTATATGTTGGAGTCGTGTCGATGAAGAGGTGTGGTTACTTATTAGGACTAAAGTCTGGGATTACCGGTGATGTAGTTTGATTTGTCATTTCAGTGTATGGTGTAGGGTGAGGCTTACTTTTATGTAGGAAAGGTATGGTAATAGTCGAATATCAAAGGAAATTGATATAGCAGTCGAATATTAATAGGAATTGAGATAGTAATTGCAATCATAGCCTAGTGGGTAATCGGTTGTTGTACCTAGTGTTTATTGACTTCATACCTATGTTATTTCGGATACAAATAAGCCCACTTGTTTATAATTCTTTATTTACATAGAGAGGCATCCCAAACAATGTAAGTAAAGGAATATAAACTTATGCTTCGGTGATTTACAATTTTTTATTTAAATGAAGAGGCATCCCAATCCATTCAAATAATTATAAATCATCCTACTTAAGAATTCCCAACACAACATTCACAATTAGCTAGTGAGTTACAAGGTAGTGTATTATGAGATGATACTAGTGTTCCAAAAGTACAAGACGAATATTCAATCTTGTAAAGCTGGTGAGGGTGCTTGTGGTGTAATTAAGGATGATTTGAGCTTTAAAAGTGCATCAAGATCTGTTAATGAGCTTGTGTTTGTAACGGTTGTGAAGATAATGATGTGATATGTTGATGAACAAAAGTGTGTAGTGTATGCTTAACATTAATATTCTTAGGCATAGATGTTGAGTTTGCTTTGAAAACCTTAAGAGATTTTAAAGGTTTATGATGGAATGGTATCCTTAGGACCTAAACAGGATAGTACTTCTATGGGATGAAGAGAATAATTGATAACTATCCCAAGATAGTAGTTCGGATTATCTCATAAATGAAAAATTTCAAGAATGAATTTAGATCATACAAATAAGGTGTTAAGATCTTGCTGAGTGGTAAGGCACTATCGTGTCTCTAGATTGTTTTAATGTACTCTGGTGGTTTATCGTGTTCATGTAGGAAATCAATCTAAACATAACCCTAGTACAACTATTCTCAGTATTTGAAAATTTTAAGTCGAATATAGTTAGTCAGACTATATTCCACTGTCCCTAGGTTAAATATAGGTGACTAGTCTATATTTAGCCAAGGTTCGATAAAATTTTCAAATACCTAAATTAGGTATACTTGTGATATGTCCGTTGCTTTCGGGAAACTGTCCACTAAACAAAGGCGATGTCAAACCCTTAAGTTGCAAGTCCCGTCCATACAAGACTTGTAACGTATGTTTTCATATTCCATTGCATAGAAGATAGTAAGGGTAGGTACGTATGGAAAGGAAGTTTTAAGTAGTTCTAAAATAGAACATACTTGGCTAGGATCACGAACTTTTAATAATGAAGGTTTCATAAGAAAACTTTGATGAATGTAGAGCTGAACTTCAGCTTTTGTAGGTAATGGATTTGTTTGTCCTTTAGAAATCTCATATTTCTTATTTAGAAATCGATAGGTTGTGACGGGTTTTTGATATCATATGAAATGATATTGATGATGTGATGGAATAATTCTAGAGACCATTGCGCAAAACACAATGTCTCGGAAGTAGGTTAGACCATTGTGCAATTCACAATTTCTGGGAAGTAGGTTAGACCATTGTGTGACTCAAAACATTTGAGAAATGGTTAAGACCATTGTATAATACAATGTCTTGGAAAATAGGAAAGACCATTGCAATCAGTTACAATGTCTTGGACATAAAATGTTGGAGTAGGAACATGATTGGGAGAATGTGGTTGTGTCGTAATGCCCTAGAATAGGCATAGGCATATATGTTTAGTCCATTGTTTAGATAAATGATTGAAAATAAACCGAGTTTATATATATATCAATATACTAATGCTTACGGGGAAATGCTCAAAATGGGTATATATGAATATACTAATATGTTTGTGAAGCATAACATGCTTACTAAGTCCATAATCGTCTGGAGGATGGAAGACACGGAGAGCGGAAGGCTATAAAATGTTTTTGTTTGTGATTGTAGTTATAGTTTAGGTCTCAATTAGACCCGTTTCTCTATAACCATGGCTCTGGTACCAATCTGTAACACCCCCAATTCATGGATGCAGCGGAATTCGAACTGGGTGTTACTCGACGGCACAATAGTCACAATAATAGAAAACGAACTCCAATTGAGTCGTTTTAAAAGATTTATCATTCAAATTATATAAATATCAGAGATTACAAAATGAGGTCCCAAATGGTTCCATGTTTACAATTTATATTAAATGAGTTTTTGAATGATAATAAAATTTATAGCCCTCTTGAGTATCCGTGCCCTTCCGTGCCATCCTTGATCGTCATGAACCTGAAATACATGCTTGAGAGGTCAACACAAAGGTTGAGTGATATTCATAGAGTTTGTTAAATCGTTTGAACACAATATGTTGGTAGTGTGAGCTATAGACTCACACCAATGTTTGGAAAACAAAACAGGCAGGCTACGTTATTATACGCCAATAAAATGTATTATACACTAAGCTTATGACACCAAAACGTTAACGTGTACCAATATCGATCGGTAGATTTGTCCCGGTAGGTACTTTGCTAACATACCTAAATCTCAAATATTAGTGCATTTGTTTGAACTTAGTCAATACAAATGGGATTCGTCAATCCCAATAGGCCTATTCACAATATTTGCGCTCACTATTGCTAGTGATTAAATGGTTCATAATAAGGGATCTCGGTTTAGCAAGGTTGGTACTTAGTGATAATAAAACAATCAGGCAAGCATACAATTTAAAAACATTGTGCTCGGTTAAAATAGCATGTATTCCCCCCAAGGGTTTGTAAAACAATTAAGTAATGGAAAATGGGGCTATGAACTCACCTTAAGTAAGATAGCAAGTAATGAATGTAACGGTTGAATCGTGAAGGTTTCTACGAGCAACCTATAATCGAATGTTGCGACTTAGGATCGGAGTAAAGAATATGAATAAGTGCCTATATATATATATATATATATATATATATATATATATATATATATATATATATATATATATATATATATATATATATATATATATATATATATATATATATATATATATATATATATATATATATATCTTGCATTTAGTCCATGATGTGGTATGATGTATATTGTAAGTCTTAGAAAGAAAAGATTCATGAAACATGTATGTTTTATATATCGTTTACTACCGTTCGGGCCGACATAATTCAGAAGTCATGTTAGTAAGCGTTCGAGGAGCCAGGACACTTTAATTCGTAAATCCACAACTCATCTCGACGGCTTACATAATGAACTCCTCACATGAGGCTCCCTACTATTGTAGTAGTTGATAAAATATATAGATATAAGTTTTGATCCGAAAAGTTACATATCCGATATTTGTATAAACTTAGGAAAGTTTATTAGTACATGAAGATTGTTATTAGGGGAAGTTTCATAAGTCTTGTATGACCATTTTTTATTTGTAATAACTTATGGCTCTTTTAAGTGAAGTAGATCCAAATTGTTTGTTCAAGTTATCGCCAATTCCTTGTTTCTTGTTTACGCCTAAGTAAGCTTACATGGTCATTTCGTCATGGCCTTGCCATGACCTTTGGTCCTTGTTCTATGGTCATGAGACTCAACCTTGGCTCTAGCCATGGTGGTGGTCTTGATTATAGGTCATAAGACCTCTTGTTCCTTTTAAAGTATAACCATAATATAGTGACTTATATATATGTAAATAGCTGTTAAGAAACTGAGAAAATATCTCACTCAGAAAGCGTTTTCAAGGCTCGAGCTTCTTTTAAGCTAAACAAAAACGTGATTCCGGACAACTTTCGTGTTTTAACTTTTTCATGAAATGGACCAGAAATGCCTCTTTTTGCGTGTTTTAGGTTCTGTCACAGAAACTATTTTGGCAGTTTTGCCGGAAAGTTTTGGTAACTTCAAATCGCCATAACTTTTGACTCGTATACTCGTTTTAGGTGGTTCAAGTTGCTACGGTTTCCTTGTTAGGTCCTCTACTACAATATGTAATAATCTAATATCATATTTTTACCATTTTGATCTGGTCTTACCAAGAAAGTCATTAGTTTACTTGTTTTAATAACTTATCTTAACAATCAATTACAATAACTTGTTTTGCTTATTTTTATACATCATGGACATGCATACAAGACATAATATAGCAAGAATAATATGTAAATAACATGAACATGATTATTTAACAAGAAGCAAGTTAGGGTTTGGCTTACAACTTGTGGCTTTCAACAAAGAAAGGAAAGTAACTAGTAAGGATAGGACTTTGATAGATTTGCTTCAACCCACTTCACTTCATGCAATCTTTCTACTCTTGTAATCTTGAAAGATGAATGATGAAGGTTGAGGTGACTTGAGTGGATTCAAACTCAAGAGAAATCACCAAGTATATGAGGTTTGGAAGTAGTTTGATGAATCAAAACCAAACTAGTGTTTCTATGTTGTTGTAGCACTTGATTCTTGCATAGAATTGGAAGTAAATGAGCTAATGAAAGGGTGTTGGTGTGTGTGTGATATGGTACAGCCAAGGAGGGGAGAGGGGGGGCTTTTATAGGAGCTTGAGGAGGTTAGGAAGGTGTATAAGAAGGTGCATTGAGGAGGTGCAAGAGTTTAGATATTATGGAAGCTTAGTTGATAAGTTACTTACACATGCATGCTACCTAAAGTCCTCAAGACTTATCACAAGCCAACAAGGCTTGTAATAGCCACAATACACGTTTATATGGGATAAGGGGTGACTAGATGATAAGTCTTGATGTTATCTTGCTTACTTTGTGTGTTTTGGCTCCGTAAAATGCTAACCGTAAATGATTAAGCCACAAAACGTAAAATCGGGTATCGTAAAAATACGAAACTTGGAAGAATGGTTAAACATGTCATAATACTCCATAATAAAATATAAAATGAGTGGTAGGTTCCATTGGGGTGGTAAAACCCTGCTAAAACTGGAAACACGGGTGTAAAACGCGTAATACGTAAAACGTACGAATATTGCGTAAAATTGAGAAAAGTAAAATGTTACTTTTCTAATAGGATAATATTGATTTAAAATGACTTATAATGTCTAGACTGGGCTCAGTCTAGTGTCGGTTGGTATTAAATGTCTTTTAGACATCAAACCGTAAGCCTAAAAATCAAGGAATGACTTATAAAATCAAGGAATGATTTTTGGTCAATGGAGGAGGGAAAAATATGTTGACTTTTTCTAATAAGTTGAAAACTCAAATCGTCTTAGAAACGCGGTGCAGGTATAGGCTAAGGTTACGGCTGAGTAAAAACACTTAAAACTGAAAATTCCAGTTTTTCACGGCCGAGGTTTATTTTGGTCATGTTTTTCTCAGTCATGATTTATTCTCAAATAAATCATGAGTGTGTCAAACATTTTTCTGATACGGGGAAAATTAACGCGACCGAATTTCGTTGTGCGTAGAATTTCTGAATGACGTTTTACCCTAAAACGTGTAATTCCTTAATAACTTTCACGAAAATGATCTGATGAATGTCAAACATTTAATTTGCCATGGAAATGATTTATCACTCGAGAATATGAAATAAAAATCAACTTTCGGGAAAATTTCGGAAAGAAATGAATAGTAACATGAATAGTAAATTTCCAGGAATAGTAATTAACCTGAAATTGCGAATTGTTACATTTATGACCTTCATTGTATCCATAGATGTTTTGTATCTAAGTATATCGACCTGTATATGCATGAATGTGTAACTATATCAAAAATGTAAGTTGTATATGTGAAAAGACCATTGTCCATATATGAACGTTTATTTACACATAAGGTAAGTTGTCTTTTAAAGGAAAAATAAATTATAAATGGATTTGAAAACTAATTCCTAACCTCAACTATAAATATAAAGCTTATTGTCTTTCAAAAAGAATTTTGTATAACATATATGTGTAAACATGTGCTATATGAAGTTATAGACCATTAAATATATATGAATGGCTATATATGCGCATTATAAGTTGTTGTTTAACTTTACTTTATTTCATACCTCTATATGTAAGAATGTGTATATTTGTGAATGTGTAATTGCGGCAAAAACATAATAATGATTAGTCATATGTTCGGTAACAATGTATAACACAACCATCATTACTCGTAAACTCTTTTAGTAGCAATATTGTTGTATATTTTTGTTAATTGTTTACTAAATATGTAATTAGATATACTTGCAATTAAAAAACACATTGGCATTTTAACAAACATACTAATGCAACTAACAAAGAAAAATAAACTTTTAAGAAGATGGCATATTTCATGACATTTTGCAAAAACATATCTCAAATACGGAGTACAAATTTTATACTATATATGAATGACTCTTTAAAGTTGTGCCAAAATCCATTTTACTTGTGCAATATCTTTTTTCTATACATATATATTATTTTTGTAAGGGAAGCATTTTCACCCTTGGATTAATTTACAAGGATTGCCACCATGGCACTTTTAATGGGCAAGATGATAGCACAACAAAAACAAATTCAATCTCTTCCTCTCTTTGTTGTACTACCATTTTACCTCATCACTCTCACACACTAAAAAAAAAAAAAAAAAAAAAAAAAAAAAAAAAAAAAAAAAAAAAAAACCTTCATCTATTACTCCCACGGCCACCGAACCACCCACTACAACCACCGGACCCCCCACTTCGACCATCGTAGACCACGTACAGACACATACTCGTACCAACACCACAAGTCACCGTAGCCCACGTACAAGCACCCACGTCGTTGAACTGGACACTCGAACCATGATCCATCTTTGTTAGATCTTGGATTCATCAGTGTAGATCTATGTACGTACCTGGATATGCGTATTTCGATGTGGCATTTCTTTATTATTTTATAATCAAATATTGTTTTGCTGGTGTTGTGTATGTAGGATTGAAGTGTTGAATATGTTATAGTTGGTTCAATCATGTTGTGGTTTGTTTATAAGAGGTATTAATTTTAGATCTAAATAGATTTAATGTTTCTTTTTGTTGGCTTTTAATTTTGGGTTTGTTCACTGTTTTTGTTTTGGTGTTGTATTTGTTATACACAGGTTCTTGAAGGTGCCTACATGTCTAAGATGGGGTGTAATAAAGACCATGGATTATGAAGACCAAAGAAAAAGAAAAGATTATAAGTTTTGTAATCTTAGAAAACATTATATAATGTAATGTTTATGGTAATGGGTTGATTGAGCATATTTGTAAGTAATATGTGTTTTAATGGTATATAGCTGTTATTAAATAACGACTATATGTTTCGTACAAATAATTTTTTTTTTGGAAATTTGTGGTAAAACAAATCGTTGGAAAATTGTGGGAAAAAAAACCACGGATATGTGTTAAAAATGGCTACTAAAAACTGTGAGAAATTTTGTGAGAAATTTGTGGGAGAAATTGTAGTGTGAAAATCGTTGGAAAACTGTGGCAAAGAAACCACTGATATGTTTGGAAAATGGCTACTAGAAACTGTGGGAAATTTCGTGAGAAATTTGTGGGAGAAATTGTAGTGTGAAAATCGTTGGAAATCAGTGGCAAAAAAAACCACGGATATGTGTAGAAAATGGCTACTAGAAAATGTGGGAAATTCGTGAGAAATCTGTGGGAAAATTATAGTGTGAAAATTGTTGGAAATCAGTGGCAAAAAAACCACGGATATGTGTGGAAAATGGCTACTAAAAACTGTGAGAAATTCGTAAGAAATCTGTGAGAAATTAAACCCACGGATTATCCACGGTAATATTTGTGGGAAAATAGTCAACGCCTGTGGGAATTCTCGTGGGAAAATATTTACCCACGGGGTTTTTACACACGGAACCAATCCGTGTGAAATTTGTGGATAACAGCCGTTTCACACTGATTTTCTCACGGATTTGGTTGTGGGTAAAACTAGTTTTTGTAGTAGTGATAGCGTGGATCTGCTATTGCGATCTCAAAATGTATTGTATAGTTTCACGACGAACTCACTCTTCATTGGCCAAATTATAAGGCTATACTTTAATTCTATTATTGAAATTGAGTTTTTATTTAAAGTTCTCTCATTTACTTATACACTTCGAAATTTAGCATGCAGACAATTTTAATGACCAATCCCAACTATCATTTATGATGATGAAAACGGACACTAAATTTGTTGACTTTTGATGAAATTCTTGCTGATGATATCATTTTTAGTTTTAATGACACATGTTTATCACATGTTGTAATAGGGGCAGAGATTGCTCATGGCGAGAGATGCGTGTTTTTCTTTGACTTAGAACGTTTTGTAGCTTACTTTGTAATGGGTTTATGCTCAATTAGGTTGCTAAATAATTATTGGTTATTGGCTTTTATGCTTATTTTGTTTCAAAATACACATCTTCAACAAAGTTCTTGGCGAGTTGCTTATTTAAAATTGCTTATAAGCCATAAACATATGCTTAAAAAGTAACTTTCAAAATGATTATTCAAACTCTTATTTGTCCCTCAAAAGATCAAAAAGCCATTTTTTATCAAGTATTAACAAAAACCTTCAGATTTGCTTATATACTATATGTAATATTGATGATAAAGAAGAATCTGAAAGTCATTTATGTGAAACAGGAAGCTACTTCAAAGCTACCAGCAGACAAGCCAGTGACACGTAGAGATGCAGAGGGAGTCATTGGAGCTAAGTTAAGAAACGATCCAAACCTGGCCACCCATCCTGGTAGCATTGCAACATCCCTAACTGCGACTACATGGTACGTGCTCACACGAAAAGGTCATTATCCATAACGTACATTAGATTGAAGGAATTGAAAGTAGCTATGAAAGATCTGATAATTAACATTATAAAATGGGTTGCAATGGATAATATCTAGATGTGCTTTATGCGTTTGTTTTTTAAATATGTTATACTTTGGTAATCTGTTGTATAGTGATATTTTTAGAAGCTTATTTCCCGTAAATCAGAGTTCTTCTTTTGTTATACAACTGTTTGATGATGCTCTTAAATGCACAGGATGAAGAAAAAAGAAAAGGAGTACATCAAGTTGCAGGTATTATTCACTGATTTTTTACTATCTTTTTACAGTCTTGACCATATGGCAGTATATTTTATGTTACAAAGGAACGACACTCTCAATCAGGTAGCTGTTCATTGTCACTAGAGAAAATGAAACATTAAATTAGTACATCGTAGTTACATGAAAATGTTCTTGCCTGTAAGATTATGGGGGTGTTTGGCTCAGCTCAAATGCCTATCGTATTATCAAGATGCCATTGACCATATGTATGTGTGTATGTATATTGGGCTGTTTATACATCCTCTTCATGATCTATTGACCCTAAAAATGTAATTGGCTCGCGTTTTAGGTATTCATGCTTGGCCTTGCATTTTTGGTAATTAGTAATGTAATAACCTGTGTTGAGGCAACATGATCAAGATCTCTTTATATTTTAATGATGACAAATAAACCATCGAAACACATAAAATAACAAACGTTAGCTCAAAATCGCCAGAGCCAATGTTTGATCCTGGCACATTGCCCGCGCGTCAACGCGTGGGTGACGCGTCAGGAGTCTGTATGGTTCCGAGCGAATTTTGAAAGTCGGCTTTCCCCTTACCCGACAAATGTGGATCTTTCAATACAGGTATGAATATGTTATGTGCTTAATTGAGAACAGTCGAAACGAGTTTTGGGATTAGAGAGATCCAACTTTTAAAGCACCCATTTACGGGAAAACGCCAACTCATGTTTTCTTGCTATCGCATCTAGCCAAGGCTTTTATAAACTTAGGGAGCTTATTTATTTCACGTAACATCATGTGAAAGCATTCTTATGCTCATATCCCGTGCTTACGTCTTCTCTAATTACGTAACGGGTTTACTCCCTTATTGGTCAAACTAAGTCAAATGTCACTTTGCATAAGCGCATCCTTTCCCACTTGGGTTATGCTTTACATTAAGGCAAAGCACTTAACTTGTTTGAACCAAAGTATTAGTTGAGAACGTCGAGTCGTGAAAAGTCACGAGGTATGAAATTATGGATTCTCGACGTTGTGTTACTTGAATTAATAAGTAACTTATGATTTTCTCAACTTATAATCTTAATTGTCTAAATCTTTTCTTCTTAATGACAATTAGATTATTTTCCTCTTAATTACTTTTCTTAATTATCTTCTTCAACAAAATACCACTTACCTCAAAACCATCAGACCCAATACCACAAAATCTCCCACAATCCTTCTCAAATATCCTTTCCAACATTCCCTTACACCACTTACACAAAAGTGTACCTTTGTCTCTTACACACTTTTAATCCAAGCCATTGAATTCAAATTCAATCCATCTCAACCTTTCATTCTCTTACAACATCACATCTCTTACACATCCATTACACATCTCTTATATTCCTTACACATCTCCAATCTCAATCATCCAATTCAAATTAAACACATCTCAACCACTCATCCAATCTCCTCTCTATTATACCACATGTGTTTAATCTCAACCCTCCATTTCAAACCAAAATCAATCTCAACCCTTAGATCACCCTTCCTCTCCAAGCCAAAGGACACTATGATCTCATCCATCCATTTCAAACCAAAACCATCTCAACCATCCAATCTCTTACAACACATCTTAACCTTCTATTTCAAACCAAAACAATCTTAACCCTCCATCCAACATTTCCCCCCAAGCAAAGGTATATTCCTTTGGAATATTCTCTTTTAAACCCAACCATGGTTCACCTCTTCCAACCATGGTTAGTTCTCAACATACAACCCTAACCCAACCTTGGTTAACCTAACCAACATACTTCTTAACCCAACTATGGTTACCTCTCTACACCCAACCATGGTTATCTCTTAACCTCACCAAGGATGGAACATTCCCTTGTGTAAACCTCTTAACCTAACCATGGTTCATTCTCTATACACTTAACCCTTCTCAACCTAACCATGGTTACTTCTATACATTTAACCCTTCTATACCTAACCATGGTTAAACCTCTAAACCTTTACCCTAACCATAGTTACACCTTAACCCTTCCCTTGAGAATTATTCCATGGCATACTCTCTTCTCTATTATACCATGTGAGGAATACCATTTATACCCCTACCAAATTACCCTTTCTTCTCTTCTACCCTTTGGTATTTGGTTTTCTTATAAACACTTCACAAATGACTTTTCAAATTGGCTATTTGAGTTGGTAAACCTTAGATTGATTAATGTTAAGGTTTAGTGTGAAGTACAATTGGGGGTTTAGCAAGGATAGGTATTTAAATGATCAAAACCCAAACTTTTGAGAAAAAGTTTACAGACGCCTGGAGCGCTGCCCACGCGTTGACGCGTGGGTGACGCGCCGGCCTCGGTAAAATTTTCCAAGTTTGGATCTTGGACTATAAATACCACCCTTGCCTCTTGTATTCCTCACCTCTTGCCAATATTCTTTCTCTCTACATTCTTTCTCTCTAATCCTTTAATTCTATCTCTTGTGTTCTTAATCTTTCACACTAACATCTATTGAAAGAACACTTCTTCTTTGCAAGGGAAGAATCACAAGAACCTAATCCACTCTTGTGATTGTGTCGAGGGTCTTCTTATCTTTACCCTTTCTACTACAATCGAGTCTCTAGGTTAGGTTAGGGCTTGATTAAACAAACTTATATTCATTCAATTGTTTGTAAGGGAAGTCTTGTGTCTTTGTGACCAAGCCTAGATCATTGGGGATCTAGTTGGGGTTTGATACTTCCGTGAGAAGTTTTGGTAGTGGTCTTGGTGACCCATAGGTTAAGTCGAATCGCGAGATTCTTGAGGGTGGTTTCCGAGGGCGGAATACCGTGGGAGTAGCTCCTTCTTTGTGAGCATCAATATTGTTGAATATTGGTGGAGTGATTTGTAACGGTGTGTAGTCCACCAAAAGGATTATACTAGTGAATAGTATCGGAGTCGTGGATTCGCAACTGGACGTACGGATGGTATAAACCCCCCATCCCGAACCAGTATATATCGTTGTGTTCTTTACTCGCTTTATATACTTTGGTTGTGTTCGTGGTTGTTTGGATTGATTATACAACCACTTGGTTTTCTTTGAGGCTTAAAGCTTTTGAACATCTAAAAAGCTGAAGAAACTGTATTCACCCCCTCCCACTCTACGGTTCTACAACCTGAAGACAAGAGTTGCAATAAAGTGTGAAAAGTAAAATGGACACTTTGGTCGTATATTTTTTTATACTATTGTTGATGTTTATATTGTACTTTTAATGGGTCAAAGTGGTCAGCGAAGTTTATCCAGTTATTTTACATTAATTAAAAATATTTACCCATCTCTTGCATAATTTTGGAGTTAAGGAAATCATAGTGACAACTTGAGAAGTCGAAAAGAGTCTACGAGACCAGTCACCTCAAATATCAACAATGGCCCTCGAAACACAAATGACCCGTTAATTAGTAAATAAGAATGCGCTTTGCATTTAGATAACATATCCAAACATGATCTTTTGCAGCATATACGACGCTTACGGGATTATTAGGAAATGCTGCGAGGAAGTATTTTCCAACAAGTTCTTTTTGGTCGTATAGTTTGGATTCAATACCACGAACGTCAAGAAGGAAAAACATCTCATTCAAGGCCTGCGTGTGAAAGAGCCAAGAAAATCCAATTTTATAAAAAGACATATCTTAGTGTGAAGATGTGAAGAGAGTATCTTTAGAACTTTGTTGCTACATAATAATTCTTTGTAAATGCTTATAGAATATAGTTTGGAACCTCTTTTATAAATTGAGTGTCGAAAGGAAGAGGTGCATGTTTCTGCATCTTTTTGGGTTTTGACCCATTAACATATAATGTATTTATTAGAAAGCTTTAGTACTAAATACTAATTGAATTTAATTGTGCGCCAGGAGGTTCAAACATGTGAATACAATACATTTTAGATGATTTTTTCAAATGTTGGTTCGGAAGGTAACTCCATTTTTGGTAACATAGGTTTTGGGTGGAAGGAAAGGCTCTCGAAGGAAGGAAGCTTTGTCAACCCATACATGAACTTGAGATAAAAAAACAAAAGCCAAAAACTCCGCCGCAACGCGCGGGTTTCCCCGTTCGTTCAATAGTTTAAAACTCTAAATCAATTGTAGTTGCTCTACCTAACACTTCTCCTGAGATACTTAAAAAATTAATTGTGTTTTATACTTTTAGGTTAGACATTTGACCAACATGATTTTTGTTGCTTTTTAGAATGGGATATCGACTATGATAATCATGAGACACTAAATTTACATGAAATAATTATAAGAGAATGATAGTGGCCCTAATGATGTGCTTAAATTTACCAAGATTTTCAAAACCGAACAGGACATCAACAACTTTTCATTCGGTTCTTGGTTTTTTCTAGTTGAATCACTGAACCGGCATTTCTTCCGGTTGAAACAGCCGGTTAGGTTCGCTTTTCAAAGCGTGGAAATTTACGTCTAAACGTACATGCTACCATCATAAATTGAAACGTGAGTTTGGGCATGAAATAAAAATCAGTGATACTTTAAAATTTTCTAAATCACTTCTCTAAGGGATGTGTTGACCGGACGGGGGTGACCCCACCTGTCCCCCTGTCCTTTTCCTCTTTGTCCTTCATTTTTTCAGTACAACACAGTTTTTTGTCAGTTTCTGCTCCGTATTTCTGACAGTTTTAAGCGTTTGACTTATTAAACTTTATATTTTCTGTTCCGCACTTTAAGGTTTATAGCTTTTTAATAAAATAAAATAAAATAAAAAAAAGGGGGGGGGGGGGTTTCGGCTAACAAAAAAGGGGACCGTCCGGTTAACCCATGCCCTTCTCTAATCGAAAATCAAAGTTTGAGGCTTCAGATTAGACTTTTGTGAATTCAAAGTAGACACACGAGTTGCTAATTCACAGTTGAAGGGTTAAAAGGCTAACAAAGTGGACTAAACGAGGGTTAGTTTGGTCATTTGGTTACAAGATTCAATTGTGCACTACATGTACCTTTGAAACGAATATTCCAACTATATAAAACTACTCGTATTTCAGTCGATTCAAATTGATAAATATATAAACTAGTTGCTTGGTATTATAAAACATGTATTGCTAACGACAGTTGTAAAAACCGTAGTTTTGAGAGTTGTTTTACTATAATTAGTCGTGATAAAATAGTTTATTTTAACTTTTAACCGTGTCATTTTTCCTGGTGGTAATGTAATAACAATCAGAAGGGTGTGCAATAAATGTCGTCGTACATAACATCTACTTAAAAGGGGTCACATTTTACTAGTTTTGCATATAAGTACGCATAATATTAAACATGTATGAGTTATATAGTTCAAATTTATATGCAATTTCTTTTTAGTTTACAAGTGTAATAGGACATCTTTGTTATTTTTTTCTAAGGCCACTGAAAAGTACGAGACACCCTGCTAAAAATCATTTACTTAACCACTTGTTAGCAAAATACTTAAAAGTTAATTAAAGCTGTAAAATAGTGATAAAAGTAATAGATGTTGATATTTGGTTAACATCAATGGCACATTACTATACGAAACGTTTATTTGGGTTTTGCTTGATCTCAAAAAAACTAGTGGCCCAATATATGCCTGCTCTTACATTATTTGGAGGTCCAAAAACATGGACGTCCGGTTAACCCATGCCCTTCTCTAATCGAAAATCAAAGTTTGAGGCTTCAGATTAGACTTTTGTGAATTCAAAGTAGACACACGAGTTGCTAATTCACAGTTGAAGGGTTAAAAGGCTAACAAAGTGGACTAAACGAGGGTTAGTTTGGTCATTTGGTTACAAGATTCAATTGTGCACTACATGTACCTTTGAAACGAATATTCCAACTATATAAAACTACTCGTATTTCAGTCGATTCAAATTGATAAATATATAAACTAGTTGCTTGGTATTATAAAACATGTATTGCTAACGACAGTTGTAAAAACCGTAGTTTTGAGAGTTGTTTTACTATAATTAGTCGTGATAAAATAGTTTATTTTAACTTTTAACCGTGTCATTTTTCCTGGTGGTAATGTAATAACAATCAGAAGGGTGTGCAATAAATGTCGTCGTACATAACATCTACTTAAAAGGGGTCACATTTTACTAGTTTTGCATATAAGTACGCATAATATTAAACATGTATGAGTTATATAGTTCAAGTTTATATGCAATTTCTTTTTAGTTTACAAGTGTAATAGGACATCTTTGTTATTTTTTTCTAAGGCCACTGAAAAGTACGAGACGCCCTGCTAAAGATCATTTGCTTAACCACTTGTTAGCAAAATACTTAAAAGTTAATTAAAGCTGTAAAATAGTGATAAAAGTAATAGATGTTGATATTTGGTTAACATCAATGGCACATTACTATACGAAACGTTTATTTGGGTTTTGTTTGATCTCAAAAAAACTAGTGGCCCAATATATGCCTGCTCTTACATTATTTGGAGGTCCAAAAACATGGACGTCCGGTTAACCCATGCCCTTCTCTAATCGAAAATCAAAGTTTGAGGCTTCAGATTAGACTTTTGTGAATTCAAAGTAGACACACGAGTTGCTAATTCACAGTTGAAGGGTTAAAAGGCTAACAAAGTGGACTAAACGAGGGTTAGTTTGGTCATTTGGTTACAAGATTCAATTGTGCACTACATGTACCTTTGAAACGAATATTCCAACTATATAAAACTACTCGTATTTCAGTCGATTCAAATTGATAAATATATAAACTAGTTGCTTGGTATTATAAAACATGTATTGCTAACGACAGTTGTAAAAACCGTAGTTTTGAGAGTTGTTTTACTATAATTAGTCGTGATAAAATAGTTTATTTTAACTTTTAACCGTGTCATTTTTCCTGGTGGTAATGTAATAACAATCAGAAGGGTGTGCAATAAATGTCGTCGTACATAACATCTACTTAAAAGGGGTCACATTTTACTAGTTTTGCATATAAGCACGCATAATATTAAACATGTATGAGTTATATAGTTCAAGTTTATATGCAATTTCTTTTTAGTTTACAAGTGTAATAGGACATCTTTGTTATTTTTTTCTAAGGCCACTGAAAAGTACGAGACGCCCTGCTAAAAATCATTTGCTTAACCACTTGTTAGCAAAATACTTAAAAGTTAATTAAAGCTGTAAAATAGTGATAAAAGTAATAGATGTTGATATTTGGTTAACATCAATGGCACATTACTATACGAAACGTTTATTTGGGTTTTGTTTGATCTCAAAAAAACTAGTGGCCCAATATATGCCTGCTCTTACATTATTTGGAGGTCCAAAAACATGGACGTATATTTTGCTTTCTTTAGATGTTTTTACAATTGCCACTCTCCCACAAATGCAAATAAGAACACCATGCATGATTATTTTGGAGTGCAAAAAAGCAAACGAAACACAATGAATAATATGTAACTATGCAAGTACGTTTTTGAATTCATGTTTTTTTGAACTAGTAACCCAACATAAATGGCTTTTAAGAGAGGTACAAAGTATTTAAACTAAAAAACGAATATGAATGCTATAAATATAACAATAATCATGCAAGAAATTATTAACGCATAGAACTTCAAACGAGACTTTATGAATCAATAAGGTCACTAAATAATTTATTTACTCTTCATGTTGTAAATTAATAATTCAAAATATATTAATACGTGATTACGTGGGTTTATTTGTTAAGTACACAAACGAGTTGCTAGTTCACGCTTGAAGGGTTAAAAAGTTGGAGTAACACAATTAGTTGGCTAATTGAGGGTTAATTTGGTTAAGATTCTTTGTGTACGATGTACCACATGGAGACTTGATATGAATATTCCAAGTACATATAGATACTAAAACTATAAACTAATAAATTGGTATTTAAATTATTTTTAAAAAAAATTAAAAAGTCAATATAAGTAGGATATTTCTAAGGAATAAATATTTATAAATCTATCAAACCAATCTTTATAATATATATTTTTTTAAGTATCAAAATTTTCATTTCTTATTTTACATAAAAACTTATAATAACGTTTATTGTGTGTATCATAAACTTTTAATAATTTCTATTATATGTATTATTATGTTGAGAGATTATGACAAGACATCACTTAATCCTTTTCCGTTCAACAATGTCTCGTTTAAATTATACATGTTACTACCTCTGTCCCATAATTATTGTCCACGTTTGACTTTTGAAGTCTTTATTTTGCCACTTTGACCTTAAATAATTTTATTTGTGTTATATAATACTTGATGAAAATTATACTAATGAAAATACATTTAAAACTCAATCCGTTTACATATTTTGCACCAAGTAATATATATCACAAAAAAAGATATGTACGGTCAAAGTTGAAAGCTAAAGACTAAAAAAGTCAAATGTGGATAATAATTATGAGACGGAGGGAGTATATATTAATCACATATACCATAACCCCCAATTAACTCCTTTTCTCGCACGTAACCTCTAAGCCATCTCCTACAACAAAACCATAAATATGCATCCTTATTGAAAGAAATGGATGTTTGCGGTATCCGTAGTTAAATATATAACGAGTATAATTCAAACGAAACATGTATATATTGAACATAAAGGGATTAAGTAGTATCACGTTATTATCTCACCGTAATGATACACACAAAAAGTTATTAAATGTTTACGATACACACAATATAATTTCTTAGAAGTTCATATGTATAATGGAAAAAAAGTGATACACAAAAACAAATATATTAGTTTGTTTAATACATTTAGAAATGATTTTATTATTATTATTATTATTATTATTATTATTATTATTATTATTATTATTATTATTATTATTATTATTATTATTATTATTATTATTATTATTATTTTTTTTATTATTATTTTTTATTTTTTTTATAATCATCACTTTATTGAAAAATAAATAGGATTTTACAAGAATAAAGTGATACACAAAAACAAATATATTAGTTTGTTTAATACATTTAGAAATGATTTTATTATTATTATTATTGTTATTATTATTATTATTATTATTTTTAAAGTTTTGATGTAAGCTGGATTTTTTTTTGATAGTCAAGTTAACATCGTGCTTGTGATTTTACTTTTTAAATTTTCAAATATGAAAAAAGTAATGATTTAAATCACATTAGAGAGCTAGGTGTGGGATGAACGAATAACACGTTATTCGTCTGCAACCTCAACGCCATCTTATCACTCTCTCAATAACACAACAATAACTAAAATCTCTTCCTAAAAAAAAAAAAAAAAAAAAAAAACACTTATTGGGTCTCACAAAAAACCCCACAAAAAATACCCGCCCACCTAAAAAAAACAATAACACTATTTATTATTGTTTTCTTATAATTATTTACACTAATTACTACCTTTTTTTTCCTCATATATTTCATGGTTGTTCATATACACAAAGTCTATAAAACCAACTAAATAATTATCCTAAACAATCATACGAACTTTTAGTTTTATATTACAATTAATAATGTTGCTTATAAAAATAAGGCAAAGTGCACTTAAAATGTAACTAACTCGATGTTTTATAATCTGTTGTGTAGTCATTTTTATTTTTCTGTATTGTATACATTATATATTTCTATTCTATCTATTGTGTATACTTTGTGACTATTTTACCATTTCATTTATCAACGCATACTCCTATGGATGGGTAAAATGATTAGAAGATACGCACAATAGCCGAAACGTAAAAGTATGATGTGTATAATAAGGAAAAAAAGAAGATTACTGCATAATTAAAAAAAATACACATTAATTATATTTTTTTGAGTTTTGCCTATAAAAGTAATCGTATGACAACGAATAAAACCTAAAAATAAATATATAGGATTACTAGCTTGTTAAGAAATGGTACATGAACCAATACCATGGGCTTGTTTTTGCAGAGTGAAAATTCAACATATATAAAAGTCAACTATTGTTTTTTATAAAAATCAATTGTAATTGATGTTCCTAACACTTCTCTTATAATACTTAGTACTTAAAACCAATGGGCTTGTGGTCTACTGGGCACGTCTTATTCAGTTAAGCGTGTCTAGTGGAGAGTAGTACCGGTTTGGGTGACCAAACCGGGAAGTCCTCCCTTGTGGACCACTGCCCTGTCGGTACGATTTCAAAGTCCTTCAATGAAGGTTTCAACCCACAAGGGTTCGAATCTGGAGAAGGCAGGGTTTACTTCAATTAAGTGTCGTGCCTTCGGGCGGCTTAAGTTGAAGGTTTTCCTCCTATCGGGTTTCAAATTGGACATGGATTTCCCTTGAAAGAAAGTAACCGTTCAAAAAAAAAAAAAACTTAGTACTTAAAAAATAAAAATTATGTGTGACCAAAATGTTTTCTGTTAGAATGACAATGAGATATTGAGCTCCAAAACACAAATCCAAAGTTATAAAACCTAAATTTAAATGAGATTAGACTTTTGAAATTCAAAGTAAACACACGAGTTGCTAGTTCACGGCGGAAGGGTTAAAGGCTAACAAAGTGGAATAACCGAGGGTTAGTTTGGTCATTTAGTTACAAGATTTAGTTGTTGTTTATGAGTTGTGACGAGTAACAACCCGCATTATGTGCCTTGATACTTAATAAAGAGTTACTAAAACTTAACCAAATTCAAACACCACTTACTATAAGTGTAAATAATCGATTAGCTAAAGTTATAACTTGGTCATATTTCCCATAGCAAATTTTGTACTAGAATTCATTATTAAGTATCATCATCTAAGATTCCAAGTATGCAAGTACGTTTTTGAATTCGTGTTTTTTTTGAACAAGTAACCCAACATGGCTCTTATGAGAGGTACATTATATTTGAAAGCAAAAAACGAATATGACAGCTATATATATAACAGTAATCAGGCAAAAAAATATTAATGCATTAGAACTTCAAACGAGACTCTATGAATCAATAAGGCCACCAAATAAATTACGTAGTATTTACTTTACATGTTGTAAATTAATAATTCAAAATATATTAGTACGTGGGTTTATTTGTTTAGTACACAAACGAGTTGCTAGTTCACGCTTGAAGGGTTAAAAAGTTGGAGTAACACAATTAGTTGACTAATTGAGGGTTAATTTGGTCATTTGGTTAATAAATTATAGAAGATTCTTTGTGTACGGTGTACCACATGGAGACTTGATATGAATATTCCAAGTTTCCAAGTACATATAGATACTAAAACTATAAACTACTCGTAACAAATTGGTATTTAAATTATTTTTTTTTTTTTAAAAAAAGTCAATATAAATAGGATATTGTTTAAGGATAAATATTTATAAATGTATGTATCCAACTAACCATTATAAAAGTGCATTTTGCAGGGCTCTATGAGGGCTCTATGAGTATAAAGTTATAGATTTGAAAGTCATATATGAGTATGGATCTAGTGAGAAGAATTAATGAAATGAGAAGAGTGAGAAAAAATTATAGCCACATATTTCAAATAAAGAAAGAGAAATAATAGGAGATGCATCTATTTTTTATGGGTGCATCTAATATTTGTGGTTGTAGTTTCTTCTCATTCTTCTCATCTTAATTATGTTTCTCATTTGATCATAAATCAGTCATATATAATGTTTGTTTTGTATATATGCGTTTGAGAAACCCCACTAAAGGAAGGTTTCCTCATATCTCGTCAATGTGGGTGGTTTCATCATACCCATTTAAGATGGCTATTACCATTCCACCTTTTACTAACACACATACCTATTGTGATTCATAACAATAAACCAACCCTTAATTTCTTTAAGTATAAAAATTTTCATTTCTTATATTATATACAAACTTATAATAACTTTTATTGTGTGTATCGTAAACTTTTAATAACTTCTATTATATGTATTATTACGCTGATATTATGATGTGACACTAGTTAATCCTTTTCCGTTCAACAACGTTTTGTTTAAATCATACATGTTATATATGAATCACATATACTCTAACATAAAATTAACTACTTTTCTCACACCTAACCTCTAAGTCATCTCCTACAACAAAACCATAAATGTGCATTCTTAATTGAGAGAAATGGATGTTTTGGTATCCGTGGTTAAATATATAACGAGTATAATTCAAACGAAACATGTATATATTGAACGGAAAGGGATTAAGTAGTATCACATTATTATCTCACCGTGATGATACACACACTAAAAGTTATTAAATGTTTACGATACACACAATATAATTTCTAAAAAGTTTGTATATAAAATGAGGAAGAAAAAGAAAAGAACAAAGGATACACAAAAACGAATATATTAGTTTGTTTAATTGATGCATTTAGAAATGATTATCTCTATTTTTAAAAGTTTTTGATAGTTTTTATTTTTTTATTTTCTTTTAATTTTTATTTTATTTTATTTTTTAAAGTTTTGATGTAGGCTGGATTTTTTTGATATCCAAGTTAACATCGTGCGTGTGATTTTACATTTTAATTTTTCAAATATGAAAAAAGTAATGATTTAAATCACGTTAGAGAGCTATGGGAGGGACGAATAACACATTATTCGTTTGTCACCTCAGCGCCATCTTACCACTATCTCAATAATGCACAAATACAAAAAAACCAATAACAGTTAGAGATAATTACCAAAATGGCCCGTTGCGTCTAAGCATTTTTAGCCCGATTTTGAAATATTATTGATTTAGCCCGGGTTGCCCTGGGCAACAAGCGTATAGCCAACCGCATGATGACACATGTCCTACAGTTTCATCAAAAATTACAAAAGTTGCCCAAAAAACAGAAAAGCTGCCCCCCAAAAATGACACTTGTTATCATTTGGGTGGCTATACGTTTGTTGCCCAGGGCAACCCGAGCTAAAATGAGAATATTTCAAAATCGGGCTAAATATGCCTAGACCGGGCTATTTAACTATTTATCCCTAACACTTATTGAGTCTCACAAAAAACCCACTAAAAATACCCTCCACTCAAAAATAAAAAATAAAAAATAAAGCCCAAGAAATACCAATAGCGTATGTTGTTGCATTGGCTAAATGCCAGACGGCGGACGGATGGCTAGTTTCATGGTGCAATACAACGTGTTGTTGGTTAACCATTGGTAAAAATTGCATGCCCAATGACACCCACACCAAGCACTCTTATTGGAGATGTAAAAGCTACACTATTTATTATTGTTTCTTCTAATTATTACACTAATTACTACGTACGATTTTTATTTATTTATTATACGCAAACTCTATAAAACCAACTAAATAATTATCCTAAACAATCATACGAACTTTTAGTTTTATCTTACGATTAATAATGTTGCTTATAAAAATAAGGCAAAGTGCATTAACATGTAACTAACTCGACGTTTTATAATTTGTTGTGTAGTCATATTTATTTTTCTGTTTTGTATACATTTTTTTTTTCCAATTTCGTCTATTGTGTATATACTTTGTGACAATTTTACCCTTTCATTTATCAACACATACTCCTATTAATAGGGAAGGGTAAAATGATTAGAAGGTACGCACAATAGTCGAAACTTAAAAATATGATGTGTATAATAAAGAAAAAAGAAGATTACTGCATAATAAAAAAATAAAAGTGACAAATTAATTAAATTTTTTGAGTTTTGCCTATAAAAGTAATCGTATGACAACGAATAAAACCTAAAAATAAAGTATATAGGATTGCTAGCTTGTTGAGAAATTGTATATGAACCAATACCATGGGCTTGTTTTAGAGAGTGAGAATTCAACATATATAAAAGTCAACTAATGTTTTTCTTATAAAAATCAATTGTAATTGGTGTTCCTAACACTTCTCTTATAATACTTAGTACTTAAAAAATAAAAATTATGTGTGACTAAAATGTTTTCTGTTAGAATGACAATGAGATTAGACTTTTGAAATTCAAAGTAAACAACACGAGTTGCTAGTTCACAGCGGAAGGGTTAAAGGCTAACAAAGTGGACTAACCGAGGGTTAGTTTGGTCATTTGGTTACAAGATTTAGTTGTTGCTTATGAGTTGTGACGAGTAACAACCCGCGTTATGTGCCTTGATACTTAATAAAGAGTTACTAAAACTTAACCAAACTCAAACACCACTTACTATAAGTGTAAATAATCGATTAGCTAAAGTTATAACTTGGTCATACTAATATTTCCATAGCAAATTTGTACTCGAATTCATTATTAAGTATCATCATCCAAGATTCCAAGTGTGAATGATATGCAAGTACGTTTTTGAATTCATGTTTTTTTTGAACAAGTAACCTAACATGGCTTTTACGAGAGGTATATTATATTTGAAAGCAAAAAACGAATATGATAACTATAAATATAACAGTAATCAGGCAAGCAAATATTATTGCATTAGAATTTCAAGCGAGACTTTGTGAATCAATAAGGCCACCAAATAAATTATTTACTCTTCATGCTGTAAATTAATAATTCAAAATATATAATACTTGGTTTATTTGTTAAGTACACAAATGAGTTATTAGTTGACTAATTGAGGGTTAATTTGGTCACTTGGCTACTAAACCATTAAAGATTCTTTGTGTACGGTGTACCACATGAGACTTGATATGAATATTCCAAGTTTCCAACTACATAAAGATACTAAAACTATAAACTAGTAATCAATTGGTATTAAATTATTTATTTTAAAAGTCAATATAAGTAGGATACTTTTAAAAGATAATTATTTATAAATGTAATCAAAATCAGAGACGGAGCCAGGAATTTGAATTAAGGGGGGCCGTAAATTATTATATAGTACGAGTAGTAACATACAATTAGTAGATTGTCAAAACTCTTAGTATTCATAAACAAAAAGCCCGAGTTTCATTTTTATTATACATTCAATTCTAGATATGTTACATTAGCAATGACAACTTGTGCCAATTCTATTCCTTTTTCATTGTCTTACCTTTTTAAAAAAGTTTCAAAAAACAATAAGCCTTTTAGTTTAGAAACTACTAATTAGATACAATCTCTAGAGTCCAAACCTTTATGCCACTAAGGAGATACTGTATTTAGTAAGTTTTCTTTAATGTTAACAAGGAAAAAAAAAAACTCAATAGTACTTCAAAAAAATCTATATGCATTGTAGCTTTTTGAGATTTTTACTGTCAACTTAGTACTAAGTGTTGTTTTATGACTTTTATCTCCAATCAAAGATTTGAACAAAATATTTAAGATTTAGGTTTAATATGTCAATTATTAAATGTAAAAGGTGTTATACTACAGCTTTACATTATCTAGGGAACAAAGTAAAAAAACCTTTTTTGGGACCACAAATAAACAATTATGTCGTCTTCCTCATCAAACTAAAAACAAAACACAGTTACACGGTCTCTGTTTTTTATACCTTTGAGGCTTTGATAATAAGCTCATTATTTTATAGAATGAATGTTCTCCACCATAAACACAACCTAAGAGGTAGGCTAGTCAGGCCAGTTGGGGGTGGCCGAGCACCCTCCAACCCCCCACTGGCTTCGTCCCTGACCAAAATAATTATCTTTTATGTATCATAAATTTCTTTTCTTATTATACATATAAACTTTTAATTATTGTATGTATCATAAACTTTTAATAACTTTTATATTTTTTTAATTTTTAACTCATAAACTTTCTTTCTCGCAAAACCCAAATTTACAAGTATAATTATTTGCCGTTATACACCGTCGCTTTGCGCGAATATTCGTCTTGTAAATTACAATATGTTTTAGGTTGGACTTAATTATTGTGAGACCAATTTTTTTAAGAGTCGCCAACTATACTGATTTCAGTTTTGATGAAAGTATTAAAGTTTTGTAAACAAACTACGTATAAATATCATAACAAGAGTGTACCAAGAACTCGAGAAGGGTTTTCGAGGATGTCTGCGAATCACGTTGATTTTTTCTCTATGGTGTAAAATTGTGTCAAATGCCCTAATTTTGTAAAATTCACAATATCCAAATATTCCATATACTACAAGTCTTCTAAGTATTTGTTCTAAGTCAGCCACCTATCATAACTACGATAATAAGATACAAAGCTCTAAAACACATATCCAAATTTGAGTTGAGTTGTATTGGGTTGTCAATTAAAGTTTTTCGTTTTTTGAGAAAAAAGGGAACAATGTATTGGGTTGTTAATGAAAGTAAACACACGAGTTGCTAATTCACAATTGAAGGGTTAAAAGCTAAGGGGGTGGCATCGTAGTCGGTTAAGGGTTCGGCAAGGCTCGGCGTCACTCGGCAAAACAAAACCACCCACTCGGCATGAGCAAATCGGCAATTCAATCGGTAACAATTACCGATTCGGTGTGACAATGGGCATTTAATTTTTTGGACTGTTGCAACATGTTAGGGAGTTACCGTTTGAAGTTTTGTTACATTAAAAAAAAATAAATAAATAAAAATTACCCCCTTTATTTTCTAGGCATCGATCGGCATAACATTGCCACTAAACATATGAACTTAGGCATCCAAAGGCATGAAATTAGTTGGCTAAAGATGATTGACTAATTACAATTATTTTCTAGGCATCATTAGGTATGATTGCCACCCCCTAACAAAGTTGACTAACTCATGAGAGTCAGATTGTCAGAAAGATATGTGCAGTTTGGCATCAATAAATGTTATTGGATTGCCAACTCATCTCACATCCAATAACACATCACAATAGCTAAAACACCACCATAGATATAAATGTTATAGGAACAAGTGAGGTCTAATAACATATCATCAAAAATATTCCACTCACTCACAAAACAAAAGAAAAAAAAAAATTGAGAGAGATGAATTGGCTGGTGATGGACGAATAACATCAAAGGGCAGTGCAATTTGACATGCTATTGTGGTGCCATTAGGCAAAAAAAATCTCAATAACACGCCATTGGTGTGCTACATCCTACAAATGTACGAGTTTATTTGATAAGTGCACAAACGAGTTGCTAGTTCACGCTTGAAAGGTTAATAAGTTAAATACAATTAGTTGACTAATTGAGGGTTAATTTGGTCATTTTGTTACTAAACCATTGAAGATTCTTTGTATTACTACATGGATACTAGAAATGAATATTCCAACTACATAAAAGATACTAAAAAAATGTAACGTAAGCTGGAATTTTTTGATATTTAAGTTAACGTCGTGCGTGTGATTTTGATCGATTGGAAGACTTTAATCTCATTGGATTTGAGTGAAAAAAAAAGAAAAAAAGAAAAAAAAAAAAAAAAAGAAAAGAAATGAACAAGTCAATTTCATTTCACATGTACTTTATTTCTTACGAATTTATTTATGTAAGAAATTTTAAGTTCAAATACGCTAAACTGTATTGAAAATACAAGATGATATTATAGCAAAACTCACGTTTTTATTGAGGCATGAGGTTGATTAAATTATATAAATTCAATGAATTTTGTAAAGTCATTTTGTTTGAATGATAAACAATCAAAAGGTGATTTGAAAATATGGCATTTAGTTCGAAAGTTATAGACAATTTCTCTGGTTTTTTTTTTTTTTTTTTTTTTTTTTTTTTTTTTTTTTTTTCAAAATGCTCAACTCAAGTCGCTATGCTATCAAACCTTTTTCAGGGTTCTAACTGCTATTGCTAATATGCAGGGACGGAACCGGGGGTTTTCGCGGATGCCCGGGACCCTTATGTTTTTAGGATGCAGTGATAATTTGAAAAAAAAAAAAAAAAAAAAAAAAAAAACACTATTTTTTTTTAAACGCATCTTAAATGCATTCGGTCCATCAAAATGTGTTTCTATATTACAGTTCAAAAAAATTTGTGCACACGGTAATTTTCGGTAATGGTTCCGTCCCTGCTAACATGTATAAATATCATACCCATTAATGTTTTCAAACTCTAAACTAACGTTCGTTCAACGAAAACTGGCCTGATCAGTATTGTGTTCATTTGTTCAACTAATTAAAGCTATTAGAGTAAGAACACTATATGAACCATAAATTGTAGCTCCAACTTAGGATAAGACCATCTAATCGTCCCATGTAGACCTTAAGCTTGTCTCGGCTCGTTTACACCACATGTAACACCTTGTTGATATCAAAATATCTCAGCCAAACAACTATACAAAAAATCAGAACTGAATATACTATTTCAACTACAGTTTTTAGCAAATTCAAAATGGAAAATGATAGTTTTGTTTTGGACTAAGAAGTTATACTATTTGAGGCTATTGACGTTGTCAAAATAGAAGATTATTTCCTTACCACTACTTTGGGTCCAATAATATCTAATGCAATGTCGACAACGGGCCCCACAAACTTGGGCCGGCCCACACAAACTTGGGCCGGCCCACACTATTTCGTAAGTTTTGTGCAATTTGCACGTGATAAAGCTCAGTTACCTATCACATCGTAATCAACACGTATCTTGCCCTTTAGTTTAGTGATATTATTCTAAATCCCCTTTTAGATTTGCTCCAATTACATAAAGGACTTGTTTCTTTCACTAGGTTCCATTTATCACCTTTAGACTTGGTTTTCTATTTTAAGTGGAAAGCATAAAGGTATGGTCGTTTAATTGTGATTTTGGTGTTGGAATGAATCTGGAGTTCTGAATTGGATATACGGTATAGATTGGATGATGTCATTATGTTGATTTTCTTAATGGTTTACACATTGTATGCTTGATGATGTCTAGCTAGTTATTCATCCTCATTTCCCTTGTTATGCGGGAGGGTTGCAATTTTAGGTTTTGGGGGACAGATAGTTGGTTGTGAAATGAGTCAAGTTCAGTTGTGTCTATTCCTTAGAAGAGTGGTAATAGGTCCTTCAGTAATGATCCCTATCCTGCATTGCACTTTTTCAAGAACATGTAAGGGATAGTTGCAATGTTTTGGCTTGTGGTGTCAGTTGTCGGATGCGAAATGTAGTTACTACCTCTATCTCAAAATATAAGTCCTGTTTGACTTTTTGTATCGAACTTTGACCTTAAATATTTTTGTTTGTATTATATATCACTTGATGGAAATTATACCAAATAAAAATACATATAAAACACTATCTACTTATATATTTTGCAACAAGTATTATATAATACAACCAAAAATATTTTAGGTCAAAGTTCAATTAAAAAAATCAAACTGGACTTATATTTTGGGACGATGGGAGTATTATGGGATACAATACCTTTAGGAGGAAGGATGGTTTAATAGGTGGGATGAAGCCTTTCTTTGGCTGTTATCTGATTTCAAATGTGTGAGGACGGTTTTCTGTACAAGTTGAATTGGAGTATAACTTGTTGAGAAGGAAATGTGATACTTTTGGAGAATTGGTGATCTCATGAGACATATATAATGTGAATCGCTAATATAATGCCGTTAATTAGTTGAGTCTATTCACTTATCATTTTGGGAGCTTAGGGATTGTCAAAGCATCATTTTGAAGTTGCATGTTCTGTAAATATTGTCATTGATTAGTATATTTTGTTACCGTTTCAACCAAAAAAAAAAAAAATAAATAATAAAAAAAAAAAATTAAGTGATTCATGTTAATCATCATATTACCAATAGATTCATACTTTTTATAAAAGAGCATGAGAAAGAGTATGCGTTAAATTCAAATTTCGCTTCAATCTCTCTTAAAAAAAACCTCCTTTTTATATGAGTTTTATGCATAAGAGATGGATAGAAAATTGCAAATTTCGCTTTGCATTTGTAAAAAATGAAAATACATATAAGTCTCATGGAAAGTGAGAATCCGTCTAAATGGTTAAGTATATTCAATACATATAATGCTTACAGTAGGTTACTACTAATGAGTAGTCAAACGTAAAATCAATAATTTCATAAGAGCATAATCATTTCAATTACAAGTCTAAAACTTTTACTTGTTCATTCCATTACCTCTAACATCAGACAACATTTTTTGATAACTAACCATGTAAATATTATAACTCGTCCGACGAAAAAAAAAAAACCGAAAAGGCTTTTACATAATGAATCACATTTTTAACCACCATCAAATGACCTAGTGGTAAGACGTTTAATCTCTTTACAAATAGTCAATGATTCAAACCTCACTAGATACACATTTGAATTGCTCAAAGAAGGGTTAGAAATAGTCACACGATACTTGAACATTGATAGACCTCATCATGAGTATATAGGTACCGTTTTGTAGCCCTTTGAACTAAAAGGGCATTACTTGTCAACTTCTTAACCATGAGTAGCATAAACATAAAGTATTAAAATCTTCGATTAAATAACACGTACTTCTCGTTTCAGTTAACTTTTTCAAATCCCGAAGTTATTATTACATCCACACTCCATTAATCCTCACTCCTCCACCCGAAGATATTTTCACTCGCATTTTCCATCTCTTCACAATCCTCATCAACGGTACAATTTCTTCACCTAATTCATAGTCTCATTGCATACAACCAGAATTTAATGTGTAAATTGTGCTTATCTGTGTTTTACTATACTCAATATCGATCTATACACATAAACAACATGCTCGTATGCATGCGTTTAAGATTACGTGCTTTATTGTATTCTATGCTTTCATGTGGCTATTATTTTAAGCTTTTTAATAGGATCGGGCTCAAACCTTACATAGTTTCTCTATGTGTGTAATTTCACTCACTCACTCACTCACATATATTTTGAGTACATTCACCCTCACAGCTCACAAGTACACTTGTCGGAGTTCTTCGTGGAAGCAGTCTCCGTACCCTCGGGTTTTCCGGAGTAAGGGTATAATCTGTCTATATTGTACCTCCCCATACCCCGGTCCGGTTGTAACATCCCATTGTACTCAGACCATAATATTGTCCGCACGCCTTCGATTTTGTGGCCATCATTTGAAGACTTCTGACAGGACACCCAAACCATTACTACTTTCACATGAGCACACTTAACTGCGCAATTCCTAAGAACTCCACCTGTAGTAGACCACAAAATGCGTTATATCCTTGTAAGTCGAATGTTATCTTATGAATCAAATATCTCTCTAGGCCACAGCCGATGTGAGATATGCCTAGGGTGTACATTAGGATTGGGTATTGTTATTGTTGATAAACAAGTGACCTTAATTAGTGTAACTTTATAACTTTCATTAATGTATAGTTATGCATATGTGTGTTTTATGCGAGTGAAAGGTGTGTTTATTACTACCTCCGTCCCAAAATATAAGTCCATTTCTATTTTTCAAAGTCTATTCATTTCAACTTTGACCTTAATTATTTTTTTTCATGTTATATAATACTTGATGAAAAGTATACCAATGCAAATGCATTTAAAACACAAGTCCATTTATATATTTTGCATCAAGTATTATATAACACGACAAAAAATAATTAAGGTCAAAGTTGAAATAGAAAGACTTTGAAAATGTCAAAATGGACTTATATTTTGGGACGGAGGGAGTAGTTTAGTTTATGTATAGACAGTATTTCTGATTGCTGTTCTGTAACGGCAAGATCTCATAGCACGATATCATATAATAATTGGCGTGGAATATAATAGAATGATCCAAGTAGTTCATAAAAAGTTCGAATACAATTTCTTGAGTTCCCAACGATTCATGTGTATAAATTTGCATATTCGTGTATTAGTACTGATTGCATTTTGTGACGATGATTTGTTAGATAAGCAACATTGAATTGATAAAGGGAAAGTGGATATGAGCAATTCGGTCGGACACGGCTTGTTTCGGCCCACGGTTTTGGAGCATCAAACAAAAACAAACTCGAATGGCATTGGTGGAAATACTTCGTTTCAAGTTCAAACGAATTCTCAGATACGGACATTTTCTTCATCATCTTCCGCCTCATTATTATCTAGCGATTTTTGTGGTCAGAGACTGACACTGCAGAAATCAAAGTTGCCAAGAAATCGTGCGGTTTCTGGTGTTCCACAAGCTGTTTTAGCGACCGAGACAGCTTCTGAGGTACTCGGTCATGGTTACATTGTTTGTTCTTTTGTGTAAGAATTTCCGATCATCATATTAGATACGTAGTTTAAGTTATTTTAGTACTTGTGACACATTGACATGTTATAGGTTAAAAAAATGGATTGTAGCGCAGATTTTGTAAATTCATGTATTAGTTTATAGTGCAATGTTATCTAGTTGAGGATATGGATTTATATTAGCCATTAGCTATTTAGCTCAATTTGATAAGCTTACAAGCCGAAAAAATTGAGCCTATAAGGGTTTATAAATTCAAATAAGCCTATAAGCTGAAAAAACAAGCTAACCCAAACACCCCGTTTTACATATTCAGGATGACATTTCTTATTTTCTTGTGACAGCTGGTAGGAAAGTTCAAACTGGATGGGAATACTGAGATGCAGGTATCGACAGTTATGACTGTTACACGTGTCTGCTTTCTTGTTATTCCATATACTGAAACAAGCGTTATATACTGCTTACTTTTACAGGTCAACGTTAAAGTTTCTTCTGTCACATTAGTAGAAATTCAGATTACTAACAGTCCCGACCATCTATATCTACATTGGGGTGGCACGCGCAATAAGAAAGAGTAGGTTATTATGCGTGAATGTTGTTCTCGATATTATTCTATTAATGAATCATCTATGCGACTATGCCTTGCCCTAAGTATTCTTTTATTTTGGTGTTTTTTTAAATCAGGAAGTGGATACTTCCTAGCCGTCGTCCTGAAGGGACTAACGTATTTAACGACCAGGCTCTTAGAACCCCCTTTGTAAAAGTAAGTTACAATTAAAATATATATTCGATAGCTGGATCCTCTGATATGAAAATAACATCAACCGACCATTTTTTATATAGTCCGGTGCTGATTCTTTCCTGAAAGTAGAGATAGATGATCCTGCAATCAAAGCTATAGAATTCTTGATAGTAGATGAAAGACAGAATAGATGGTAAGTCATTATCTTTGTGCGGTTTGTTGATGTTTGAGCTTGATCATATTTAACTTTACATCATTCTTCCATGCCCTTGTCGTGTGTAGGTACAAAGATAACGGCCAAAACTTTTATGTTAAGGTGCCTTTAGGCGAAAAACCAGTTTCAAATGTCGAAGTACCTGAAGAGCTTGTACAAATTCAATCATATTTAAGATGGGAGAGGAACGGGAAACAAACCTATACCCCTGAACAGGAAAAGGTTAGTTACTCCTAATAGTTTACGGATCTAATTATATCTATAATTTAAACGACTCGATGCCATTGTAACAGAAAGAATTTGAAGAAGCAAGAAAAGAGTTGCAGAGGGAGCTAGAAAAGGGTGGCTCTCTTGATGACTTACGGAAGAAAATGACTAAAGGAGAGATACAAACGACCGATGGAGGGACACAAAAAAAGGGTCAAAAACAGCCTGCAAAAAAAGTTTACTCCACTCCAGAAAGAATTAACCGGAAAAAGAGAGATATAATGCAACTTCTTAAGAAACCTACTCCAGTCGCTTCGAAGGGAACAGTCTCCATGAAACCAAAAATTTTGTCTGCGTTACAGCTATTCGCTAAAGCCATAGAAGAACAAAGTGATGCCGATGTTCTAAACAAAAAGATTTACAGACTCGGTGATAAAGAGCTTTTGGTAAGAACACGTACTTAGTTTTAGTTGCTGTTACATACACGAAGGCAATTGCATTTCGATATTTTATGTTCTAACGACTTGCTACATCTTCAAGGTACTTGTAACAAATGCTTCAAATAAGACCACGGTTCGTTTGGCAACAAACATGGAGGGCCTATTCACTCTTCACTGGGCAATATCAGAGAAAACTAGGGAGTGGCTGGCAAGTCCTTAACTTTTTACGAGTACATATATATTATTATTGTTTTGTGACGAATGCCAGATTATTCGTGATATATTAATAAAAATATCGCTTACACTTTGCAGACACCACCTGAAAATTTGTTACCAGTAGGTTCAACTTCTTTAGATAAGGCTGCTGAAACACAATTCTCTACGACATCCGTTGATGGTTCTAGTGACAAGGTTGGCCAAGAGAAAATTGGTTTGATTTTTTTTTTAGTTAAATTAATTTCTATAAACCAAAATTGAATGGTCTTATTACTATTGTCATCTAAATTACGATTTTGAATCTTAACAGATACAGACATTGGAGTTAGAACTCGAGGAAGGTAGTTTTGTGGGAATGCCATTCGTTCTTCGTCATGGCGATAACTGGATTAAGAATAATGATTCAGATTTTTATGTTGAGTTCAATGGACCCAAGGAGGAGATTAAGGTTCCTCTCTAGCTATCTTATAAACAAGAATAACTACATTTAATATTGTTACATATTTTTAAACTTATTTTTGTTATTCTTTTTTTTATTCACGAAGGATGCTGGTGACGGGAAGGGTACTGCAAGGGACTTATTAGACAAAATAGCATCACTGGAAAGTGAAGCAGAAAAATCCTTCATGCATAGGTTTGTACATGAAATCACCATTCTATCACATTTTGTGATCTCGGTCGTTAACAATCATCATTTGCGATTTTGTTTTGTTGCTCTCAGATTTAACATCGCAGCAGATTTGGTGGAAGAAGCCAAGGACGCTGATGAGTTAGGTCTTGCAGGAATTCTTGTGTGGATGCGGTTTATGGCCACAAGACAGCTAATTTGGAATAAAGACTACTGCGTAAAGCCACGGTAAACCTTGTACACAAGCTTTCTGATTTTTCTTATCATCATATCTCTTGTGGGTTACATTTATGCTTTTATGTGCTGCATTGTTAAGCCTTATAATTTGGCATGATTGTCATGACTATGTTTTGTGCAGTGAAATAAGCCAAGCACAAGATCGGCTCATAAACTTGCTTCAGAATGTTTATAAAAGTCGTCCACAATATAGTGAACTTCTACGCATGATCATGTCGTGTGTTGGACGAGGAGGTGATGGGGATGTCGGGCAGCGTATCCGGGATGAAATCCTGGTTATCCAGGTATGATTAGCTTGTTTGGGGTTGTTTTGTTAGTTGGAATGCAATGACAAAGTAATGGACTTGACGAGACCCAAACAACTAAAATCCATTAAACGCTACTTTAATCATTTTTCTTCATTTACTCGTATTTTGTTTAAATCTGAAATTAGACTCATTTGACTGGCTGCAGAGAAAAAATAATTGTAAGGGAGGAATGATGGAGGAATGGCATCAAAAGTTGCATAATAACACAAGCCCAGATGATGTTATCATCTGTCAGGTATAGAGCTTATATGTCACGTTGTTATTCTCTTTTGGAACTTATGATGTACCAGGAATGATAACCTCGTACTCCTTTTTAGGCACTAATGGATTATATCAAAAGTGACTTGGACATCAGTGTATATTGGAATACACTGACTACAAATGGAATAACAAAAGAACGACTTCTAAGTTATGATCGCGCCATTCACAATGAGCCAAATTTCTCGAGAGACCAAAAGGAGGGCCTTTTGCGTGATCTTGGGCACTACATGAGAACCTTAAAGGTTAAAGCTATTTTTTTAAAATATTTTTACTTATGTCCTATCTTTTGCAGACTCTAAAATACGTCTGTCCGACTATGTGCAGGCAGTTCATTCAGGTGCAGATCTCGAGTCTGCAATTTCAAACTGCATGGGCTATAGAACTGAGGTAATGTCAGCAGCTAGCTATTGCCTATTGTGTCTTAGACACAATGAAAGACTTAGTCGTTTATTTGTTTTGTTTAGGGAAAAGGTTTCATGGTTGGGGTGAATATAAATCCTATCTCTGGCTTGCCATCTGGTTTTCCAGTAAGTTTCTTGTGACTCATCGTCTCTCGTATTTGATTATGTCAACTATTCTGGTGATATGTTCGTCAACTCACAATGGATCAAACAGGAATTGCTTCAATTTGTTCTAGAGCACGTGGAAGATAAGAACGTTGAGCCCCTTCTTGAGGTATCTAACTATTTTCACATATAGAACATCCTCTTTAACTCAGCTCTTTAACAACATGCATACATATTTTTATCTAGGGACTTTTGGAGGCACGTGAGGAACTTAAACCAGCACTTTCTAATTCAAATGACCGTCTTAAAGATCTTCTCTTTTTGGACATTGCTTTGGATTCTACTGTTAGGACAGCCATTGAAAGGGGCTACGAGCAGTTAAAGAATGCTAAGCCAGAGGTATGATTAGTTGATTACTATTTGTTAAGTTTGCTTTATATATATTAAGCTTGACAAATTTCATTACTCAACAGAAAATTATGTATTTTATCACACTTCTTCTCGAGAACCTCATACTTTCTTCAGACAACAACGAAGATATGATCTACTGTTGGAAGGTAACATCAATAACCTGTGTCCTCACCTAAAAGTCAATGAGGTAGTTTTCCCTGATAAATAAACTAAATGAGTAACCGTTGTATTAATTTGTATTAAAGGGATGGAATCGAGCACTAACTATGGTGAAGAATGGAGACAACGACTGGGCATTATTTGCAAAGTCGGTCCTTGATAGAACTCGACTTGCACTTGCTAGCAAGGGAGAGTCATACCATCAATTGTTGCAACCTTCTGCTGAGTACCTTGGAACACTGCTTGGATTGGATCAATGGGCGGTATGATATTATGCTACTCCGTATAACTTAAGTATCACATTATAATTTCTAATTTTCTTTTTGAATATTGATATAGTTCTTTTATGATATCACTGAGCCTTTAAATTCTTGCAGGTGAGCATTTTCACTGAGGAAATGATTCGTTCTGGATCAGCTGCTTCTTTATCATCACTGGTTAATCGACTTGACCCTATTCTCCGTGGTGTCGCTAATTTGGGGAGGTTGGTCTCATTGTCATTTGTTGGTGTATTTTATTGGTCTTTGTGTGTATTTTCCATGTTTTTAAAAAACCGTTAATTAATGATTTTTCTGTAAATGAAAAACAATTACAAGATGCAATTACAAAATTTTCCAAAAACTTCAAATAATACATGTCATACATTTTGTACCAAATGGTTACTATTAATGATACGTAACTTAGTTTTTGTTTTTCGCCTATTAAGTTGGTTTCTAGATTCAGGGAAAATAATGTAAAATCGCCCAATTTTTTTTAATACTCGACTTCATGCTGTGTATATCTGAATCATTAAACCGCATCCTAATGCGACATCACTTTCTTTCGACAGCTGGCAAGTTATCAGTCCAGTCGAAGCTGTTGGATATGTTGTGGTGGTGGATAAGTTGCTTTCTGTTCAAAACGAATCTTATGAAGCGCCAACTATTTTAGTAGCAAATACTGTTAGTGGAGAAGAAGAAATTCCTGATGGCGCAGTTGCTGTATTGACACCTGACATGCCGGATGTCTTATCTCATGTTTCTGTTCGTGCAAGAAATGGCAAGGTATCCCTGTAATACTGGAACATCATTTACAAGCTGTCTTACCTTACTGGCATGCTTTTATAAACCATCACATTGTCATTGGCAGGTTTGCTTTGCAACATGTTTTGATCCCGATATTTTGAATGATCTTCGAGCAAAAGAAGGGAAATTGTTGAACCTAAAACCTACTTCAGCGGATATTACTTACAGGTAATTTATCTTTACATAATTCTATATTTATTTTAAACTTTCACGGAGCAAGTATCGTATAGGTTCTATTCTCTTAAAATTGACATTTTATAAAAAATTAATTCTCTTGAAAGGCAGTAAAAAACAGCTCAACGGTAGATATGCCAAATCGTACACAGAAAACTCACTCTCTTGTCCTTGTCTATATGATTCTAGTGAGGTGAACGAGGAAAATCTAACTCGATCAAGTAACCTGGAGGAAGTGGGTCCGTCACCAACAATGCAGTTGGTCAAAAAGCAGTTTAATGGTAGATATGCAATATCGTCTGGGGAGTTCACGAGTGAGATGGTTAGGCTTATGATATCATACATATATATTCATCTCCTTAACAAAAGATATTTGTACATTGTTCTTATTCCATATGTGTAAATTGTAAAGGTTGGAGCTAAATCACGTAATATTGCATACCTTAAGGGGAAAGTCCCGTCTTCGGTTGGTATTCCGACCTCCGTGGCACTGCCTTTTGGAGTATTTGAGAAAGTTCTTTCTGATGAAATAAATCAGGTACTCCACATATGTAAATCTATATATTGTTGTCTTTAGGATTTTTTTAAAGTTACTCATGCATGCATATTCTTATTTTTGTGATTTAGGTTGCGGATCTATATTATATTTAAATGTCAAAATTAACATTTCTCTTATTATCAGGGAGTGTCAGAAAAAATTAAAATTTTGAACAAGCAATTGGGAGAAGGAGAATCAGATGTCCTTGGGGAGATTCGCAAGACGGTTTTGGATCTTTCAGCGCCACCCCAGCTGGTAATGTTTTTGTTAAGTACTGCTGCGTTTTTTTGGTTACATGTTGTATAATTTGGAGATAGATGATTTTTACAATGTTCGTAGAGTAATGACTATAGCTAGCGTTGTTTCAGGTACTAGAACTGAAAAACGTAATGCTAAGCTCTGACATGCCATGGCCTGGTGATGAAGGTGAAGAAAGATGGGATCAAGCATGGACGGCTATAAAGAAGGTTAGAACACTTCTTTAATAGACGATTTTTTGTACTGTTTGACCCGTCATTAGTAAATTACAATCAGAAAATTTAGTTTTTCGTATGAATGCGTTTATATTCCGGACTCTAATTTGCTTTTCCATTTTCCAGGTTTGGGCTTCAAAATGGAACGAGAGAGCATACTTCAGTACAAAAAAGGTGAAACTAGACCATGACTTCCTGTGCATGGCTGTTCTAGTCCAGGAAGTAATAAATGCTGATTATGCATTCGTTATTCATACTACTAATCCGTCATCAGGAGATTCATCAGAGATATATGCTGAGGTTATTTGATTTTCCCTCTTTCCGTGCTGAGTTACATTATTATTCTTTTCCTAGTCAAGCGATACTTGTTTGCCATCTAGGATTATTACATGTTAAAAGAACATGTTTCGTTATGAAATTTATGACAAACATGCGTCTGAGCCTCAAGGACCGGGCTTTTTAACAATAGAAATTGGACCTAAAATAGCAGTTAGGATAGGGCTTTCGGATTTTTCGGGCTTCAGGTATAATCAGGCCTAGTACTGGCAGAGTGCTCATTTCGGATTTTAATCAGGGCTATAAGCATACTTTAGGACCGGGCTAAATCCAGACTATTGTACAGACGGGGGCTGGGCGCAAGTCTGTTTGCGATGTCTATAACTTTTCCCTTGCTGCAGGTGGTAATGGGACTTGGAGAAACTTTGGTAGGAGCTTACCCAGGTCGTGCTTTGAGTTTCATTTCCAAGAAAGACAACCTCGACTCCCCAAAGGTATGTAGTACTAGTACAATGCCTATCTAATTTTTTCGATACAACACTCAAGTAATTGTCAAAGTTGTTCAATTATCTATTTTTTTCGCTTAATACATTTAAAGAAATAATCATATGAAGCTATGTTCCTACTAAACATAAAACATGCCAATTTTTTCAGGTTCTTGGTTACCCTAGCAAACCCATTGGTCTTTTTATAAAAAGATCCATTATCTTCCGCTCTGACTCCAATGGTGAAGATCTAGAAGGCTATGCTGGTGCAGGACTTTATGACAGGTAAACTTCTGTCAAAAATATTTGTCTAAGAAGTTGAGCATAACTTAATTGCTCATACCCCATACTAGAGAATAACAAAACAAGGCCTGGCCTTGTCGTTAGCATGGTCCTAGTCAGGTTTAGGGGAGGCCCGGTCTTTCCTTAAAAAGCAGACTTGTCTAAACCGCCGTGGTCCATAATCGGCCTTGCGTGGGCTTCTCATGGGTGGTCCTTCTAATATTTAATAAAATTTTACAGAGCATTTTCGTATTATTGATATAATAATTTTAGTTACGTACAACTTGCTGGTTACATATACAAAAGTTGAATACACCATACCATCACTATAAAGTTGCAAAAAGTTATGGGTTAATAGATTGCGAGGTTTATTTATTTATTTATTTATTTTCGTCGTTCGAAAATAAGAGGAGAAATTCAAATGAAATGTAGTATAACAGGTCCTAGTGCAACATGTTTGTCAATAGTGATTTGGATGGGATTATGGGAATATGTAACATTGCAAATATGCAGTAAATCCAAGATTTTAGACATGGTTTAGAAAGGTATGTGTAATTTTAACCGGGGTATGAACTAGAAACAAGACCATTGTAGGGCTTTTGGCCAGCCGAGGACGCTAGCCTCTTTAAGGAAGACCAGGCTGGGCCTAGGCGGGTCGGGCTAGGACCACACCTATACTTTACGTGTTGGTTCATTTCTATTCATAGCATCTGGGGCATTTTGAAACTTATGATGCTGTCAAATGTAATGTCACTAAAAAGGACATGCATCAATCGTAGGAAAAATAGCATAAAAGGTCCGAAACTCCAAATATCACATCAGAAAACTTAAATATTGAATTTTCATCGAAATGAGCTATAAGTCAATAACACGGCAATTATTGTTGTATCCTACTTGAGCCATCTTACACTGGACCTTTTACTTGCAGTGTGCCTATGGATGAAGAAGACAAGGTTATTCTTGATTATTCATCCGACCCATTGATCACCGATGCTAACTTCCAGAAATCAATACTATCGAGCATTGCATGTGCAGGAGATTCTATTGAAAAGTTATATGGAAGTCCTCAAGACATTGAAGGTGTCGTACGAGATGGAAAAATATACGTCGTCCAGACAAGACCACAAATGTGATCATGGTGTGGAGCTTTATAGCAAACAAGTAAAGAAAATGTGGTTGATTTATACCACATATAATTGATTTAAGAAAAAACAACTGTTTATTATAAATAAATTTGTTGTATACAACATTTTCATTAACGATTAATTCTTACTATATAATCGATTGAGATAATCTTTTCACTAGCTTTGTGATTAACGAGTACAATGTGGGACGTGCGTTACGCCAGCTTTTGAAGCCTACATACCTTAGCGGTCGCCCGACTTATTTAGAATCTACCTCTCACAATGGCTTACCAAAATATAGAATTCTGAACGGTCATGTGGATGTTATATTTTCAATCGGTTAAATAATCAAATACTTTACGGTAGGGGTGATCATGGTCCGAAAACCGGACCGGACCAACCAAGACCAAAACCACGGACCAAGGACCGGACAAAATGTGTTCGGTCCGGTCCGGGTCGGTCTAGTCTCGGTCAGTCCGGTCAGATAAGGCATTATTGGTCGGTTTGTACCCGGACCGGACCGTACTGAGACCGAATTCGCGCAAAAACCTAGACCAAGACCGGACCCCGTGTCATTCGGTTTGGTCGGTCTTCGGTCGGTTTGTTCGGTCCGTTCGGTTGGTTTGCTCAGCCTACTACTTTACGGTATACACTTTCTATTTAAGTTAAGGAACATTTTGAGAACCAAAAATTGAAACAAATACACTATATAAACTCAAAAACACAATACTAACAACACATGTATATAACTTTACAAATATATAACAACATAAAAATTAAAGCAGATTATTGTTTAGTGACTAAATATGAGTAAAGTATGATTTATTAGGTCAAAAGTGTAAATTATAAGACATTAAAGGTAGAAAAGTAACTTTTCAATATTTAATTAAAACAAATTTAAAGCAAAAATGTGAAGGATAAAAAACTTCAGTCTTCTAGCTCAAAAAGCATGAAACCAACCATTAAGCCACTTTCATTTTTATGTCATACATTAAAATTAATTGTTTTTAACCATTACTAAGTTGGTGAAAGTTAAAATGTGTTTATGAACAATGATTTGGGGTTGATGAATGTATATATTGTTAACGTTAATGTAATATAGAATTCATCTCTACATAAAAAGAAAATGTATGTTTGAGGTTGATATAATAAAATTTGTTGTTTCTAATAAATATAAATTAAAATTAAATGTGAATTCTCGATTAGACAAGTATATTAGGCCCAAATCACGGCGATTTAAGTTTATGGATGGTATTATATCAAGGGACGATATGAAACTCTAATGTGAAAATGACACACCATATATGTCAATGTCAATTCCACTTGTAGCTTTCTGTCCCAAAATTATTTCTCACATTTATTTGTGCTAAATCTTGTATATATAATTATAATTAAAATATTAGATACTTTTTGCAAGATGAAAAGTTTTTTACTTGAATGTAAAATAACGTTATATTATGAATTTTTGAGTTATCAGAAGACTACGTCAATTATAAATTCCTAGTATATGAGCTTACACAAAGTTAGAATTGACGTTCAACTTAGCAAAGCCTCACAAGTATCAATTACACCTATTTAAACTCATATCTATAAGTGGAATAAGTCTAAGACGTCGTTTGTTTTTTCAGAGCTTTTACTTCTTCATCTGCAAACTATGTCTGTAGAAGAAGAGGTACATATAAGCTCTTCATCTACAAGAAGAAAACCGTTTGTTTTTTGTACTATTTAAGTATTTCTTTTTATTTTATGTTATTTTATTATTTTTTTTACAAAACTATTTTTTGTGCTAGAAGTACTTTTCTTTTTCTTTTTCTTTTTCACAAGTTTTTTACGTTTTCGTCTGCTTGTTACCGTTTTGGTATGTTTTCGACCGTTCTTTTACGTTTCGTCTATTTTTTACATTTTTGTCAGTTTTTTACGTTTTTGTCAGTTTTTCACGTTTTTGTCTGTTTTTTTACGTTTTCGTCAATTTTTTTTACGTTTTTTTTTTTTACGTTTTCGTCTATTTTTTATACATTTTCGTCTGTTGTTTTACGCATTCGTCAAATTTTTTTTTTTTTTTTTTTTTTTTTTTTTTTTTTTTTTTTACGTTTTCGACATTTTTTTTTTAACTTTTTGGTCTGTTTTTTTTTAAAGTTTTGTCCCTTTTTGCATTTTCGGCTATTTTTTGACATTTTTTTACGTTTTCGTTTTCTTTTTTACGTTTTCGTCTGTTTTGTTACATATTCGTCAATTTTTTTTATGTTTTCAATCATCTTTTTTACGGTTTTATCTGTTTTTTTAGGTTTTCATCCGTTTTTTTAAGTTTTCGTATGTTTTTTACATTGTGGTAATTTATTTTGAGATTTTCATTTGGCACTATGTTGACTCCGGCACTAGGATAACCTAATGAAATTTTAAATATTTTGAATGATTGGTTCGGTTTATATATTTTTGGAACGTATCGTGGTATTTCAAAATTTTGAGAACGAGCTCGGTTTGAGAATGACGAGATATTTTAAAAGATTGTCGGGTTTGGTCATTGCGTTTATTTAACTGGCCATCTATTCCCTACACTATATATTATTTTTATTATTGTTATTTAAAAAGAAAGAAAAGAAAGAAAATAAATAAAAATAAATAAAATAAAATAAAAAGAGTAACTACAAAAATCGTCCCTTGTGGTTTTTCTGGAAAAACACAACACAAACAAACACAACATCACCCTCATCTCTCTCTCTTAATATCACTTCACCCTCATCACAAACCCTAGCCGCCCTCATCTCCGGCCACCACAGCCGCCACACCGCCGCCCCCTATAACACACCACCACCACCATTCGAACCCCCATCATCCCATCTTCTTGATCTACCATCACACGCGCCCTTTACACCCCTATTTCACCTCGTTTAAACACCAAGAATCATCACCATCTTCTTGTTTTTGAAGTTTGACACGTTTTAGGTCTTAAGAATCAAAGGTGAGACGAGTTTCACTCGTATTTTTGTTAAAAACGTGACCTAGGGTCACGACTTAAGGATATTCGTATGGGTTATGGATTAAAACACGAAATACAAGTGGGGTTTTGGATAATATGTAATGTTTTGATGGTTTGGTATCCGTAGGGCTGTAAACGAACTGAACGTTCAGTGAACATTTCATGAACCGTTCGGTAAAAAGTTCGTTTATGTTTGTTCGTTTATTAAATGAACGAACATGAACAATATTTTACGTTCGTTTAGCTAAATGAACGAACATGAACAAAAGTCTCGTCCGTTCATTTATGTCCGTGAACGTCCGATTAAGCGTTCGTTAAAGTTTGTTTATGTTTATTTATCTATTTATGTTCATATATCATATATTTTAATTTTATAATTTAAAAATTGGTTTGTTTAAACAAAGCAACTACTTATAAAACAATATATTGTGAAGAATTCAACAAAATTTATATTTTTTTGTCTATTTTCATTTATGTTTGATCGTTTATGCTCGTTTAACGTTCGTTTAGTGTCTTAATGAACGGACATAAACGAACATAAACAATTCATTTTCTTAATAAACGAACATGAACAAGAAAATTCGTCCGTTTAAGCGTCCGTGTCCGTTTATTTGTTCGGTTAAAATTAAATGAACGAACATGAATAGGGCTCCGTTCGTGTTCGTCCGGTTCGTTTACAGCCCTATCCGCGTTTCATGTTTTGGAGGAGGTCGAAGTGAAACCGAGAGCTCCATGCTCTCGGCTTGTTCTTTTTTTTGAGCTTAGGAGAGTTTCTGATTTTTGGTCTTGGTTATGGATGATATCGAGGGTATTGATGATGTATTTCTTGGTTATGGTTGATTCTTGGCCAAGGTTTTGTTTGATGTTGATGTTGTTGAGATGTTACCGTGACCCTTGGGGTCGGTTTGAATTGGTGTTGAGCTCAGGAGAGCTAGCCGAGACCATGATGGTCTCGGGTGCGACCATGATGGTCTCGGGTGCGACCTTTTGTGGTTCATGTTTGAGCCGAGACTCCAATGAGTCCCTCGACTAGGGGTTGGACTTGGTAGTCGACCTGGATGACATGAATTATTTGGTGATCTTATATGGCTTCTTGATATATTTTCTTGTTGTTATTATTGTTTTTGTTGTTGAGGTATAATACTTTTGGCATTGTTGATGTTGTTGTCGTTGCTTGGGAGCCGAGAACGAATGATATAATGGTTATGGTTGTGGAGTTGTGTTGACGAAAATGATATGGGGACCGATTGTGAGACGGTCAAACTAGAATGACGGAGATAGGTTAGTCGGGTGCCGTAGTCGGACCCTATTGTTGTAGCACGTGATATGGGACTTATTTGTCGGAGATGGATTACTTGGTTATGATTGGTTATTATTACTTGGACTTTGGTTGTGCGTGTCGAAGTCACGTTGACTTTCTAGTCAACGGTTGATTTCGGCAAAACGCCGTAACACTTGTGATGCGTGGGAATCGCAACAGGCTTTACCTCTCGAGGGATCTTGAGAAGCTTACAACCCCCACCAGGCAGTGTACCTGATCGTTGTAGTATAGTATAGTGACAAGTATCGGGGGATTGATCGTTCAGCTTAGAAATAGTGTCGCTAGGATTAGAAAACCTAATTAATAGTTCTAAAGGTGAGGGATGATTATTTTTGTATTTTTATATTTTTATGAAAGCAAGTAAAATCTCCGGTTTTGGAGGAATGGGCGGAATTAGTTGCTATTCAACTAACCCAAAACTAATATATAATCAAAATAAAATACTGAAAAATGAAATTAAACTAAATTATACTAAGGTTGTGAGCAGTAATTGGAGAAATTGTATTTACTTAGACTTCACTACTCCCTAGATATCTTTTACACGTTAATTACTTGTTATACTTGTATGGATGATGGATTGTATTCCTTAATACCATTCGTGGGGTGGCATACATAACTCCCCAACTCTATGAGCTCTTATCTCCTCCTACACCATGACCCAGCACAACTATAGGGATTGTAAACAGTGGCTCATGCATTAAATACAACCAATAAAGACCTAGTACGCCTCGGTTCATGTTTCTTAAGACGTTCAAGCATGTTACCATTTGGAGATCTGCCAGTTTTCTTAAGCCTAACATATAAAATCATTCATCCAAGACAAGAATAGACAAGTAATCAACACATAATCAACATCTAGGTTTCATTAGATCTAAGCAAACACAAAAGAGATCTAGCCTAGCATAATGGAATTGAGACAAGAACAAGATATAAACAACCAACACATAGACATATTGATTGAATTAGAAGAACACTTATCTCAATTACAATGCAAGGTATCAAGGGTTTGGAACCTTTGAAAAACCTGTAAAAGATGCACCAAATTCGTCTTTAGGGTTTCACCAAAACTTCTCATCTTTTTATGAAAAATTTAGAAAACTATATACAGGAAAACTGGGCTGACGGCGTCAAGACAAGCATGTGACGCCGTCACCTCGCCGCCAAATACTTCCTCGGACGGCCTTGATCTACTTATGACGGCCTATGTGACGCCGTCACCAATCACGGTATTTTATTCTTGGTACTTTGACGCCGTCAGGATGACTTTTGACGCCGTCATCAACTACGGTGTTTTATTCTTGATGTCTGACGCCGTCAGGGTGTAACTCTTGACGCCGTCACCTAGTGTCTTCAGCATGGAAAATTGATACTTTGCCGTTTTCTTCACTTTTATGCTCCAAAAACGTCCAAAATGGCTTCTTTTCCAGAATTCACTCTCCAAACACCTAAAATCACAAAAGGAACGATTTAGGGCAATATTTGATCAAATAAAGTCGGATTCGGGCTTAAATGACCCCCTAAAAACGGATCATTTTTCGCCTCATCAACTTGGACTTGGACAATGAGCAGAGAGTGATGACTCGGACATGTGACCATCTTATATAACTCGATATTAATTAATCAAAATTAATAATAAAACTCATAATAATATTATTAATAATATAAACGTTTATATAAATATATATACGTGAAAACGTATATATATTTATACAAGTGCGTATATTAAAAATAAAACGATCACGAGTAATATTATAATAACGTGACGATGGATATTATACTATAAAAATAGTGTAATAAATGTCGGGAATGTTATTATGAGTAAAACAACTATAAATGCCGATGAAATTTATAACGTTGGATAATTATTACGAAATGAAATATTTTTGAAAAATAAAACGGGAAACTTACGAGTTATACGGGATGGTGGTTACTTGAGTCCAAGTGGGCCATATTATTCATTGAGTGACTTTCGTGCTTGTCACGGATATGTGACGTTAATACATCCATTTTCTATAACTACGTAACTTATTTGATCAACGGATTAAATAGGACCTATTTAGTTATATAAAATGAGTATATTAATGGGTATTGTATCCTATGACGCCCATAGGTTGTGGTATATGTACGGAGTTTATGAGTTACTAAATATTACGTGAGGTTTATCAAATTGACGAATTTGGTAAGTTTGACGATGTATTTAGGGAACTTATTAAATTTAGGAATATACCATATAGCATTCTACGTGCAATGTGATCTAGGTTTTGGGTACAAGCTTGGAATAATATATTAAGTAAATAAAGTATGGAAGAATACCAAGTCGACGGATTTGGTAAACTTCGATGTTTTATTTAAATGATATATTGGACTAATATTAGACCCGTAGGTTGTTATTATTATTTATTTTGGTTGTGATTTCTTGATTTTGAGTTGTGTCGACCCTCCACCCGCATGGATATCAAACGCCAAACTCCAAACTAATACGAGAATAATATGAGAAATGGATTTTTGGAAAGTAAAAAGGAATACGTTCGGGATTGGGAATATTTGATTTTGAGGAAATAATTCTGAAAAGATTTTATATTGTTAGGAAGTGCCGAGTCCATAGTTGCTGTCTTTGAGTTGTGATACACCTTACTTCTACCGATTTCTTTCTGTCGATTTCTGGACTTGAGGTGAGTCATAGCCCCACTTTTACTTTTGAACTTTGTTTTCAATACTTGGGGTGAGAAACGTGCAAATTGTTTTATGTGGACTATTATCGCTTTTGATTTCAAAACTTGCTATGCTTAACTAGGTAGGATAGAGAGCGAGGCCTAGTCGAGAACTAGGTAAGCTATGGAGCGAGGCCTAGTCGAGAACTAGGTAAGCTATGGAGCGAGGCCTAGTCAAGAACTAGGTAAGCTATACAACGAGGCCTAGTCTCGAACTAGGTAAGTTGAACATGTCGTATCCTTACGAATGTTGGGTATGTCGTATCCTTACGCATACAGATTGATTTGATTTGATTTGGTTATTGGACTATAGTGTACACCTATAGGGATGATTATTGAGCTTTGAGGCCTAGTCTAGCTAGTAAGAGTTTTGCGTATATGTCCACTTGATTGAATTATGAATTTAAACCTATTATCTCACCAGGGAAAGCTGACTTTTAACACGTTTTCTCAGGTAATTAAGTAATTATTTTGGATGCTTGGATTGGAGGCTTGGCTCGGCAATACGGTTTAAGGATCTATTTTTCTATAACTCTGATATGTATTGTGGACCTACGTTTATTTCTTTTGGGCCTTACTTTGGATAAATTTGGGATGAATGTAAACTTTAAAACTCCGTTTTGGTTGTGTTTTAATTCTGTTTACTTTATCTCGTTCTATTATGACTTGTGTTGGATACCAATCCCCGTAACACCCCGAAAGCTTGTTGAGTCTTCCGCTGTACCAAATTTTGGGGGTGTTACAGAAACAAACTATTACAAAGTTACAAGTGAATAATTTATTATTATTATTATTATTATTATTATTATTATTATTATTATTATTATTATTATTATTATTATTATTATTATTATTATTATTATTATTATTATTTATTTGTTTTTTTTATTTGTTTTTTAATTTTTTTAAACAACACTTTATTAGAAACTCATAGGATTTACAAGAAGTTTTTAACACCCCAACCGAGGAGGGGGAAAATGTCACAAATTATGGTGTTACATCAGAACAAACAGACAGATCAAAAGCAGAAAACTTACATAAATAACTTACTTCAAATAACTATGGTCAAATTCTTCACTCAGTTCTACACTCAAGCCCAGAAAGCTATCCCAAAAGCTATCTTGAATACCTACCGCGGAGAAAAGAAATGCGGCTGAGCTACGAAAGCTCAGTGAACGGATATAACAAAAGTAAACAGAAATAAATGCTGAAGAACAGATATATAATTTGGGAAACATATTTAGGTATAACGGATAATACGGAAATATAATGTGTAGGTTAAGTAAGGAATCTATACAGTCACCTGTATAAACATAATCAGAATCTACCATGAGCTCAGAAACATATTATAATCATATCATAATCACATAAGTTGTACAAGAAGTAGCTAGATTCATTGTACCGGAAGTGAAAGGGTACATTGCACGTACAACCAGTCACTAAATAGAATCATATCATATTATATCAGAAAACATATCTAGGATGCATCCATACGCCCCTAAAATTTAGTGCACATTCATATATAACGGAAGGGACGTGGCAGAACATCACTCTACTGCCCTAGAGTCATGCCATTGGTGCATCTATGACATGGACATGGAACCCCCATGCTTAGGGAAGCTCAGGTAATCATAAGGTTCATAATAAAGGTTCAATCATAGTTGTCATATCAAAAGGTTCAAACAGAAAGGTTTATCGTAGCAAAAGTTCAAATCAGAAAGTTCATATCAAAGGTTCATATCAGAGGTTCATATCACAAAGGAAACCTTAACCAATGTGAATAAATAGCGAGACACTGGATCTCCCTGCCTAAGGCCTCTACCACCTTTAAAGTATCCATATCTCTCTCCATTACCACATATAGAAAATGATGTAGTAGTGACACATTTAATGATCCAGTTAACCATTGTCTCATGAAACCCATGCTGTCTCATGAAACCCATGCTCTCTCAGAATAGCTTCCAAAAAATGCCAGTTGACAGTGTCATAAGCTTTCTGAATATCAATTTTCAATGAAACTCTTCTTGGGCCCTATTTCATGTCATATTCTTTTAAAAGCTCATGTGATATGAGAATATTGTCCTGAATGTGCCTATTATGGATAAAGGCACTCTGATTTTGGCTTACTAACTTCGCAAGACAACTCTTCATTCTTTCAGTAATAATTTTCCTTATACACTTATACAAAACATTGCAACAAGCAATAGGCATAAAATCAGTGACTTTACCAGGAGTTTAGATCTTTGGAACCAAAGTGATAAGTGTAGAGTTTATCTCACAAAGCATCTTCCTAGAATCAAAGAACTCCTTAACTGCCCTGCACGCATCACTGCCCGCTACACTCTAAGCTTTTTTATAATATGATGATGAGAATCCATCTGCACCAGGGGCCTTGTTATCATTAATTTGGAACATTGCAATCTTGATTTCCTCATCACTGACCTCCCTAATTATTAGCCTAACTTCCTCATCAGACAACTTATTCTTAATAATGTCGCCTATATTCATGTCCTTCATAGGCACACCCTCACCAAGAAATTTCTGAAAATGAGTAACAAATTGTTCTGCAACCTCTTCACCTTCATATCTTTTCCCCAATTCATCATTGACTGCATTAATTCTATTTTTGTGGTATATGCTTTTTAGAGTTTTATGGAAGAAAGCTTTGTTCCTGTCCCCCATACTAAACCACTTGATCTTAGCTTTTTGAATCTAAATCTTTTCTTCATCCTTAATTGCATCAACATACTCTTTCAATGTGATACTTTCCTCCTCCCCGAGCTGTTTTTTTATCAGGGTCTTTATCAATTCTAGTCTAAATGTCTTTCAATTTTTCTCTAAGCATAATAACATTTTCAAACACATTCCCATCCTTCCAAGCAAGCTTCTTCTAATTCTCTTTTAACCCTTTAAGTTTCTTTACTGTCTTAAACATCTGACACCCCTCATAAACCCCGGCCTCCTCAATGCTGCTCAACCAAAGGTAAGAATTCCTTCTTATCAACTATAAAGTTAGCAAAATTAAAAGATCTATTCCTTACTCGAATAACTTTTTGGCATAACAAGCATTGTAGAACATCGGTCAGAGATCAAATAAGAAAGAAAGACTGCATGGGCATGAGTGTACTTACTAATAAACTCTTCACTTCCCTTAATTATGTCCAGCTTCTTCAATATGCCATTCTGATTCCCAGCCCTTACCTTGTGTAAATTTTTAGTCCATGTATAGAAAAGGGTAGAGCTAGTAATATCTTCCACTCCAATTTTGTTAATGCATTCTTTAAACTAATTCATATCACATATAAGAGCTTCCAGCAGAATGTTCACTAGGAGATAAGGTCACATTCATGTGACCAAATATATCCCAAGCCTCACTCCCCACAATTCTTTGTAAATACCAAGATCATTCCATAGTTCATTCCTTTCATTACCACAATTGGTAGCATATATAAATGTATAGAAGAAACTAAAAGACCCCCTTAACATCTTCCACCTTACAAAGGATGGATTGTTTTGCTACATGAACCAAAGTCAAACTAACTTTCTCTTTATTCCAACCAATCATAATCCTACATGCCTTATTACCATATCTCATATTATTAATCCACTACCATCTTCCAAAGATTCTATCACCAAGACCACAAATGTGATCATAGAGTGGAGTCTTTATAGCAAACAAGTAAAGAAAATGTGGATGATTCAACCACATATAATTGATTTAAGAAAAAAACAACAACTGTTTATTAATTATAAATAAATTTGTTGTATACAACATTTTCATTAACGATTAATTCTTACTATATAATCGACTGAGATAATCTTTTCACTGTATCTATTAGCTTTGTGATTAACAAGTACAATGTGGGACGTGCGTACGCCAGCTTTCGAAGCCTACATACCGTAGTGGTCGCCCGACTTGTTTAGAATCTACCTTTCACAATGGCTTACCAAAATATAGAATTCTGAACGGTTACGTGGATGTTATATTTTCAATCGGTTAAATAATCAAATACTTTACGGTAGGGGTGATCACGGTCCGAAAACTGGACCGGACCGACCAAGACCGGACTGGACCGAGACCGACCAAGACCAAAACCATGGACCAAGGTCCGGTCCTGGTCGGTCTGGTCTCGGTCGGTCCTTCGGTCAGTCCGGTCAGAGAAGGCATTATTGGTCGGTTTGTACTCAGGCCGGACTGGACCGAGACCGAATTCGCACAAAAACATAGACCGAGACCAGACCGCGTGTCCTTCGGTTCAGTCGGTCTTCGGTCGGTCCGATCCGTTCAGTTGGTTTGCTCAGCCCTACTTTACAGTATACACTTTTTATTTAAGTTAAGGAACGTTTCGAGAACGAAAACTGAAACAATACTAACAACACATGTATAACTTTACAAATATATAACAACATAAAAATTAAAGCAAATGATTGTTTAGTGACTAAATATGAGTAAAGTATGATTTATTAGGTCAAAAGTGTAAATTATAAGAATGTTCACTAGGAGATAAGGTCACATTCATGTGACCAAATATATCCCAAGCCTCACTCCCCACAATTATTTTTAAATACCAAGATCATTCCATAGTTCATTCCTTTCATTATCACAATTGGTAGCATATATAAATGTATAGAAGAAACTAAAAGACCCCCTTAACATCTTCCACCTTACAAAGGATGGATTGTTTTGCTACATGAACCAAAGTCAAACTAACTTTCTCTTTATTCCAACCAATCATAATCCTACACGCCTTATCACCATATCTCATATTATTAATCCACTACCAGCTTCCAAAGATTCTATCACCAATAGCCTGTAATTTTTGGGATTTAATATGAGTTTCAAGTACTGCACAGATATTCAACTTTTCTTCCTCATTAAAATTCCTCACTTCTTTTTGCTTATCACAGGTACTAAGACCCCTAATATTCCAATTGCCAATCTTTAAATCTATTCTAACAATTTAATGTTCTTCCAATACCCCTTTATCCATTCTTTCCAAAACATCATTTTCCATACACAAAGCTTTCCCAGATTCATCCATGCATACATCAACTTCTTCATGGATATGTCTTCCAACAAGCACTGCTTTTTTTTTTGTCCACTAGTTGCTCTTTCCTTTGTTTATAGTAAGCCACCATATCAATATTCCATCTCAAAATATCTTCTTTAGTAGGATAATTCTTTTGACAAATAAATTCCTCCACAATCTCATTATTCCGTATGTCATCCAACTCTGCCTGTTCATTCACATCATACATTCCTAACACAGAGTACTTATTTGTTGATCTCTTGATTGCAGACGCAACATCTTCATTCACATTCCATACTTTTTTTTAGGTGTACTAGGACTTTGATTACCAACCTTGTCTTCCTTTACATTCTTTTCTTGATCCTTCTGCAAAGTTGGCTTCATACTACCCTCATCTTGTACTCTAGTCCCATCATTTTTTGGTTTGAATTCAAACTTTGCAGTAGGTATTATGTTCCCTTATTTGTGATTCCCATATTTACTAGTCTGGTTATTCTGCCTATAGTTAGGCCTTTTATTACCCAAACCCCCAATTTCTCCTATTCTTAACCTCTACAAACCCATCATTATCAGTTTTATCTCTTTTATCCTCTTCTACCTTGTTATCTGCCTTATCCTTGCCACAATCAGACTTTTCCACAAGAACATTCTTCCCACAACTTTGGTTAGTGTGCCCAAAGCCATAACATTCACTGCATACAAAGGGCTTCTAGTCATACTTAACTTGAACTTTCTTCCTGCACAATTCCTCCTTTTGTCCATTTATGTATATAACATTAATAAAATCAGGTAGTGCTTTTTTTGTAGAAATTTCAACTAGGACTCTAGCATAAACAACTCTTCTCCCACCCATTTTACACATTGTTGCAGTCATATTATCCATAACCATAGGCTTTCCCAATCTACTAGCAAGAGCATTGATACGGTGATACCATTTGCTGTCCAGGATTCAAGTGGAACATCACAATGTTTCATCCACAATGGTAACTTCACAAGATCATTCTTATCAAAGCACATACTTATATTCCATTTATGCACAACTAGATATTTATTTTTGACCATCCAGGGGCTATTATTTGCAACAAACTTCAACCCTTCCTCATTATAAAACTTCATATAGTATATGCCTTTACAAGTATCAACAATATCTTTAAATCCATGCCTATTCCACGTCCTTCTTAAGTTGTACCTTAGTTCATTCACAGACATAGTATCACCAACAAAATATCCACACATAAGGGCTTCTCCCATTTTGTACTTCCTTAAGGAATTAATATATCATCAAACACCACTACCTCATTCCCATTACCATCAATCTCAGTTGGTATAGCTATCAATTTCTTATCAACTTTCTGATTTTTAGTAGCTACATTTGCATATGTTCTTTTTCTCCAACTTGTCACTTATATCAATAGGCTTATTCATTGCATCATCAACATTATCTACACCACAATCATCCTCACATTTTTAGTACTAGTTTGAAAAGGATTTACATGATTATTAGTCTCAGACTTATTACCAGAATCCATCTCTGTATCTTCTTTCATTTCAGTGCTAATTCCATCACTATAGCTCCTTTCCATGCTGTCTTTTCCACTTACTTCCTTCCCTTCAAAATGATAACCATTATTCTTTTCAAGGCCCCTTTCTACCTTATCCCTGCTAGTGTTGCATTCATCATTTCCCCCTTCCCTCGTTCTGTTTAGACAGCTCCTCAACTACCACCTTATTCTTTTTTTGAATGCTTTTCTGATTTTTTTTTTTAAATTTATTTGAGTATATTGAATCTACAAATTTTTGTAGTACTTTTAGTTGCATTTTAGATCTCGTTGTAAATAAGGGTTCATACAAATTGGGGAAAACTAGATTAAGCTAATTACTTCTAATTAGATACCAAAAGTAGTAAAATAACACTCAAAAACTAATTACAAACAGTTTAGGAAGATTTAATTCTCAAAAATTCAAATGGAATTTTAGCGCCAAAATTCATCAATTCTCCATTTCCAAAACAAACCATTAATCACTACTACAAATTGTGGGAATATGATCGGATCATTGTATAGAACAGATTGCACTTATTAATTTGGTGTTTTAACGGTGGAAAATGGTTAACAATGGCATAATTCAATTATAACAAACTTTAGCGAGAATCACCATTAAGAGGAGAGAGAAAAGTTATTACAAGTTAGCCATCTAAAACGTAAGCCAATAATTTTTTAACCAAAAAACCCAACTAAAGTTTACTTTGCATCTATATCTACACCAGAAAAAGAACGAGCCACGATATCATCAAACAAATACGCTTTCGAATGGATGGTTGAACCAAATAACGCCTTATTATGAAAATTCTAAACAAGCCAACACATGACATAGAAAACACCTTCCAACACCTCTTTTAGTTTAGATGGAAGATGAAGATTCTAAAACCAAACCAAGTACTCCTTGTATTAAGACGTCTCCAAAAAACCTAAATCCCACCAAGTAGCAATCTTTTGAGAAATATCTCTCACCATGGAACAACAAGCAAAGAATATATGACTAGATGATTCCACAGCCTTTTCACAATTCAGACATAAGATAGAATCGAGTTCCATTCCTCTTCGAGAAAGATTAAGACAAGTGGATAAACTAACCAACTTAACTCTCCAAGCATGAACATTTACCTTTTTCGGAACAACCTTGATCCAACGAGTTTTAGAAGAGACCTTCAATAACTTGTGATTATCTATAAGGCTTCTAACCGAAGCAATCGAGAACTCCCCTGAGCCCGTCAACGACCAAACCCATCTATCTTGCATCATAGGAAGATTTATACCCTCCACATTTGACGAAAAGGCTATGAACTGATCATGATCCGCTCCTCACCTCGGTAAATGCCTCAAAGAAAAACCAACGTTAGCATGTGCCATTTTTGACGCGATATAAATGTTTTTGCACAATTCCAATGCATAAACCCTTGGATATAACGATTTAAAAGGAACCTCCCCATTCCAGACGTCTTCCCAAAGTGAAGTATCCTCACCATTACCCGCCTTTTTCTTTATAAACCATAGCATGTCAATCCCTTGGCGATTAAGATGGGCCGTGTCACGAAATATGTCTATCCATGTAGACGAACATAAAGATTTTGGAGGGTTACCCAGTTTGCCATCCTCACCATGAATAGCTTTTATGACCCTAGCCCACAAAGAATTACTTTGAGTTCGAAAACGCCAAACCCACTTAAACAATCGTATACGTGTACAAAATACTCAATCTCGTCAGAGCGACGTAAGAAGATGTAGAATGTACTCAGATTATACACCTACTTAAGTAAAACCTGAGAGTAGATGCTTCTAGGGACAACTTATGATATAAACTTTTATGTATGAGTATAACGTTTGATATAAACTTTTATGATATTTATTAAAGAAATCGAACATAATGCAGTAGTTATTTTCAAAACATGAGAAGGTAAAATTCCACTGCCACTTACTCCACTCAAGGACATCTCTATAGTCAATTCCTAGTGCCCACTTCCACTCCTAGTTGTTTGATCTAATGGAACCTCTCATTTCTTTCACAAGAGAATCAAGAATCAAAAGACCATTTTTCCACTCCTAGTTGTTTGATCTAATGGAACCTCTCATTTCTTTCACAAGAGAATCAAGAATCAAAAGACCATTTGACCACCTTATCCCTTTCATTTCACTGGATATCGTTACAAACTAATTTGAATTTAGAATGGTCGTGTCACTCTAACAAGCAAATGTGTGGCAATAAGTTGTGTCCATATGATGTAGTTAACATGAGAGACATCATGATGATGATTCAATGTTCATGGCCCATAGAGATTATTCCTAAAGCATGCCAAAGTGGGGAGTGAAAAAATTCTTGCACTATGCAAAATTTCTTGGACATAAGTCGTCATCCCACCGCATCCTGTAGATATAGAACTTCCACATAAAGTTATTCTTAGAAGAGTACACATCACATGTACATTTTTTTATACACTTGGTTTGTAAATTTTTATAGAGAAACTTCTATCTTTGTACCTAGCTAGACTCGCTTTGTTGCGCGTAAGTATGTACGTTCAATTGACCATTTAAATCATACATGAAATACTTGCATCAAGCTGAGATACGTTTAGCGAGGCACAATTGTCTCATCTTAACTTGTGGCTTTTGGCTCTGGTTTAACTTTGGTATTTGATCATTAGTTGTAAAAATTACTTCTTCAAAGTGGAAGTCGTATTTGCTCCAACTACTATTCCTATGTTTTTGCTACTCTTTGAATGCAAGGATACCAATAAGCCATCATTTCATATGCAAAAATAAACTATTCGAAACATTCTTTAAAGTTCAAAAGTGTTGGATTTGCCCCTTTTTTAATGGTGTCAATTATTAACTTAAAATAAAATTGGACATAATCATTGCATAACATTACACATTCATGGTCAGGAACTTTACCTCTTTCCCATTAATCTCCTTTACAAGATACCCTTTTGCAACACCCATATGTCAAGCATACAAATACATATGATGTCCATTTTTGTACTTTAAGGCAACCAAGTACTTATTTTTGTGTACAAATTACATATATTTGGTGTCCATCGTATTCAAAACATTCTCTCATCATTGTTTTCTCTTCTTTTGATGAATATGTCTTGTGTGAATTCACCACCTTTACATGGTATTATAATTTACTTTTCATAATAGATACACCCATTTTGTAAACTTCAAACATTGGGTTTTCCACTTCAAGATATAAAAAATGACCTTATATTCATATACTATAATAAAAACATAAGGGTATATAGATTATTTGTCATACAAAAGTATGTTATAAATTTTTTAATAAATTGGTTGAATATCCATAAAAGAAAGGTTATAAATATGGGAATCCACTCAAAAGTGTGATGAATTTAACACCTTAACTTTTATATCTTATTCTAAAGTTTAGATGCTTAAATCTAAGGTTACTTATTCCTTCAACTTTATGAATTCTTTTTGGTTGGTAAGTAATAGACCAAGTTTCACCTATAAGATTAAGGAGGAATATTTTCTTGTGGAAGATGATAAATGTTGACTTATCCATTGACATAAGTCAACAAAACAAAGCCATATGCGTAGGATCTTTTTTGCACATGAAATCAAATAATGATGATGCAAATGGATGTAATACTAGTGTGACAACCCTTATAGATCATCACCATACCTTCTCGTCAAGCCAATACAAATAGATTCTAGATGTATGCAAGATTTCGTAAGATTTCGCTATGATGAAGTGATCAACTTCGTAAACCATAATATTTGTTTTTGTTTTTTTATGTAAAGTTACGCGTAGTATATTTCGTGTTACAAAATAATACAATGATTTAAAACATCAATCATCACTTTGATTGTCACCAATTGTGCAAATTTGTTCTCAATGCCATTCATGGATCATGATGAATTAGAGACACTCTTCATGTTTCTAAGGAACTTTTGACTTCAAAATTTCATTTTCTTGACCATTTAAAGAAGGCATTCATGTGCCTTAAAAAGATAATCTAATTTGGCTCTCGTGGGCCTCTCAACATTACTATCTTTTATCAGAATTTTTATATTCATAATTAAAACATTTGAAAAATGAAAATAAATTGTGTGAACTGGCGAGAATATCTTGACTTTGGATGCTTTTTGTCATCAGCTATTGTTCACCTCACAGGTAATAGCTCCAGCAATTCCTAGCTCAGTGGAACACCAACTGGAGTGAGTATGAGCCAAAAGCTTGAACTCCTGACTCTTTATCCACAAAATTTCTCCGGTAAACTCATAAATTTTTCGGATGTGAGTTGGTGAGAAAAGAAAATAAATAATGATCTGTATACGTGTGCGTATGTATTTAAAAAGCGTTGGACTGTTTATTGGGCCGGGCATGCCTTGTCAAATCATCTTCAAGTATTTTTGTACTGAAAAAAAAGCAATTACATAAAAGGGCATCTTTGGCTTCTTTTTCTTTTAAATATGTTCATCATAGAAGAGTCAGCTTTTGCTTAGGATATGATACTTATATACAAGCAATACGATTTTAACTTTGGATGAGTAAAAGTAATCACTTTATGCATAGGTGAATAAGAAGTTAATGCTTGATTGGTACGAAAACATAATTTTTGACCTTTGAGAGTTAAAGCATCCATATTTCGTGTTAAAATAGATAAGAAAGTATGTGAAAGTCGCTTTTAGTACACAATCTGTTATGGTGAAAGTGATAAATGTCCTTGCTATAACTAATGCACAAGGTAGGAGCTTACATTATACTCATCTAGAACTTCATAAACGAACATGCTAACACACTGTCACACACGTTAGTTAGCGATTAAACACATGCATGGGCGCACGCACACATACTTTCGACGAGAACATCTCCCAGCTTGTAAATATCGCGGAAATGGAGTGTATTATGTGAAGGTTACGCAACTAACATACTTTACAATATATATATATATATATATATATATATATATATATATAGTTAGGATCAAATAAGAAGAAAAATTAAAATAAGAATAATAATAAGAAGAAACCACAACCACTTATTTTAGATGCATCTACAAAGGTAGATGCATCTCCCCTTAAAATTCTCCCTCCCATTTGAAATGTGTGGCTAGAAATTCTTCTTATTCTTCTTATTTTAGTTTTTCTTCTTACTAGATCCCTTCCCTATATATATATATATATATATATATATATATATATATATATATATATATATATATATATATATACACTACCTTATAATGTATTTACGACATCTATATTTAGAAGTCTTAAAATGTTTAAGACAAAAAACATTTTTTTAATAGGAAAGACGCATACACATATAATTAAAAGCCTAGAAATTTAAGTGTCTTTAAAGAGTCTGGATTGTTACAAGTATAGTTTTCAATGCTTGTAATTTTCTAAAACTTACAAGAAAATAAGCATAGTGTACACCACTTTAATGCACATAATTTTCAGACTTACAAGAAAAGAAGCATAGTGTACATTACTTTAATGCACATATTAAAAAAAACAAAACAAAACATCACATTAATGCTATTTAATGTAGTCAATTAATTAACTGGTCAATAAATACAATTAATACAGTTATTAAAACACCCTTTACATAAAAATACAAATTATATTGTACAACTAAATCAAACACAATTCCTGCATTAAATGTCACTAATACAAATAATAAAGCACATTATACAAATATTCAAGCCCGAACTGGCAACGAGCCAAATGGGCTTGAGCCCGAACGGGTTGCGGGCCAAACGGGCTCAAGCCCGAACAAGCATGGGCTAAACGAACATTTTGATATCTGTAAATTTAATTTCAAAAAGAACATGATAAACTAAAATACATGATTCATCGGAAAATTTAATTTTAGGTACCCGCCGCTGCAACGCGCGGGTACCCTGCTAGTATATATATATATATATACACACTAGTACTTTCATTATCTCAAGTCTCAACTTTATGTAAAATACATACAGATTTTCATTATCTAAGTTCAAACCTCATCAGGTACATATTTGAAGGTGACAAGGGGAAGAGCCAGAAACGGCTACGGGGATATCTTGGTTAAGCCACGTACATCTGAGTGAAAGACTCGTCCACTTTGAGTAACTTGAACAAGAAAAATATCTCCATTTACCCGTTTCATATTATGTCCTTTTTTGGGGTCCAAAAGAGATTATGTGACCGGCCTACTCCCATTTGCAGGACATTCTTGATTAATTAATCTGCTTTTGTAGATAAATTTGAAAAGTTTCTAGGATATAAATATATAATTACATTAGGGGGTAACTTTAGACATGTTTATTTCATCCACAATGGGTTTTCTTAATCATGGCGTTTCTAATATTTGACTTGACCATATGACAATAGAGTAAATGTGGTCATCCCACTCTAAACTTGGTAGTTGATAACTAAAATTTCTAGTGTAGTATGATGATACGTAACTTTAGGCCCTAATACAAAGTTAAATTTGGATTTTAGATTTTTCTCTTTTTCACATATTGCTATATATTATCCTACATCTTTTGACTATTTATTCTCCTACACATATAGAAATATGACATATATATTCCACTCATTATTTCCAAAAAAAAGGTGTAAATTGGTGGGAACACCTCGAGTATTCTACTCATTGTCTATTGCATCTAAACGGCCATTTTTTTCACTTATCAGGCTGTAAGTAGAAGGATAAGTACTCATATCAAGTACAAATAAGTATCAGTTATCTTTCAGTTTCACATATCTAGTATTCTAGCTAGTTCCATTTTTGGACTTAATGTAAACTTAGTTTCATACCAAAGTTTACAACCCTTGGAAGCAATATAAAGAAAGTTGGTCTAAACATATTGTAGGGGACCATGAACATGAAGAGGTTCCTACATTGTACATTTTGTTTTGAATATGTCTGCTTTTAGGCACATTACAACCAAAATAATCTCAGCTTTTGTAAAAAGAGAGACATTTGACCATATTTTGAATGTAACAACACATCATCAATTGTTTAAAAAAGTTCTTACCTTGAGTTTATCACATTCTAATTACTATTCTTACCTCATTCTCACATCATAATTCTGTAATATATCAATAGTTATATACCGTATCAATTTCTTAAAAGACATAGTAATTCATTATCATCACATTTAAACCGTCGAATCATATTGGATATCAAAGATCCTCGTTCATCCATTAAGTTATGGATATGACACACAGTTTAGAAGAAATATTTTTAGTACTTTGTAATCATAGTTTCAACCAATAAGATGTAACATTTACATGTAGGAAAATTTTAATTCATTAAAATTTGAAAGTTGACACTTATTATAGGACGAAAGAAAGTACTAATCAAGTTATCCGACACTTATAGCATCTATTATGGTTGTTTATGAATATGTCCAAAACCTTTTGAAGAGGTTCTTAAGCTTGTGAACCATAGTGAGAAACCATTTCAATCATAAGTGGAATGAAAATGTCTAAGATTTTGTAAAGGTTTAAACCATTTTCTAATTTTTTTTTTATTTTTATTTTTAAAAATGTTGGTTATGGTTATGATATGAAAAACTTTATAAATAAGTTTATTTATAGTAAAAACATGTTTATAATTTGAAAAAGTTACAACTTGATGATGTATTAATTGTGTAAATCTTTTTAGAAGTTCATGATAGTGAATGCTCTCACTACAAATTACTTTGTTTTTAATGTGGAAACTAAACCTTAATAAAAACTCTAAAAACCAACACTTGTGAGCACATAACTCAAACCTATTTAAGCCTTCTAACCTCTCGTGTCAGAACATATACAAATACTAGTAGAAACCATATAGCTCTAGCTAGAGAGAGAAAGAAGAAACTTCTTCTACTAGTAGGATTTTGTTTCCAATTCAAGTTTTTTTTAATGGTGAATGAATGAGTGAAAGAGTTTCAAAAATGGGGATTAGGAAAACAGAAGAAGAAGCTTGTTTTTGTTTTTTCTGTTTTCATTTTGATCACAGAACAAGACAACATCAAGTCAAGTTAAAACAACAACCACAACAATGTCAAAAACACAAACAACAAATACTGGCTTCAGTTTCTTGTTTTAGAATCCAACCAATCATTTCAGTTTTCATTTTTATTCTCCTCTTTTCTTCCCATTTTTCGGCAGCCTCATCGAAAAAACACCAAGTTTTTCGACCACGGAAAGAGTCCAATAAAATGAAACTGGTTAAAGCTCATCTCATGAAGATCAACAAACCTTATGTTAAATCAATTCAGGTACATGCTATGTATTTTTTTTTATCAAGAGGCTATTTTTTTTATATCTATTTTTATGGCGTAACAACCACCAAATGATTTAGTGGTAAGACACGTAGCTTTTTCACCAGAGGTCTAGAGTTCAAACCTCGCTAGGTAGATATTTTAGGTGCCAATGGAAAGGGTTGGAAATACGTCGGTTAGCCGACATACATGTGAGTCAAAAGACTCACCAACCCGGAACAAGGAAAACCTCATCCGTCTTCCCTTTTTTAAAGCGTTTTTCAAAAGTTATGAAACTATTAAAAATGATAAGCTCTTAAATATATATCTCATAGCTTCTATCATGCCTCAAATATCTATAGTGATTGTAAATTTTGAGTTCTTGTGCTGTCGCACACCTTGCACACCTTTACATACGACTCTGCTTATTTTAATTAATTCTTTATATTTTTTTGTTGGAATAGAGCCCAGATGGTGATAAGATAGATTGTGTTTTGACTCATCATCAGCCAGCTTTTGATCATCCAAAGTTGAATGGAACAAAACCAATGGTGGGTTCATATTTTCTTGAGTATATATACATTATTAATAAGTTATATGCACTCTCATTCTATATTAACATTTTGTTTTCGAAAATATAGGATCCACCAGAGAGACCTGATGGTCATGATCAAGTAGAAACGAGCTATGAAAATAATCAGTTATGGAGTTTATCAGGCGAATCATGTCCAGAAGGAACAATTCCAATTAGAAGAACAAGTAAAGACGACGTATTAAGAGCTAGTTTGATACGAAGATTTGGTCGAAAAATTCCAAGGCCAGTTAAAAGAGACACTTCTAGCTATGGTCATGAGGTTAGCTAATTTTAATTAAACTCGTCACTATACTATTCCATAACACGTAATTTCGTCGAAAGTGCAATGCTAAACATGACCCTTAAGTGTGCTAATTTGATTACATGCATAGGCGGAGCTACATAGGACCGGGAAGGGTCCCGATCCCCTAGAGCTAAGTCTGTTAGTGTAATTAATAGAAAATTAATCCATAATTTGAAAATATTTTCATGATTTTGCTTTTATTTCAGAGATTTCTATAGAAGGATAGTGTGGATTGTGGAAAACAAGGATATAACTATTTGTTTACATCTATGATGTACTGTAAAATTGTTTGACTATTTTTTTTTTGAAAGGTAAAATTGTTTTGACTATTAAAAACTTTACTTTTTTTGTTGTCTCATTAAATCAAAGCATTTATTTTTTTACCTGACAATTATATTACTCCGTGTATTCGTAGGTAAGGTTAGCTAGTTGTCCATTAATGTTAGATTTACTGGTTTGGAATTATTAAAGTGTGTAAAAATTGTATTGCTTCAAAGCTTCATCTACTACTACGTATTATTTACTACTATAGCCGTATATACTTCTTTGGAGCATATATTGGTGTCTTGAGGCGTTGTGATACATGAACTCTAGTTTAGGGTCCGTTGGAATCATGGACGGAACTTAGAAGGAACCGAGGAGGCTGTGGTCTCTCCAAAATTTTTGACCCTATGTATATTCTATACTTTTTTATATATAGTTTTAGTCATTTTAATATAAAAATTTTAGCGTTGTGTATATCGACCTCATAAAATAAATACTTTTCAAGTCGGCCCCCTCTTCAAAAAGGTCCAAGTTCCATCCCTGGATGGAATCATTTTTCACAATACATGTCCTATTTTATTCTTTGGAAATATTTGACATCGGACGAAAAAAACCTTAGATCATGTTCATATCTAATAAGAATAAACGTGACCTATAGTTTTTTGACTCAGGAACGTTTTTAGTCCGCAATGTTTCACTGGGCGTGAGCCTTGCAGGACTACGTTCCTTAAGGCCTCAGTCGGCTTCAACCATGATTCAGGGTTTCCAAAAATAGATGAAACGATCGATTAATAAAGAATATTGGACACTTTAGTATCTTGTTAGACATGACGTGATTTGAAGTTCTTTTTTGGGAGAAATTATACTTTAATGTACCTTCATTATTGGTATTTAATTTTTGCACATAATGGTACGATTATATTTGAAATATTGGATTATTGGAATTAATGATGGTTGAAAATGGCAGCATGCAGTTGGGTATGTAAGTGGAAATAAATACTATGGAGCAAAAGCAAGCATAAATGTGTGGGCTCCAAAGGTGACCAATAGATATGAATTCAGTTTATCACAAATGTGGGTTATTTCTGGGTCTTTTGGGCATGATCTCAACACAATTGAAACTGGCTGGCAGGTATTCTTTGTTCACACCCCTTGTATTTACTTCCATACATTTTACCCTACCATTTGATTATAATTCTAGTCCAAATCATTTTGCATACTTAGTTGATGTTTCTTTAGGTTTTAATAGTGGTTTTAACTTTAAAAACATATCCTTAAGTTTAGTATAGTGAATTCAATTTAGGCCTGAGAGTCAGACGGGTAAAATTTCAAACCTTAGTCATAAAACGGGTTAAATGGGTCAGCCAGTTACACGTCTGGCTACTTTCCCGTGTATGTTTTACCATGAACTTGATTATAATGGAGTAATAAGTTAGTGATTTTACCATGAACTTGTTTCGTTTAAGCAAGTGTCATTTACACGTAAAATCAAGAAAAGACGTACGTAGAATATTGCGTTAAGTGTACCTTCAATTTTTACCCAAAAAGTGATTTCACACTGAATGTAAACGAAGATATAAAAACTATTAAATGCAATTGTTAGTCAAATTTGCCATACATGATACAACATATGAAGTACCTTATAAAGGTCCATTTCCTATAATAGAAAACATTTTCCCATTTGGATTTCATATCATGAAAAGTCTTGCATATTTTGTTACCTTATAATCCACATAATTTGAAGAATTGTTTTCCTAGCTTAAATTTGTCAAACCTGTTTTTTTTTTTTTTTTTTTTTTTTTTTGTCAAACCTGGTTGTTGTTGTGACACAATAATGTTATCATTACTTGTGTAGCATGCGTAAAAATAATACATATATAAGTTTCTTAGTGCCATTTAAAGCTAACTAAAGTGCCTCAACTACCTACCCATAAAAATGAATTAATTGTTTACCGTAATTCCATTTAATTTTGTTCAACAGGTTAGCCCAGAGCTATATGGGGACACCCACCCACGATTTTTCACTTATTGGACCGTAAGTTCAAAAATAATTTATACTACTACCGGTACCATTGGCGGAACCAGGTTTTAAAGAGACCGGGTGCACTAAACTTTCTAAATGTACTATAAATATTTCTTTTTAAAAAAACCGCGTACAATAAAAAAAAAAGGGATTTTATTACCTAAAAACACTATGTTTGACGCCGTGGGACACCTCCTAGTTCCGCCACTTACTACTAGCACACTTTTTGTTTTATTTTTCATGTATACATCTTAGGAAAAGTAATTTGAGATAAGCAACTTTGTTTATGAACCGCAGACTGATGCATATCAAACAACGGGATGCTACAACTTGCTATGTTCGGGATTTGTACAAACGAATAATAGGATTGCGATTGGAGCTGCTATATCTCCTACGTCCGTATATAATGGAGGACAATTCGATATCAGTTTAATGATCTGGAAGGTGAACCCTTTAACAATTGTACATCATAAAGATACTTCAAAAGAAACTATATAAATGTGAAAAATAAAAATCCACTTCTAAACAAATTAAACCAATATAGGTAAAGGATAAATATCTTTTACTTTATCTTAGTTAACATGATCAATGTTTACAAAAAAAGTTACCAAAGCATGTAAAATGGCCCAAAAGATTCCTTATACGTTTATTTGGTTGCACAATAATAGGGCTTATTCGAATTGTCTAACACGTTTATGTTTCTTGATGTAGGATCCAAAACATGGGAATTGGTGGTTGGAATTCGGATCCGGTACCCTAGTTGGGTACTGGCCAGCTTCCCTATTCAGTCACCTCCGAGATCACGCAAGCATGGTCCAATTCGGGGGAGAAATTGTGAATAGTCGGTCTTCGGGTTCTCACACTTATACCCAAATGGGAAGTGGGCATTTTTCGGGTCAAGGGTTTGGTAAAGCTTCATATATTAGGAATATGCAAGTAGTTGATTGGGGTAATAGTTTGATACCTTTGTCAAATTTCAAAATATTGGCTGATCATCCAAATTGTTATGACATTAGAGGTGGACTTAATAGGGTTTGGGGTAATTATATTTACTACGGTGGGCCCGGTAAGAATCCAAGGTGCCCGTAAAAACACGTGGCGTTTAGGTATTGGGTATAAATATATCAAAGGGTGAAAAAGTTTTGGTTTAGTTTTCATGTATGTCGAATTTTTCTTTACATGATTTTGTTAGTATTTTTGTTTTTCTAACACGTGATTATTGATAGTGTTGTAATCAGAATTTTATGTAAAGTTACAGTTTTGAAGTCTAATAGTTGATAGAACTCTATTGACTGTACGATTATTGAGTTTAGTTTGAATATTTTACAACAAATTTGTGATACCGGTAATTAGATATTCCAATCGTTTTATGGCAAGTCTTTTTTGTGGAAATTAATTAAGAAAAGTTTTTGTTGCTCCATGATGTGTTTTGCATCATAGACTATGCTAAAAGTGAGGCCCTATAAAACGGTGGCCCTGTGCAGTTGTGCTGCTAGCATAGAGTGATCACTTGAAAAAGATTATACTCCATTTACACCCAATAAAAAGATTATACTCCATTTACACCCAATATCATGTCTCGCACGCAGTTATATGTTGCAACTTGCAAGTGTCTCAAATATCTAAGTTTCTTCATCTCCTTTTGAAGGGCATACACCTTAGTTAGACCATGTATACTGCTAGGTCTACTTATGCGTACCTAAACTACGGTAAAAGATTGAAACTATAAAGACCTTACGAATCCATATAGCGCTATAGATCCAAAAAAGATCAATGTAAGGTTACTTCCGAAGTTGGAAAATGGTATAATCTTTATGGAAAAGATTGGAAGTAATTTTTTATTTTTTTAAAAAGATTACCCTAGTAAATTATTATTACTTCAGAAAAAGGTTGTGGGTGAATCTCACACCTCAGCTCAAAAAGGCAAATCAAACACACCTACAGTGGTTAATACCTAAATTAGCATAAGAAAGACAAACCAATCTTATAATCAAACACTATAAAGGCATAAGAATAAAACTAATGTATAAACTAACTAGGAAGATTTATATCCATTGAGTGACAAAACGCGAGCTGTTCCGGATTTAAACCTTGAAGATCATAAATGTCATATAGATCAAAATCTTCGTCCTTATGTAAACTAGCATTATACGAACCTCCACTCATCATAAAAAGGATTCAAGTAATTTGATACACTCTAGTTGATATATATGCAAAAAGCAACTCCAAAAGGAATTTACAAAATAGGAGATGAGGACTAGACAAGTTTGAATATATTAAATTGGTCCACACAAAAAAAGAGTGATCATTAGAAAGAGATCTCACAACCACAACAAGCAGTTGCTTTACTAATTATACTCCTAATTAAATGCATACAACAACCTGTCATCAAGATAAACAAAAACAGAAATAATGATTGAATATGACATCTTTGCCCCCACAATGCCAACTGGCCTATATGCAGGTTTGGTTCATTCATGGCTAAAAATCGAAATTACAAATGGAGATCAGATATGGCCTTTGAATTTGGATTACATAGTAAGAGTGTAAGAGTAGTAGGTATTGGCATCTTTGCATCAACATCAACATAACTACGTACACATGTGTGTGACAGGGGCCCTTGATAACATATCGCGGTATTGGTAGTAAAAGCGGTATGAAGCATGAATCACGTACTAAATGCATACGTTTATTCGAGGGGTACACATGTGTTCGGATACATACATCATACATTTGTGACTATAACAAGACGGGATAATTGTCTAAGAGTGTTTGATGTTACGTTTTCAATAAGTGATCATGTGATATATAACTCATAATATAAGTTGTGCGAAAAATGACTATTGGAGCTGATGGTTGATAATCAAACAATGGGTTGTCTATGTAGTTGTCAAACTCTAATTATGTTTCACATGTAAGCATGACTATTAAAATGAGAATCAGTTCTACTAATTAAAATGCATTAACACCTAAATCCCCTAATTATGCTTTCAGCCCATAATGACCAATCACATCTATTTGTGCTTAAGCCCACAAATATGCTCCCAGTTATGGGTTATGGGCTTGTAGTTTCTGATTGGTAAGTGAGCTTTATATTCATGCAATTTCACTCCTTACATTTAGGTTTCGGCCCATTGTCGCATGACAACCTTTTCGTTAACTTTGCATGTGTGGTGATTCGCATTTCGTATCTATAACTATAACTCCATATATACAATTACATTTAGTCCATGCATTCTTTCTACCGTATCCATAATGCATATAGACGATTGCCAAAAACATGGTTACAAAGCCTATTTAAAAGCTGCCAATGCCCAGCCCAAACTAATCCGGCCCTAACCATGTTGTAACGTACACATGAGTAAATGAAGAGTAACCACAAGTGAACCACCAATTTTCACGCGTGAACCACTATCCCTCTTTAACCACGCGTGAAACCACCTATTTCGAAGGGGTTTGCTCATTCCGTCCACAGAAGGAAATATCATTGTTTTTGTGTATGTGTGTGTTGTGGTATATTTATGTTTAAGCGGGGTGTGTTTGTGTGGTGGGTTTACTGTTAACCTCTATGAGGTGACGTCGATCTTGTGATGGATTTAATGGAGTGTTTAGTTAACCGCTACTACCAGTCTAAGATCATAACTTAAGTCTTAAAAGCGTGACAGTCTTTTAACCTAACTAGAAGGCTCCACAATTATATTCAACAAAATGAAAAACTGAATTCCTACTTCTTAACATATTTCTAGCAAGATGTAGAAACGACAAGTTTGAGAACTTTAACATGGACCGATTAGCATTATACTTTATCACATAGAGTCAACAGGTTTGAAGGTTTAATAACTACTTACGAGTCAAACCAACACGTGATTCTAACTAAAACAAGTTAATTATCCAACCTGTCATTGTCATTAGTGTTAACTTCCTTCGTTTTTTGTCTCTTGTATAAGTGAGTAAACATGTTGGAACGTTGGATCTAAGTACATGTGAGTTTACCTAGCTGTGGTGCATTGTTCCTCAAGTCATGTTTTATTTCCGGCATACTTAAGACATATATATATATATATATAAAAAAAAAAAAAAAAAAAATACGGAGTAATAATTTTACTATATATTTAAGTCTGACAAGAACCACATTTGTGATTGCCGGTGATGAGATTCCTAGCCTCCGACCACTGCTTACAATTCGCTGACCAAACCCTAAATTCACCTCTTAATTAATACCAACTGTATTTGTACTCAAGGCACATGCATATATGCTCTCGTTTTTATTCTCTTTAAAAATGAACATTTTAAACCGTCCATGCATGCAGGCCCGTACGTTCTCGAGTTTTTTAGACCGTGAGCCAAAATTATTAACGAGGCCTCAAAGTTATTATCATCTTAATTTCAAGTTAGTGGGCCCATTACGCATATGTATGTGTTGATGTTGAACATCTCCAATCAAAAAAAAAAAAAAAAAAAAAAAAAAAAAAAAAAAAAAAAGTTTGCAGCATTGTCACCTGAACAGTTTTTCATAAACATTACTCTTTATAAACTTATCATTTGACTGTATAAACTTAAAATTTCCATACAAGGGTCTCATTTTCTTATCGGGCATGTTATTATCATCTTATCTTTAAGTTATTTGCACCATTTCCACCTCAATTTCTTATAAACATAACTTCTATAAACTTACTCATCTAAACATATAAAGTTACAATATCCACACAAGGGTCTCGTTTACCTCTCTTTTCAATATATTTCAGTGTCAAAATTAAATGTGACACAAACATACACAATTTTCTTTTTCCTTAGTTGATCCATATAAGCCATCATCTTCTTCTTCTTCTTCTTCTTCTTCTTCTTCTTCTTTTTTTATTTATTTATTTTTTTATTTTATTTTTTTATTTTTTTTTATTTTATTTTTTATTTATTTTATTATTATTTTTTTCAATGTCAAAATATACAAAAATTTCAAGCAAGAAGCTCAAGAAGGGGAACTTTAAAATCTCAAAAACTTTAAAATCTCAAGCCATCATCTATAGTATACAAGTAGAGTAGCTACCGGAGAGGCTATTAGCTACAAGTAAGACATTTAATTACTCGTAAATTTTGTCACATTTAGATTAATAGATTATATATTAGTTGGCCATAGTCGCCATTGTTTACCATGTGTGGCAAGAACATAACATGATGTATTAAAAAAAGGGAGCTCAGCTGCTGGATAAATCGGTACAAGTCATTTATGAGGTTGTGTGCCTAAAGTTGATCATAAGCCTTAAGCTCAAACCGACGCATAATGTATAGTAGTAGCTCAAGCTGTGAAGATGCATTTGGAAATGCGGATTCGGTCTTTTATTTGAAAATTGGTCAAGATGCACGATGAAAGCTGGATTGTCTTTATTTGTCTGTAATCACTATCTGAATTGGTGATTTATTGTAGCGTTATATACGTTCAAAGCTTGTCGATCGTATATGGTACCAAAATTGGCTATCATATCGGTCTAGTTTTATTTCAAGATTTTGTAGTATATTCTGCTCAATGTTTACACTTTATTTTCTAAAAAAGAAACTAAAAATATGTTCAAGTTGATAAAAGATCAGTAAATATTATCAGTAAGGTGTCAAATTATAATTTTGTTTTGTGCAAACAACTTTAAAGTGTAACCTACGGGTTTTATCATTGTATAACAGGCTCGTCAACCTTTCATAAAAACAGGCTAGCTTTGTACATGTTGAGTCTGTGTGCCGGTATGCTTTAACCTCATAGATTATTCAGTCAAATTGTCAGAACTATTTTTAGTGAAAATTAAACTTTTATGCAACATATTTTAGAAGAAAGTCAATAGCAATAATGGTCACATGCTACAATGATCTAAATTATTAGTGCTAATATATAATTCTATTTCTTAATTTAAATGCTTAATTGTCTTACAACTTGTTTGATTGTTAACTATATATTGTTAATTTATACAGATTTTATCAAACTAAGAAAATAAAGAAACTTGTAAACTACCATTGATAATATATTTTAACATAGATATGAATGATACTGTAAGGATGACTCAGTTTAATTAATTGATTTTTTCAAAGTGTAATGGTTCATTTCTATCATAGAACATGCATAAAATGGGAGGGTGTTATCAGATTAAATTATGTAAGCAAAGTAATAAATAAGAGAATGGGCATATATAACAAGTCTAAAATGAATTATTTGGAGAGGAAGCATTTTCTGAGATATTTGTTTCTTCTTGTTTCTTTGTCCCAACAAAAAACAATAACAACACGACACATGATCCATGTTCCATGCTCCCTATAGCTTGTAACCAAATTAATGTTCATCAATTTATATTTGTACTTATATTTAGTGCAAGTAGAAAGGCATCTATCCATATGGTTATCTCACCGGCCAAAATAATTAAAACTAGCAATACAAGATGATTATACAACGTTTGTGTTGTGACTCATAATTCCTGCTTTTCAATACAAAATGGATGCGGTGATTTAAGCTATTAAATGATGAAACCCCTCCCGTCTCAAAATAATAGTTCACAAACAAAAAACACATTATTTAAGAAAAATATAATTATTATTGATTTTTCTTTCTTACTTTTTGCAGAGTGACAATTTTACTATTTTGCAATTACATAATGCATTGATTTTGAAGTTTGTAATTTTTAATATCATTAGGTGCGATATGATAAACATGATACATTATTCACAAATATATATAGAGTGGACAATAATTTTGGCACAACCCAAAATGGAAAGGGCTACTAACTTGGGACAGATGAAGTATTTATTATTCATAGACAAATACTCGTGCATAACAACATGATTTTATAGCAGCATATAGTTATAACGATATTTTGATTAAATATTTTATGTACCATGTGGTTAAACTCCATGCACCAATAAAATAACAATGATGAGCTGATTAACCTGAGAAAAACAATAAGAAACCAATCCTGGTCCGGCCCTGTTCACCCATTTTTATAGGTTCAGATGGTCCTCTCAGGTCCGTTTTCAGACGGCTTTTATTGGCTAGCCGAATCAGTGGCGACTCCGGTTCCTGCTTAAACCGATTGAATCCGTTGGTCCAATCCAATTTTTAAAACCATATGTACCGTCAACTTGTTTACATATAAATTGTATGAAGCTTTGTTTATTTTATTAATTTGTATAATATGTATAATAACATATATTTTTTATTTTAGAGGTGTTTTAAAAGTAACATTTATTAGAAGAGTTGAAAAGTTAATAGGTAGTTATGGTTATCGACCTTTTTTTTCTTGTATTAAATTACATTGTATTTCTTAAATTAGTATTTTTAAAACATGTATACAAAAAGTGCTTTAAAGTGTTGTATCTAATGCCATTATATTTATACTTATTAAAATTTGCATTTATTTATGATTAGTATGTTGCAAACAATTGCTTTCATAGCAAAACCAACACAATTCCATATTAAATAATTATGTTGGCTTAATATTTTAAGACTTCCTTTTTAAAAAGGTCTCAGATGCTTAATCACATTATGAATCATATCAGACCAACAATGTGATACACGTTATACAGTTGTAAATACTGAAAATTTTGCATGCACGTTGTAAAAGGATATTTATAGTTTAGTCAATTTTTAAATAAAGTTTATGATCAATTTGCTTTGTTGAATATCATGATCTACTTTTAAAAATATTTGATATAAATGCATTTTTTAAACTTTAAAATAAATAATTCCAAACAAAAATGTGAAGCTATCCTAAATAAATGTGTTTGTGAAAAGGTTTAAAAATAACTGTATGTTACCTTATTAGTAATTCAATGTTAACTTGACATACACCTATTACTATCAAATCGTGTGTTTAATATGTTTCCTAAAATAGTTTTCTTAAAATTCAATATTCAAGAATTGACATACACACATTATAGATATTATAGACTATAGATAAGTATGTATAATGCATGTAAATAGCAAACTTAGAAACGCTAATGGACCTGAAACCCACAAATGGGTTTGGGACAACTATCATATAATCTAACATTCCACCGCTGTTCGAGCGATGCAATCACGAAAGCTCGTACCAGATATCCTACATCCAACACAAGCAACTATATGGTCACTTTTGCGATTTACTAATGAGTCATCTTTTGCTATTAAAAGGCCTAGCATTGATCTTCTCCACCACGATATCAAAGTTAATATCCAATAGGCATAACAAACCCTCCTTTTTGTTAGACTGAGTAGTATGCTAAAGCTGAGAAATTTATCTAAATTATATGTAATCGTTTTGTTTTTTCGCCCCTAGCTCCTTGCTAGAGTACTTGGCGCGTTGACGTTGTGTGGCCTCAATCACCGCACGATCAGGCACAAAATCAACCATACTAGTTTGCGTCAAGGGTGATGACCCTGTCAGATCGATACATACATCAAGCCCTCTTTCCCACGAGTAGATCAACATATCAGTTGGACGTAAGGGTTTATCCTTTTCTCCACTAAGCCCGATATCAACTTTTTACGAGCTGAAATCCCTGACCGAAAACAGATCTCAAACAGGGTATCGTGCACGGCCGGTGGAGGTGTAAAGCTATAGCTATAAGGAGCGAAGCCAACTGATGAGGCGAAAAATGAACCACTTTTAAGGGGTCATTTAAGCCCGGAATTGAATTTATTTGATCAAATATTGCCCTAAATCGTTCCTTTTGTGATTTTAGGTACTTTGGGAGTGAAATCTGGAAAAGGAAGCAATTCGGACGTTTTTGGAGCATAAAAGTGAAGAAAACGCCAAAGTCTTAATTTTCCTTGCTGGGAACAGTAGGTGACGGCGTCAAGAGTAATTTCCATGACGACCCAGTACAGAATTGACGGCGTCACAAGGTAGGGCGTCAAGAGTAAAATGCATGACGGCCTGGAAACACATAACACATGACGGCGTCAAAAGTAGATCAAGGCAGTCCGAGAAGTATTTTGGCGGCGAGATGACGGCGTCAGAAATTTGTTCTTGACGCCGTCAGACCCTATTTCCTATATATAGTTTTCTAATTTTCACATTAAAAAAAGAGAAGTTTTGGAGAAACCCTAAGTACGAACTTAGCACGAATTTTACAGATTTTTCAAGGGTTCTTGATTCGTGTCAATTATAGTATAATTATATTCCAAAGAAATACTAGTGAAAGTATTTCTCGGGTCGTTCTCCCAACAAAGGCTCGAATGGAAAATCCGAATTATCGAATTGGGAATCGTGTAGTGTAAGTGAATAGTGAAAGAGTGATAGAGTTAAAATAGCAATCAAAATATTCAATTATTCACAAACAATGATAAAACATGCAAAGAGTACAAGCTAACAATGCACGGAATCCTAAAACGTACAAACGGTAATGCAACCGCGTTATTTAAAACGCGACTTTTATCTAGAAATGATCCTACAAACTTGAAAATATTTTCTAAAAATCTTAAACTATTAAAAAGAATTTCTAGAAAAAGAAAAATATTTTTTAGCCTTTTCTTTTATTTTCTATGAATTAAAATTGAATATTTGAATTAAAATAGAGAAAAATAGAAAAATAAGGTGGAAAAATAAAATTTCAAATTTGAAAATTCTAAAATACTATAAAAGAATTTCTAAAAATATTTTTGTAATTTTCTGACCTTTTTCTGACTTTTTATGGATTATTTGTAATTAAAAACTATTTAAAAATTGAAAATAATCAAAAGAAAATAAGAAAAATAGTAAAAAGCTTTGGAAAAATCTGGAAAATTTCCAGAAAATCAAAAATAATAAAAGAAACTCAGAATAAAAATTTGAAGTTAAAATCAGCTTATTTGAAGCTTTTTCTGTCTAAACTGCTTATCACAAGTGCTTATTTTTAAGCACTTGTGATCCAACCTTTATTAAACTTTGAATACTGGCCAAATATGATGTATTAAGCTCTATAATGACAGATTATGATGTATGATAAGCTCAGATTACCACAGAAGCTCAGAAATATGACAATAAGCTAAGGTATAAGCACTATATGCTATGCAGAATAAGCACTAGTATACTCAGAAGCTATCAAACCAATTACAATGCTAAAACTACTCAGATAAAGCACAAGAGACTGGTTTACTCACAATATAAAGCTCAAATGCAAATTAGCAGGCTATAATATCATCTCAGAACTTAGTTGCAAGCTATGAACTACAATGACTTGATAAGCTACTGAAATAAGCTACAAATGATAAGCTAATGGAATCTACTGTTACTCTACTAGTCTATAATCACTAAACTACCAAGAAAATTGGAACTCTAAACTATTTAGCCTACTTGAATGATGCCTTGAAATCAGGTCTCAACCTGTGATGCAGGGGATTATAATGTTTGAACAGGCTACTTCAAGCTAAGAGTCCAATAAGCTAAAGAGCTTCAAAACCTGATTTTCTTTTTGATTATTGTTCTGTTACTACCAGACTTTACAAATCAACTATCTAAACTTATTTCCAATTAACAATGAAGACTACAAGTTATCCCAAAGATCTGACCAATTTATGAGTACAAGAGATTTTTGATTATTTGTTACTTTTACTTAGTTGACTCTTATGAGTTTAATCTACTCCTAATTGCTAAATTATGTTATATTAAGCTATGATACTACTGAATTAATCTATCTAAACCTTTTTTTTTTGTTCCTACAAATCAAACTATTTAATCTAAATTCTGATTATATGTGACAGTTAAAAAAAATAAGTAAGCTAAATTTGACTTTTAACTAACTAATTACCAATTTTATGTAATACTAAGGCTATATCTAACCTAATAGAGCTGTATATGCAGCTAGATCTTACCTACTATCACTCAAGCTTATCAAAGTATTAACAGCCAAACACCCCTTAATAGTGAACTAACAGCTACAATTCAATGATTTAAACTACAAGTCACTAGCAACCTATCCTAGATAGCTTCTAATAGCTACACAAAAGCTATAACCACAACAAGCTGTCACTATAATCAATCCATACTCAAAATCTCAAATCCACAGGTAAACAGATGATCAACTAGATACTTCAGGTTATGCAATTTAGCTACTCAGACCAAATCTCATGCAATCTATAAGCATTTAACAAATCAGATCCAAACAATGAAATCTATAATCAAGCAACTCTAATCTATGATCAATCAATCACAATCTCAGATTAACTACTACTGATACTACAAACAGTTTACTACTACAATTGCTATTAAGCTAAGCTAATTCTTCAAATTGAGAATTGAGATCAAAAATTACCACAAGCTCTCCCTCAGCTTGAAAAGAGGGAGTTCACAGAGGCCTATCTTTAAGATAGGCTGATGTCTTACTTTCTGAATCAGCTATCAATACCACCACAACATCATATTGAAACACCTCTAATGGATTTGAATGGAACAGTACTGATGAACAATGAGTTTTCAAAGCTTGAACATGATAAATATACACTAAATTGAGCTTATAGAAGTTTTAGAACAAATTTTGAAACTATTTTTTTATTTTTTTGATTTTTTTTATTATTTTCTATATTTGAAGATAACTTGACTAAATTGAGAAGAAAACTAGTTTAAGCTATTTCTGAAGACTATTAGAGTTTATAAAACAATTTAAGAAGAAACTAATTGATATTAAGCTAATAATAAGCTAATATTGAAAACAGAATAAGCAATGTAGATGGATAATAAGCTGTAAAATTAAAGAAGTAAACTCAATTTTATTAAAAAGCTAAATGAACTTATTACAATGGCTAGTCTAGATACAATTCTGCAGCATAACACTACCTAAAAAATCTACATACAAAGAGCTTAAAATGACACCTATTTATAGATGAGGTGAGAGGGTAGGGTCTTTAAATGCCAAGCTGGCAATCCGTGCCTCATTGTGCTTCTATCAATCAATCACAACCCTATGATCATTATGTGCTTCTTCAAATTGATGTGAACCCTCAGATCATGATCAGTGATGTGGCTTCTCCAATTGGCATACTCCATCTGTCCCATCTATGCTTGTACTTTCTCTCTCCGTGTCAGAATGGTGTCAGACGCTTCTAGAAGGGTTCCCAATGATTGGTATGACGTGCCTTCTCCAATATGTATATGACACGTGACCGTTAATAGATCCTCTTACACTCTCTGACACGTGCAGGGTCACGTGTGGTTCTAGAAGGCTTAATTATTGGCTAATTGATGGCTAGGTGAGGTGAGTTTGAGCCAATTGATTTAATTGTTGAGCTAGGGTTCATAGCTTAATTGGGGATTCTGGGTAGAAAAAAAAAGGGCGCGTTTGGTTTTAATAATATTATTTGACCGGTTGGGTATTGGGCTCGGGTTAAAAGGTTAAGTTTTGGGCCTTTGGTGTATGGACTTGGATATCATTGGACTTGGATTAGGCTTAATATATAATGGACCAGGTTTCCATTTTCAGATTTAGTAAAAATAACTTTCAAGGACCATTTGTGTAAACTTTCAAACTCCAAGGGCTGAATGTGCAATTTCTTCAAAATATATTTCAGGGACTAATCTTGCCAAGTCTGAATAGATGGAGGACAGAAACTGATTCTTGGATTCCCGGCTTTGAATTTTTGACCAACTTCTACTCTCGTGCTCGTTTTACCGATAATCGTGTGATTTTTCGTCTTTTTATGATAAATCCATCCCTACACATTCACAACATAAAAACACTTGTTTTCTTGGCATTTGTTAGCTCAAATAGTCGTTATGGGTCAGTATTTAGTAATATAAAGGTGTGTAAATTAATACACACCAGTTCTCAGCCCTTGATCCCTTTCATGTGTAATTGAGATAAGTATTCTTTTAATTCAATCAATATGTCTATGTGTTGGTTGTCTATATCTTGTTCTTGTCTTAATTCTACCATGCTAGGCTAGATCTATCTTGTGTTTGCTTGGATCTAATGAAACCTAGATGTTAATTATGTGTTGATTACTTGTTTATGGTTGTATTGGATGAATGATTTCGATGTTAGGCTTAAGAAAACTGGCAGATCTCCAATTGGTAACATGCTTGAACATCTTAGGAAACATGAACTGACGTGCACTAGGTTTTATTGGTTGTATTTAATGCATGAGTAAATTCTAATGATCCCATGTTAGGAGCTTCTTAGCCGGCTCGACATAGGAGTGAAGTAGGCACTCATAGAATTGAGGAATTAAGTGCGCCACCCCATGAATGGTATTAAGGAATACAATCCGTCATCCACGCAACTATAACAAGTAATTAACGTGTAAAAGATATCTAGGGAGTAGTGAAATCTAAGTAAACACATTTTCTTCACTTATTGCTCACAACCTTAGTTAATTTAGTTAATTTTCATTTTTAGTATTTTATTTTGATTGCATCTTTAGTATTGGGTTAGTTGACTAACAACTAATTCCGCCCAAATCCTTCAAACCCGAGATTTTTACTTGCTTCCTAAAAAATATAAAAATACAAAAATAATCATCTCTCATCTTTAGAACTAGTATTTAGGTTTTCTAATCCTAGCGACACTATTCATAGCTGAACGATCAATCCCCCGGTACTTGTCACTATACAATACTACAACGATCAGGCACACTGCCTGGTGGGGGTTGTAAGCTTCTCAAGATCCCTTGAGAGGTAAAGCCTGGTGCGATTCCCACGTATCAAGTTTTTGGCGCCGTTGCCGGGGAATAGTTATTGTCTAGGTTAGAATCTCTTTTTATTAGGTCTACTTGCTTGATTCCTTTCTAGTAAGATTTTATTTTTATTTTTAGGTTTTCTTTAGTCTATCTTATTTCTTTGTGTTTTTGTTCGTAACTCTTCACCACCCGACATCATGGACGATGGGAACATCTTTGAACCCGTCATCCCACCACAACAAAACCCACCACTAGAACCTCTTAGGCCCCGAACCTTAGGAGAGTATTCCCGACCTAGCCACCAAGGCTACCGAAACACCATTGAGCTCACCGGAGCCAATGTGACCCCCTTGCGATCCGACACCATCCGGTTGGTGTAAAGAGGATGTGCATTCCATGGACTTCGTTTCGAAGATCCAAACCAACATCTTAAGGACTTCCTTAAAATCGTAGATTCCATAGACCTAGGTGTTGAAACTAGAGAGACAACCTGATTACGCCTATTCCAATTCTCTCTACGGGATCAAGCTAGTTAATGGCTTGAGCGTTTACCCGCGGGATCCATCACCACATGGGATGATCTCACCACTCATTTCCTTGCTCAATTTTTCCCACCGGGGAGAACTACTAAGCTTAGAAATGACATCTTGATGTTCCAACAACGTCAAAATGAAACTCTTTATGAAGCATGGACTCGTTTCAAGGACTTACTCCAAAAAGTCCCTCATCATGGCATAGATCTTTGGCTCCAAGTCCAAATCTTTTATGACCATTTTGATCTCTCCACGAGGCAAGCCATTGACCAATCGGCCGGTGGTAAGCTACGTGATCTAAGTGGGAACAATCATGGGAACTCATAGAAGATCTTGCTCTCTATGACAACGAAAGTTGGAATGATCCCCGTGATTTGAACAAAACGGTCAAGGCAATATCTTTGCCTTCGAACAATTCTAGCACTCCTGACCGTAGGATCATAGAACTTGAAGGTCGAGTCAAGTCTCCCATGAAATCTTACGAAGCTCAAAAACCTTCAAGCCAAGTAAGCAGAATCGCTTCTACATGCAAATTATGTAATGGCCCTCACGAGACTCATAACTGCATGGAGCTTCCAAAGCGTGCTTTTACCGAATTCACGTCGTCACACGTGGGTTGAGATCCTCGAACTTCTAGCGAGGCCTATGAGGCATGGAAGGATAAACCTAATTTTAGAGGGTACCAAATGCGGAGCGTATCCTTCAATGACTCCTCACCACTCACTTGGTCCGAGTATTTTCCATCACAAGGCGTTCCTAGGCAAAGCTGTGAAGATGCTCTAAAAAAATTCATTCTATCTCAAGAATTACAGCTCTCTACGCTCGAGGCTAAATTTAGACAACAGCAGGCTGATATGAACAACAAGATTTGTAATCTGTTAACTGCTATCAAAGTGCATGTTGTTAATAAACCCATTTACGTTGATGAGGTTAAGTCTGTTACCGTCATGAGTCCACCAACCTCCCCTGTGAAAATAAAAAGTCCTAGCAAGTTATTCAAACATCTATCCCCTAAAGGAAAAGAACCTGTCAACCCCCTACGACCAATCCATTTCGTAAACACCATCACCACGATATCTGCTTCTACACCCAACCCAACCCAACAACAAACTAACAAAATTGGTCATATAGCTAAAGATGAGACCTTAAGGGTAGACCACGATTTGGCCAAAAAACCTACCAACTCATTCGAGCAGTGCACCGCGCAAGAATCTGGCAAATCGAATGAAGGGAAAGAAAGATCGGAAGAGCATGAGAGAAATCCAGCCATTTTGTGTAAATCTATTATAGAGGAACCCGAGAGAAAAATGGAGGATGTTACTAGTGGGAGTAGCGATAGGACTGAGGAAAGCAACCCTAAAGTTTTCAAGATCTCCTGCACCATTAAGGAGAAGCTCTTAACCGATAGTTATATAGATCCTAGCTTCCCAGTCAACATAATCCCCCTTTCCTTATACCACGAAGCCTTCCCAGAACGTATTGTGTGCGAGAGAGTTAATAATGCAAGGGTAATGAAAAATTTATCAATTATGATTGGAGAACTTGTTTACAACATTGACCTCTGTCACACCCCCATAATCGGGTCCAGCGGAAGCATACATGTAGCTGGGGTGTAACTCAATTGGTATTACAACACAAGTTCAAAAATGGTTTTCACTTCAATCATTTAGAATAAAATCATTTAACCAAAAGTATTGAATTTACATCATTCAAAGTAGTACGGTAGTAGGCCCTTAAAATAATTTAAAACGGTCCCCATATGAATAATTAGAGTCTTCTATGACCATGCCATGCCCTGCCAAAACCTCCTGCAGCGTGCCATTGCTTAATACCTGAAAATACATGCTAAAAGTGTCAACACGAGGTTGGTGAGTTCATAAGTTTGTGTTAAAACAATAGTGTTGTGAGTTCAATAGAGAGTTTTGTGACCATTGTGTGGCTCACAATGTCATAAAAATAAAGTTTACCTTAAAGTAAAATTTGAAGAGTGGACCATGAGTGGAGTATGTGATCATTACAACGAATACAATGCCACATAGAAAAATAGTCTATTACGCTAGCGCTAAGTTCATGCAACCGAAGCTATAACAGTGTGCATGCTCAAAGAGCATGTAATCATATATAGGGCCCGGCAAGTGTTTATCCCAGACACTTATGTTTCGACATGGTATACGTTCGTTTACCTATCCGGCCAAACCAAACGGGGGCGTTACCCCCAATAGATCTATTTATAACATTCGAGCTTCCCAGCAGGAATTAACGGTTCATGAGATGGGCATAATTGGGACATAACAGGGCTTAGGCTAATCCGCGTAATAATTTAAACAAAGCATAAGTTTCAGTGTGGTCCATAAAAGTGTTTGCATAAAAGCAATTGTTCATAAAGTGTGTTGCATAAAAGCAATAGTTCATAAAGTGTGTTGCATGTTTATAAAACACTTGTTTATGTTAGAAAATAATCAAGTATGCAACCAATATACACATAGGTGCATTTGAATAATCAATCAAGTATTGCGCATTCAAATAAAACAAGCATCGAGTTTAGTTAAAAACGAGCATGTATTCTCCCCCAAAACAGTTATAAAAACAAGTAAAAGTAGGGGTATGAACTCACCTGGTGCAATAGCTATGAAGTCAACAATGAATACACGAAGTGAGGCACGATCTCTAATCGCAACCTATTATGAATGATAGTCTCTAATGTAAGAAATGAAATGATGCTACACATGCAAATACATATGTTACCGATACCACTCATTAGTTTTGAAAATAACGTTTATCGTCGAAAATATATTTTTGACGTCTCGTTAGGTTAATAACCACTTTTCATGTAAATATGTTGAAACGGTACTCCACGATCCTTGTTTGGTGTTCAATCGGCAAATATAAGGTTTTCGTCACAAAAATAACATTTTCATTACTTGAAAATATGACCAAAATGGCCTCGCAAAACTAGTCGCGAAATATTGTACGTTAAGTGTTAATAGTCAAGCTCGGCGTTTTTGAAAACCTTGTAACAACATCTTGAAGTCGTGTTATTTAACTTTTGGCTATACGGGTCTTGATCGATGTGAGAATCGACTCTCATTGTTGTTACTTGAAAGTATTATGTTCAACACTTAGAAAATTTTCTTATAGCAAAAGCTGTCAAAATATATATAGTTTATCGGGTATATAGATGAGGTTGTAGTTTCTTCGTTACGAGTCCAATGATCAAACGGACAATTGATTTGAAAAGCTTGCTGGGAGATCTTGATTTCATAAAACTACGGCTCGGACTCAAACTGATCCGATCATAAAGAAAAACAGCCGAGAAAGTGGTGTCTTGCAAAAACAGTTTTGCGGCAAAAATAATAGTAGAAAAGCTGATGGAAATATATATATATATATATTGTCGGATTTCAAACACTTGTATCTTTTTCGTTATAAGCCCGTTTTCTATGTTCTTTATATCCCCGCGAAGGTAATCAAGTATACTTTAGGTTTCTCAAGGTCTCGGCTAGTCTAGATATCATTAAATCTCAGTTTTCCTAGCTAGAAAAATCGGGACAGATTCAATATTTTCAGAAAATATAGTTTTCGTCATTAATCTTGAAAATAGCATATCTTTTTCGTCGTAACTCGGATTTTATCCCCGTTTTCGGCCATAGTTTCGTCTTGGAATGTATTTTCTAAATATTTGGTCCAAAATTACCCAAAACCCACTGATTTTCCCACGTTTCACAGAAATGGACAGCAGCTTTGAAAGTTTGTCAAAATCAACTTTTCTAGTTCAAGGGTTGTTCAAAACTTAACCAAACTATCTCAAATCAACTCCACAAATACCCAATCCTACCATACACCTTCTTAGGGTGCCATGGGGTCCTAAACATCACCAATCTTGGTGGATCTCATGAGATTACTAGTAAAAATTATAGATCTATGTTTATAAAAAAAAATAAACAATAAGTAGTATGGATCATAGTATATTTGCATGTTTTGTTACTAGATCATGAAAATATATAAAGTAGACGTTGAAAAGAGTAGGAAAGATTGTTAGTACTTACTTTGAAAGATTAGAGAGCTTGGATGAGTAAAAACCTAATAACCTTGAGTTTTTATATCAAAACCCCAACAAGGATCGCTAAACGAACTTGAATATTACTTGATCTTGAAAAATCAATGGTGGATGGTGGTGGTTCTTGTGGTGGTCGATCCATATGAAGAGAGGAAGAGAGAAACTTTGCTAGCTTTGTTGGTTAAGAAAAAAAAATGTGCAAGAAAATGAAGTATAGAGGTATATATATTTATTAGTGTAAGTCTATGTATATCATTTGGTCAAAAGTTGGTCTTAGTATATTAATTACCACATGGATTTTAGGGGGGCTAGGGGCGGCAAAAGGAGCAAAATAAGGAGAAAAAAATGTTGGCTAATTAAAGATTGTGTCCCCAAATTGTAGGTATTAGTTAGATCTTTTGTGTATTAGGTGTTACCGGGTACCGAGTTAACTAAAAATAAATGTTAACGAGGTGAAATAAAATACGTCAAAGTTGTAAAAGTTGTAAAATATTATTCCTGATGATAATCGGGTGTTAAAATAATTATTGAATTGTAATAGCGCAAACCGACGGAGTTATAAGCTCCGACCGTAAAATATAGTAATTGATTAGAAAATACCGGGTAAAATAATAATATAATTTATATTATTATTATGAGTATGTAAATATGTTAGGATCATAGTCGGGAGTATTGGGTATACGTTAGTAGTAAAACTGAGTGGTATCGTTAATTACAAATTAAGCATACGTAAATGGAAATAATGCATATCCGTGTAGTAACTAATGTGATGATGATGTGTAGACTATTCCAGTCTATATGAAGTATCATTAATGAATGATGCATGAATTCGCAGCTAAACCTAACTGGTTACGCGAATTTGAAGACTCGTAAACTCAGTTTACGTAATAGTGAATGATGATCATGAATAGTGATTCCCTCTGGGAATGAATAGTGTCACATGAATAGTAAAATTTTTGAACGTCTCTCGGAATCACAAACTGACTCCGAAAATGATGAATAGTAAAATGATGAATAGTGATCGGTGAATAGTAATTGATGAATAGTGAATAGGAGAAATGTCCCGAAAATGCGGGTTGTTACAACCTCACTGTGGTCGATGACGTGGACCCTCTCACCAATCAAACGTTAACCAACCTTATTCTTGGGAAACCATTTATCAATGAATCGGGAGTGATCCTTGATGAGAAGGATGGTAGTGCATTATTCACCAATGGTGTTAAGAAGGTAATTTTTTGTAGGGATATTGAGGAGGTGTACGAGTATCGTCCTTCCCTTGAGGGGAATCTATACGGATCAAAGGATGGAGAGTCGGGGAAGATAAGACGGCGTGATCCGAATAATCTCAAAATTCCCTGCATGATCGGTCATAAGTACTTCGATAACATCTACATTAACGTATTCCTGCCGAAGAATTTTATGTCCCTATTCCATTATAATAATATCTGCAGATGGGAAATGGTTTACAAGGGAGAGAAAGTGGTTGGTAGGGATCATGAAATCCAGGTGTTTTTAGGAAATATGGCATTCACTATGGAATTTACGATTGTGGACAATATCGAAGACTATGTCGACCCTAGATTATCACAAGTCATTTTTGGGGTGCCCTTTTGCGAGATCACTAATCTGATAATTGATGACCGGAACGGAATTATGACCTTCGCTGATGGAATTAGGAGGGTTTCATACCAAATGCCATACAAGAGAAGAGACCTTAAGGAAATCGATTGTGACGGGCTTGATAAGATAAGTTCCCAACTTATTTTGTGCGATGAAGATGTTCGGAGAGGGTGTAAGAACACTTCTGATTTATCATGTGGATTCTTTAAGGATGTTAGTAAGCTTGGTTCTAAGTATCGAAAAGATGTCTTCGAGTTCGAAGACCCGAAGTACTTACACTATGAAAGCGATACTAGTTTAGAAGACGACCTAGAGAGTGAAACCAACGATGAGGTCACGTAGTAACCCATGACCTTGAGTCTAGCTACAAGACTCGTAAATAAAGAAAAGCGCTTCTTGGGAGGCAACCCATGTTTTTGTGTGATTTTTATTTTGTTTTTTGTTATTTGCTTCCGTATGCATGCTTTATTTTTATTGTTGGTAGATCATGTTTCTCAATTAAATAGTGGAAATACTTTACTTTGTTGTTTTGGCCTAGTCTTAACTCCACCTAAAAGTATTTTTGCAAAAGATAAGTGTAAGGGGAAACCCCAAATATGTTTTTAAGAAACAAACCGATCATGATTCTTCACAATATTAAATGAACATGTGTATTCATATTTGTTAGAGTCAAATGCTTGTATTGAGTCATAATGAAGTTTTACAGGATTTTCCAGGAAGTGAGACCAAGTTTTTCCAGAAATTTTCCGGAAACTTAACATAAGAATTTCTGCAGGTCACTTCTGACGGCGTCACGAGTTAACTCTTGACGGCGTCATGTGTAAAAATCTGGAAATTTTACCGGTTTTGTTTTTCTAACGGAGTCTTATGGTTTTTGTGAATTATTAAGTTTTATAATCTCCAGGAAATCTGCAAACTTCATTCCACAAGCATTATATCTTATTTTGTTTTCTAGGATTTAGTAACTTATATAGGATGCCGCCGATTTTATGCGAGGTTGTCTTGTCTATTTTCTCAGGATTCACAGGTTATGTATTACAAGAAGATGATTTATATTCTGGAAGGGAAGCTTTGATTGTTCATTTTCTTGGAGGAAGATTTAACCTGGTCACCTTATTATCCATACTGAGCGAATCAGGGGAGTATTTGATTTCATTCTTTTTACTTATTTCACTTTTACATTCTTTACTTGAACATTGGGGACAATTTTCATCTTAAGTGTAAGGGGAGGGTAAAATGATGATACCTTACATGTACACTTTCGCTTGAGTTTGTTTTGTTTAATGGTAGATGTGTAATAAAACTATGAGAAATAGTTAGTGTAATTTTAGCGCCAAATTTAAAATTTTTTACAACATTTAGGAGTGAAACTTTAGCAATAGCAAGCGTCTCATGGATAGGAGATTGTATGACTAGCACATAACTGTATATTCAGAAAAATTTTCCACCCAAACATGTGAGGTTCGCCTTTAGATTTGATAGGAAAAGCATTCATTATTAGTGCTTATGAGTGTACCGGTAGCATTTAGATTCTAGAACCTGCGTTAGTGATGAATTCCGAGACCGCTAGTGAGACTACATTCGTGTAGTAGGATTTACTACATGATAAGAGGCATTAGGATCACCCTTGTGTTAAACCCGTATTATAATTACTCGACCATTTAAGTCATATTACTTGGCTAGTTAAGTCAACTAATTTTTCCCACACCTTAGCGTTGTTCTCATTTTTAGTACACGAAACCCCTAGTACACCCCTCCGAGCCTATCTTTTCGTTTCTAACTTTAAGCATTTTACTTAAAGGAAGAATTTGTTACACCCCACTTAAATGTACAACCAAATCGCCTTAGCCTTCCGTGTATGCGCTCATTTTTAGTGCATTATTGTTATTTGTTAAACCCTAAGTTAACTATCTAATTGATTACATGGTTGCTAAGTCGAGTCATATCCTTGTACATATTGTTTTGGGACGATTGGGACTCATGGGTAAAGTACTTATTTTATGGAGTAATGGGGAAGAACATCATATATTACCCCCGTATGTGCGTTAATCTTAAAAGTACTCCAAGTGTTTTGATTTTTTTTAATTCGAGTCATTAGATTAGTTATTGTAAAGTATGTAAAGATTCAAGTGTAAGGGGATTTTACATTCCCTATAATGTATTATTTTCGATGGTAGGCTAAGAGTGTATGCAAAAAAAAAAAAAAAAAAAAAAAAAAAAATCAAAAAAATCAAGAAAAAGAAAAAAAAATATAGAAAAAGAGAAAGAGAAAAAACATACGGACTACCATCCCTTTTTATTCTATGTTCATTTTATGTTTTTGTTATTTTTCATTTATTAGCTTAAGTCGAGTCTAGTCTTGGCTTAGCAACGCCATATTGTACATGTAATTAACCAAGATTGTTAGCTCGCCACCAGTAAAACTTCCTTTATCCAATAAAACCGTGTATTTCATATCCCTACACCTAACGTTACAACCCTTTAAAAGACCTCTTTGATAGTTTATCCTAGGCGCTTACGCCATGTGGTGGAGGTTTGATCCTTTCCCAAGCCTATGGTAATCTATTTTGCTATGACAGGTAGTGAGAGATATCTTCCATTTCCATATTGTAATTTATACTTTATTACATCCGAGAGATGTGAGTATCTAAACACTATTTGTGAGGTGCTTGTGTATGACCTCCGTGCTTGTCTATTGGTCTTTAGTGGAACGATTATTTGTTGTAATTACTTTTATATTAGTGTTAAATGACCCCTAACTTGTATTTTGAGTAGAATAAAAGCGCATTTGCTTGAGGACAAGCAAATCTCAAGTGTAAGGGTATATGATGAGGCGAAAAATGAACCAATTTTAAGGGGTCATTTAAGCCCGGAATTGAATTTATTTGATCAAATATTGCCCTAAATCGTTCCTTTTGTGATTTTAGGTACTTTGGGAGTGAAATCTGGAAAAGGAAGCAATTCGGACGTTTTTGGAGTATAAAAGTGAAGAAAACGCCAAAGTCTTAATTTTCCTTGCTGGGAACAGTAGGTGACGGCGTCAAGAAGGAATTTCTGACGGCGTCAAGAGTAATTTCCATGACGACCCAGTACAGAATTGACGGCGTCACAAGGTAGGGCGTCAAGAGTAAAATGCATGACTGCCTGGAAACACATAACACATGACGGTGTCAAAAGTAGATCAAGGCAGTCCGAGAAGTATTTTGGCGGCGAGATGACGGCGTCAGAAATTTGTTCTTGACGCCGTCAGACCCTATTTCCTATATATAGTTTTCTAATTTTCACATTAAAAAAAGAGAAGTTTTGGAGAAACCCTAAGTACGAACTTAGCATGAATTTTACAGGTTTTTCAAGGGTTCTCAGCCCTTGATCCCTTTCATGTGTAATTGAGATAAGTATTCTTTTAATTCAATCAATATGTCTATGTGTTGGTTGTCTATATCTTGTTCTTGTCTTAATTCTACCATGCTAGGATAGATCTATCTTGTGTTTGCTTGGATCTAATGAAACCTAGATCTTAATTATGTGTTGATTACTTGTTTATGGTTGTATTGGATGAATGATTTCGATGTTAGGCTTAAGAAAACTGGCAGATCTCCAATTGGTAACATGCTTGAACATCTTAGGAAACATGAACTGACGTGCACTAGGTTTTATTGGTTGTATTTAATGCATGAGTAAATTCTAATGATCCTATGTTAGGAGCTTCTTAGCCGGCTCGACATAGGAGTGAAGTAGGTACTCATAGGATTGGGGAATTAAGTGCGCCACCCCATGAATGGTATTAAGGAATACAATCCGTCATCCACGCAACTATAACAAGTAATTAAAGTGTAAAAGATATCTAGGGAGTAGTGAAATCTAAGTAAACACATTTTCTCCACTTATTGCTCACAACCTTAGTTAATTTAGTTTATTTTCATTTTTAGTATTTTATTTTGATTGCATCTTTAGTATTGGGTTAGTTTACTAGCAACTAATTCCGCCCAAATCCTTCAAACCCGAGATTTTCACTTGCTTTCTAAAAAATATAAAAATACAAAAATAATCATCTCTCATCTTTAGAACTAGTATTTAGGTTTTCTAATCCTAGCGACACTATTCCTAGCTGAACGATCAATCCCCCGGTACTTGTCACTATACTATACTACAACGATCAGGTACACTGCCTGGTGGGGGTTGTAAGCTTCTCAAGATCCCTTGAGAGGTAAAGCCTTGTGCGATTCCCACGTATCACCAACACACACCGACTGATGTAGGGGACCACGTTATGCCGATGTTTAATACCAATAATACCAACGCATGATACAACATGGTCCCCATAAATATCCCCCGTAAAGACCCTAAAACAAGCTAAGCACACTCTGGTAGGTCCTATCATTCATAATTTGTCCCAACCCATAGATCGAAATCACCTTAAGCCAGTCCGAAGTGTAGTCCTCCATTTGAGATTTTCATAATGCCTTCTGTCGAGTACATAGGTAAAAAGTGGATTTAGCAGTTTGGGTAACATGTGTGAAATATATATCGACCCGTTTCTACATGAGTTTTGGGGCAACGATCTCACTTGTATTACTCAAAAGGCCAATCACCATTTTCACATCAAAAGCACACAAGTCATCATTAAAGGAAGACCTATAAGTTACAATACCAGAATGTTACATAAGCTTAGTATGCAAGCTAGCAGATTGGAGTCTAGACGCAAAGAATGTATAGTTCAAGCCACCCAAATGCAAAGGGTAAGGTGGAAAGCCTCCATTGTCAGTCACAAAAACCATGTCCAGAAGTAGTGACAATACGCTCCAGAAAACAACGAAGTGCAGCATCAAATGAACTATGAGCATGCTCAAAACACTTGGGAGAGCATGTGCGCATAGCAAAATATAACTTGGATATACCGGAAAAGCACGAAGGAGCAACAACTTAAACTGAGGGTGATTAATCTTAGCAACAGTTCCCATTAGCTCAACGGTTTTGGCAACCCTTTCCATAACAAGCTTACCACTAAAATCAAAGTCCACACTAGTAGGCCCAGCCAGTAATTTAGCACCATGCAAACGTCAGCAAATATTAGGTGGGAAAACACCCACAAGCTTGCTTCTGGGGTCTTTCTTGGACAAAAAACCTCAGTTTTATCAACATTGAGGTGTAAACCGCAATGAGGTCCATCCACCATAATAATCTCTAAAACCTTCCGCACAAGAAAGTATATCCAATAATAATGCCATCATCAAGATACCAAGCTTGAAGGGAAAGGCTAAAGGAGTCTCTAATCTTGCATACCAAAGGATGTATAAGGAAAAAATTAAAGGTTCAAGAGGATTACCTTGTTGCACACCTTGATGAGACCATAAGGTATGTTCCCAGAATATAATCTAGTTGGGTTAGAGTAAAAAAATTCCACCCAACGTATAGAAGGACAACGAAGGCGAACTTCTTGTAGCATAACGTCATGATACACCAAATTGAAGCCATTTTTTAAATCCACCAACAACATTGAAAGACACACGTCATCTCCGTGGTCTTCAATCAACCGATTTACTGCATGAAGTATAGCATCCCCTCCTCTAGATACCTCAACACTGAACTGTAAATCATATACATAACCATCCAAAGAATTCCCAGTCATAGTAGCACTAACATTTGAAACCAAACGCCTCCAAATAGTACCCACTGCAATAGGATGACTACCACACATGGCTTAAACAGCGGTGTGAGATGAGCATTAGCAATATACTCACCCGACATCGTGGGGCATTTACCATCAAGAAAGAGATTAACTACTTCGGTGATAGAAACGACTAATTCATTTAAAATAGCCACAACAACACCACTTAAACAATCCAAACGGTGTTGGGTACGCAAACCATCTCGTTCACAAAACGTATCATGAAGGAAAAACTTAATCATATCTAGAACCATAGCAGGAGATGTAATGAGGTGATGATGATCAATAGGTATATGTGAAAAATGAGGAGCAAGTTTGAAAGGGTGTTTAGCCTTTAAGTCCTCGAGAGTAGCATCATTATAAGGAGCAACACCAGAAGAAGAAGAACTCTGACTGTCGCAGTATAATGGTCATCACAAATCTTCCTCTTACATTGCTTGACATTACGCTCACCCAAGTCCAAGTTATCCTAAACAATATTAGACCATTGAAGGGGAAGGTCTAGCTAAAGCCTCTCGCACGAACTACGAACTACCACCAGGCATACCCCAAGATCGAATGGCATTAGCAATATACTCTTCCTGGCTTTGACGCTTAGTAGGAGAGTTACACTCGAGATTACTTGTTGGGCGAAAGGTTTTAAGGTGTGGAGATCACCTTATCAAGAGCTCCTTTCAATATGAGAACCCCAAGCAACCTGTTAGAAAGTAAAGTGTCAAGGAGAGGCAAAACGAAACCACCATGCTCGTCTAACACCAAATATTCAACATGGCGAGTTAAACAAAAGAAGGAACTTGTAGTTTGGTGAGATCATACAAAACAAACCTAACAACACCATTACCACAATTAGGGGATAGCACAAAATCAGAACTATTACCATGTCAACACTTAGAACGAAGAGATTGTGTCTTAAAATAAACCCCGCATAACTAAAGACCCATACATTTAAACGTAACCTCGGCCGCCTTGAAAACAAAAACATTGGTAGCTAGAGAATGCTTTGTGATAGCTAGTGCATCCCCATTGAAAATTTGAAATGACGATCTCGAAGATGAGTGATCAACAAGGTTTGGTAAGCCCATTTCACCACCATCGTGACAACCCCTGCGACCCACAAAAGGCAATGAAACAACATAATAGCCATAACGATCAGAAAATGAACCGTACCAACCACCACCATAATTAAAACCAAAACGCTAAGGATAATACCAGTATACCATAATACCACAAAAAAGCTAAGGATAATACCAAACTGCCAAATGCCAAAATATGACCAAATTAAAATAGTAAAATACCACATAAATACCACTCGAGTTCATGCATAGAAACACCTAGCTGAAACAAAAACCAAGAACTAATGCAAACCCCTAGGACAATAAAACTATTAGGAAGATTCAAAACTGCTCGAACCCAAGAAGCAACCAAGACCCGAACAACAGGAAACCCATAAACTATTATGAATGCAACTTACCCGAAACCAAGAACAGTACGAAGGTGCAACCTGTTACGATCGAAGAAGTAAACAAGGCCCAAACAACTCAAAATCGAGATATTGAAATGAATACGCAAACTGCCCGAAACTCGAAGCACAAAACCCATAGTAGTAAACGAAACCTTAAACCTGTGTAGAAGAGGCAAAGAAAACCCATAGCAGAAGATGAACGAACCATTTACAAAGCACTTAACTGCATGAAACCAAAGCACCAATGTTGTGATCAACATGAATAGCCAAATGATAACCACCACTACATAGAATAGCAACAATAGAAACCCTAAATCAGTTAGAACATCCCAACAGCAACCAAACCGAGTCAGTTTCAAAAAATAAAACCCTAAATCCATTTGAAAAGGAGAAAACGAAAACCCTAAAACAACATGCCCGATCACAAACCACACTCCAACTGAGATATTGAATCAATGATGCGACTGGGATGTTGAATCAATGGGGCAGGAACGATCGAGAAGAAGTGGGATCAAAACGACGATTTGAAATTGTCATAATCGGTCATAGTGGAGGAGAAATCTTTCGATGAACATCACTTTATTATTATTATTATTATTATTATTATTATTATTATTATTATTATTATTATTATTATTATTATTATTATTATTATTATAAACAAAACCATATGATTACAAGAAATTAGTGGGGAGCTGATGTGTGAGGATCACACCAGGTTTTACCTCTCGAGGGATCTCGAGAAGCTTACAACCCCCACCAGGCAGTGTACTTGATCGTTGTAGTATATAGTATAGTGACAAGTACCGGGGGATTGATCGTTCAACTCAGGAATAGTGTCGCTAGGATTAGAAAATCTACTAAACTAGGTCTAGAGGTGAGGGACGATTCTTTTTGTATTTTTATCTTTTATAAAAGCAAGTAAAATCTCGGGTTTTGGAAGAGTGGGTGGAATTAGTTGCTAGCCAACTAACCCAAATAACTACAAATGCAATAAAAAAAATAAAAAAAAGATGAAATGAAACTAATTATACTATTGTGGTGTAACAATAATGAGGAAAGTTGTGTTTACTTAGGTTTCCTTACTCCCTAGATATCTTTTACAGATTGATAATTTGTTATAATTGCATGGATGACGGGTCATATTCCTTAATACTAGTCGTAGGACCGTGTACAATATTCCCTAACTCTATAGGATCCTACTTCACTCCTATGTCGAGCCGTTAGAAGCTCCTAACATGGGATCATTAGAATTCTCCTACGCATTAAATACAACCAAATATCGTAGTACACCTCCGATCATGTTTCTTAAGATGTTCAAGCAAGTTACCAATGGAAGTCTGCCAGTTTTCTTAAGCCTAGCATCGAATACAATCATCCGTAACAACTATAAACAAACATTCAACCCATAATTAACATCTATGTTTCACTACATCTAAGCAAACACAAAGGAAATCTAACCTAACATGTTAAATTGAAGTCAAGCGTAAGATATATTCAAACAACACATAGACATATTGAATGAATTGAAAGAGTACTTATCTTTAATTAAACATGAAAGATTCAAAGGGTTGAAACCCTTGAAAAGGCTGGAAAATTCGACCTAGGGTTTTCCCTCAAAGTTACACACTAATGAATGAAATTTGGAAAACTATATATAGATTAGAATGGGTGACGGCATCATGTGTTGAGTTGTGACACCGTCAACTCGACGCCATAATAGAAATCGTATTGCCTAGATCTGATTTTGACACCGTAATGTGTAAATTTCTTCTGGGCCGTCACTTATACTTGGACCATGACGGCCTTGGGTGACGCCGTCATGTCCTATAGTTAAAAATCCTCTGGATCGTCACGTGTATTTCCCACATCCACCTCTTTTGTTACTCTTGACGCCGTCAATAAGGAAGTTGTGACGCCGTCAGGTACTGTTCCCAGCGAAGAAAATTGAGACTTTGCCGTTTTCTTCACTTTTATGCTCCAAAAACGTCCAAAATGCTTCCTTTTCCAGATTTCTCTCCAAAAGTACCTAAAATGGCAAAAGGAACGATTTAGGGCAATATTTGATCAAATATTCACGAATCCGGGCTTAAATGACCCCCTAAAAACGGTTCATTTTTCGACTCATCAAATACCCTTACACTTGAGATTTGCTTGTCCTCAAGCAAATGCGCTTTTATTCTAATCAAAATACAAGTTAACGGTCATTTAACACTAATATAAAAGTAATTACAACAAATAATCGTTCCACTAAAAACCAAAGACAAGCACGGAGGTCAAATACTAGCACCTCACAAATAGTGTTTAGATACTCACATCTCTCGGGTGTAATAAAGTATATATCACAATATGGAAATGGAAAATATCTCTCACTACTTGTCATAGCAAAATAGATTACCATAGGCTTGAGAAAAGATCGAACATCCACCACTTGGTGTAAGCACCTAGGATAAACTATCAAAGAGGCCTTTCAAAGGGTTATAACCTTAGGTGTAGGGATATGGAATACACGGTTTTGTTGGATAAAGGCAATATTTACTGGTGGCGAGTTAATCATCTTGATTAATTACATGTGCAATATGGCGTTGCTAAGCCAAGACTCGACTCGACTTAAGCTAATGAATAAAAAATAACAAAAACACAAAACAAACATAGAATGAAACGTGATGGTAGTCACTTAGATAATTAACTAAGGGTTTACACATGTAACACTAATGCACTAAAGATGAGTGCATACACGTAAGACTAAGGCGATTTGGTTGCACATTTAGGTGGGTTGTAACAAATTCTTCCTTTAAGTAAGATGCTTAAAGTTAGAAATGAAAAGATAGGCTCGGAGGGGTGTACTTGGGGTTTCGTGTACTAAAAATGAGTACAACATGAAGGTGTGGGAAAAATTAATTGACTTTACTAGCCAAGTAATATGACTTAAATGGTCAAGTAATTATGATACGGGTTTAAACACAAGGGTGATCCTAATGCCTCTTATCATGTAGTAAATCCTACTACACGAATGTAGTCTCACTACCGGTCTCGGGATGCATCACTAACGCAAGTTCTAGAATCTAAATGCTATCGGTACACTCATAATCAATAATAATGAATACTTTTCCTGTCAAATCTAAAGGCGAACCTCACATATTTGAGTGGAAAATTTTTCTGAATTGTACGGTTTTGTGCTAGTCATACAACTCCTATCCATGAGACACTTGCTAAGGCTAAAGTTTCACTCCTAAATGTTGTAAAAAAAATTAAATTTGGCGCTAAAATTACACTAACAAGTATTTCTCTTAGTTTTATTACACACCTACCATCAAACAAACAAACTCAAGTGCAATTGTATCTTATAAGGTATCATCATTTACCCTCCCCTTACACTTAGGATGAACATTGTCCCAAATGTTCAATTAAAGGATGTAAAAGTAGAATAGGTAAAAGAATAAAAACAAATACTCCCCTGATTCGTTCGGTGCGGATAGTGTGTCAACAAGGTTAGATCTTCCTCCAAGAAAATAAACGTTCAAAGCTTCTCTTCCAGAAAAATAAATCATCTTCTTGTCATATATAACCTGTTAAACCTGAGAAAACAAACAAGGCAACCTCGCGTAAAATCGGCGGCAATCTATATATACTAACAAATCCTAGAAAAATAGCATATATATCTTAAATTGCTTTCTAGGAATTAAAGGGATATAATGCTTGTGGAATGAATGTTTGCAGATTTTCTAGAGTTTATAAAACTAAAGAATTAACAAAAACTTGAAGACTCCGTTAGAAAAACAAAACTCGCAAAATTTCAGAATTTTACACATGACGCCGTCAGAAGTGATCTGCAGAAATCTTTACGTTAAGTTTCCGGAAAATTTCTGGAAAAACTTATGTCCTACTTCCTGGAAAATCCTGCAAAACATCATTATGACTCGATACAAGCATTTGACTCTAACAAGTACTAATACACATGTTCATTTAATATTTTGGAGAATCATGATCAATTTCATTCTTAAAAACAAATTTGGGGTTTCCCCTTACACTTAGCTTTTGCAAAATACCTTTATATGAAGTTAAGACGAAGTTAAACAACAAAATAAAGCATTTTCACAATTTTAGTTTGAAACATGATCTACCAAAAATAAAAAATAAAGCATGCATACGGAAGCAAATATCAATCAAACAAATAAAAATCACACAAAACATGGGTTGTCTCTCAAGAAGCGCTTTTCTTTATTTTACGAGTCTTGTAGCTAGACTCAAGGTCATGGGCTATCGTGTTTCGCTTATGCTCACATACCCTAGGGTGAGCCATCTAATAGTCGCCTCATCTTTCTTATAGTCATCACTTAGCTCTAAACATCAACGATAATACCTTTTATTCTTTTTATGAGGATATTTAAGCCCTTTTCTTTTATCATTCTCACTTAGCATTTCTAGGGGTGGATACCTACTACATTTCTCCATAGAAAAATCCTTGAACCTAGGGTGTGCACGGGGCATTTGGTAAACAAAATCTTCATCCCCATCCGAGAATGTAATTAACCCTTCCATAAGTTTTTCATCAAGGTTGGTTAACCTTTTGAAGGGTTTCCCAAACACAACTTTGGTTAACTTACTATCGATAAATTCTCCTAGATTCTCCATAACCACGAACTCAACAAGATAAACAAAGCTTCCTACACAGACATGCAATGACATTGCCCTAGCAATAATATTATCTCCTTTGTATTCTAACTCATCTACCATAATTTTATTGTATTCACTACGCGAGATTATGTTCATTGGTAGAGATGAGTTAAGGTAGGCATCAAAGCTCCTAAATCCAATTTTACAAGGAAATTTCATATTAAATGAGCTATCATTCTCAATCCTTGTTCTAGGGTCGACATACCTAAGAGGGTCCACTTCATCTTCCATCCTATCCTCATTAATTACGTCACCATCATCTAGGTCCTCATCGGAGTCCGAATAGTAAAAAGGACTAGCCCTATGGTTATCATAATGCTCGGACTCCTCCATCTCAGAATTATTGTCAAAGTGATGGTTAGGCGAAAGGTTAGGTGGGTTCTCATTTTCCACTAAAGGGATTGGGACGGGCATTTGAAAGATCCTACGATGAAAAACACGAATAACAGGAATCAGACGATCAATGCTATTATTATCCATCGAGATAGTTTACTAACAAAGGAAACAAAGAAATAAGATATACTAAAGGAAACCTAAAAATAAAAATAAAATCTTACTAGAAAGGAATCTAGCAAGTAGACCTAATAAAAAGAAATCCTAACCTAGACAATAACTATTCCCCGGGCTGCGGTGCCAAAAACTTGATGTGTTAGGATCGCACCAGGTTTTACCTCTCGAGGGATCTCGAGAAGCTTACAACCCCCACTAGGCAGTGTACCTGATCGTTGTAGTATAGTATAGTGACAAGTACCGGGGGATTGATCATTCAACTCAGGAATAGTGTCGCTAGGATTAGAAAATCTACTAAACTAGGTCTAGAGGTGAGGGATGATTCTTTTTGTATTTTTATCTTTTATAAAAGCAAGTAAAATCTTGGGTTTTCTAAGAGTGGGCGGAATTAGTTGCTAGCCAACTAACCCAAATAACTACAAACGCAATAAAAAAAATGAAATGAAACCAATTATACTATTGTGGTGTAACAATAATGAGGAAAGTTGTGTTCACTTAGGTTTCCTTAGTCCCTAGATATCTTTTACAGGTTGATAAGTTGTTACAATTGCACGGATGACGGGTCATATTCCTTAATACTAGTCATAGGACCGTGTACAATATTCCCTAACTCTATAGGATCCTACTTCACTCCTATGTCAAGCCGTTAGAAGCTCCTAACATGGGATCATTAGAATTCTCCTACGCATTAAATACAACCAAATATCGTAGTACACCTCCGATCATGTTTCTTAAGACGTTCAAGTAAGTTACCAATGGAAGTCTGCCAGTTTTCTTAAGCCTAACATCGAATACAATCATCCATAACAACTATAAACAAACATTCAACCCAAAATTAACGTCTAGGTTTCACTACATCTAAGCAAACATAAAGGAAATCTAACATAACATGTTAAATTGAAGACAAGCGTAAGATATATTCAAACAACACATAGACATATTGAATGAATTGAAAGAGTACTTATCTTTAATTAAACATGAAAGATTCAAAGGGTTGAAACCCTTGAAAAGGCTGGAAAATTCGACCTAGGGTTTTCCCTCAAAGTTGCACCCTCAAAGTTACACACTAATGAATGAAATTTGGAAAACTATATATAGATTACAATGGGTGACGGTGTCATGTGTTGAGTTGTGACGCCGTCAAATCGCCTCCATAATAGAAATCGTATTGCCTAGATCTGATTTTGACGTCGTCATGTGTAAATTTCTTCTGGGCCGTCACTTATACTTGGACCATGACGGCCTTGGGTGACGCCATCATGTCCTATAGTTAAAAATCCTCTGGATCGTCACGTGTATTTCCCACATCCACCTCTTTTGTTACTCTTTACGTCGTCATTAATCAAGTTGTGACGCCGTCAAGTACTGTTCCCAGCAAGAAAAATTGAAACTTTGCCGTTTTCTTCACTTATATGCTCAAAAAACGTCCAAAATGCTTCCTTTTCCAAATTTCTCTCCAAAAGTACCTAAAATGACAAAAGAAACGATTTAGGGCAATATTTGATCAAATAATCACGAATCCGGGCTTAAATGACCCCCTAAAAATGGTTCATTTTTCGCCTCATAAGGAGCCTCGAAACTATCTAGGCCCCCACACCTTTAGCAATAGAAAAACTAATCCTACTAAAATTATGTGTAGCAGCACGCGCCCCAATGTCTTGAGTTACAGAGAACTTCCGGATCCGCTTAAGTAAGGTCACCGCATCTGCCTCAAGTTCCCCCACAGAGGAAATTGAGAAAGGGATGAACCCATATCCAATATTCGTACATTTAGCTCCGTACTTGACGCGCTTATGTTTTGCGGCATCAATCACCACATGACCTGGCACAAAATCAATCATACCAGTTTGCGTGAGGGAAGACGACCCCATCAAATCGACACATACGTCCTGCCCTCCGTCCCAGGAATAGAGGTTTTATTATTATTATTATTATTATTATTATTATTATTATTATTATTATTATTATTATTATTATTATTATTATTATTATTGTTATTATTATTATTACTATTATTTTATCACTATCATCGTCATCGTTATTATTACTCCCTCCGTCTCATAATTATTGTCCTCATTTGACTTTTTTAGTCTCTAGCTTTCAACTTTGACCGTAAATATTTTTCTTTGTGATATATATTACTTGATGCAAAATATATAAACGGATTGAGTTTTAAATGTATTTTCATTCGTATAATTTTCATCAAGTATTATATAACATAAATAAAAGTATTTAAGGTCAAAGTTGCCAAATAAAGACTTCAAAAGTCAAACGTGGACAATAATTATGGGACGGAGGTATTATTATTATTATTATTATTATTATTATTATTATTATTATTATTATTATTATTATTATTATTATTATTATTTAGGCCAATATAAAACTCTATCGATGATCTTCAAGATACAATAAAAGTATGTCAAAGAAGATTTGAAATGTTGCAGTAAGACATATTAACTCGCCCTAAATTTAGTTGGAATGATACTATACTTATAATTATGTGTTCAATGGGTAACGAGTTTTATGTAATTTTACAAAAGTCACACTTTCAAGAAATTTTACAATATAATTGTCTTTATCGAGATTTTATTCGATTTCTTCCCCAAAATTTATCTAAATTGTATAGAAAGATATGAAGCTAACATGTAATTGGTGGGTACACATTTGAGCATGTTTAAAATGAAATTATGAATACATATAATTGGAAAGTGTCATTAATTTCAACAACCAATAGGCTTACTTAATATTTATTTAATGCATTTATGATATAAAATGAATTGCATGTTTAGTATTGCACCCTAATATGCATTTAGAGGGCACATATTAGGAAAACCTATTTAAATATAAAACTCTTTCAAGGATCTTCGAGATACAATATAAATTATGTCAAAGATGAGTTTGAATGTGGTAGTAAGATACATTAAATCACCATAAATTTTGTTGGTATAATACTATAATAGAATGACGTGTTCATACGGATAACGAGTTCTATGAAATACTTAATTAAGAAAAGAGGACTTTAAAGACCTTTTAAAGACCTAACAATGGCTACAACTCGGCACTTGCCAACACAAGGCCTACCTAAAAAAGTAAAGTAAAATAAATAAATAAAATGAACATATTCATAGTGTAGACAAAAACTACAACATGAACACCTATCACAAGATATATATAGAGTCTATTGACTTTATCGGCTATGCATGACTATAAATATAAAAACTAATAACAACATTATTAATTTTTTACTAATGCTATGACATAATTATGAAAATGAACATAAAAAAAAATGAGACATTAATATCAACAATATTAAAATTCCAAATCTAAAAAGCATTTAACATTTAAGGCATATCAAACTCATTTAAATCAAAACAATTAAAGACATAAATAAATGGGAAAATTGTATAAAAGTGTATCCAACTTCTAAAACATGTTCGCTTTTATACTTTTTTAATTGACCAGTTTACAAATATTCTATTTAATAATAGTTTTTAAAATAAAAATCAATAAATAATTATTAATGTTATAATATATCATATAGATTTTATTATTATAAACACTCACTTTCACTAGGCCAAAAACGACCTATGGTCACACATGCTTGATTTGGAACATCCACACATTCAAATATATGTGTGGCTGAAGGTAGGAAAATTAACAGCATTTACGAATTAGTCACACATGAGCATTTCGAATGTGTGACCATAAGACCTCTATTGCCACACAATCGACCCTTATGTGACTAAACGTAACTAGTGATTTTGTTCCAGATCATTTAGTCACATATGCAGTTGGAACGTGTGACAAATACAAGTAACCTTGATGCTATATATGGTCACACAAAACTTATAGTCACATTTGCTTCTAATAGTATGACCAAATGCCATATACGGTCACACAAAACATTTTGTCACACATTATTTAAGTGTAGCCAAAATCCAGTACATATAGTCACAGTAAAGAGTTTGTCACATATTATTTAAGTGTAGCCAAAACATGATTTGTGTGACTAAATGTTGACAAAGGCCACACAAAAACCCAATTCATGTGGCAAGTGGTTGATCAATAGTCACACAAAATACACATTCCTTCACTTTAAATAGCATATGGTCACACTTATCAACACTTTTGGTCACTTGATGGTTAGTTGTATGTGACTAAATTCACTCACAAGAACATGCTTTGTGTGACTAAATGTTAGTAAAGGCCACACAAAAACCAAATTTATGTGGCAATTGGATGATCTATAGTCACACAAACCATACATTCCTTCACTTTCAACACCATATGGTCACACTTATTAACACTTTTGGTTACTTGATGGTTAGTTGTATGTGACTAAATTCACTCCCAAAAACATGCTTTGTGTAACTAAATATTACCAAAGGCCACACAAAAACCAAATTCATGTGGCAAGTGGATGATCAATAGTCACACAAAATACACTTTCCTTCACTTTAAATAGCATATGGTCACACTTATTAACACTTTTGGTCACTTGATGGTTAGTTGTATGTGACTAAATTCACTCCCAATAACATGCTTTGTGTGACTAAATATTAGTAAAGGCCACACAAAAACCAAATTCATGTTGCAATTGGATGATCTATAGTCACACAAACCATACATTCCTTTACTTTCAACACCATATGGTCACACTTATTAACACTTTTGGTCACTTGATGGTTAGTTGTATGTGACTAAATTCACTCCCAAAAACATGCTTTGTGTGACTAAATGTTACCAAAGGCCACACAAAAACCAAATTCATGTGGCAAGTGGATGATCAATAGTCACACAAAATACATTTTCCTTCACTTTAAATAGCATATGGTTACACTTATTAACACTTTTGGTCACTTGATGGTTAGTTGTATGTGAGTAAATACACTCCCAAAACCATGCTTTGTGTGACTAAATGTTAGTAAAGGCCACACAAAAACCAAATTTATGTGGCAATTGGATGATCTATTGTCACACAAACCATACATTCTTTCACTTTAAACAGCATATGGTCACACTTATTAACACTTTTGGTCACTTGATGGTTAGTTGTATATGACTAAATACACTCTCAAAAACATGCTTTGTGTGACTAAATGTTAGTAAAGGCCACACAAAAACCAAATTTATGTAGCGGATGATCTATAGTCACACAGAATACACATTCATTAACTTTAAACATCATATAGTTACACTTATTAACACTTTTGGTCACTTTATGGCTAGTTATATGAGAGTAAATACACTCCCAAAAACCATGGTTTGTGTGACTAAATGTTACCAAAGGCCACAGAAAAACCTAATTCATGTGGCAATTGGATGATCAATAGTCATAAAAAATACACATTCCTTGACTTTAAACAACATATATGGTCACACTTACTAACAATTTTGGTCACTTTATGGTTAGTTGTGTGTGACTAAATACCCAAAAGAAACATGCTTTGTGTGAATAAATGTTACAAAACGGCACACAAATATCAATGTCATGTTGCAATTCGATGAACAATAGTCACACAAAATACGCATAAATAACAGCTCAAACATTTTTTTTTTTTGCTTAATTAAGGTAAATTTATTAAGAAAGTGAGCCATAAAGGCAATGTTACATGAAACAACAACCAAACAAAACTATACAGCCATAACATAACACAATCACCTAAATACATTGGACAATTCCCCAAGCTCTTATTACATAACATGGTTCATTTGGATTTACGTATAACAACACCTCCACAGTCGGTTCGATAGTAGTCAGTTCGTGATTCGTGACCCAAGTCACGTCGATCCACACGTGGCAATATGTTATCATTGTGCTGGTGAATGACGGTACTAAATTCCTCATCGACTTCATCATACTTATCTTTGTAATTCTTGGGAGGTGTCTTGAACACAATAGACAATTTTTTATCTACCTGGTCTTGCACATAAAAAACTTGTCGTGCTTGTGAGGCTAATATGAACGGATCAGCTTTGTGGCCTAAATTATTCAGGTCAACCAATGTATACCCAAGAATAGTATCGCGTTTCACACCACCTTTGCGATTAACCCAATCACATTTGAAAAGAGGAATTTGCCTGTAACGGTAATCTAGCTTCCATATCTCTTGCAAAACCCCATAATAAAATGCTTGTCTTGTGGTTGCAACTTCTTTAGATATGTGCATATCTAATGCCTCAACACTAACCCCACTGTTCTGGTAAACTTTGCCTTCATGAGGTTTTGTACGAAAGGTATACCCATTGATGATATATGCATCATATTTCAATACGCTGGCGCGTGGTCCATATGATATCCACCTTACAATTTCTGATACACTTTCTTTGTCGATGTTCAACTGTCTCTCAACCTGAATTTCATTACAAGTTGGAAGGATTTAGTATGGCATCCTAATTGCATTCCCAAACACACATTCATTCTATGTCTGGCAGTGAAAACTAAACTATGTATATGGCAGTGAAAAAAAAAGTCAATTATAAATAGCATAAGATTAATTACCTCTTTGCGTAACCACTTAGCAAAAGATTTAGTGTGTTCATTCTCCAGAAATGCCATTCGTTTACCCGGGTTTTGTGTTTCCAAAACCTGCTTGTGTCGCCTGAAACAATGTGTTTGATTATTATATTTGATAGATCATTTTAAGTAAGGAAATAGACATGTGTTATTAAAACTTACTCGATATACGGTACAATTTCATCTGTATTCTGTATTATATACAAATGTGCTTTCTGAAAGAGTTCCGCAGAAACTTCACTTGATTTGCCAGCCGACCATGGCTTTCCGTCCTCATTTTCATCAGTTTCATGTTTATCATGTGGGAGACCAATAGTTTCCATGGATTTATGATATTCGCTAAAAAACTCTATTGTTTCTTCCGCATTAGTCTCCTCAGCAATGCATCCTTCTGGTCTATTCCTGTTTCGCACACGTCCTTTAATAACCTTCATACATCTTTCGAATGGATACATCTACCGAAAGCATATGGGACCACATAATTTGACCTCCCTAGTAAGGTGCACAGTCAAGTGTATCATAATATCAAAAAAAGATGGAGGAAAGAACTACTCGAGTAGGCAGAGTGTCACAACCAGTTCTGCTTGCATATTATCTAGTTGTTGTGATATTATTTCTTTGCTACATATCAATTTAAAGAAAAAGCAAAACCTGATAATAGCATATCGTGTGGGTGGGTGCATTATTGAACGTATTGCAATGGGCAGAAACTCTTGCATTAACATGTGATAGTCATGTGATTTTAGGCCAATGAGCTTCCTATCCTTTAGGCTGACCAAACTAGAGAAATTTGAACAATAGCCTTGAGGTACCCTGATGTTGTGCAGCGTATCACAAAAAATGTCTTTTTCAGCATTACTTAATGTGTAACCTGCTGGAGGTAGTGTTGTACCGTCTTGTTCTTGCCTAGCAAACAACTCTTGTTTTACCCCCAACTGAGCCAGATCCAATCGAGCATTCAGTCCATCTTTCGTCTTTCCTGGAACATTTAGCAAAGTTCCGACGAGGCTCTCAGCAACATTCTTTTCCACATGCATAAAATCAATACAATGTGGAACAAAATGATGCCTCCAAATACCTAAGTTTTCGGTACCAAATGTTGAATTTCTTCCAATACGCACCGTTTTGTCCGTTTGCTTGGGTTGAACAACCCTCTTCGTCTGTTGTGTTTTTTTTATGCTTTTTAATCTTCCCACCTCTGCCTCCCGTATGTTGTTGGTCTTGTGATGCATTATTGTTTGTTCGTTTTCCTTTTCCCCACTTATTTTCAATATGCTGTACCTCGTTGTATATTTGTTCCCCGGTCATTGGAGTTGGAGCCGGGAGCAAATCTGGCTGTCCATTAAATGCCTTCCTTTGCCTTCTGAACGGGTGGTCATATGGTAGATATCGTCTGTGTCCAACATAACTTTGCTTGGATGAGGCAGAAATTCTAAGACAGTTTGTATCTTTCCCGCAAACCACACAACCTTTGAATCCACTGATTGGGCATCCACATAGTGTACCAAGTGCAGGGTAATCATTTATTGTCCATAACACAACGGCACGTAGGTTAAAGTAATCTTTTGTGGATGCATCATATGTATGAACCCCTTCTTCAAATAAGGTGTGCAGATCATCTACCAATGGTTCTAAAAACACATCGATATCATTTCCCGGGTATCCCGATATTAATACCGAAAGATTGATAAATTTTTTTTTTCATACACAACCATGGAGGAAGGTTGTATATGACAGTTAAAACTGGCCATACACTGTGATGCCTATTACCCGTGTGTACGTCAACCCCATCAGCCGATATTTCCAGCCGTATATTTCTTGGATCTTCAGCAATTTCGGGGAATTTTTCATCTATGGTATGCCATGCCTGTGAATCTGCGGGGTGACGTAAGACACCGTCGGTTATCCTCCGTGTGGCGTGCCATCTTAAATCTTCGGAAATTCTTTCTATCTTAAATAGTCGTTGCAGTCTTGGTATAATTGGAAAGTACCGCATTACCTTTGCTGGAATGTTTTCGTACACTTTATGTGTCTTCTCATCCACCTTCCATCTTGATGTCCCACAAGTTCGACACTCAGTCAAATCCTTGTCATCTTTCCAGTAAAGAAGGCAGTTGTTGATACATACATGTATCTTTTTGTATCCTGAACCCATCAACTTCACAACTTTTTTGGCTTCATATGTTTTTTCCACCATTGCGTTACCAGCAGGTAGCATCTTTTTTAATAATCCTAGTAATTCAGTAAAGAACTTATCAGAACATCCGTACTTACCCTTTAAGTTGAGTAGTTTAACTATTGCGGACATCTTTGTGAAGTCGGGACATCCTTCGTAAAGAGGCTTCTCTGCATCTAATAATAGTTCTTGAAACTTGACAAGGTCATTCTCTGTTTCAAAATTATCTTTTGTAGCGTTAACCATATCTATCGTTGTTGGGCCATCTGTTGGAATATATGAAGCAAAATCCGTGTCGTCAACAAATTCTGTTGTAACGTCAACAGATTTTGGGGAACTTTTTGATGGCTCATCCTTCTCTCCATGTTTGGTCCACTTTATGTAGGTTAGATCAATCCCATTACTGAATAAATGCCACTGCACTTCCTTCACTCTTCGGTTTATGTGGTTACAACAGTTTGAACAAGGACATGGCATTTTAAGATGAAGTTTATTAACTCGTGGGTCGATGTTCCCCATCTTACGCAAGTTGTCTGCTGCATAATTAATAAACGCCTCTACTCCATCAATATAAGATTTGGTGGTCCTTTTAGTTAGCATCCAAGTCTTGTCCATGTTTATAAATGAGCTCCCTGCAGGCAAGTTTAAAAAGACAGCCCAAGTTATTGATGATTATAAACAACAAAATGTAACTCCAATTGATGAGCATAAAAAATAAAAAGACAGTCCAAGTAAGGAACATATATAAAAGATGGAATGTGGTATTGAATTATGCTAATAATTCAATGAAGTCTAATGAAACAGTTCCTAAAGGGGTGTTTGGGTCAAGGAGGGATAACCAATTAAGAAGCTAAATTCTTGTTCCATGTTCATGTAGTAAAAGCCTTTACAGGGTTACTTATATTGTAAAACCAATTAACTATATACATTTACCAAGAAAGTGACATAATTTACAAGAGGTTATCGTCTCAAAACACATGTTGAATTACCTAATATGGTTATAACTGTACGTATACAAAACAAACATAAGAATACTTACCAAAATTTACAGGAGAGTTGTGGTGGTGACGGGTGTGGTGGGTCTATGAAAGGAGAGTTGTGGTGGTGACGGGATTTGTGGTAATATGAGAGGTTTTCTTGGCTGTGATAGGAGGAGTTTTCAAATTTTGGTGATTAGTTTAGAATGAGATTGATGAAAACTTTGGGGGAATACATTCAAATTTTTACAAAATTTACAAAAATTTCACGAAAATATTGGAGGGAATGTATCTTTAGTCACGTTTAACAACTAGTAGCAAAGGTAATAAACAAGTTTCTTAAACAAAAAGTGCAAATATATATATATATATATATATATATATATATATATATATATATATATATATATATATATATATATATATATATATATGAAGTCAGGGGTGAACTAGGCTCGAACCAGTGACCTCAACAACATCTCAAACTTAACAACACACAACAACACCATCTCTGCCCTTGGGACTTTCTCGTTATACACTTCTTCTTTATTTCTTTTAACCTCTTTTTCGTTTTTAGCTTGTTACTACTTATTTAAATAAGCAAGCTTATTACAGCTTATTTAAGTAAGTTGTTTTCTCACTTTTAATTTTCCTTCAAACTTCAACACTTTAAGTAGTTATTTCACATTTTTCTTGTGTATTATCCATAAGTTTAATATTTTTAATCATTTTATTACTTTGAATTAGTTTTTAATTATTAAAAAATAAAATAAAAGTCAAAAAAATAAAATTATTTTTCCTAAAATTATTTTTTGTCATTTAGGACATACGACAAGTTAATTTGCATTTCTCAGGGAATATCTCAGGGAGCGAGCATCTTGACCATTCGGTCGATCGGGTTTTTGAGCACATAATATTATACATACGTATACTATTCATTGAATCATGTCGTAACATGACACCCTAAACAACTATAACCCAATTCCCATATGATGTCAAATACCCATTAATGAATGTGACTAGTTATAACCTACTACCAATGACCCACCATGTGAATTAGCCATCATCACCGGTCATACATGGGTTGCATATACTTGGTATGTGTATATATTGTGAAGGTTATATGAAGTGTTTTAAAGTTATTAAAGGTGGGAACGTTAATTTTGACATTTGGGGAGGCCATAAAACCAGTAAAGTCATATGTACTATGATGAAGACTGTGTCCTACTGTCGTTAGGGTATCTTTAGGTTATATGATACGTTTTCGTCCATGTTTACACGTTATCCCCCGTTTATCATAATATAATATATATTATATATACTATTGATGCAATCATCACATAACATGTCAACCACAGCAACTATAGACCAATGCCCATATGATGCCAAATACCTAATACACATGACTCACCATGTCAATTAGCCATTATCACCGGTCATCCATGGGTTGCATAGACTTTGTAGCTATAAAGTTATAGTGTGAAGGTTATATGAAGTATGTTAAAGTTATTAAAGGTGGGCACGTTAATTTTGACAATTGAGAAGGCCATAAAACCAGTAAAGTCATATGTACTATGATGAAGACTGTGTGATACTGTCTTTAGGGTTTCTTTAGGTTATATGTTACCTTGCGTCTGTGTGTACACGTTTTTCGTCTGTGTGTACACGTTCTCGCCCGTTTTTTCATGCTTTAGTCCGTTTCTACACGTTTTTTGTCCGTTTCCGAGCTTTTATAGCCATTTTCATATATTCTAGACGTTTTCCTCCGTTTTCATATGGTTTTGTCTATTTTAGACACTATCCTACATTTTCTTACGATTCATACATTTTGTTACTTTCTCACACGTTTTATTCCCGTTTAGTACGTTTTTTTACGTTATCGTCTTTTTGCATATGTCTTTATTTGGGTGGCATTAGATAACTTGGGCACGGTAAGTCGGTAAGCCGACCCTTGTGCACTTTTTCGTTTTATTCGTTTCGATATGTTTACATACGTTTTATTAGTTTTCGTACGTCTTTGACATTTTTTTCAGTTTTAGTTTTATACGTTATTTATGTTTGCGAACGTCCGATTTTCAGTTAAATAATATATTTTTTTTTTTCTAAAATTTTTTTTTAAAGAAATTTCATTAACTACCACTTTGACCCAAAAAAATTATGCGTGCATCTCCCATTTATATGTCACGTAAACTTTAATTCCGGCCATTTGGTTTCACAACGAAATTAAAACACCAACTAACACACAAAGGCAACCAAACCGTCATCCCCAACATCTCTGCACTACAACAGGTTAGGGTTTCATCTTTTTGATCAACATCAAAGTAAACTTGTTTTTTCCCCTCTTTTATTAACTTGTTTGAAGTGATTTATGCCGAACTTGTTCATAATGTGTCGATCACTTTACCTTATATGTATTGCTCTGATTAAATAACGTGTTCATGTTACTTTAGTTTAAACTCATTTGCGTGAAATGGTTATAAACATTATTGTAGTCATAAGAAGTTGCATGTGGGTTTCCCTCTAAAACACAGTTGATACTATTTAGGGGAAAATGATATACCTTATTAGGAATTGTTGATACTTGCAATGTCAAGTATATTAACTTTGTTGATTAGTAATGATATACCTTGTTAGGAATTGTTGATTATTTAGGGGAAAATGGTATATATTGAATGGATTTAAGTTGTGGTATGAAATTGGTTATTTCTCTCACAAATAATCAGTTAATTAATCACTTTGGATATGCATTTGTCTTATGTTTGTCAATTATAAGCAATGCATTACCTTTTTGGAATGACTGTTGTTCAGTTTGTAGTAGCCTGTTGGAATGAGTTGGTTTCGGTCGGGTTCGGTTAGTGCTAGCCTGTAGGAATGTGTTGCTTTCGGTCGGGTTCAGTTTCTATTAGCCTGTAGGAATGAGTTGGTTTCGGTATGTGTGTGTTGATCCATTTAGGTTCCATTAGCAAATTTTCATTAGCAAGTAAGGATGCAAATTTATAGGTTGCCAAGTATGTGCCCTGTTTTAACTTAACATGTGCCCTGTTTTTCGTTTATGATACATCAATATTTTATGTATGTTTGAATATTATAGTATAACATGTGCCCTGTTTTTGTGTAGAAATATGGTCGTTGAATTTGTGATAACTTTAAACCAAAACACGTTCCCGGACTCTCAGGTAATCTCACACATATGCCTTAATTACATTTTATACCATAAATGCTTGTATAATGAATGTCAAATACATTATTGAAATGCTTTCAGGAACTTCCACCTGTCTACGCCGAATCATGTTACCATGGAAGGCGGGAGATTTACATCACAAGCGCTCAGCGAGTTCGTTTCAGAGTACAAATAGCGATTCAAAGTAACCGCCCCATTGTGCTTACAGGAGAGAGATAGAGAAGGTTTGCTTTGGAAAACCTGAGTCGGGCTGTTAGGCTGTTGCATTTTGTTGAGGAAGGTGATGACTGCTTCTTTGTTACCGGATACACTCAAGATGGAGCTGAATTTGGTGGCTACTACATGAACGGCGGTCGGGTTTCAAGATTCCAATCTCATGTTTTTTCCTTTTATGATGAGTTCCAGGTATTAGAGTAACTTACTAATCTTATGTCAAACATGTGATTTCATAAGTCAATAAATATTAAATTTTAATGTACTAATAAGGTTACTCTTAAAATTTATTTGCAGACACTGCCAGCTGCATTCCTTGGTGGCTTAGGTAATGCACAGCAGATTACAATCAAAGTAGACGGGGTAAACTTTGATGTTGGTTTGATTGCTGTTGAAGCGGGAGGAGCCAACGGGCAGGTGATGTATGAGTTGGACCCCGATGATTGGAACAAGCTTGAAGAATTTGTTGGTTTAAAAGCTGGAATGATTCTCATCTTCACAAGGAAGCGCGCAAGAAAGTTTTTGCTTACCGGCTTCAGTCGTGAAGGTAGTCTAACTACCGACGCGCGTTTCCTTGGTGCCACCAGCTTGCTACCTGATCAGCCCGGTTTGTTATTGACCGAAAGAGGTAAATATTTACCAAATACTTTCATACTACACGTTATATCTGTCAGTGATTTATTAAGTGATTATAATTAAAATTCTTTATAGATGACAATCGCTTGAAGCATATTTGCCAATGGCCTGCACATAAAGACCACTTTGATGAAGGTCATGCATTCTATAAGAGATTGTCAACAATTTGAGTGAATCAAGAACTTGTACGTATCTCATCATTCATATATACATATTCTTTACTTTTGTTTAATTAGTTGGAACAAACTATATACTTACTAGTAATTTGAACTGCAGGATATCCCGGCAGATTTCCTGTTGCAGCATCCTATCCACCCATACCGGAGGGTCCTCATGAGACATCGTGGTTTCGAATGTTTCATGAGTATGACGATGAAGCCCCACAAAGCCAATCCTGAGCTGCCCGGTGGTGTGACTGTCTATGGGATGTGGAGGAAGTTTGCCGCTGATTGCTCTTTCGCAACAAACAAGCTGATCAGGTTCAAGTTCATGTATTTAAATGTTGATGGCAGTGGTGGTGATAAGCTTGAAGACTCTGTGTATCCCGTGTTTCATCTGTGGTGATGTGTCCAGCTTCAAACAATTTATGCTTCATTTGCAGTCAAACAATATTTATTATATTTTTTGTAAGTAAATACCCCCTTAAGTATATACTTTTTTGTCAGTTATGTGTGTTGTAAACATGCATTCATTTGGGGGTATTTTACTTATGCTATATTACTAAATTTGAACAATATTAGTACTGTTATACATTAGTTAATGTTGAACAATTAATGTTAAATAGTTAGTTTCAGCAATTATGGAATCTAATATATAAATCTACTTTTATGCATATGCATGTAATGTAATTTAGTATGTATGATGCAATCTTGTTAAACTGACATAATTGACATGTTATGTGAAAACAAAATGCTCAATCTTAAACCAATTAACTAGACACATTACCAAACTGCTTCTTAAGTCATATTGGAGGGAATTGACAAATATATTTGAAGAACATATTGGAGGGAATTGACAAATATATTTGAAGAACATATTGGAGGGAAAGTTTAAAAATATCTTATCAAAAAGATTTTCTTAAAAAAAAATAAAAAGGGAAGCTGGGAAATCAAGGGGAACCATAGGCTCGAACCCAAGACCTCACCAACCTCAACCTTTTGAACGCCTCAACACACCACACACTTACCACTTGCCCTTGGGACTTTTTCATTTAATATCTTACATTGTTTTGTATATAAACAAACTTTTTAGGCTCTTAGCTTATTTCTCCTTTTAAGCTTATTACACCTTATTTAAATAAGTTGGTTTGTCACTTTTATTTTTGCTTCAAACTTAAATACTTTAAGTAGTTATTGCACATTTTTCTTGTGTATTCTTAATCAGTTTACTATTTTTTATCATTTAATTACTTAAAATTAGTTTTTAATTATTAAAAAATAAATAAAACTGAAAAAAATAAAAATATTTTCCCTACAATTACTTTTAGTCATTTAGGACTTAAGAAAAGTTAATTTGCATTTCTAGGCTTTAAATTACAAATTACTATTTCCCAGCCTATTAGAATCCTGTGAGTAGCTAGGAATATAAACGAACTGAACGTTCTTTGAACGTTTCCTAATTTGTTTGGTAAAAGTTCGTTTATCTTCGTTTATTTATTAACTTATCGAACATGATCAATATTTGACATTAGCTCAGTTAAAACGACATGGGAATATCTCAGGGAGCAAGCATCTTGACCATTCGGTCGGGTTTTTGATAACATAATATTATACATATGTACTATTCATTGAATCATGTTGTAACATGACACCCTAAAACAACTATAACCCAATTCCCATATGATGTCAAATACCAATTAATGAATGTGACCAGTTATAACCTACTACCAATGACCCACCATGTGAATTAGCCATTATCACCGGTCATCCATGGGTTGCATAGACTTGGTATGTGTATAGTTATATTGTGAAGGTTATATGAAGTGTGCCCAGTGGCGGAACTAGGATTTCAAAATAGGGTATGCACTATTGCTCGAATGGTCCTCGAAGGGTCCTTCAAGGGTATGCACCCTATGTTTTTTACACTACCCGTTGAATTTTAGGGTTTGCACTTCCATACCCGTGCTATACACTAGATCCGCCCCTGAGTGTGTTAAAGTTAATTATTAAGGGTGGGCACGTTAATTTTAACATTTGAGAAGGCCATAAAATCAGTAAAGTCATATGTACTATGATGAAGAATGTGTCATACTTTCGTTAGGGTATCTTTAGGTTATATGATACGTTTGCGTCCGTGTGTACACGTTTTCGTCCATGTTTACACGTTATCCCCCGTTTTGTCATGGATTACTACGTCTGTACACGTTTTTATCCGTTTTCGTAGGTTTTTGTCATTTTCATGTTTTTTCATATTTTTCCTCATTTTTCCTACGTCTTATAATTCTTAGTCGGTTTTATACGTTTTAGTTCGTGTTTACACGTTCTCGCCCGTTTAATCATGTTTTAGACCGTTTCTACATGTTTTATACATTCTCCTCATTTTTCAAATCGTGTTTGTTCATTTGTAAGCGCCATTTTTGTGTTTATGCAGTTATATGTGTGTTTGGGACAGCGGGTTTGAAGATATATGGGTGTTTGGGACTGTGTGTAAGCACAACTTATGTCATGCAAAGTTATATGCATGGGTGTTATTTTGGAGCCAAAATATTAATGAAATGTTTAAATTCTTAATTAAAAATTTTGGAGCCAAATATTTTCGTGAAATGTTTAAATTCTCAAACATAATTTTCAAAATTAACTCTGGAAATTGTTATTTCCTTAAACCAAAAACTGCCCAATCATATGCCCTATTTTTTCTCCAAAAAAGCAGCCTTCTTCAAAACATTAAATTAATAACTTTTTAAACCATTATTCAACAATTTAGTTTAGTATTATTCTTTTACACATTGCTTCAGACGAATCATGGAAACCTAAGAGAATGATCGTGATAATATTGATTTTTCTGATAATGAACATCCTGACCAGGATTTGGGATATGAATCGGATCAGTATTCTGATGATGGTGAACGTGATAACAGCCAATCAAATGGTTATGTCAAAAAGAGGGGCATAACCAGGTTAGCAAAGTTTCGAAGGGAATATGGAAAAGCAGGTGGAGAGAAGCTCAGTGTAACCTTCGATGCTATGAATAGGATATCAGGAAAACACCGAGCATTGTTTCTAGTTTTTTGGGAGACTTGGTTCGTGAGCATATAGGTGTCAGGATTAGATCCTGGAAGAAGGTTGATTCAGAAGCAAGAGACAAAATGTGGGACGAAATCACGGTAAACCTATACTATTTTTTAACCCAGTAATATAGCATGAAATATATATGTAGCATTTACATTATGTGCAACTAATTAGGAACATTGTGTTAATCTTTGCAGCGATTTTTTGATGTTGACTTGACAGCCAGAAAAGTGTTAATGAATCGTCTTGGTCAACTTCTACGCAATTTCAGAAGTAAATTGACACAAAACTACATATTGCCCAACCTAGAAACACCTTCTAAACTAAATGAAGTCCCGACTAATTATGATGCAATTATATCAGCTGATGATTGGGTCAATTTTGTAAATTATACACAAAGCGATGAATACAAGGTGTTAATTAGTACTTTTTTTATTCAACTTCAAGCATTTGTTGTTTCCATATGTATTAGTTCTATAGTATATAATCATTACTACATCTAAACGCCTTTTGATTTTGTGTTGCAAGGTGAAATCAGCTGCAACAAAAGTGGCGCGTTCCAAGTCTCTTTATCAGCATAGAATGGGACGAGGTGGATACGCCCTTGTGATAGATCAAATGGTAACTTGAAACCTTTGCAGTTAATAGCATAATACTTGCGTGTAAATTGGTTTATCTTACGTGTGTGCATTTGATGTTTATAAGATCGATCGTAAAGAAATTCAACCAGATGAAGAACCACCGCGTACCACGCTGTGGTTTTCAGGAAAGAAGAACAAAGACGGAGATTTTTACGATGATGATACTAGAGCCGTGGGAGAAAAAATTGTAAGTTTTACTGCATATTTTATTATAATGTGCATAGTGGGGCTAAAAAGTCTTCTTGCTTATATTAAAGTGGGATCAACATATAATAACCTATTACCCATATTGTGTGTGCAGAAAGAAACGGAGGACAAGATCAAACAAGGAACCTTGAAGGTTGATCATGGCAGTGATGCCATGACAGTTGTATTAGGTAAGGAAAAGGGAGGATATGCGAGAGGAGTGGGAGGTGGAGTAACCTACAGGAGGTATTTTGATCTTCCTCGAAACAAACAAGCATCTGACGAAAGAGTGGTGTTACTTCAAAGTGAACTTGAAAATGAGAGACGCCAACGTCAAGAAAAAGATGCGGTAATCCAGGATTTGATGAAGCAATTGGCTGCACAAAAGGGGCAGTCGAACTCAACGTCAACTCCATTGGCATCAAGTCCATCGACATCAACTACATTGGCAACAACTCCATTGACGCCAAGTCCATTGACACCACCAGAAGTAACATTCCATCTTTTATTGACCCTTTTAAAAACTGCTGCAGTCTTCTTAAACACTTTATATTGCAGGTGTCTCCGGTGAACATTAATCATATAAACAGCAATGCTGATGCGGATGCCGGAACACATGTTTCTGGATGTGAAAAAGTTGCAAGCATTCAGAAGTCTAACGGACTACCAACTTTGGAAAAGGAAAAGGAAACAAGTGTAAGTAATAAAACTTCCACATGTGATTTTTTAAATCTACATGCATGTCATATTTACTGTGTTTTATATGTATAGGTAACTGTTAAATCTGTCGCATCTAAGAAAACGACTAGAGCAAAACGAAAGGATGCACGTCAAGCTTCCCAATCACAAGAAGATGAGTCTTCATTACTAGTACTACCACAAGTATGTATTTAAACATGTTCATATATTATTTTGTTTAACTGATTTCTGATACATACATGCAACAAATCATTTTTTTAGGTAATTAACTGCAAACTGTGGCACTCAAAGAGAACAACTATTATTGCTTTGGGCAGAGTATACATGAGTGATGAAAAACAAATGGTTCATAACAAACCACTCCCCAAGGATTGCTACAAAGTGTCTATTGATAAATCCTTACAGGATGCAGCTTGCATACCGGATGTAGGAGGTAACGGTTTCAAAACAGTTATGAAGGCAGTAGGTGGTTTTTATGCATGGCCAAAGGAGCAAGTGATTTTGGAAGATCAGGTACATACAAGCATCTGTTTTATCAACCTACATATATATATAATTTCTCATAATTAATTCAGTATTTGATACACCCGGCTTTTTGTTTCCTACAGGCTACACCACCAAGTACCATACAAATGATTAGTGAGCATAACAAAGTTCCACCTAAATTAACAGGGAAACGCAACTACGTCTTTATTGAAGCCATGAAAAGTGAAGCTGCTCAGAAGATGATCAAGACTAAGAAGTTATATTTATGAGAATTTTATTATTTACGCCATCACAATTTTATATACATTCCACTTTTATTGTATTTGAATTTGTTTAATTTTATATATTTTAATTTTATTGAATTTTATTATTTACGGTTTTTGTTGGTGACTGTATAATTAATTCGTTGTGTGACTAAATGTTACAAAAGGCCACACATGCATACAATTCATGTGGCCATTTAATGATCAATAGTCACACAAAACACAAATTTCTTCAATTTAAACACCATATGGTCACACTTATTCACATTTTTGGCCACTTTATGCTTAATTGTATGTGACTAAATACCCCAAACAAACATGATATGTGTGACTAAATGGTACAAAACGCCACACAAACATACAATTCATGTGGCCATTGGCTTATCAATAGTCACACAAAACACAAATTTCTTCACTTTAAACACCATATGGTCACACTTATTCACACTTTTGGCCACTTTATGATTAATTGTATGTGACTAAATACCCAAAACGAACATGATATGTGTGACTAAATGGTACAAAAGGCCACACAAACATACAATTCATGTGGCCATTGGCTTATCAATAGTCACACAAAACATAAATTTATTCACTTTAAACACTATATGGTCACACTTATTCACACTTTTGGCCACTTTATGCTTAATTGTATGTGACTAAATACCCAAAATAAACATGATATGTGTGACTAAATGGTACAAAAGGCCACACAAACATACAATTCATGTAGCCATTGGCTTATCAATAGTCACACAAAACACAAATTTCTTCACTTTAAACACCATATGGTCACACTTATTCACACTTTTGGCCACTTTATGCTTGATTGTATGTGACTAAATACCCAAAACAAACATGATATGTGTGACTAAATGATACAAAAGGCCATACAAACATACAATTCATGTGGCCATTGGCTTATCAATAGTCACACAAAACACAAATTTCTTCACTTTAAACACCATATGGTCACACTTATTCACACTTTTGGCCACTTTATGCTAAATTGTATGTGACCAAATACCCAAAAGAAACATGATATGTGTGACTAAATGGTACAAAAGGCCACACAAACATATAATTCATGTGGCCATTGGATGACCAATAGTCACACAAAACACACATTTCTTCACTTTAAATACCATATGGTCACACTTATTCACACTTTTGGCCACTTTATGATTTATTGTATGTGACTAAATACCCAAAAGAAAAATGCTTTGTGTGACTAAATGGTACAAAAGGACACACAAACATACAATTCATGTGGCCATTGGATGATCAATAGTCACACAAAACACAAATTTCTTCACTTTAAACACCATATGGTCACACTTATTCACACTTTTGGCCACTTTATGCTTAATTATATGTTACTAAATACCTAAAAGAAACATGATATGTGTGACTAAATGGTACAAAAGGCCACACAAACATACAATTCAGGTGGCCATTGGATGACCAATAGTCACAAAAAACACACATTTCTTCACTTTAAACACCATATGGTCACACTTATTCACACTTTTGGCCACTTTATGATTTATTGTATGTGACTAAATACCCAAAAGAAAAATGTTTTGTGTGACTAAATGTAACAAAAGGCCACACAAAAATAAAATTCATGTGGCTATTGGATGATCGATAGTCACACAAACCACACATTTCTTCACTTTAAACACCATATTGTCACACTTATTCACACTTTTGGCCACTTTATGATTTATTGTATGTGACTAAATACCCAAAAGAAAAATGCTTTGTGTGACTAAATGTAACAAAAGGCCACACAAACCTAAAATTCATGTGGCCATTGGATGATCAATAGTCACACAAAAACACACATTTCTTCACTTTAAAGAACATATGGTCACACTTATTCACATTTTTTGCCACTTTATGTTTAATTGTATGTGACTAAATACCCAAAAGAAACATGAGTTGTGTGACTAAATGTATATGAACCTAACATTTTATATTTTAGAGAAAAAAACCTAACATATACATTTTTTTATTTGGAAATATTATTAATACTATATATTAAATTAATGTATATGAACGGAATTATAAATATAAAAATGAAAGCATGAGTTACAATGATATGTAAATAAATACACGAGATTGTACATATATGAATAACTCATATTATTTTTTTTAATAAGATTTTACTAAGGATGTCTTATTATTATTATTATTATTATTATTATTATTATTATTATTATTATTATTATTATTATTATTATTATTATTATTATTATTATTATTATTTTCCACATTTAATAACAACTTATGTTATTCCTCTTTATTAGTTTAGTCCACGGATGTAATTACTCTATAAATTTTAAATAAGGATATTAAGAAAATTATTTTTTTGGAGTCATTACATGCTATTAAATACGCATAATGTCTAAAACATGGCATCAATAGTGAAATTTAAACAATATCAACCTCAACACCATAACAGACTAAGTCAAATTTTCATCGAACAAAAATATATATAAAACATTAATCGATATTAAAACATAATAAAAAATCTATGCAAAAACCCGCGTATGCACGGGTATTATAAGTTTATATCTACGTAAACATAAAAGATTCACTAGAACAAAAATTGGATTTGGCTACACCCAATATGTGTGACGAAATACATATAGTCACACACGATTTTTCGAGTGTGTGTGACTAAAGGTCGCGTGACCATAGGGTACCTATGGTCACATATTCGAGTTATTTTTAGTCTCGATTACAAAACAGTAACCAACACCTAAATATGTATGACTAATTTGGTACAAATTTTGTTGGATTAAGCAGTATTAGTGACCATAAACACTGTATAGTCACACAAAACATTTTATTTTTATATATTTAGTCACATACAATTAAGCATAAAGTGGCCAAAAGTGTGACCATATGGTGTTTACAGTGAAGAAATGTGTGTTTTGTGTGACTATTGATCATCCAATGGACACATGAATTGTATGTTTGTCTGGCCTTTTGTAACATTTAGTCACATAAAGCATGTTTCTTTTGGGTATTTAGTCACATACAATTAAGCATAAAGTGGCCAAAAGTGTGAATAAGTGTGACCATATGGTGTTTAAAGTGAAGAAATGTGTATTTTGTGTGACTATTGATCATCCAATGGCCACATGAATTGTATGTTTGTGTGGCCTTTTGTAACATTTAGTCACACAAAGCATGTTTCTTTTGGGTATTTAGTCATATACAATTAAGCATAAAGTGGCCAAAAGTGTGAATATGTGTGACCATATGGTGTTTAAAGTGAAGAAATGTGTGTTTTGTGTGACTATTGATCATCCAATGGCCACATGAATTCTATGTTTGTGTGGCCTTTTGTAACATTTAGTCACACAAAGCATGTTTCCTTTTGGTATTTAGTCACATACAATTAAGCATAAAGTGGCCAAAAGTGTGAATATGTGTGACCATATGGTGTTTAAAGTGAAAAAATGTGTGTTTTGTATGACTATTGATCATCCAATGGTCACATGAATTGTATGTTTGTGTGCCCTTTTGTAACACTTAGTCACACAAAGCATGTTTTCATTGAAAAGATGTATTAAGGTTATTAAAGGACATGTGAGAAACAGGAATAGACCAGAGGGATGCATTGCTGAGGAGACTATTGCGGAAGAAACAATAGAGTTTTTTTAGCGAATATCATAAATCCATGAAAACTATTGGTATCCCACATGATAAACATGAAACTGATGAACATGAGGAAGGAAAGCCATTGTCAGCTGGCAAATCAAGTGAATTTTCTGCGGAACTCTTTCAGAAAGCACATTTGTATGTATTACAGAATACAGATGAAATTGTACCGTATATCGAGTAAGTGTTACTTAACACATGTCTATTTCTTTACTTAAAATGATCTACGAAATATAATAGTCAAACACATTGTTTCAGGCGGCACAAGCAAGTTTTGAAAAGAGAAAACCCGGGTATGCGAATAGCATTACTGGAGAATGAGCACAGTAAATCTTTTGCTAAGTGGTTACACAAAGAGGTAATTAATCTTATGTTATTTATAATTGTGTTTTTATTTTTTATTTTTTTTATTTTTATATTTTTGTTCAAATATGAATATTTTATTAGTCTTCCCAAAATATACATCATAACAAAATTACTTGTAATGAAATTCAGGTTGAGAGAGAGAGTTGCAAATCGACAAAGAAAGTGTATCCGAAACTGTAATGTGGATATCATATGGACCACGCGCCAGCTTAGTGAAATACGATGCATATAACATCAATGGGTATACATTTCGTACGAAATCTCATGAAGGCAAAGTTTACCAGAACAGTGGGGTTAGTGTTGAGGCATTAGATCTGCACATATCTAAAGAAGTTACAACCACAAGGCAAGCCTTTTATTATGGGGTTTTGCAAGAGATATGGGAACTAGATTACCGTTATAGGCAAATTCCTCTTTTCAAATGTGATTGGGTTAATCACAGAGGTGGTGTGAAACGCGATACTATTCTTGGGTATACGTTGGTTGACCTGAATAATTTAGGCCACAAGGTTGATCCGTTCATATTAGCCTCACAAGCACGAAAAGTGTTTTATGTTCAAGACCAGGTAGATAAAAAATTGTCTATTGTGTTTAAGACACCTCCCAAGAATTACAAAGATAAGTATGACGAAGTTGATGAGGAATTTAGTACCGTCATTCACCAGGACAATGATAACATATTGCCACGTGTGGATCGACGTGACTTGGGTAATGAATCACGAAATGACTACTATCGAACTGACTATGGAGGTGTTGTTATACGAAAATCCAAGTGAACCATGATATGTAATAAGAGCTTGGGAAATGTTGTGTTATGTTAGGGATGTATGTAACATTGCCTTTATGGCTCACTTTCTTAATAAATTTACCTTAAAGATAAAAAAAAAAAAATTGTTTTACCTGTTATTTATGTGTATTTTGTGTGGCCTTTGGTAACATTTAGTCACACAAAGCATGCTTTTGGGGTGTCTTTAGTCACATACAACTAAGCATAAAGTGACCAAAACTGTGAATAAGTGTGACCATATGATGTTTAAAAAGAAGTAATGTGTATTTTGTGTGACTATTGATCATCCAATGGCCACATGAATTTTGTTTTTGTGTGGCCTTTGGTAGCATTTAGTCACACAAAGCATGCTTTTGGGGGTGTATTTAGTCATATACAAGTACACATAAAGTGACCAAAGGTGTGATTAAGTGTGGCCATATGATGTTTAAAGTGAAGGAATGTGTATCTTATGTGGTTATTGATCATCCAATGGCCACGTGAATTTTGTTTTTGTGTGGCCTTTGGTAGCATTTAGTCACACAAAGCATGATTTTTGGGGTTTAGTTAGTCACATAAAAGTAAGCATAAAGTGACCAAAAGTGTGAATAAGTGTGACCATATGATGTTTAAAAAGAAGTAATGTATATTTTGTGTGACTATTGATCATCCAATGGCCACATGAATTTTGTTTTTGTGTGGCCTTTGGTAGCATTTAGTCACACAAAGCATGCTTTTGGGGGTGTATTTAGTCACATACAAGTAAAAATAAAGTAACCAAAGGTGTGAATAAGTGTGACCATATGATGTTTAAAGTGAAGGAATATGTATCTTGTGTGGCTATTGATCATCCAATGGCCACATGAATTTTGTTTTTGTGTGGCCTTTGGTAGCATTTAGTCACACAAAGCATGATTTTGGGGGTGTAGTTAGTCACATAAAAGTAAGCATAAAGTGACCAAAAGTATGAATATGTGTGACCATATGATGTTTAAAGTGAAGGAATATGTATCTTGTGTGGCTATTGATCATCCAATGGCCACATGAACTTTGTTTTTGTGTGGCCTTTGGTAACATTTAGTCACACAAAGCATGTTTTTGGGGGTGTAGTTAGTCACATACAACCTAGCATAAAGTGACCAAAAGTGTGAATAAGTATGACCATATAATGTTTAAAGTGAAGGAATGTGTACCTTGTGTGGCTATTGATCATCCAATGGCCACATGAACTTTGTTTTTGTGTGGCCTTTGTTAACATTTAGTCACACTGATGCGTGGGAATCGCAACAGGTTTTACCTCTCGATGGATCTCGAGAAGCTTACAACCCCCACCAGGCAGTGTACCTGATCGTTGTAGTATAGTGACAAGTACCGGGGGATTGATCGTTCAGCTTAGGAATAGTGTCGTTAGGATTAGAAAGCCTAAATTACTAGTTCTAAAGGTGAGGGATGATTATTTTTGTGTTTTTATATTTTTTAGAAAGCAATTAAAATCTCGGGTTTTGGAAGAGTGGGCGGAATTAGTTGCTGTTCAACTAACCCAAAACTAAGATGCAATCAAAATAAAATACAAAAAATGAAAATAAGCTAATTATACTAAGGTTGTGAGCAGTAATTGGAGAAAATGTGTTTACTTAGATTTCACTACTCCCTAGATATCTTTTACACGTTAATTACTTGTTATAATTGCATGGATGACGGATTGTATTCCTTAATACCATTCATGGGGTGGCATACATAACTCCCCAATTCTATGAGCTCTTATCTCCTCCTACACCATGCCCAGCACAACTATAGGGATTGTAAACAGTGGCTCATGCATTAAATACAACCAATAAAGACCTAGTACGCCTCGGTTCATGTTTCTTAAGACGTTCAAGCATGTTATCATTTGGAGATCTGCCAGTTTTCTTAAGCCTAACATATGAATCATTCATCCAAGACAAGAATAAACAAGTAATCAACACATAATCAATATCTAGGTTTCATTAGATCTAAGCAAACACAAAAGAGATCTAGCCTAGCATGATAGAATTAAGACAAGAACAAGATATAGACAACCAACACATAGACATATTGATTGAATTAGAAGAACACTTATCTTGATTAATCATGCAAGGTATCAAGGGGTTGGAACCCTTGAAAAACCTATAAAGTTACACCAAAATCGTCTTTAGGGTTTCTCCCAAAAACTTCTCTCTCTAAATGTGAAAAGCTAGAAAACTATATATAGGAAAATAGGGATGACGGCGTCAAGAACAAAGGTGTGACGCCGTCATCTCGCCGCCAAATACTTCCTCGGACGGCCTTGATCTACTTCTGACGCTGTCAAGGCCTAGGCCGTCACACAAATTACTCTTGACGCCCTGTGTGTGACGCCGTCATCAACTACGGATTTTAATTCTTTGGGTTTTGACGCCGTCAGGACAACTCTTGACGCCTTCATGAACTCTCGGATATTATTATTGAGGTTTGACACCGTCAGGAAATTACTCTTGACACCGTCACCTACTGTTCCCAGCATGGAAAATTGAGACTTTGCCGTTTTCTTCACTTTTATGCTCCAAAAACGTCCAAAATGGCTTCTTTTCCAGAATTCACTCTCCAAGTACCTAAAATCACAAAAGGAACGATTTAAGGCAATATTTGATCAAATAAATTCGGATTCGGGCTTAAATGACCCCCTAAAAACGGATCATTTTTCGCCTCATCATATACCCTTACACTTGAGATTTGCTTGTCCTCAAGCAAATGCGCTTTTATTCTACTCAAAAGACAAGTTAGGGGTCATTTAACACTAATATAAAAGTAATTACAACAAATAATCGTTCCACTAAAGACCAATAGACAAGCACGGAGGTCATACACAAGCACCTCACAAATAGTGTTTAGATACTCACATCTCTCATGTGTAATAAAGTAATATAACATTATGGAAATGGAAGATATCTCTCACTACCTGTCATAGCAAAATAGATTACCATAGGCTTGGGAAAGGATCAAACCTCAAACTATCAAAGAGGTCTTTTAAAGGGTTGTAACGTTAGGTATAGGGATATGAATTACACGGTTTTGTTGGATAAATGAAGTTTTACTGGTGGCGAGTTAACAATCTTGGTTAATTACATGTACAAGATGGCGTTGCTAAGCCAAGACTAGACTCGACTTAAGCTAATAAATGAAAAATAACTAAAAACATAAAATGAACATAGAATAAAAAGGGATGGTAGTCCGTATGTTTTTTTCTCTCTTTTTTTTTTTTTTTTTTTTTTTTTTTTTGCATACACTCTTACCCTACCATCCAAAATAATACATCAGAGGGGATGAGAGTTCCCCTTACACTTGAATCTTTACATACTTTACAATTAAACTAATCTAATGACTCGAATTAAGAAAATCAAAACACTTAGAGCACTTTTAAGATTAACGTACATATGGGGGTAATAAATGATGTTCTTCCCCATTACTCCATAAAATAAGTACTTACCCATGAGTCCCAATCGTCCCAAAACAATATGTACAAGGATATGACTCGACTTAGCAACCATGTAATCAATTAGAAAGTTAACTTAGGGTTTAACAAATAACAATAATGCACTAAAAATGAGCGCATACACGGAAGGCTAAGGCGATTTGGGTGTACATTTAAGTGGGGTGTAACAAATTCTTCCTTTAAGTAAGATGCTTAAAGTTAGAAACGAAAAGATAGGCTCGGAGGGGTGTACTAGGGGTTTCGTGTACTAAAAATGAGTACAACGCTAAGGGTGTGGGAAAAATTAGTTGACTTAACTAGTCAAGTAGTATGACTTAAATGGTCAAGTAATTATAATACAGGTTTAACACAAGGGTGATCCTAATGCCTCTTATCATGTAGTAAATCCTACTACACGAATGTAGTCTCACTAGCGGTCTCGGGATGCATCACTAACGCAAGTTCTAGAATCTAAATGCTACCGGTACACTTATAAGCACTAATAATAAATGCTTTTCCTATCAAATCTAAAGGCGGACCTCACATATTTGGGTGGAAAATTTTTCTGAATATACGATTATGTGCTAGTCATACAATCTCCTATCCATGAGACGCTTGCTATGGCTAAAGTTTCACTCCTAAATGTTGTAAAAAAATTTAAATTTGGCGCTAAAATTGCACTAACAAGTATTTCTCATAGTTTTATTACACATCTACTATCAAACAAAACAAACTCAAGCGAAGGTACATATGTAAGGTATCATCTTTTTACCCTCCCCTTACACTTAAGATGAACATTGTCCCCAATGTTCAAGTAAAGAATGTAAAAGTGAAAAAGTAAAGAGAATGAAATCAAATACTCCCCTGATTCGCTCGGTATGGATTATAGGTTGGCCAGGTTAGATCTTCCTCCAAGAAAATGAACAATCAAAGCTTCCCTTCCAGAATATGAATCATCTCCTTGTCGAACATAACCTGTAAAACCTGACAAAATAGACAAGACAACCTCGCGTAAAATCGGCGGCATCCTATATAAGTTACTAAATCCTAGAAAACAAAGTAAGATATAATGCTTGTGGAATGAAGTTTGCAGATTTCCTGGAGATTATAAAACTTAATAATTCACAAAAACCATAAGACTCCGTTAGAAAAACAAAACCGGTAAAATTTCCAGATTTTGACTCCTGACGCCGTCAAGAGTAAAACTCTGACGCCGTCAGAATGGACCTGCAGAAATTCTTATGTTAAGTTTCCGGAAAATTTCTGGAAAAACTTGGTCTTACTTCCTGGAAAATCCTGCAAAACTTCATTATGACTCAATACAAGCATTTGACTCTAACAAATACGAATATACATGTTCATTTAATATTGTGGAGAATCATGATCGGTTTGTTTCTTAAAAACATATTTGGGGTTTCCCCTTACACTTATCTTTTGCAAAAATACTTTTAGGTGGAGTTAAGACTAGGCCAAAACAACAAAGTAAAGTATTTCCACTATTTAGTTTAGAAACATGATCTACCAACAATAAAAATTAAGCATGCATACGGAAGCAAATAACAATCAAACAAATAAAATCACACAAAGCATGGGTTGCCTCCCAAGAAGCGCTTGTTTTTGTTCGAGTCACGAACCTGACTCTACCCTTATTTAACGGAAATGGGGGAGGTTTTTTCTACACTTAGGATTAAGTGCGGGTGGAAGTAGCGATACACACCCTTAGGGTGGAAATATGCCTCATGAGGAAAGAGTGGTGGATGAATTATATGCTCAAAGGGGTATGCTCCTATCATCATAACCTTACCTAATTCAATCGGGTTAATGTGTTGATTAAGATTTTCTCCTAGAAAGGGATCATTTTCTATCAACTTCAAGAGACTACTAGTTGGGGATCCATCTTGACCTAATAAACCCGGTTTAAACCCATAATATTTCTTGTGATCAATCATAAATGGGTGATGTAAGCATGTAAGGTCATGTTCCACTCCTATATTGGCTTCCTCTCTACAAGGCTTAGAGTCCACTCCCTTTATCCTAAGACTACCCGGACTATATGGTTTGATGGGTGGATCGGAACCTATCTCAATTCCTAAATTCACATCCAAGGATGGAAGATTAGGTAACGGTTTTGGTTGAGGCTTCGGTTCATCAAAACTAGGAACTTCCCTAGAACTAAGAGTAAGGTTATCATTATAAGTATTCAAACCTATATCCTCTAGTTGTGTTTGGTTCAAAGGTTCTACTTCCATTGGAATTCCTAAAGTTTCTTCTACTTCTTCCGGGTAAGTCACGGGCGGTGTGTGTGCCTCAAATGATGGTTGAGTATTTTGTGGGCTTATGTTGTTCACCTCATCATTCCATGTGTCAGGATCTAGCCCTAACATTCTCCCAAGTATCTCACGTGCTTCTCTAGGCATCTCAACTTCTATGTTCGAATCATAAGGGTCATCCTCAATATTCTGACTGCTATATACAAATTGCCCAAGAGATTCATCATCTGTTTCTTTAGATTCATCATCATCGATCATAAAACCTAGGTCTTTTTGATCAATGTGATCATGTTCAGCTACATCCTCCATCACATCAAGGTCACCCATGTGTTCATCCTGTATTCTGGTAGGGCCTAACCAAGACATGAAGCTAGGTGGCTCATACGAAACTATCCTAGGTGAAAGCTCATATGGTGCATAGGTTTCACTAAGTGAGGCATTTTGAGGGGTTGATGGAGCTCTTAAGGTGAATTCTCTAAAAGCATCATGCACTTGGCCTCTTTTCTCAAGGTACTCAATAAAATCAATATAAGATCCTGTCCTCCCCATTTCGTTCCTCCATCTTGTAATATCCAAACTAGTGTAATTACATTTTTTCTGGTAAAACTCTAGTGTCGGACTTGGTGGATTCGCGTTCTCCATAATGGCAAACGGAATAGTCAATGGAAAGGTTTTTACAAACATAGACACAAAGAAAAGATAGACTAAAGAAAACCTAAAAGTAAAAATAAAATCTTACTAGAAAGGAATCTAGCAAGTAGACCTAATAAACAGAAATTCTAACCTAGACAATAATTATTCCCCGGGCTGCGGCGCCAAAAACTTGATGCGTGGGAATCGCAACAGGTTTTACCTCTCGAGGGATCTCGAGAAGCTTACAACCCCCACCAGACAGTGTACCTGATCGTTGTAGTATAGTATAGTGACAAGTACCGGGGGATTGATCGTTCAGCTTAGGAATAGTGTCGCTAGGATTAGAAAGCCTAAATTACTAGTTCTAAAGGTGAGGGATGATTATTTTTGTGTTTTTATATTTTTTAGAAAGCAATTAAAATCTCGGGTTTTGGAATAGTGGGCGGAATTAGTTGCTGTTCAACTAACCCAAAACTAAGATGTAATCAAAATAAAATACAAAAAATGAAAATAAGCTAATTATACTAAGGTTGTGAGCAGTAATTGGAGAAAATGTGTTTACTTAGATTTCACTACTCCCTAGATATCTTTTACACGTTAATTACTTGTTATAATTGCATGGATGACAGATTGTATTCCTTAATACCATTCATGGGGTGGCATACATAACTCCCTAATTCTGTGAGCTCTTATCTCCTCCTACACCATGCCCAGCACAACTATAGGGATTGTAAACAGTGGCTCATGCATTAAATACAACCAATAAAGACCTAGTACGCCTCGGTTCATGTTTTTTAAGACGTTCAAGCATGTTACCATTTGGAGATCTGCCAGTTTTCTTAAGCCTAACATATGAATCATTCATCCAAGACAAGAATAAACAAGTAATCAACACATAATCAATATCTAGGTTTCATTAGATCTAAGCAAACACAAAAGAGATCTAGCCTAGCGTGATAGAATTAAGACAAGAACAAGATATAGACAACCAACACATAGACATATTGATTGAATTAGAAGAACACTTATCTTGATTAATCATGCAAGGTATCAAGGGGTTGGAACCCTTGAAAAACCTGTAAAGTTACACCAAAATCGTCTTTAGGGTTTCTCCCCAAAACTTCTCTCTCTAAATGTGAAAAACTAGAAAACTATATATAGGAAAATAGGGATGACGACGTCAAGAACAAAGGTGTGACGCCGTCATCTCGCCGCCAAATACTTCCTCGGACGGCCTTGATCTACTTCTGACGCCGTCAAGGCCTAGGCCGTTACACAAATTACTCTTGACGCCCTGTGTGTGACGCCGTCATCAACTACGGATTTTAATTCTTGGGGTTTTGACGCTGTCAGGACAACTCTTGACGCCTTCATGAACTCTCGGATATTATTATTGAGGTTTGACGCCGTCAGGAAATTACTCTTGACGCCGTCACCTACTGTTCCCAGCATGGAAAATTGAGACTTTGCCGTTTTCTTCACTTTTATGCTCCAAAAACGTCCAAAATGGCTTCTTTTCCAGAATTCACTCTCCAAGTACCTAAAATCACAAAAGGAACGATTTAGGGCAATATTTGATCAAATAAATTCGGATTCGGGCTTAAATGACCCCCTAAAAACGGATCATTTTTCGCCTCATCACACACAAAGAATGCTTTTGGGGTATAGTTAGTCACATACAACCTAGCATAAAGTGACCAAAAGTTTGAATACGTGTGACCATATGATGTTTAAAGTGAAGGAATGTGTATTTTGTGTGACTATTTATCATCCAATGGCCACATGAATTTTGTTTTTTTGTGGCTTTTATGTTTGTTTTGGTAATTAGTCACATACAATTATGAATAAAGTGACCAAAACGGTTAATAAGTGCGACCATATGGTGTATGTTTAAAATGAAGAAATGTGTATTAAGTTACGTGACCATATGTACTTGATTTTGGCTACACTTAAATAATGTGTGACAAACGTTTAGTGTGACCATATATGACATTTGGTCATACTATTTGAAGTAAATGTGACTGTGTAAATAAGCTTTTGTCAAGCTAACACAAACTAAACTTTAAACACATATATTAACTTACGTGACCATATGTACCGGATTTTGGCTACACATAACCGATGTGTGACAAAACGTTTAGTGTGACCATATATGTCATTTGGTCACAGTGTTCAAGTGTGTGACATATATTTGTCACTCTTTATATGTATATTGTAACTAATGTTTCAACCTTACTTTTCATTAGTCACGCGATCCAATTTGATATGTGGCTAAATAATTAGCAAAACATATCAGTCACCATTAAATAATGTGTAACAAAATTGATTGTATGATTTAGACACACAAAAAGATACGTCATGTGACTAATGCATCAAGGTTACTTGTATTTGTCACACGTTCCAAATTCATATGTGGCTAAATGATCTGAAACAAAACTACCAGATACCTTTGGCCACATAACGATCGATTGTGTGGCAATAGAGTCCTTATGGTCACACAATCAAAACGTTCATGTGTGACTAATTAGTAAATGCTGTCAATTTTCGGACCTTCAGCCACACAAATATGTCAATGTGTGGATATTTGTGTGGCTGTTCAATTTCGACCATGTGTGACCATATCCACGTTTTGTACTAGTGATTTTATATAGTGTTACCGAAAAATCTTATTTAACAACTCCATATATGAACCAGAATAGAAATTTACAAGATATAAGCAGACTTTCTTGAACAACTGTACTATTAAATCAGATGATATACAATTTGTATGCGCAAAGAATTAAAATTTAGATGTACATGTATTGTGACTTATATCAAAACACATTAAGTAAAATTTATGCCAAAGCTTCGTACATGCACGGATTATATAGCTAGTACCAACTAAACCTCTAAGTTGCTATGATTAAATTAAAATTTGATTTAATTTAGTTAAAACTTTAGCATTTAATTATCAAACGTGTATGTGATAAACACATATTAGCAAAACTGATGAGATGAGTTATTTTAGAGACTAAGGGTGTGTTTGTTTTTTAAAAAAACGTCTTACTAGCCCTCTTACTCCTTCTTACTCTTACCAGTAAGAGGTGGGCAGACGTTTTGCTTGTTTGTTTTTTTCTTTTGAGTAAGACCCAGTTAGGCATATAACATCTTACTCAGTAAGAGGTGGGAGACTTGTCTTACTGCCTCTTACTCGATAAGAGATATTGAAGACTCGTGTTAATATAATATATTTGATGGTTTATTAACTATGTTATATTTATGATAAAAAGTTTTGTTTCATATTTACACAAGTTACTTAAATAAATTACAGAAACGAACACTTAAAATCATTCGAACAATTATACAAAAACAAACAACATAATTTCGTTTAGATTTAGATGTTCTAGCCACATCTTACTAGTAAGATGTGGTAGTCAGATTCAGACCTAAAACATCTAAATGAAACAAACACACCATAAGTTTTTGTTACATACTGAGGGACAAATCTCCACCATCCATCTACTTTGATCTAATGGTGATGATTAACCTAAGATTTAATAGGGCAACCTAAGTCCATTTTTTTTTCTTTTCCTTTTGTTTATCTTATTTATTCATTTTTTTCCTTTTTCCTCTTTTTGTTTTTTTTTTTCTTAACTTCACGTTTTTTTTCTTCAATTCACCTCTTTTTTTTTTTTTTTTTTTTTTTTTTAATTTTTTTTTTAAATTCGAGTTTTCTTCTTTTTTTTTTAAATTCATTTTTTTCTTTTTTCTTTTTTTTTCTTTTTTGTTTTTTCTTCGTGTTTTCGTTTTTCATACATATCCGTCGGTTTTTTTTCCGTTTTCTACAGTTTTCATCCGTTTTCATATGTTTTCGGCCGTTTTCGTCTGTTTTCATATATATTCGTCCGATTTCATATGTTTTATACCGTTTTCATACATTTTTGTCCATTTTATACGTTTTCATTTGTTTTCTTACGTTTTCATCTATTTTTGTCCTTTTTCATACGTTTTCGTTCGTTTTCTTACGTTTTCGCCCGTTTTCATACGTTTTCGTCCGTTTTTATATACATTTGTCCGTTTTCTTATGTTTTCATCCATTTTCATACGTTTTTGTCCGTTTTCATATGTTTTCGTATGTGTTTATACGTTTTCGTCCATTTTTATACGTTTTCATCTATTTTCGTCCGTCTTCATACGTTTTCGTCCGTTTTCATACATTTTCATCCGTTTTCATAAGTTTTCATCCGTTTTTATATATTTTTGTCCGTTTTCAGATGTTTTCGTCTTTTTTCCTACATATTCGTCAGTTTTTTTACGTTTTCATTCATTTTCTTACGTTTTCGTCCATTTTCTTACGTTTTCGTCCATTTTCTTACGTTTTCATATGTCTTTAAATGTTTTCGGTCATTTTCATATATTTTCATACGTTTTTTTAATATCACAAGTGATATTCTGAACATCACAAGTGATTTTAAACTAATGTTTTGTAACATAAAAATCACAAGTGATATTCTGAATATCACAAGTGATATTCAGAATATCGCAAGTGATTTCACGTTTTTTTAATTCATGTTTTTTATCACTTTCTAATGTTTTTGTCCGTATTCTGAATATCACAAGTGATATCCTGAATATCACAAGTGATATCCTAAATATCACAAGTGATATCTGAATATCACTAAATATCACAAGTGATTTTCAACAAATGTTTGTTAACATGAAATTCACACGTGATATTCTGAATATCACAATTGATATTCAGAAAATCACAAGTGATATTCAGAATATCACAAGTGATTTCACGTTTTTTTTAATTCATGTTCCTTTCACTTTCTAACGTTTTTGTTCGTATTCATACGTTTTCGTCCGTTTTCATACGTTTCTGAATATCACAATTGATATTCTTAGTATCACAAGTGATATTATGTGATATTCTAAATATCATTTATGATATTAAGAATATCAATTGTGATATTTAGAAACGTATGAAAATGGACGAAAATGAATGAATATGTAGGAAAGCGTAAAACCACGTCTGAAAATGGTCAAAAACGTATGAAAAATGGACGAAAACGAATGAAAACAGACGAAGACAGAGGAAAACGTATGAAAACCGGACAAAAATCTATGAAAACGTGTAAAAACTGCTGAAATCATATGAAAACGGACAAAAACGTCTAAAAACAGACAAAAATGCATAAAAACCAAAGAAAACGTATGAAAATAGACGAAAACGTATATGAACATATGAAAACTGACAAAAACAGACGAAAACGTATAAAAACGGTCGAAAACGTATAAAGACGGACGAAAACAAACAAAAATGTCTGAAAACAGACGAAAACGTAAAAAAACATATCAAAATGGACGAAAATGTATGAAAATGAATAAAAATGTCTGAAAACGTATAAAAACTGCCGAAAACATATGAAATTGGACGAAAACGTATGAAAACGGACAATAATGTATAAAACGGACGAAAGCATACGCAAACTTAAAAAACGAGCAAAAACGGACAAAAATGTCTGGAACGTATAAAAACTGCCGAAAACGTATGAAAACAGACAAAAACGTGTGAAAAAGAAAAAATGTATAAAACGGATGAAAACGTATGAAAACGGACTAAAACTTATAAAAATGAATGAAAAGGTATGAAAATGGACGAAAGCGTATAAAAATGAACGAAAACATCTGAAAACATATGAAAACGTCTAAAAATGAACGAAAACTTAAAAACACAGACAAAAAGTTATGAAAACGGACGAAAACGCGTATAAACATATGGAAACTGACGAAAACGAACGAAAACTTAAGAAAGTGAAGAAAAAAACGTGAATTAAAAAAAAAACACGATTTTTTTTTAAATAAAGAAAAAAATATTTATTAAAAAAAAGAAAAAAAGTGTGAATTAAAAAAAAAAAAAAAAAAAAAAAAAAAAAAAAAAAAAAAAAAACATGAATAGAAGAAAAAAAAAGACAAAAAAAAACAAAAGAATAAAAAAAACAAAAGAATAAAAAGAAAAAAAAACGTGAATAGAAAACAAAGAGGAAAAAAAACCAAGCGTGAATAGGAAAAAAAGAGACAAAAAAGAAAAAGGTAAAAAAAAAATCAAGAAATAAGAAAGACAAAAAGACAAGAAAAAAAGACATGGACTTAGGTTTATGCATTAAATCTTAGGTTAATCCCCACTATTAGATCAAACTAAATGGATGGTGAGAATTTGTCCCTCAGGTAACAAAAACGTAATCCACAAATGAACTTTTCTCCAAAACTTATATAGTTATAATTTCCATTAAAAACAAGTCTAATAACATAGTTTTACATATTGAACCCTTTTATTGAACTTAGATCAAAATTCAACACAAAATTCAGTCAAATAAAAAGTATAGTAACCTATAGACAAATTCAATGAACCATAATAAATCAATTTCCAAATTATGTTGATCTAAATGTCGACCAAAAATTATAAATCTTGAATTTTTCACTACTTTTACCCATAAATTTGGAGTAAAATTCCTTTATCTGGGTCAAAAAGAATATTCAGTTATTTAATGTTAGTTAATTTATTTGCATTCTTTAAGCCTTTATCCAAGCAACCCTATACTTAATCTAACCCTATAAATATACCATCAAACAACCAATGCCGTCACCAAAACTGTCACTAGTATATTCACCAAGTTTATTGAAAAGAATGGGTGGCACTGATCAAGTTCGCAGCACTAGACGTTCACCAGCGACAACCAACGGTGGAGACATGTGGCAGAACCCAGAAGGAGCTCCTAAAAACCTAGCATCCGATGCAATAATCAATTTAGACCAGTATGTCTTCATTTTATACATAATATTGTTTTTTAATGAATAGTAGTTGATATTTTATGACATTCATTTTTTTTACAGTGGTGATCCGACTATGTATGAGCCATTTTGGAGAAGTACAGGGGACAAGTGTACGGTTGTGTTTAAAGGGTATGAATCTTTAAGTTACTTTTCAAACCCTAAGAACCCTTGTTGGTTTCTCGAACCAAAACTCGAGGAATCCATCAAGAGTTTGCATGGCGCGGTAGGAAATGCAGTAACTGATGGTTACTCCATTGTGGTTGGAACCGGGTCAAGCCAGCTTTTACAAGCTGTGCTTTACGCGGTCACATCACATGATCAAGCTAATCCGATCAATGTTGTTTCAGCTGCTCCTTATTATTCGGTATGAATGATACTGTATATGATATTTCTCATTGCTTTACATCAAAAAAAGATTATTTTCTTAGTTTGCACAGTTTGATATAAATGAAATTTCTAAATGCAGTCTTATCCGGAGATTATGGATTTGGTTAAGTCGGGGTTGTACAAATGGGGAGGAGACGCACATGGGTTCGATAAGGATGAGCCTTATGTTGAGCTTGTGACCTCACCTAATAACCCTAATGGTGTGATTCGTGGAGCCGTGGTGAATCGTGAGGGTGGGATCTTGGTGCATGATCTCGCATACTATTGGCCTCAGTACACTCCTATCACTTCTGCGCTTGATTCTGACATCATGCTGTTTACTGCTTCCAAATGTACCGGTCATGCTGGATCGCGAATAGGGTAAGTTTTTTATTACCTTTAGCATATATATAAGTATATAACAAGAAATAGAGAAAATTAAAATTTGGTTTCTACCTTTTTTCAGTGTCAAGTATTGTTTAGTTTATGATCTTATACTGAATTATTTTATCTAATAGATGGGCACTTGTGAAAGATAAAGAAGTTGCTAAAAAGATGACAAAGTACATGGAGGTGACCACTATTGGGGTATCAAAAGAATCACAACTCCGAGTTGCAAAGATCTTGCAAGTTGTTGCTGATGGATGCAAGCGTTTTGGATCTCCAGATGGAGATAACTTCTTTGAGTTTGGGCAAAAGATGATGGCCAAAAGGTGGGAAATTCTAAGGGAAACTGTGAAAAAAACCCAAATGTTCACTCTACCAAAATTCCCGGTTCAGCCTTGCACTTACTTTGGAGATCTCACTCAAGCATATCCAGGTAAAACTTTCATCATGTTTACTAAAGGGGAATTTGATCGAATTAGCAAATAAAAACGATGACATGCAATAATAGTATCCATGTTAACTTTCTTTCTAATGTGTTGTCTAAACGTACCTTCCTTATAATTCAGCTTTAAACACCTTCCAAATAAATGATCCAAGTTTTAATAAAGGGGATTTTGATCAAAATGATGACTAGATGTGTTAGCAACCTAGCTTATCCTAGTTTATTTTTCTTTCTTATATGTTGTATAAACCTATCACTAAAGGTTTGAGCCTTAAAATTTGAGATTAACTTCTTAATTATATTGTGGTGCAGCTTTTGCATGGATTAAATGCAAGGAAGGAATTGAGGACTGTGAGAAGCTTTTTAGAGGTCACAAGATCTTAACAAGGGGTGGAAGGCGATTTGGATCGGATCCAGCGTTTGTTAGGGTTAGCATGATGAGCAAAGATGAAGAGTTTAACCTCTTCATTGATAGGCTTTCCGTGATTCAAAGCTTCAACGATGGGAATGGGAATGAAAGCGCGAATGCTAATGGGAATGGGAATCTTAATTAAGATGAAAAACATATTTATATGAATGTAAATCTGGTTTAGATCCAGAATATGAGGTGTTTGACCAGTGAGCCACCCTCTTTAAATTAATATAATATTTAAAATTATGTTCTAATGTTGATGATTTGGATTCAGGAACTATATTAATTACATATGATTTAATACATAGTGTTCTTAATTTTTTAACGACGGAAATTATGTTAAACAAAACTAGCAAGAAGCTAAAGAATAAACAAGATTACATAGTTTTCATAGAAGATTTGGATCAACAATCCAATAAAACCAATTAGATATGAAATTTCTATTTCAATGAAGGATCCAAGTATATAAAAGGATTTTCATCTCCTCGCCTAGTTTGTCAGTTTCGGAAACTCCAAATGATTTTATTCACTTTTTTTCCCTTTTAATATGATGGCAGAAGAAACAAATTAAAGATGAAAATTGAAATATTAAGGAGAATTCAAGATGGGTTCTCTTTTGGTTGTTGACTTGTTGCCCCCATAAAGGTATACACCAGATTTGCTAGTTACATACTCTTGTTGGTAATCTAAGATCCACACATTGTTTTTGTCATCTTTTTATTTTCCAGTATTGGGTTAATTTAGTCATCAATGTATAACAGGTAATTGGTTATAACGTCTATGAGAGTCTTTGATCAGGAGATAAATTTCTATAGCCTAGAAAGTATAGAAAGTTTTGGGAGTTTCACATAGGATTATTTAAAATGGATGAGTTTTTTGCTGTTTAGGTTATCAGGAGATCGCAAATATATAATGTTACAGTTTTTGTCACAATAATTTGTATGAATTAAAACGACCGGAGAATAAAAGCGGATGCTAGAATGTTAAAGTTTGATGACGAAGGGCGGTATAGACAGTTCCTTTTATCTTACACGTCGATGAGGCAATGTGGCACGGCTGTTTATTGATTGATGACTATGACATGATTGAGGTCTTAGAGTATACCCTTCAACGCTCCAATCTCACATGTAGATGCTTGAGGGTATATATGGGGCACTCGTAAGTAGGGTACGACAAGCAAACCATTGACTACATTGTGTTGATATATATTAGCTTACGATCTTTGGTTTTTATACCAATTCCTTGCTCCTGTGACATCTCAACAATACAACATTTAGTTCATATCGATAAACTCGTTACACCAGGGATCAAGTCTATACATTATGAGATAGCATAGTGGATGGTCGTTTATTCACACTCGTGACTTATTAAATAGTAAAGGGAGATGCATTTATTTCTGTAGGTGCACCCGAAATGTGCTTGCGAATATTTTTTTCAATAACAAATAAAAATGTATGACATATAAGCATATCAAATGTCTTTGCAGAAAGGTTTGTAAAGCTGCAATATTCAACATTTAGGCAATCACTTTTGATACAAAAATGTATATCTTAGAGAATTTATATTCTATGTTTTAATTACATTTCTTTATTTTTATCTTTATCTTTAGCGTGATTTTGGTATAAAATTTACTGCTTCAGATATATGAATGTAAACAGCTAGTTTTCCTAAATCATGTTTTGCTTTAGCGAAGAAAAAATGAACTACTGTATGTAACAAAATGAATAGCAACATACTATATCAACAACTTAATGTATTTAGTTAATTAGCTAAATCAATCTTAATGATATATGCAATGATCAACAATGATATGATACTCTATTATCTGTAAAGAAAGGATGTAGAATTATTTTTATTCATTCCATTATTACAAATTATTGATATGACACTCTATCATGTGTACTGTGTACAGATTTATTGATTATTTAGAACAGATAAATTATTAGGTTCAACTCACTTGTACTAATTAATTATGTTCTTTATATCCATTCTACGTAATAATACAATGACATTATCTTAACTAGCAATTAGCCGTGCTACGCAACGGGGTTTAAAATTTAGTGGTGTTTAAAACGGATGTATCACTTTTCTTACACCGAATAACATGAAATATGTCGATTCATGTAATGAGATCATGATGCTTGAACACTATGACCACCATAGAAAACTTCAAAACACAAGAATACATTTTTAGGGTATATAACATTTTTCCTGAATTCAATGTATCAAAGTTAATATTTTTTGTAGGGTTTTTTTTACTTTTCGAAATAGGTTGTGATTCATTATTTAAGCTTAAATAACTTTTTAACGCCCAACTTGAATAATACACACTACCAAGAAAAGTGCTAATAGCAACGGCCAGATTTCGTTGCTAAATGGCTCAAATTCGTTGCAAACGACATTAGCAACGAACTAGCAACAACTCGACGTCGTTGCTATATCGCCCGTTGCTAACTTCAATATCGTTGCCAATTTGTCAAGGTCGTTACTCTTTAACAACGAAGTGCAAGGTCGTTGCTAATTTCAGCTCAATGATAAGTCGTTGCTAAGTAGATAGCAACGAAAATAAGTTTTTGCAATAAACATTAGCAACGAGAATATTGTTGCCGATATTAGCAACCAAGTTCAGATTTAGCAATGATAATCCTTTTGTTGCCAACAGATATAATCGCAACCTTTTTTTTTTTTTTTTTTTTTTTTTTTTTTTTTTTTTTTTTAAAGAACCGCCGGGTTAGTACAAATATAGTTAGTGTAGTTAGTGAGAGCCCACTCTCATACTCCTACAAAAGGAAACCACCATGGAGAGACTCGAACTCGAGACCTTTTGTTGCTAAATTATTTATTCTATAAAAATACGCTATTCATGTATTGAAGTTATCCGGTTTATATAAATTGGCAACTCTAGAATAAACAAGCTAATCACACCACAAAGAACCATTCCCACATATGAACACATGTAGTATGTACTAATTGCTTACACTACAATAACTCACCAAGGTAGCTAGAGTTATAAGTACAAAATATAGCTACCAAAAAGTTTAGTATAACTACACAAAACGTTAATGGCTTTTACTCATATGCCTTGTGTCCAAAGGAAGATCAAAAGCTGGATCGACAGCATTAGCAATAAGGCGCAGGCGCAACCTTTTATGATCTTGTATTACACCAATCACCTTCATCTCTATTTTTCTGCATAAATTCTCAAGCAAATCAAGTCTATCTTTTCCCTAATACATTGTCCTACAAAAATAACCAAAAAGTTACAACCATAATACACACTTGAGTAGCAAAAGATATCATGGGTCAAACAAAACAAATAAGAACAAGTTCTAAAACATTAAAACTGAATTAGCAACAAGAACAGACTCGTATAAAAAAAAATTGAACAAATAAGAACAAGTTCTGAAACATTGTAAACTGAACTGCCAACAGCTTCTAAAGCGTTATAAACTGAATTAGAAAGTAAACTGAATTAGAAAGTAAATTATCAAAAAATTTGTTCTACAACATTATAAACTGAAAAGAAAAAAAAAAAAAAAAAAAAGTACAGCATATTATTTATTCTACAACATTATCAAAAAAATTTGTTCTACAACCATATTATTTATTTCAACTGAAAAAATAACTGGTGGCATCTTTAGGAAATTGTCAAGAAAACATTGAGAAACCTTACATTGTACACAAAATTTAGGATACCTCAAATTGAGAAATAAAAAATTGAATACTCTTAATTTAAATCGACCTAAGACTAAAACCTTTTTATACATTGCACTCTATAAAACATCAACTTAATTTATGTACCACAAAAGGTGAAAACATAAGGTAATTCAGTATATACTCCATAATTTTCTATAAGGCTGCTCCCAGCAAGAGTGTGGGGGAGGGCAAAATGGAGCATGAGGGAGAGTGACCCCATTGGGAGGTGGTGTTATGCTGCGTGAGGCGAGGAAAGAACACACCAAGGTGACCGACTCACCTAATAGGAAAACATGTAAAAAATGGAACCCCCCCCCCCCCCCCCCTCTTTTGTGTTTTTATGTATTTGGTTTGTATAAAATTAGGTATTTCAATAAAATGTGAACGATTGTTGACTGGAGTGAAAAGCGAGAAAAAGTGAGAGGAGAGAGAAAGCTGATATGACGCTATGTGCAAGGTGGAGTGGTGTGACTGCGAGGAATAGTCTAACATCCAAATGGGTGAATCTCCTATAATCAATATACCCTGATGCATCTTTCAGAATTTACTAAACTTGTCCAAAAAAGCAAATTGAAAACAATATATCATATACGAATCAACGTGTTCGAAGTCCAATGAATTTCATACAACACCCTATTTTCCAAGATACATGGATGCTTTACCGAATGGCGTGAGCAATCAAGCATTGATGTACATACTGAATACAGATTACACCTTCCAAAAAGTACACAAAGCGAAATTTCATAGATAAAAATTACAAAATACACGCCTGATCTAGTTAGTCTCTTCGCTTATCCTTTTTTCTTCCGCATATCACAAGTTCCAAATTCGTTATACAAAACACTTGGTTAAAATGACTCTCATACAAGTCTTAGTTCATATTCCCCAGCCATTGTTATATAGCGCACCCATGGAAGAGCTTGGTAACCGCTTTTTTCGAGTACTTTTAGGTAACGAACCTGCAAAATTCGACACAAATGTACATTTTATGGTGAGACGGATCAAATACTCTTGCAAATTTTTGTCTTTATAGATGGTTATCAGCCAGGTATGTGACCCAAGATATTTTATAAAGCATTTACAAAAAAAGATCTTATCATTCATGTGGCAGCTAATAAGCATTTACAAAAAAACAGCTAAACCATTAGCATTTAGCAACTTTAGGAAGTGAGAAACTCACCTGTATTCCCGAAACCGTAAAATACGGTATCTCAAACTTAACACGAATAGGAGCTTTTCTCTCGGGAACCGCTTCTTCGTCTGTTATGCTGGGAAGATTAAACTCTGCTCTCAGCATGTATTCCTGAAAGTTAAAACAGCCAGCTTATTTTGTATCGAGGTGAACAGATCTTTTGTGGGATAATTATATGAGATGAGGTAAAACAAAATTGCTACCTTTCCACCTGGAAACGATTTTATTTTCCAGGATAGTGCATCGCTTTCTGGTGCATAGACAGCGGATCCCATTGAAGTCCGTATATCCGGGTTAATAGCATCACCCGGAACAGGCAATTCAATTTCAACATCTGTTGCAGTGCTGCAAAGTCATAATATTTTTATGAGACAAACCCAATATATTCAGATATTTGGGATTGCATATTTAGGGTGCATAGTGGTTATTTTGTATTTTTCTATTTCACATGTTTCCATTTGACCCGTTAGGAACAAAACGTAATCCAAATCTACACATTCATATGTAAATGGCACGAAAATATTTATCCATATTCGGTTCTTCATATTATAATGTATTAACTATATATACCTGCGCTCCTTGAACTGGCTCCGAGCTTTTACCGTAATTTCCACACGGCTTTTTGAATGTCTTTCAACGTGAGCTTCTACCCATATGAGAGGCTTTACCTGAAAAGAAACCGTTCATATCTATATAAATCAAGATAAGGGCGAAGAGTTTGTCGTAGAAATAAAAGAATAGTGAGATCAACCTGAGTACTAAGTCGATATGTCATGAGGTCAAAGGCTCCATCAGGAGGGACAAATGATATCGTCCGATCATTTTCAAAACGGGCCAAGCGCACACATCTACACCAAGTTTGTACATTGGCTGAAAACCATATAGAATATACCCATATATATGTGGTAGATGTGACAAGATAGGTAATGCTTTATACGGGTCACAACTCGTCGGGTCAATTGGGTTTACCAGCAATCACTTTATCAAACCCTTTAATTGATATTCTAATGCATTATTGTTATTAAAAATGATATATTACAGCAAAATTTTTATAGTAAAGCCATTTGGAAGGTTGTGTGTATTATAGTAAAGCCACTTTGGCTAACTTTAAACCCGTTTGACATGTTTCATTTGCAGCTAAACTTTATAGTGTTACCTCTAATATGCAGAATACCATTTTTCCAATTTAAACGGTCACAAATATAATTATCTTAAGGCACTTCTTGCAATATAATAATGACTGGGAGAAATATTTGATACAGAAGGTTGGAAACATACTGGTGGAACTTGATGTCATCCAAGTCGATGGCTTTTCCTTTAGTCGTTCGTCCTTGTGCCTCCAGTAAAACTCTATCATTTAGCCCAAGCTTACATTCAGGCATACCACTGCAAGCAATAAAGATCATCATTATTCCGTAATATAATAAATAAAAAGTCAAATACTTGTGTAGGATACATTCTAACGTCTTTATTACATGCATAGACCAGAAGTCTGGAATATTCAGATATCGACTAGGTTCTATGTCACCCAAGGCTATGGATTATTAATCTCTAGAAGGCTACAACCAAATAACCCAAAACAATAGGGAGTCAATTAAGAAGTAGATATATTAAATCTGCATTAACTTTAACCGTTTATTTTGTAACAGGACAACTAGAGAAAACTTATAAATGTTTTATATTTCCCTCGTTCCACAATATGTAAACATGTCTAAAACTCTTCGCACATTCCTAACCAAGAAAAAGGATCTTAGATCACAGCTCATTGTTTCACTAATCCGCTTCAAATTCAGTTAGTATTTTTATGTGAACCTGATTCGAATATTTATAAAGCGTCTAACTGTTATATGTAATTTATAACAAACACGGAGTGAGATAGAAGCCAAAACTTAACCATCATAAAGGCTTTCTGTTTACTTCCAATTACTGCACACACAGGCTATGAAAACAAGTTTTATGGCATCCACATCAAGGATTTAGTTACCATCTATTAAGACAACTGAAAAGCAATAATACCCTCGGCTGATGCGAATGTTTATTTGATCAGCTTTAATTCACTTGACAATAAAGCATATAGTAACCATCTATTTGAAATAAATATAGCGATATAAACGTACAAAACCGAAGAGCACAAGGAATTGTCAAATCCATTTTGGTTATGGATGAAATATGATGATCACAACTCATTATAGTTTACTATAACCTTAACTATTCATGCAAATTGAGTTAGTGTGTATTCAGGAAACAGTTGCAGCTAGTTTTTTGATAAAATATTATAGATGGGGAGAAAATTTAGTTAAATTTAAGAGAATCTCTAAATTTAATTCACCTCAAATACGTTCGCATTTTCAATGCTCCAACGACTTCTGACCTGACTATCTGCCCATTACTGTTGACTAGTATATTCACATTCTCCACAACATCCAAAAACACCTAAACAAGACCCAAAAAAATTATTTATTCGTAATCAGATCACAGTAATCACCAAACCAAATCCCAAAAGAAAACCTACTTCATTCTTTTTGTAATTTATTCCTTCACTACGCCACGACACAGCATTCGTCACAGCCATGGGTGGCTTTTGTGAAACTTCCATTCTATATGCATCAGTCTTGATAAACTCGCTAAGAATATTAGCTTCAGTGAATTGAGGATAACCAAAATCCATCATTTCGTCAAGCAACTCGTACTGCATGAGACCATAAGCTATCAGTGAACTTGTTTCCTTCCGATTATGCGAACAAATATCGTTAAACGTTCATACCACTACAACAAAGTTATCTCTAAGTGATTCCTCTTCCAACTCCTCGAAGTAATGCTTAAATACCTGTTGCCAATAACGATAACAATCTGATAAATATTGAATCATTTAACTGTATAGCGACAAACAAGGAAAACTGATTTAGCTACAAAGTAGCACTTACATCAACAAGACGATGTAGAAATAGGAGAAGACTGGCTGCATTACAGTTCTGCCTCGTAGCAGTCATTAAATATACATTGTTATGTTGTATGAACATATACGTGACACCATTATCATACACAACTGGATCTTGTGTATCTGAATCACCCTGATGTTCATCAAAGAAGGAAAACATAAGTTCATAAGATGTTATATTCGTACCTTTTTTATTAGCAGAACGTTATATTCAGATTCATGTTACATAACTCCAAATCTTATTGGTTTAATGAAACGTAGTTAGCTCAATCAACCAACTTCAAACATTTTCAATTCAAACAGAATTTCTAACAAAATCTAACTACAAATACGAACATTGTAGCTTAATGAGCTTATTTCATGACCTAAAGTTTGTTCTATACTTCTATTTCACTTGTTTAAATCTCTAACTGCAATAAACAACACGGAAATCTTAGCTTTATCAACCTACTTTAGGACCTGAATTTTGTTCTATTTAACTAGTTCAAATTATTAACTACGCTAAATGACACGAAAATTAATCAAATAAAACAAGGAAACGAATAGGTAGTGAATTCAAACAGAATCTCATTCTAATCCTACTAATATAACATAACCTGTTACCTACCTACAAACACAATCAACACACTTCATGAACTAAATGTTGTTACAAATAACACGCAAAATCCCTTCACGCGTCTTTGGTTAATGCAACCGAGCCATAATCTTTAATTGATTCTTCAAACCTCTCCTTATCCTGCTCCATTATGAAGAAACTTAAAAGCTTAACTCTTGATTATTCCTTAATCAGTCACTTTTGATTATTTAAAAAAAATAAATAAAAATAAAAAAATATGATAAACTATGTTATAAATAATACGCAAATTAACCGAAGCAAATCCGAAGTCAATTCAGTCACATTTTCATTCAAATCACTTATAATTAACTTAAGCATGACATACGAACATCGAACATCTATTTTAATTAACAAAACTTAAATACAAATACAAACATCTTAGCTTAACTAACATACTTCATAAACTAAATTTTGTTACAAATAACTCGCAAACCAATAAAAAACAACGAAACGAATCCGTAGTCAATTCAAACACTCATTAAGTCAATCCCTAACGAACGAAATTCTGTTACAAACAACATGATATACGAACATCTTAGCTTAATCAACATTCTTGATGAACTAAATTCTTTTACCAATAGCTCGCAAATCAATCTAAAACAAAAACGTAACAAATCAATCACATCACTATTAAATAACTTAAAATCACTTTTAAATATGAACATCTTGACTAACACACTTCATAAACTAAATTCGGTTATAATAAATTGACAGTTAAATGACATATACCTCTTTTTAGATGTATTTAACTAAAATAACTCGCAAAATAACCGAGAACTAAACCGAAACGAATCGGAGCCAGTTTAGTCACATTTTCATTCAAATCACTTATAAATAACATAATTACGAATATGAGTATATTGGCTTAACTTGCATATACTAGATGAAGTAAATAACTTAACTACAAATACGAACATCTTAGCTTAACTAACATACTTCATAAACCTAAATTCTGTTACAAATCAACCGAAAACGAAAGCGAAACGAATCTGAAGTCAATTCAAATGCATTTTCATTCAAATCATGTTAGATTAACATCACCTAACTACAATTCTGTTACAGATATAACTTATAATAACATAATATACGAACATCTATATGTTTCACATTTTCATTCAAGTAACTAATAAATACTCACTTAATAACATAAACATCAAATTTAACAAATAAAACTTAATCAGCATACTTCATGAAGTACATTCTGTTACAACCAACTCACAAATTAACCGAAACGAATCGGAGCTAATTCAGTCACATTTTCATTCAAATCACTAATAAATAACTTAATAACATGATATACGAACATCAAACTGAACTAATAAAACTTAATCAGCATAATTCATGAACTACATTCTGTTACAACCAAGTTGCAAATCGGAGCTAATTCAGTCACATTTTAACTCAAATCACATATAATTTATAAATAACTTAAACTAACATTATATAATTTATAAACTAAATTCGGTTACAACTAACTCGAAAATCAAGTGAAATGAAACGCGAAACTAAATTCTGTTACAACTAACTCAAAAACTAACCTGAAACGAATCGGAGCCAATTCAGTCACATTTTCATTCAAATATATACTACTATATAATGCATTTAGGACTATTATATAATTAGAAAGGCTTAAAATTCAGACTTTTACTTGCTTATTATGGAAAGATTTCAAAATTAATTGGTTAGGAAACAAGTTGGTTAGGAAGCAAGTTAGTTAACAAGTTTGTTAGATGCAGGTTGGTTATTCAAACTAAATGTGTAACCGAATGACGCGAAATATAGTCACAGGTACCCGCCGCCGCATTGCGCGGGTACCGTTCTAGTAATTTATAAATTACTTAACTAACATATACTTTATAAACTAAATTCTGTTAAAACTAACAAACTCGAAAATCAAGCAAAAATAAAGGCGAAACTAAATTCTGTTACAACTAACTCGCAAATTAACCGAAAACTAAACCGAAACGAATCGGAGCCAATTCAGTCACATTTTCACTCAAATCAGTTATAAATAGCTTAACTAACATATACTAACTAACATTATATATACTTGATGAAGTACATTCTGTTACAAATTAAAAATGAAGATGAATTTATATATATATATATATAAATATAAAAATACCTCTGTTTGGATGTAGTTAGTGAAGAAGCGTTCAGCTTGGAGAGACGACACGTCACCACGGTAGTCACGCCAAACGAGTACTCGGCCTTTGATGTCCAGTATAAACAGCGCTGACGCTGCTCCTGCTGCCATGATCACTTGTTACTGTTTGATAGCCAGATCTGTTTTTGTTTTTAGTTTGTTGTGTGTGATCTGTGTGTAGTAGATTTGAAATGTGAATTGTAATGATGGTGGTGACGTCATAAAAATTTATGATATTGGTAAGTAGTTGTGTCACTCATCTAATTCAGAAAGTAAAATACGTTTAGGTTATGTTTGGTAAAAACAGGTCGACCTATTTAATAAACGGGTCATGTTTGGGCTGAGTAAAGATTAAACAGGTTAAAACATGAACGTATACTAGATGAGTATTCGTGCATAGCAACGGGATTTTATAGCAATAAATAATTTATTGATAAAAAAAGTTTATAGGTTAAAAACGAAAAATAATAAAAGTTTGAAGATTTGGGAATTAAACATAATGTTTTGAAACTCGGTTCGACTCGGGTGGTTCAACCGGTTGAACCGTTCCGGGTGAAAAATAGGTCGATTTAAACTGGGTCAACTTGCTAGGTTGGGTCGAAAACGGGTCAAATTAAACTGGGTCAACTCGCCGGGTTTGAAACGTCCCGGGTCAACCCGGTTTGTGTTTTAGTTGGTTGTATTTAATTTGGTAGATATGTTTTTAATTGGTTGTACAATATGAATAAATCATTGTACTTCTAAGTAATATGGTGTTTTAATAAGACTATTAATTACATTTCACTTTTCCCTCTTATTTGACTATTATTGAAAACTCAACATTTCAATTATTGACCATTTTTTCATTATATGTAGTAAAGATAAGTCTCCAAAAAGTAAAATATATAACTTTGTTTTTGTGTTGGATTTGGATTAAATATATTTTGTTATATACTTAATATGCGTGGATTATGATAATAACTCAAATAGCATTAAGATTGTCGTATAATTATTTATATGTTAATTTTATATTGTTTAGATTGTCATATCATTTTTGGATTTAAACAAGTTGAATCGACAAGCCACAAACTTTATTCACCGCTTGACACATTTACTTAGACATGTTAAACGGGTTACAAGTTTTATGCAAGTACATGTTTATGTTGAGTTTCTTGATAAGATTAATAAACATGTCATGTTTGGGTTGAGGTTATACTAACACGTCAACTCGCGAACCTGAATAGGTCAACTCGAACACGACTCGATTGACACCCTATTACTAGGTAGAGATAACCCGGCCCGGATAAGAACTTGGACAAAGATTTTTAGGGCCACGCCCAACATCTTATGAAAAAGACCGAACCCGGCCCAATTTATGCCAGGATTTAACAACGTTTTATCATGATTTTTGTCTTGTTGGCTGGTCTTGGGTACTAATAAATCTTGTGAAAAACATATATGAGTAAACGAGATAATGTTGTCTGCACGTTGCAGCAGGTGAAAAAATTTTATTTTGTAGCTACAAAATAAAACTTTAGCAATAATATGTTTTTTCAATAGAAAATTTAAAAAATAATAATAAATAAGAAAAATGATGTAAAACAGTAAACAAAATGGGTTAATGGAATTAGGATTGATTTGTTACTTATTAAATTTATCAAGATGTTAAAAAGTAAAACACCAATGGGTTTAGAAAATATTACTCCCTCCGTCCCATAAAAACTGTCCAGTTTGACTTTTCAGAGTCAAACTGGTTCAACTTTGACCTTAAATATTTTTTATGTGTTATATAATACTTGATGAAAAATTATACCAATGAAAAACACACTTAAAACTCAATTCATTCATATATTTTTCATAAAGTATTATATAATACTCACAAAAATAGATAAGGTCAAAGTTGAACCAGTTTGACTCTGAAAAGTCAAACTGGACAGTTTTTATGGGACGGAGGTAGTATGTATTAAAGATGTGTTCCTTAATCTCGTGGGCGTTAAAGCAAAAATTTAATGGGTTTACAGGCTATTTTGTATTATTATCATACTTAAGTAGATGTTTTGAAGATCGTGAGTGTTAAAATCAAGAGTTTTACAGGTTAGTTGTATTATTGAGTGTTTTTTTGATATTAAAGGAGTTATAATATAAGATATAAAGAGTTTAAAGGTGTGATTAGTTGTTGAAAAATGACTACTTGAAAACTTGAGAAAAATACATAGGAGTTAGTAAGGGTGTGATTAGTTGTTGAAAAATGAGAAGTTTCTTTGAAAGGTTTTTAAAGAAAACATAAAACGTGTTCAAAATATGTATTTTTTAAAAGGTCTTTACTGAAAACAGAAAACTTGTTTTCTACTATTATACCTATGATTTAGAGAACATGAATTTATAGTTCTCAAGTTTTCGAAAGGTAACCTAGAGAAAATAGAGTTACTACATTCTCAAGAAAACTTAATAGGAGCAAACACTTATATGTGTTTTAAATAAGTCATTGATAACTTAATAATGAAACACTAGCAGGGTACCCGCGCGTTGCAGCGGCGGGTACCCTGAAATAAATTTTTCGGTGAATCATGTATTTTAGTTTATTATGTTATTTTTTATAACAAATTTACGGATATCAAGAATTTCGTTTAGCCCGTGCTCATTCGGGCTCAAGCCCGTTTGGCCCGCACCCGTTCGGGCTCAAGCTCATTTGGCCCGTTGCCGGTCCGGGCTTGAATATTTGTATAATGTGTTTTATTATTTGTATTAGTTACATTTAATGCATTAATTGTGTTTAATTTGGTTGTACAATATGCTTGATAATTTGTATTTCTTATGTAAGGGGTGTTTTCATAACTGTATTAATTGTATTTATTGACAGGTTAATTAATTGACTACATTAAATAGCAATTAATGTGGTGTTTTGATTTTTTTAATATGTGCATAAAAGTGGTGTACACTATGTTTCTTGTCTTGTAAGTATGAAAATTATGTGCATTAAAATGGTGTACATTATGCCTCTTTTCTTATAAGTCTTAAAAAATTACAAGCATTGAAAGCTATACTTGTAACAACCCAGTCTTTTTAAAGACACTTAAATTTTTAGGCTTTTAATTATATGTGTATGCATCTTTCCTATTAAAGCAATGTTTTTGGTCTTAAACATTTTAAAACTTCTAAATATAGATGTCCTAAATGCATTATAAGGTAGTATAGATATGCATGAAAATTGCAACGCTATAGCACATGTGTTGGTATAGATGCTAGTAACTGTTAAAATGTGAAAACGTAAATAAAGATGAAGCACGTCTCTTTGGACGTGATAAAGGTTCCATTACATATTTTTGCTTGATTTCTCATCATCTTTCACATTTTTCGGTTTCTCGAGTACTCCATCATATAACCTATACCAACTACATTACGGGTTTTAATGTGATCATAACCGTTGAGTTCTACCCGATTCAAGTATATTTTGTCGAATTAGTTGTACACCACTAAAAATGGTGTGCACACCACTAAATTACACTGATAATGCACACAGTACAACATTCAAATGCAGAATTAGTGGTGTGCACACCACTTTTAGTGATGTACATATCACCTTCCTTTATTTATAGGTTAATATATAAATGTGAGGGTATAAATGTCAACACACTCTAATTTAGAGTGTGTCAATCAATTTAGGGAGTGTGCAAATCACATCCTATAACTATCGTGTAATAATTTGAGTTTTGCAGACAGTACGTTTGTTTGATTATAGTTTGTATTTGACGAGTTTTGGAGTACGTGCTTAAATTATACTAATACAAATTGTGAAACTTTCAGTCAACCATTATATGGAGTTCTAAAAATACTATCAAGAGGGTTATCATTTGTTGAACACTGAAACCTTTTAAATAATGCATTGTCCATTTTACTAGATGTGCATTGCCCCTCCATTATGTATTTTGAATATTTCGATCGATAATTGAAGTTTTATATGACACTAGCTATAAGCAAATGGAGTAAGTGCTTTTAGTAGCAAGATAAGCATTTTAGCTATATACAAGCTATATTTAAGTAGTTTAAGTACACACTTATTATTATTCTAACAATTAAGTGTATTAAACTACAAATTTGAAAAAGAAAAAGAAAAAGAAAAAAATCATCGAAATACAAGCAAATGCACTAGAAATGTGGCTTCAAAAAGTATCAAACTGTTGATATCAGAATGATATGCAAATGAATCATAATAATTACTACCTCCGTCCCATAAAAACTGTCCAGTTTGACTTTTCAAAGTCAAACTGGTTTAACTTTGACCTTAAATATTTTTTATGTGTTATATAATACTTGATGAAAAAAATATACCAATGAAAAATACACTTAAAACTCAATCCATTCATATATTTTGCATCAAGTATTATATAATACCGCAAAAATAGATAAGGTCAAAGTTGAACCAGTTTGACTTTGAAAAGTCAAACTGGACAGTTTTTATGGGACGGAGGGAGTAATTTTTTGGTGGTGGCGACGGAGGTGGCGGTGGTGGTGAACAAAAGAAAGGGAAAGCCCAAGGTCGATGACGCGGTGACGACGGAGGTGGTGGTGCTAGCGGTGGAGATAGTGTTGGCGGTGGTGGTGGCGGCGGTCGTGGTCGATAACGTCGTGGTGGTGGTGGTGGTCGATAACGTTGTTGACGAGGTCGTGTAAAGATACCTGACCTCGGTGCCGGTGGGGGTGACCGGTTCTTTTTACGCGGTGGTGACCGGTTCTTTTTACATGGTGGTGATCGGTTCTTTTTACTTAAACTCCTACGTATTTGTAGTGACGGTGACAATGGCAGCGGCGGGATAGAAAATATACGACTTCGTGGTTGTTCGGGCGATCTAAGCGTTTGTCCTTGAGTAGTAAGCACATCTCCTGTACGAAAAATGCAAACCAAAAGAATTTATTTCATTCATAAATAAAAATGTATACACAAAAAAATTAACGTAAGAATTACTCGTAATAAAGTTACCTGAATGCGATTTGTATGAAGTAGCATTTGCTTGAAAAACATAATCAAGTATAAGAATCAAAAGCAATAGAGCTAATTGTTTTGCATGTAAAGTTACCTTCATTTCAATAACTAGCTATTCGTGTTTTGATATGTTCGAATGGTCCTTTTATAGTAAATAAATTGTCATCACTTATGAGATCGAGTGATGTCACACGTACGACTCATTCATAGCGAATAACTTTACACGTTATTAATTAACGAGATTTCTATTGAAGCACATCTCCACTTATTAAGGAAAAATCTCGTTTAAAGACAAACATGATCCAATGAAAGTTTATATATAGCTACTAGTGGGAGTTAAGTAACAATATTAAATTACGGTTAATAAAATACATTCACCCCACATAAAAAGGTAAAATAATAAATAAATAAATAACCAAAGTCTAAAGTTAGATGTCCTAAAAATATATATCTGAAAAATTACATAAATTGTCTTACACATCACTTATAAAAAAAATTGCTTAAAGTACAAAAAATATGACACTTGTCAAGATTTAAACCTATAAAAAGTCGCTCAAGTCTCTTAGGGCATTTTGAGAAGCCATTTTTTTTTTCTTTTTTCTTTTATTTTAGTTTATAAAAGGTATAGACTTTGGGCGACTATGGTGTTGAATTAGCTCTAAAAATAATACATGATAACTTGTATGACATATATATAACTGTAACAACCGTGGTTTTGGCAGGTCAGTTTGACTGACAGTCTTGACTCGGTTGACATTTGTTTGGTGTGTCTTAGGTGATTGAAGTGTTATATGTGTGATATATGTGAGTTTTTGCACTAAATCCATTTGCGTAAATGGTTTTATTGTGATTTAGAAAGTTTGAAATTTGGAAAAGTTCATTTTGATAATCTTTGTGGTGTAGAAATGACTTGTGTAGTTTTTGTTGTTTTTGTGTTTTTGCGTAACGAGTCTTCGTTTAAGTATTTGAGCGTTAGCAAGTTACGAGGAGTTTGTTTTTATGTGTTATGGTTATAAAAGAGTGTAAAAATCTATTTTTGGCAACTTTGTTTTGAAAATGATAATTTTTCGGTTTGTCGTAAAAACTGAGGTTTATCGCGTAAGACATTAGGATTAGCTACGGGTATTTATAAACTATCAAAAGTAAGAGGTTTTGAGTGTAATGAATTAATTAAATAAAAAAAATAAGAAAATATATACATATAAATAAAAAAAAATCGGCAATAAGAGGAAAAACGGGAAAAGAAACCCAATTGTAGCCCAATTACAACCCTAAGTTAGGTAATTATCCACTAAATAATTATAAATACAAAATCAAAGTTTACAAAAGTATTTTTCCTGCAATTTGAGTCGATCACAAGGAGAAAGGAAAGAGAAAAAAATTAGGGTTTATATTTTTCAAGCAATAATCAAGAATCAAGGTAAAATCCTTAACCCTTATGTGTAATTAATTAATTATTGTTATGATTCATGTAATATTTAATATGATGGAATCTAGGGTTTATATACTTCTATAAATTAATGAAGTAAAACATGTTAGGATGATTAGATGTTAATAATATGGTAATTGGTTAAGAGAATTGAGTGTAAAACGCGTTATATTATGTGTTAGGGTTTGGACAGAAAACTATGGCTGTAAAGATGTGACTGTAAATAACAGATGGTGAAGAGTTAAGTCACGAATTTTAGGTTGATGAGGCGAAAAATGATCCGTTTTTAGGGGGTCATTTAAGCCCGAATCCGAATTTATTTGATCAAATATTGCCCTAAATCGTTCCTTTTGTGATTTTAGGTACTTGGAGAGTGAATTCTGGAAAAGAAGCCATTTTGGACGTTTTTGGAGCATAAAAGTGAAGAAAACGGCAAAGTCTCAATTTTCCATGCTGGGAACAGTAGGTGACGGCGTCAAGAGTAATTGCTTGACGGCGTCAAACATCAAGAATAAAAATCCAAGAGTCATGAAGGCGTCAAGAGTTGTCCTGACGGCGTCAAAACCCCAAGAATAAAAATCCGTAGTTGGTGACGGCGTCACACACAGGGCGTCAAGAGTAAATTGTGTGACGGCCTAGGCTTGACGGCGTCAGAAGTAGATCAAGGGCGTCCGAGGAAGTATTTGGCGGCGAGGTGACAGCGTCACAATGTTTGTCTTGACGCCGTCACCCCTATTTTCCTATATATAGTTTTCTAATTTTTCACATTTAAAAGAGAAGTTTTGGAGAAACCCTAAAGACGAATTTGGTGCAACTTTTACAGGTTTTTCAAGGGTTCCAAACCCTTGATACCTTGCATTGTAATTGAGATAAGTGTTCTTCTAATTCAATCAATATGTCTATGTGTTGGTTGTCTATATCTTGTTCTTGTCTCAATTCCATTATGCTAGGCTAGATCTTCTTTGTGTTTGCTTAGATCTAATGAAACCTAGATATTGATTATGTGTTGATTACTTGTTTATTCTTGTTTTGGATGAATGATTTATATGTTAGGCTTAAGAAAACTGGCAGATCTCCAAATGGTAACATGCTTGAACGTCTTAAGAAACATGAACCGAGGCGTACTAGGTCTTTATTGGTTGTATTTAATGCATGAGTCACTGTTTACAATCCCTATAGTTGTGCTGGGCATGGTGTAGGAGGAGATAAGAGCTCATAGAATTGGGGAGCTATGTATGCCACCCCATGAATGGTATTAAGGAATACGATCCGTCATCCATGCAATTATAACAAGTAATTAACGTGTAAAAGATATCTAGGGAGTAATGAAATCTAAGTAAACACATTTTCTCCAATTACTGCTCACAACCTTAGTTTAATTAGTTTATTTTCATTTTTAGTATTTTATTTTGATTGCATCTTAGTTTTGGGTTAGTTGATTAGCAACTAATTCTGCCTACTCTTTCAAAACCCGAGATTTTACTTGCTTTCATAAAAATATAAAAACACAAAAATAATCATCCCTCACCTTTAGAACTAGTAATTAGGTTTTCTAATCCTAGCGACACTATTCCTAAGCTGAACGATCAATCCCCCGGTACTTGTCACTATACTATACTACAACGATCAGGTACACTGCCTGGTGGGGGTTGTAAGCTTCTCGAGATCCCTCGAGAGGTAAAGCCTGTTGCGATTCCCACGCATCAAGTTTTTGGCGCCGCAGCCTGGGGAATAGTTATTGTCTAGGTTAGGATTTCTTTTTATTAGGTCTACTTGCTAGATTCCTTCCTAGTAAGATTTTATTTTTTTTATTTTTAGGTTTTCTTTAGTCTATCTCATTTCTTTGTGTCTTTGTTCGTAAACCATTTCGATGGACAACAATAACATTGATCATTCGATTCCTGTTATTCGTGTTTTTCGTCGTAGGATTTTCCAAATGCCCGCCCCACTTCCTTTAGCAGAAAATGAGAACCCACCTAACCTCTCACCCAACCACCACTTTGACAATAATTTTGAGTTAGAAGAGTCTGATCATGATGATGACCATAGGGCTAGTCCTTTCTACTATTCAGACTCCGATGAGGATCTTGATGATGGGGATGTGATTAATGAGGATAGAATGGAAGAAGAAATAAACCCTCTTAGGTATGTCGACCCTAGAACTAGGATTGAATGTGATAGCTCATTCAACATGCAATTTCCTTGTAAAATCGGATTTAAGAGCTTTAACGCCTTAATGAATATAATAAAATCATGGTAGATGAGTTAGAATACAAAGGAGAAAACATTATTGCTAGGGCAATACCATTACATGTGTTTGTAGGAAGTTTAGTTTATCTTGTTGAGTTCATGGTTATGGAGAATCTAGGAGAATTTATTGATGATAAATTGACCCAAGTTGTGTTTGGAAGACCTTTCAAACGGTTGACCAACCTCGATGAAAAATTCATAGAAGGGTTAATTACATTCTCGGATGGGGATGAAGATTTTGTTTATCAAATGCCCCGCACACACCCTAGGTTCAAGGACTTCTCCATGGAAAAGTGCAGTAGGTATCCGCCTATAGAAATGTTGAGTGAGAATGATAAGAAAATAGGACTTAAGTATACTCATGAAAAGAATAAAAGATACTATCGCGGATGCTTAGAGTTAGGAGATGATTATAGGAAAGATGAGGCGACTATTAGGTGGCTCACACTTGGCTATGTGAGCATAAGCGATACACGGTAACCCATGACCTTGAGTCTAGCTACAAGACTCGTAAATAAAGAAAAGTGCTTCTTGGGAGGCAACCCATGTTTTGTGTGATTTTATTTGTTTGATTGTTATTTGCTTCCGTATGCATGTTTTATTTTTATTGTTGGTAGATCATGTTTCTCAATTAAAATGTGGAAATACTTTACTTTGTTGTTTGGCCTAGTCTTTACTCCACCTAGAAGTATTTTTTGCAAAAGATAAATGTAAGGGGAAACCCCAAATATGTTTTTAAGAAACAAACCGATCATGATTCTCCACAATATTAAATGAACATGTATTTTCGTATTTGTTAGAGTCAAATGCTTATATTGAGTCATAATGAAGTTTTGCAGGATTTTCCAGGAAGTAGGACCAGGTTTTTCCAGAAATTTTCTGGAAACTTAACATAAGAATTTCTGCAGGTCCATTCTGACGGCGTCAGAGTTTTACTCTTGACGGCGTCAGGAGTTAAAATCTGGAAATTTTACCAGTTTTGTTTTTCTAACGGAGTCTTATGGTTTTTGTGAATTATTAAGTTTTATAATCTCTAGGAGATCTGCAAACTTCATTCCACAAGCATTATATCTTATCTTGTTTTCTAGGATTTAGTAACTTATATAGGATGCCGCCAATTTTACGCGAGGTTGTCTTGTCTATTTTGTCAGGATTTACAGGTTATGTTCGACAAGGAGATGATTTATATTCTGGAAGGGAAGCTTTGATTGTTCATTTTCTTGGAGGAAGATCTAATCTGGCCAACCTATAATCCATACCGAGCGAATCAGGGGAGTATTTGATTTCATTCTCTTTACTTTTTCACTTTTACATTCTTTACTTGAACATTGGAGACAATGTTCATCTTAAGTGTAAGGGGAGGGTAAAAAGATGATACCTTACATATGCACTTTCGCTTGAGTTTGTTTTGTTTAATGGTAGATGTGTAATAAAACTATGAGAAATACTTGTTAGTGCAATTTTAGCGCCAAATTTAAAATTTTTTACAACATTTAGGAGTGAAACTTTAGCCATAGCAAGCGTCTCATGGATAGGAGATTGTATGACTAGCACATAACCGTATATTCAGAAAAATTTTCCACCCAAAAATGTGAGGTTCGCCTTTAGATTTGATAGGAAAAGCATTTACTATTAGTGCTTATGAGTGTACCGGTAGCATTTAGATTCTAGAACTTGCGTTAGTGATGCATCCCGAGACCGCGAGTGAGACTACATTCGTGTGGTAGGATTTACTACATGATAAGAGGCATTAGGATTACCCTTGTGTTAAACCCGTATCATAATTACTTGACCATTTAAGTCATATTACTTGGCTAGTAAAGTCAACTAATTTTTCCCACACCCTTAGCGTTGTACTCATTTTTAGTACACGAAACCCCTAGTACACCCCTCCGAGCCTATCTTTTCGTTTCTAACTTTAAGCATTTTACTTAAAGGAAGAATTTGTTACACCCCACTTAAATGTACACCCAAATCGCCTTAGCCTTCCGTGTATGCGCTCATCTTTAGTGCATTATTGTTATTTGTTAAACCCTAAGTTAACTTTCTAATTGATTACATGGTTGCTAAGTCGAGTCATATCATTGTACATATTGTTTTGGGACGATTGGGACTCATTGGTAAGTACTTATTTCATGGAGTAATGGGGAAGAACATCATTTATTACCCCCATATGTACGTTAATCTTAAAAGTGCTCCAAGTGTTTTGATTTTCTTAATTCGAGTCATTAGATTAGTTTAATGTAAAGTATGTAAAGATTCAAGTGTAAGGGGAATATTCATTCCCTATGATGTATTATTTTGGATGGTAGGGTAAGAGTGTATGCAAAAAAAAAAAAAAAAAAAAAAAAAAAAAAAAAAAAAAAAAAAAAAATCGAAAAAATCAAGAAAAAGAAAAAAAAATAGAAAAAAGGAAAAAGAGAAAAAACATACGGACTACCATCCCTTTTCATTCTATGTTCATTTTATGTTTTTGTTATTCTTCATTTATTAGCTTAAGTCGAGTCTAGTCTTGGCTTAGCAACGCCATATTGTACATGTAATTAACCAAGATTGTTAACTCGCCACCAGTAAAACTTCCTTTATCCAACAAAACCGTGTAATTCATATCCCTATACCTAACGTTACAACCCTTTAAAAGACCTCTTTGATAGTTTATCCTAGGTGCTTACGCCATGTGGTGGAGGTTTGATCCTTTCCCAAGCCTATGGTAATCTATTTTGCTATGACAGGTAGTGAGAGATATCTTCCGTTTCCATATTGTAATTTACACTTTATTACACCCGAGAGATGTGAGTATCTAAACACTATTTGTGAGGTGCTAGTGTATGACCTCCGTGCTTGTCTATTGGTCTTTAGTGGAACGATTATTTGTTGTAATTACTTTTATATTAGTGTTAAATGACCCCTAACTTGTCTTTTGAGTAGAATAAAAACGCATTTGCTTGAGGACAAGCAAATCTCAAGTGTAAGGGTATATGATGAGGCGAAAAATGATCCGTTTTTAGGGGGTCATTTAAGCCCGAATTCGAATTTATTTGCTCAAATATTGCCCTAAATCGTTCCTTTTGTGATTTTAGGTACTTGGAGAGTGAATTCTGGAAAAGAAGCCATTTTGGACGTTTTGGAGCATAAAAGTGAAGAAAACGGCAAAGTCTCAATTTTCCATGCTGGGAACAGTAGGTGACGGCGTCAAGAGTAATTGCTTGATGGCGTCAAACATCAAGAATAAAAATCCGAGAGTCATGAAGGCGTCAAGAGTTGTCCTGACGGCGTCAAAACCCCAAGAATAAAAATCCGTAGTGTAACAATTCGCAATTTCAGGTTAACTTTTATTCCCGAAAATTTCACTATTCACTATTCACTTTTTACTATTCATCTAAGAAATTTTTATTTCATATTCTCGTAAGTTAAACTATTTTAACGATAATCTGAGAGTTTGACGCTCGTCGGATCATTTCTGCAAAAATCACAAAGCCGTGTCCGAGATTTACTTTTAGGTTTAAACGTCCTTCCAGCATCCCGATATATCCATAAAACATTATAAACAATAGAAATATGATTTTCTATCATTTTATGACAATTCCAAAAGTTTTAGAATTTTACGTTTTTCAGTTCAGCGTTTTACGCGAATTGCGCGTTTTAGACCCGTGTTTCCAGTTTTTAGCAGGGTTTTAGCACCCGATAGAACCTACCACTCATTTTATATTTTATTATGGACTATATTGACATGTTTAACAATACTTTCAAGTTTCATATTTTTACGATACCCGGTTTTACGTTTTGAGGCTTAATAACTTACGGTTAGCGATTTACGGAGTCAAAACTAGCTACATACTTAGGATATTATCATCCAAAGACCATGACTACTCATCTAGTCACCCTTATCCTTTTAGAACCGACCTAGGGGGGGGGAGTCACCATGTGTGGTTAAATCTTGACTTTAGCCATTAGATCTTACTTAATTACAACTTTGTCTCCAAGTTTTAGCACTTTCCTAGGCACCTTCCTAACCTCCTCATTCATGCTATAAATAGCCAACTAGAAACACATTGATCTTCATCTTTTCATCACCAAAAATACCACACCCTTTAGTCCTAGCACCATGATCCTTTGATCTTCAATATACAAGTTATACATAAGAGTTCAATGTCTTAGTATTCTCTACCTAGTTCTTAAGTTTGTTTGGTGATTCCATGGTTGAATTAGGAGCTACACAAGGTTACTAGGGCTGAAGTTAAATGGTTTTCACAAGGGTTAGATCAAGGCTAGCAAGGGTTACAAGAGTTATGGTGAAGGGTTTACAAGATTAGGTTTAGTGTCCTAGTTCTATACTTGACTTCCTTTCTTAAGTGAAAGCCAAAAGTTGTAAGAAACCCTTATACACTTTCTTGCTCAATATCATTTCATGCTTATTATGTTTCTTTCATGCTATATATGGTCTTTGTATTGTGTTCATGATGTTTAAAAATGGATAAAACAAGTATTGGTATACATATGTTAACTTATGACAAGCAAACAAGCAAACTAGTGATTTTTATGGAAAACCACGACCACAATAGTATAACTTTGATATTTGACACTTACTTACTGTTAAAGAGGACTTAACAAGGAAAACATAGCAATTTGAATCACCCAAAACGAGTACACGAGTCAAAAGTTATGACCATTTGAAGTTAGCGAAACCAAAACGGCAAATCTGCCTAATTAGCATTCTGATCAAATTATGATTTTGAAAGTCCCACTTCTGGTCCGATTCATCAAAAAGTTAAAACACGAAAGTTGTCCGGAACGACGTTTTCGTTCAGGAACAAAGAAGCTCGAGCCCTAAAAACGCTTTCTGAGTGATAATTTTCTTCAAATTCTTAACAGCCCGTTTTAAGTACCAAGTAACTATATAATTGTTATAATTAGATGAGACCAAGGGGTCTAATGACCTAAAGCCAAGACCACAACCATGGCTAAAGCCAAGGTTGAGTCTCAAGACCATGGTAACATGACCAAAGTCACGGCAAAGCCACGGCTAAAGACCATATAACTATTAAAGATCAAAAGCTTATATATATATATATGTTATCGAATACTACAATAGTAGGGAGCCTCATGTGAGGAGTTCATTGAGTAAGCCGTCGAGACGAGTTGTGGATTTACGAGTTAAAGTGTCCTGGCTCCTCGAACGTTTACTCCATGACTTCTGAATTATGTCGGCCCGAACGGTAGTAAGAGATGTACAACTTATACATGTTTCATAGACCACTTATATTCAACGACTTACACTATATACTAAGTACTACATCATGAACATTATGCAAGACATATATGGGCAATTCTTCGTATTCTTAGACGTTACTCCAAACCTAAGTCGCAACGTTCTATTATAGGCTGCTCTTAGAGACTTTCGCGATTCGACTACCACTTTCATTTCTCATTACATAAGCTTAAGGTGAGTCATAGCCCCTACTCTTTTCATACTTGTTTTAACTCTTGGGGGGGATACATGCACAAATACTTGCTTACTTGTACAAATACTTGATCGCATTATACTTGATTGTTCTATACTTGATTGTCTTATACATGATCGCATTATACTTGATTTCATACATACATGATTGTGTTATACTTAACCGCGTTATACTTGATTGTGTTACTGCCAGTGGCTCCAGATTAAGTTGCTGGATGACCATTGAGACTTCCGATGGCTCCAAATTAAGACCTTGGATGACCATTGAGGCTATTGATACATCCTAACATTTGCGAATGTTGGATACATCATAAACGTGAGGTCTTCGGAGATGAAGTGTAGACTCACGACTAATTGGTTAATTGTTTTGATGAACTTATACATGTCTTTATTATACTAAATTGTAGCAGTGGGTTGTGAACACACATGTTACAAGTCTCTTATGGCGGGACTTGTAACTGAGTGGATTCACGATGCCTTTGCTGTGTGAACATTCTTTTAAGGCTTTTTCAACTGTTTTAAGACAAACTCTATGAACTCACCAACCATTGTGTTGACACTTTAGCATGTTTATCTCAGGTTAGTAAGGCGATAGTTAGTGCGTGGAACTTAGAGTCAAGCTGCATATTCTGAAGACTTACGCTTTTATCATTTACCATTCAACATTTTGTATACATTTATGTATCATACTTTGGAATCTCATGTTTGTAACTTTGAATTCATTAATCGAATGGTAACTTTTCAAAACGTCTCATTTAGAGTTCGTTTTCTATAACTTGTACTTTGTATTATGAAGTAGCACCCCTATGACACAGTCTTCCACTGCGGTATTTTGGGGGTGTTACACGTAGTTGGTGACGGCGTCACACACAGGGCGTCAAGAGTAAATTGTGTAACGGCCTAGGCTTGACGGCGTCAGAAGTAGATCAAGGGCGTCCGATGAAGTATTTGGCGGCGAGGTGACAGCGTCACAATGTTTGTCTTGACGCCGTCACCCCTATTTTCCTATATATAGTTTTCTAATTTTTCACATTTAAAAGAGAAGTTTTGGAGAAACCCTAAAGACGAATTTGGTGCAACTTTTACAGGTTTTTCAAGGGTTCCAAACCCTTGATACCTTGCATTGTAATTGAGATAAGTGTTCTTCTAATTCAATCAATATGTCTATGTGTTGGTTGACTATATCTTATTCTTGTCTCAATTCCATTATGCTAGGCTAGATCTTCTTTGTGTTTGCTTAGATCTAATGAAACCTGGATATTGATTATGTGTTGATTACTTGTTTATTCTTGTTTTGGATGAATGATTTATATGTTAGGCTTAAGAAAACTGGCAGATCTCCAAATGGTAACATGCTTGAACGTCTTAAAAAACATGAACCGAGGCGTACTAGGTCTTTATTGGTTGTATTTAATGCATGAGCCACTGTTTACAATCCCTATAGTTGTGCTGGGCATGGTGTAGGAGGAGATAAGAGCTCATAGAATTGGGGAGCTATGTATGCCACCCCATGAATGGTATTAAGGAATACGATCCGTCATCCATGCAATTATAACAAGTAATTAACGTGTAAAAGATATCTAGGGAGTAATGAAATCTAAGTAAACACATTTTCTCCAATTACTGCTCACGACCTTAGTTTAATTAGTTTATTTTCATTTTTAGTATTTTATTTTGATTGCATCTTAGTTTTGGGTTAGTTGATTAGCAACTAATTCCGCCTACTCTTTCAAAACCCGAGATTTTACTTGCTTTCATAAAAATATAAAAACACAAAAATAATCATCCCTCACCTTTAGAACTAGTAATTAGGTTTTCTAATCCTAGCGACACTATTCCTAAGCTGAACGATCAATCCCCCGGTACTTGTCACTATACTATACTACAACGATCAGGTACACTGCCTGGTGGGGGTTGTAAGCTTCTCGAGATCCCTTGAGAGGTAAAGCCTGTTGCGATTCCCACGCATCATAGGTCTAAATTGAAGTTTAATGAAAGAGCTTTCCAAAAAGTCCAGCCACGATTGATTTCCAGGTCGGGAAGTTGGTATTTTGATTTTTCTTTGTTAAGGTGTCAAAGCTGTCAAACCGGGACAGATTTTGGGTAAAAGTTTGAGGGTGTTTTGTGGTTGTAAAAGTGGTATTATGACTAGGCCTTCTGGAATAATTAATTATTAAGTTATAATAGACTACCACGAAAAGGATTCGCGATAAAAACTTGTGAAAGTATTTTATGTTAATCAAAACTTTTTGGTGTGCGTTCAGATCCGAATTTGAGTAGTTAACAAGTTTGATTTTCTTTTGAGTACTTGTGTGTGTTATTGGTCCATGGCCTTCTGGGATTAGCTTCTATGTTTATGAGAGACTATGGTGAATTTTTTGTGTGAGTTGTTGAACTTTATTTGTCGTGATTTTATGCGGGCGAATGTACCTAAAAATTCTGCGTTTTCTGATTTTAAGGGTGCAAGGGATTTAGTGAGTATTAAGTTATGGCAGTGGCTAGTATGGTGTCTAGGAGATCCATGGTGGGTCATATGAGTCTTAGACATCCATCATATGTGTATTACATGGGTTATAGCTTATAGCTTGACCGTATGTAACGTAAACTTGTTTGTGTTGTATAGATTGTGATTTGTGTTTGTTGGAAGCTGCAAAGTTGAGGTGAGTTCATAATCCCACTTTTATATTGTTTTTAAACTTGGGATGGAAATGATGCTTGTGTTAAAGTTACTGTGATTATGTGTTTTAAATTCATGGACTTGCGAGTGCTATTATATATGTTTGCATGCTAAGTGATTATTGCGTGATGAAATTGTGTGGAAATCGAGGGTAGAACTGTACCTGAGATGAGAAGGGTAGAACTGTACCCAAGTGGTGAAATTTGTGTGGGAATTCAATAGGGAGGATGTTTATCCTGTTGCTCGCGCATGCAACTCAATTGATGAAAGAATTGGATCGGTGGACACGTTCCGTCCTAACTAAATGGATCGGGGGACACGTTCCGTCCCATTGGTTGTTTTTAATTGTGTGATTGTGTGTTTACGTGTATAATAACTTGTCTTGCTGTCATGCTATGTGGTATAATCACAGTTAACCGGTTGCCTACGGTGTGTGTGTCTAAACCTATGAATCTCACCAATATTATGTTGACGTTTTAAGCATCATTTTCTGGTGAGCATTCTAAGACCAAGGTAGAGAGCAGCGATTAGGCGAGACCTAGTTTGCATTGGAAGGATTTGGTTTATGTTTGGATTTGATTTTGTTTGAATTTTGGTTGTGTTACGATTTTCATTTAGTACCTTCGAGTTTATTGGAGATATTTTTGGATTACATTTGGTTATTTATTTTTGGTGTTTGGGTATTTTTACAGCACTACGTGTTGTACTTGCTCTATTTATGTGCATGTAGTGTTTTCTCTATTAGACACTAAGTGTTGTGATGATATCCATGTAGTTACACACTTGCGTTTTCCGCCTTGGCGATTTGGCGAGGTGTGACAATAACATAATGAAAACAAAAACTGAATTTGATCAATTGTTAGGGGCCATTTAGTTGGTAATTTTTTTTTTTTTTTTTTTTTTTTTTTTTTTTTTCGTTTCTAAATTCCTAGATAAGGGATTGGTTTTTCTTCTCTAGACAAGAGCTGGGAATTTTGAAAACCTTCTTTTTTTTTTTTTTAAATGAAAAGATGTTTAGATGAAGCTCTTTTCAAACATTTTTTTCTTTTTTAAATCAACTTTTTTTCCATATTGGATCTTTGTACGTTTTTTACTATTTTATACGTTTTTTTGCAGTTTTATATGTTTTTTTTTTCCAGTTTTATACGTTTTCCCCGTTTTTGTACGTTATCATTCGTTTTTATACGTTTCATCCGATTTTATTACGTTTTTACACGCTTTTAAACTTTTTCATCCATTCTCGTCTAGTTTCATCCATTTTGTACGCTTTTGTATGTTTTATACGTTGTCATCCGTTTTTATATGTTTTCATCCATTTTAGTCTGTTTGCATCGTTTTCGACCATTTTTTTATGTTTTCGTCTGTTTTTTTTTCTTTTTTACGTTTTAGTCGTTTTTACTTTTTCTTATGTTTTTTTTTTACATTTTTTAGTATGTTTTTTTTTACGTTTTTGTCAGTTTTTTTACGTTTTCACTTTTCACCTTACACTTTTTGGTTTTTACTATATATATATATATATATATATATATATATATATATATATATATATATATATAGTTAAATTGTCGAGTCACATATAAGTTCTTAAAAAAATAGAAAAGTAAAATTCCTCTAGAAGTTTTTGAAATGTTAGATATGATTTTAAATATTTCTAAGAGGATGTTATGTAATGTTCTCAAATTTTTTTAAAGGAGTGTGAACCTACAAATAGGAGGATTCATCTCTACTATCTCATTTAGATTTAAGTGTGAACACATAATGTAGTTATACATGCCCGGGTGACTCCATAACTGTTTTTTATTATTTTTAAATACAAATACTTTTACACACAACTCACATCTTATAATACACTTACCGATCATTTTTTTCCAAATGTGAAGAGTTTTTCTCCATAAACATGTGAAAAGTTGTAATTGAAAAGTTGATCTTCATCAAACAATAAATACTTTCAACATGATATTCATAAGTACCCATCATTTTAGGATAGATTGGTTAATCAATTTCTTATGTCTTATTTACTAAAAGTAGTCTAATTCACCCTTGTGCCAAGATAAAGTAAGAATATAAGTTTACTATGTTAAGATATCATATATTTAGGCCCAACACAATATTTAGTTATAAATTTGGGCAAATTCATAGAATTAATGGACATGAAGGCTGTCACCTTGTGCAACATTGCATATCAACTTTGTGAACAAAGAGGGTAATAGAGGAATTGAGGAGTCAAATGGGCAACTTTTAATAGCGTGTCAAAATGGGTTGGCTCATGCTTTGCCAACCTGCCAACACATTTTTTTACTATTGCTAACTTGTGTGCAATAGAACAAATTACATAAAAATGACATACTTTTAAAAAGGCCGCAACTTTTTCCCATGATGTTCCTATCCTTGTGCAAATAGAGCATTGGGGCTTCTTGTGATCTATATGTCAAGATATTAAACTTCAAACACATAAGTATCATTAAACTCTGAAAAGAAGAGAAGAAGATAGGAAATGACAAAATATTTATGTTCCTAAGGTTTTTATTATTATTATTATTTTAATTTTTTTTAGAAGAGAAGAGAAAAGAGAAGTAAATTACACTAAATTTCCCTTCCTAATCTTCTTTCCAAATTGGGATGATTTGGAGAGAAGATGATTTTTGTGCATAATTTTATTAAATCTCTCTTCTTTTCTCTCCAACTTGGGAACACAAACAAAAAATCAATATTTTGTCCTCTCATATTCTTCTCTCTCGTTTTTAACCTCTCTATTTCTTTTCTTTCCATTTTATATAGCTTCAAAACAACCTTGGGGTAGCTCCTGCAATTTAAAATTAGTTACTCATGATAACCATTTTTCAATTAAACTAATTAAAATTCATAATTTTATAAATTAAACATACAAATAGATTTTCCTCAATTGATAAAAACAGTTTTCCCCAATTGAATCGAGTAGTGTATTTTAATTAGTTTTCCCCGATTAAACTAATTAAAATTCATAATTTTTACCACCATTCTTCTACAATCGTTGGAGAAGGTTTCTTTGGCTATTGAAAATTATGATAAACCAAAAAAAGAAAAAGAAAAAGAAATTGATCAATTTTGTTTGGCAAGTTTTAGAAAATAAAATTTAGGGGGGAAAGCTTTTTAGGCATTATTATTCTTACAAGGAAACTTTTATTTTCGTAGACTTGTTGACCAAGTAATAAAATCACATTCCATATATTTTTACTCGTTGACCAACGGTTCTATATATTAACATCACGATGGATATATTTTATACTCGTTTTCAATTAAAATCGCATTGGTATGGTTCGATGATTCACTAATCAACCACTCACCATCCTCATGGCTCAAGATAATTTTGAATTTAAATACCCTAATCCTCTCGTGCGGTGGAATGGACTGACGCATTCCTACAAGAAATTTCATGAAACTCTTTTCGACGTACTAACAACTCCGAAGGCAGAGTTCTTTGTGGATAACGGCATTCAATATGTACCTATTGGCCTCTCCGTTTATCCAAGCAATCTAGAACTTCTGGTTCTAGCCCAAAGAAGTGATCTTTTTCTACTTGCTTTTGGTATTAAAGACTATTGTATGTATCAGCTCAAAGATGCCAACATCAGAGGTGCAACCCCACTTGGGTATAAGAGTAACTTTGATGTAAGTCAATTATAGTATAAGTATTCTCCAAAGATTACAAAGGAAATATGTAAACCCGAGTCATTTTCCAACGAAGGAATGAATGGAACTTGTTATTTCGATTTGTGATTTGTGTCGTGAATAGTGATAAAAGAGATTTTTTGGAATTTTGAACTTAAAATAATGAAATATAAGCTAAATATACACAAATAAGCAATTAAAACAATTATATATAACACACGTAAGTTAAAACGTAAAATAGAATTAAAATCGCGCACGTAAACGTTTAATAAACGAGCCTAAATGTAAAATCTAAGAAATTCAATCCCAAATAATCGCTTTATAATACAGTATAGATATAGATAAATAAATAAAAACCGAATCGAACAATCAGCCTAAATGATCGGTGCCACGTCAGCACCACCTGCCAGCAAATACTTTATAGAACAGTATAGATATAGATAAATATATAAATAAAAACCGAAACCGAAACGAACAATCAACCTAAATGATCGGTGCCACGTCAGCACCACCTACTAGTAAACACTTTATAGAACAGTATAGATAAATAAATAAAAATCGAAACCGGACCGAAACAGACAATCAGCCTAACAAACAATCATTGCCACGTCAGCATCACCTGACCTTAAGATAAATGACACCAGCACCTAACCCCCGATCACCACCCTCTGTTAACTCCATACGCGCCTCATTACCACCAAAACACGCCCCGTTCCACGCAACCGAACCGTTTTGCGGCGAGATTGTCCCGACGAAAGACGGTAACAAATCAACGGCTTTGCCGAAGCTGTTCATTACCGTCCATGAGATTTGGCGTGGGAGGACTAGGAGTACGTCGTTCACTTGGAATGGTAGCTTAAATGAATTAGTTAATTGTGATGATGTTAGGGTTAATAATAAGAGGGTTGTGATGGTTATTAGGTTTGGTAACTGCATATTTGGTTGGTCTTAGGGGGTTTGAATCATTGGAGTAGTGTTTGGTTTTTGGTTTTGATGAAATTGGGGATGATTTTGAACGGTGAAGAAGAGAATGGGTTGAATTGATCGGTGGGTTATTTTGGGTGGAGTCAATGAGGAGGTGTGGATGGATATCTAGGTGGTGTAGTCACTGTTTTTATCTAACTCTATTTTTGTTTATGGAAAAACAATTACTGAGTACATGATAATTCTATATTTACCCAACTTAAAAATTAAAATACTATTTTCTCAAAATACAAGTTTTTAGTGTTAATTAGAATGCTTTTAAAACATATGTTGGGAAAATATGAAATTATGATGTTTAAGTTGGGAAAATATGGAATTGCCCATTTCATTTACCTCATTTACTTAAAATCACACGAGTAGTTTGTATTCGATTTTAATTAAATAAATAACTTTTAAATTTTAAATAATTTATAGGGATAGTTTTTATTTTGAAAAAATATAGATTATTAATGTAATAACGATAAAGACCATTGGTGTAATAATAAAAAAAATAAAAATAAAAATGCTCACTTCCTACCAAGATAAGTATCCAATTTGATTTTTTGAGCGTTTCTTATTCAACGTTAGCATTAAATTTTTTTATTTATGTCATATAATACTTGATGAAAATTATATCAATGAAAATACATTTAAAATCGAATCCATTGATATATTTTGCATCAATCATTATATAACACAAATAAAATTATTCAAGGTCGTGGCCTACGGCTTGGTTCAACATGTTTCCTGTGTTAATTAGCATTTCTGCTCCTAATCTAAATGATGAACATGTCGATCTCTTGCAATGGAGGATGAGTGATGGCTCTTTCAAGCCTTTTTCTGTTCGAAATGCTTGGAACTCAGTACGTCCTCGAGGGAATAAGGTTGTTTGGTACCATTTGGTGTGGTCTCGTCATAGAATACCACGACATGTTACTCATATATGGTTTGTAATGAGGAAGCGGCTCAAGACTGATAGAATGAGGCAATGGGATGTCGGCAATGATGTCCACTTAAACCTGCTTCGTTGTTCTCTATGCAAGACGCAACCTGATTTAAATGATCACCTATTTTTTGAATGTTCATATTCTTCCCAGGTTTGGTTTCGTGTTTTACAAATGGCTGAAATTCTCTTTGGTTCGGATAAATGGACTGATATTATGGTTTGGCTACTGCCCATTTCGGAACGTAATAATGTGGATACAATTGTGATTCGTCTTATCTTAGTTGCGGTTGCTTATTTCATATGTCAAGAGAGGAACAAACGTGTGCATGGGAAAGGCGAAAGGAATCCCGATCATCTCTCTAAGCTGATTGTTGATATTGTAAGATTAAAACTTGCTTCTATTTGGTTCAAGAATAAAGATCGGGTCTATAAAATGTGAAGCAGTTGGAGGATAACTAACATTCAAATGGATGGAGGCTGATGTTTCTAAGTTATGTGTGCTAATGGTCGTAGAGCGCTAGCTATTTTTTTTCATTTCATGCGACTGTTAATTCGTTTGGTTATGGTTGTTGTGGTTTGAGTTTGTTCATAGCATGTGCATGCATGTAAGGCTATGACATGTACCATAAAATGAACAAAATAATGCTGATTAGATATCAGGTTATCTATAATCAAGACACCTCCTCATACGTTATGCTCGCCGAGGGGGCTTATTCACATGTGACCACAATTACGAGAGTCGCTCTCTTCATTCTTAACGCAAGAAATTTTTGGTTAATTATGGGGTGATTGAGTGTCGAATATACCTGTCTGATTTCATCACAAATTCACGTACACTTTAGGTAGAGCTTAAAACCGGTAGCTAAGTAGTTGAGAGAATCTATGATACTTTCGGGCAACGACCCTTTTCCTTGAACGATAAATCTAGGACCCTTCACTACACCAATTAACTTCCACCTGCAGCGACGGGATATAGGTCCAATAAATGACAAAAATGAGTTTCTTGGCCCTATCTTTGGCCAAAACCTTTAGCGATGACACGTCGACGTTGGGTCGTCGCTAAAGGTTCGCTTTGTCGACAAAAGAAAACCTTTATCTTTGGCCAAAACCTTTGTTCCATCGTGTCTACTTAAGAAATTGCAATCAACGAAATTGTAAAGCCTTGACAAATAAAAATATAACTTGTCTTTTTCTTTTTTCTTTTTTAAAGAGCTCGCATCACGCTTGAACAGTGGCGGATCCAGAAAAACAAGATGTGGGGGGCATTTTTTTTTTGACAATAACAACAAAACGTGAAAGAAAAAGTATGATCGAAATGATAATCAAGTATTATTATTTGGAAATGAATGATTTATAAGGTTTGAGAGTGTTGAATGTTGAATTTTAGTAATTAGGTGGGGGCAATTTGAATTTTTGTATGGGGCTACTTTCGAAAAAAAGGTCAAAAAAAAAAAAAAAAAAAAAAAAAAAAAAAAAAAGTTACACTAAAATCCTATCTTTTTCGACTAGCCATGGGGGCGCCATCACCCCAAACCTACAATGTATGTCCGCCCCAGCACTTAAAAGGGTGCTACTATCGATACAACCTTAACGGGTCGTATCAAGCTGGCCATCTCATGTTTGCTACAAGAAATTACACTTTAATTCATAGCAGGTGCATGCATGTAAGGCTATGAAATGTACTATAAAATCAAGGGCAAATTATTAAAAAAAAAGTATTATACTTGTCACGGTTTCATCTTCTGGGTAGCGAACTATTTTTTGTCATTTTGAGGGTAATTTTCTTTTAAATTCATCATTTTTAGGGTATTTTGCGAAATTTTTGGACATTTTTGCCCCTCGTGGCTAATACAAATTTTTTTTTCCCCGAAGGGCAAAAATGTCGCATATTATCTTAAAGAGTATGAATTTGAAAAAATATTACCCTCAAAATGAAAAAAAAAAAAAAATAGTTCGCTACCCAGAAGATGAAAAGTGACAAGTATAATACTTTTTTTAATAATTTGCCCTAAAATCAATAAAACAATGCTGATCAGATTTCAGGCTATCCATTCTTGCGCAAGAAATTTTAACCTCCTCATGTGTTATGCTCGCTGAGTCACTCTCTTCATTCTTGCGCAAGAAATTTTGGGTTAATTTTGGGGTGATTGGGCTAGCGTGGTTAGTAGCTAGACATACTTAAGCCCGTTTAGATTGTATGTCGTGTTGGACGCTGATCTAACCTTAGTAATTTGTGGAATATATCGGTCTGATTTCAGTATTTCACCACAAATTCACATACACTTTAGGTAGAGCTTAAAACCCTTGGCTAAGTAGTTGAGAGAATCTATGATACTTTCGGGCAACGATCCTTTTCCATGAACGATAAATCTAGGACCCTTTACTACACCAAATTCCACCTATAGCGACGGGATGTTTAAGAAACGACGGATGTCATCACGATAGATCCACTAAACGACATGAAAAAGTTTCTTGGCCCCGTGTTTGGCCAAAACCTTTAGCGACGACAACATGTTATCGGTGGGTAGCTAGTCGCTAAAGGTTCGCTAGACGTAAAAAAGAACCATGTTAATTAGGCGCAAACACTTGTATTTTAAATAAATCACTGATAACTCCATCGATGAGACGTAGGCATGATAATTGCAACATTATACAAAAGTACGTGTGTTGTTATATATAGGGGTTAATTCTGTCAAAACGTATTATACTTGTAAAGAAAATCACTTCAGAGCAGCGAACAAAAAAAAAATGTTTATCTGAGCACTAATGTTGACATTTTTGTCCTTATATGAGTAATAAAGATGAATTTTTTTTTGTAATGACCATTTTGCCCTTGAGTTTTTGTAATTTGCATCCAACGTCCATTTTTTCCATTTTTTTTAAATGTTTTTGTTTTCGAAAATATTTTTTATTTTTGAAAAATATTTTTTTTCAAGATTATTTTTTCTCGAATTTTTTTTTCAAAAATATTATTTTTCATAAAGATTTTATGTTTTCAAAAATATTTTTTTTGATTTTTTTTTCGAATTTGTTTTTTTCGAAAATATATTTTTTTCCAAAATTTTTCTTTGATAAATATTTTTTTTTCAAAAATATTTTTTTTCGAAAATATTTTATTTTTTCAAAAATATTTTTTTCCATAAATATTTTTTTTCGAAAATATTTTTTTTCCATAAATATTTTTTTTGAAAATATTTTTTTTTTCAAAAATATATTTTTTTTCCAGAATTTTGTTTTGGATAAATATTTTTTTTTCAAAAATATTTTTTTTGAAAATTTTTTTCCTTAAATATTTTTTTTTCCGAAAATATTTTTTTTTTCAAAAATATATATTTTTTCCATTTTTTTTTTGAAAATATATTTTTTCTGAATTTTTGTAAATTTTCACGATTCTTTTTCGAAATTATTTAAATAAAATTGAAAAAGAAGAATTAAAAAAAATCTGAAAAATAAGATTTTCGAAAAAAATAATTTGGAAAAAAAATAGGGACGTTGGATGCAAATTTCTTCAAACGACATGGACCATTTATGTAATTTAGCCTAATGACGGTGGATGCAATTTTCGCAAACCAATAGGGACTATTTATGTAATTTAGAAGGGTAAAATTGTCATAATACTCAAAGAAAGGCAAAAGTATCAACATTAGTGCTTAAATAAGCATTTTCTTTTGTTCGATGTGTAGAAGTGATTTTCTTGACGAGTATAACACGTTTTGCAAGAATTAACCCTATAGGATATTAAGTTTTTAGCAACTGGTGAAATGCGAAAACTGATATAATGATGAAGCACGTCTTGTGGACGTGATGAAGGTTGCATTACATATTTGCTTGATTTCTCATCGATCGTGTTTCATTTTTCGGTTCTCGAGTTCTTTGTGGTTTACTTCATATATCATATACAAACTACATTATGGGTTTTAATGTGATCATCATCGTTAGGTTCTATCTAAGTAAAGTATAATTTTCGAATTAGGTTAGTTTTGTTTATTGGTTAAAATAATATCTAGAGGGGTTTTCATCTTCTGAACACTGAAACAATTCAAATGATGCGTTGTCCATTTTACTAGATGTGCATTGCCACTCGATTATGTATTGTGTTTATTTTGAATATTTCGATCGACCATTGAAATTTTATGACACTGTAAGCAAACGACGCAAGTGTTTTTAGTAGCAAGACAAGCTTTTTAGCTATAAATTAAACGAGCTATATTTAAGCAGTTGAAGTACACAACTATTATTATCCTAACAAGTAAGTGTATTAACTTACAAACTTAAATAACAAAACAAATCAAATTAAATTTCATCAAAATACAAGCAAATGCACTAGAAATGTAGCCTCAAAAAATATCAAACTGTTAATTAATGATATCATAATGATATAATGAATCCTAATAACTTTCGGTGGTGGCGGTGGAGGTAGTGTTGATAGGGGAGGTGGCGGTGAACAAAAGAAAGGGAAAACCCGAGGTCAACGACGCGGTGGAGGTGGTAGCGGTAATGACGAATAACGCGGCGGCGGTGGTGGTAGTAGAAAAAACTTGCGGGGGTGCTGCTGTAAATTAGGACTTAGCACTGGTGCCGGTTGTGATGGTGGGGGTGGTGGTGGTCGATAATGCAGTGGTGGCGGTGGTGGTCGCGGTGGTGGTGGTGGATGAAAAAGCTTGGGGTAATGGCCAACTCTAGGACTTAACACTGGTGCCGGTGGTGGTGAACGAGTCTTACGTTTTTTACGTAGACTCTTAAGTATTCGTAGTGATGACGACGGTGGTGGCGGTGGGGTGGAGAACATATTATTTCGCAGTCGATCAAGCTTAGGCAACAACGATGTTAATGCCTGCGATCTAAGCATTTGACTTCGACTAGAAAGTACATTTCCTGTACGAAAAATAACAAAACAAGTTTATTTCATTCACAAATTAAAACGTAAACAATAAGTAATTAGCATAAAAGGTACTGTAATAAAATTACCAAAATGTGATTCATATGAAGTAGCATTTGCTTGGAAAACACAATCAAGTATAAGAATCAAAAGCTATAGAGCTAATTGTTTCGCATGTAAAGTTATCTCCATTGCAATTACTAGCTATTCGTGTTTTGATATGTTCGAATGCTCATTTTATAGTAAATATAAATTGTGATCACTTATGAGAGTGATATCATACGACTCATTCATAGTAAATAACTTTACACGTTACTAATTTACGAGATACACATTTCACTCCACTTAAAAAGGAAAAGGAAAAGTCTCGTTAAAAGACAAACATGATCCAATGAAAATTTATATATAGCTACTAGTGGGAGTTAAGTAACTATATTAACTTACGGTTAATAAAATACATTCACCCCACATAAAAAGGTAAAGTATTGTTAAACGACGAACACGATCCGAAAAAAGTATATCATATCGCAACTAGTGCATGGGTGTTAAGAACCAATTAACAAAAAATATGGTATAATTTCCAACCTCTTTCCTATGAATTCAAGATAAGTATAATCACTTGGGTGTTTGGTTGGGGTAAATTCAAGGTAATTTAGGGAATTTAAAATTAAAATTACTTCAATTCTCTTGTTTGGTTCACAATAAATATGAGGCATATATATCGGTCTGATTCCACCACAAATTCACATATATACTTTAGGTAGAGCTTAAAAACCTTAGCTAAAGAGTTTAGAGACATCTATGATAATGCTAGCTAGGGCGACGACCCTTTTTCTTGAACGATAGGAGGATGGGGGACCCTTGAATAAGCACAAACACTTGTATTTTAAATAAGGCATTGATAACTCAATCGACGAGACGTAGGCATGATACTTACCACATTATCATAGGATATTGATAGGTTCCATTACATATTTTTGCTTGATTTCTCATAATGTTTCACATTTTTCGGTTTCTCGAGTTCTCCATGTTTTTCATCATATATCCTATACCAACTACATTATGGGTTTTTACGTGATCATTGTTAGAGAGTGATAAACCTCATAGGTATAATGTATTATTCGGCAACAATATGAAACATAAATAAAACCCTAACGGACCGTAAACCTACAAACGGGTTTGGGCCATCTAACATCTAATACTCCACGCAGTCCGAGCGGCGAAACCGTGAAAACTCTGACTGAAGTAGTAAGCTAGAAAAGAAAAAAAAAGAAAACATTAATGTAATAAAAGCATAACATTAGTCGACTTGTAACAAAATCATACCAATGGTTGGCTTTAGTCCAGGGCCGGTTTTGAGGGTGTGCAAGGTGAGCGATCGTACAGGACCCCAAAATTTGTAAGGGCCTCAAAATTTGCGCTGTTAATAATTAGATGCATGTGTATGCATATTTTTCACAAAGAAAAAAGTATATAGATGAGAAAATATCTTAAATAAGTAATGTGTTAGAACGTTTAACTAACTAATTATATTATATCTTATACATAGTGACACCTTATATATAATATTAATTAGCGAAAGGCCTAATTATTTAATTTCGTCCAGGGCCCTCAAAAATTTTATAAATTCATGGGACGGCTCTGCTTTAGTCGACTGGTATCAACGGTCGGCTAAGTTGATTGGTAACAAAATCGTACCAACGGTCGACTTTAGTGTATTATACCAATGGTCAATGGTAACAAACCGTATGAATAATCGATAAACAAATAAATAATAAAACAACTATAATTCTTTTCAACAATAAATAAATCTTCTAAGATGCAATACGTGATAAAACTTCACCTGCTTGCTTGCTTCCTTCCATAACTCACGAAGAGAATAAAAGAAAACAAGCTACATGCTTGGTTCCATAAATTCACATTTGAATGCCATGCAAGCATATACTTTGCATGCAATTCACTTGACTGCAGATTTAGGTTCGACGATCATTTTTTCCTTTCTTTTATTTTTCATATATAAATGAAGGTTAAAAGGAAGGCGGTTAGGGCGGCTCTACGTATCCACCTAAGTCTGAGGATCAGACCTCAGATACCATGTTAGACAATGATAAACCTTGTAGATATAATGAGTTATTCAACAACAATAAATAAAGGTTACATTAGACATCAATGAAACTCTAACAGACCTTAAACCCACAAATGGGCTTGGGCAGTCTATCATCTAATAATCATAACCGTTGGGTTCCACCAAAGTCAAGTATATTTTGTCGAATTGGGATCGTTTTATTTATTGGTTAAAATAATATCGAGAGGGGTTTTCAACTTTTGAAAAACCTTTCAAATGAAGCATTGTCCATTTTACTAGATGTGCATGAATACGGATCCCTTGCAAAGTGAGAAAAATTACAAAGTGTACAAAGCCATTTATAGTGTGACACGTGTCCCCCACTTTAAATTATACATAAAATCCGCTAAGAGGTAATTTGGTCTTTTGACCCGTTTTTTTTCCACCTCAATTTTCAAACGCATATATCTCTTAAACGACAAACTTTTAGAAAAAACCGATTTCACCATAATTTTAAAATTTGATTCTCTTTAATTTGGTATAAATATTTTTAATTTTTTCGAAACATTTTTTTTGACATATTAATTGGGTCATGATTTTCTTGATATTTTTGCTATTTTTGACCCTATTTTTTACCTTAAAAATTGCCGAATCATAATATACTTAAAACACGAAAGTTGTAGATTTTGATTCACTCTTTACCCAGAAATTTCAATCACTCAAATCCGATATGATATGAGTGAGATATCGCACGTTAAAGATGACGTTTTAGTCATATTTGTTGCACACAACGTGTTTGATGAAATGTTTAGCTTAGATTTTTTGTCTTAAAATCGAGTTAAATACACTTATTTTTGTCCCACAACGCATTATTAATAATTTTATTAATGTAACATTCAAAAAGTGATGTTTTTTAATCATTATATTTTTAAAATATACATTTAGTTCATCAGTTAGATTATTAGGTTCATCAGTTAGGTTATTAGGTTCATCAGTTAGGTTATGTTTTATTCATCAGTTAAGTTATAGGTTATAGGTTCATCAGTTAGACATTTTGTTCATCAGTCACTTTGGTTCATCAATTTTTTCAGATTCATCAATTTCAGGTTCATCAAATTTGATCAAATGTTTGGGTTAATCAGTTATTGACTAACTGATGAACCTATAATTATAGGTTCATCAGTAATTGACTAATTATAGGTTCATCAGTTAGGTTCATTGATTTTTTGGTTCATTAATTATAGGTTCATCAGTTAGGTTCATTAATTTTAGGTTCATCAGTTTGTTTATCAGTTATTTACTAATTGATGAACTTATAATTATTTGTCATGTGTTATGTGTTTAGGTTAATCAATTAGTAAAAAATGTTACCATAAAAACTGATGAACCAAAGTAACCTAACTGATGAACCTAATAACCTAACTAATGAATCTAATAACCTAACTGATAAACTAAATGTATATTTTAAAAATATAATGATTAAAAAACTTTACTTTTTGAGTCTTATATTAATAAAATGATTAATAATGCATTGAGAAACAAAAATTAGTGCATTTAGCTCAATTTTAACACAAAATATATAAGCTAGACATTTCATCAAACACATTGTGTGCAACAAATATGAGTTAAACACCATCTTTAACGTGTGTTATCTTACTCATATGAGATCGGATTTGAGTGATTCAAAAACCTGTGTAAAGAGTGAACAAAAATCTATAACTTTCAAGTTTTTAACGATTCGACATTTATGAGGGTAAAAATAGGGCCGAAAATGACAAAAAAATCAAGAAAATCAAGACCCACTTTATATGTAAAAAAAAAAGTTCGAAAAATTTAACAAAATTTATACCAAATTAAAGAGGATTAAATTTTAAAAATTATGGTGAAATCGGTTTTTTTTGTAAAAGTTTGTCGTTTGAAAGATATTTGCGTTTGAAGTTTTAGGGTGGAATAAAGAAACGGGTTAAAATGACCAAAATGCCCCCTAACCGAATTTAAAAAGAAAAAATGGAGGGAGTGGGTGGTGGACACTTGTCAAATGGTGAGTGACTTTCTAGCCTTTGTAGACTTTGTATTTTTAGTCTCCTTTGTAGGGGATCGCACCTCAGATGTGCATTGCCCCTCGATTATATATTGTGTTTATTTTGAATATTTTGATCGACCATTGAAGTTTTGTGACGCATAAGCAAACGAGGTAAAGAGTTTTTAGAGCAAGACAAACTTTTTAGCTATAACATGCTATAAACAAACTATTTTTATTCTAACAATTAAGTGTGTAAAATTACAAATTTCACTATTGTATAAATACAAATCTAATTATCATCAAAATACAAGCAAATGCACTAGAAATGTGACATCAAAAAAATGTCAAACTGTTAATTAACGATATCAGAATGATATGCTAATGAATCCTAATAATTAACTTTCCGGTGGTGGCGGCGGAGGTGGCGACGGTGGTGAACAAAAGAAAGGGAAAACCCAAGGTCGACGACGCGGTGGCGGTGGAGGATGTGGTGGTGGTAGCGGTGGAGATGGTGTTGGTGGTGGCAGTGATCGTGGTCGAAAACGTGGTGGTGGTGGTGGTGGTGGTTGATAACGAAATTGTGGAAGACTTCTTTTATTTGATTTCGGTGGTGGTGGTGGACGGTTCTTTTTACGTAAACTCCTACGTACTTGTAATGTCGGCGATACTGCAATGAAGAGTATATCACTTCGCGGTTGTTCAAGCTTAAATGCGGGCAACGTTGTTGCCCGCGATTCAAGCATATGATTTCGACTTGAAGGAACATTTCCTATACGAAAAATGCAAACCAAAAGAGTTTATTTTGTTCTTTCATAAAGAATATAAATAGCAAGTAATTAGCATAGGAAGTAATAAACTTACCTGAATGTGATTCGTATGAAGTACTATTTGCTTGAAAAACATAATCAAGTATAAGAATCAAAAGCAATAGAACTAATTGTTTTGCTTGCAAAGTTATCTTCATTGGAATAAAATGCTATTCAGGTTTTAATATGTTCGAATGCTCATTTTATAGTAAACAAATTGTGATGACTTATGAGAGTGATGTCACACGTACGACGACTCATTCAAAGTAACATTACTGTCAATACACGTTACTAATTTACGAGCTTTATATATTGAAACACATTTCACTCCACTTAAAAAGAAAAAATCTCGTTTAAAGACAAACCTGATCCAATGAAAGTTTATACTTTATATATAGCTACTAGTGGGAGTTAAGTAACTATATTACTTATGGTTATCTTTGTAAGAAAAGGTTTTATTCAACTAGCTTAAAGAATTTAACTTTTAACAGCAAATTTACGATAAAGATATGATTAAAGTGTTTAACTTCTAACATTTTTTTCTACAAATTCAAAAGTAGAATAATCACTGTGTCTAAGATTTCAAACTATTTGACTAGAACGTGTTAATTCTTTCCAAAGAGCTTGTAGCTAACAAAATTGTAAATTATAAACCTCTTATTAAGGACACCCTAAACCAAAGCTTTACAATAAATATACTATCATCCCTTTAATAAAATGCATTCACTCCACACAGAGGCGGCTCAATCCTTGCTGAGGACTAAAGCAAAGTTTAAAACTGAGGCCTATTATTTGATATGATTTTAGTAAAATTGTGTATATAACATCTATCTAGAAAAACAAAGACTGCTTAGTAGATTACAAGCCGGTTGATGATTGAAAGACAAAATGACAAATAGAGATACCAAATGTCGTTTGTTTCGGTGATCGAGAAGTAGGCCTAAGACGACATAAGTGAACCAACACACGTGCGCTTTTATGTGTTCTTTCGTGAACATTTAATCAAACAAATCCTACATGAATACTTAAAACAATTAAGGGAAAGAAATTTTATGCTCGTGCTCATTTAATAAGAAAAAAATTTCTTCCTATTCATTTATTAAAAACTAAACAAAAAGTCCAAAAAATACATGATCACAACAAATCGTCGAGCTTTTAGCTCATTTACAACCCTATCTATTACTTCAGTCTTTAAGAATTGAATTAGAAAAATGAGCTTAATTTTTTTTTTTCTATTACCTTAAAAGAAGGTCTTGGTCTGTTTTATAAAAATGATATGATTGTCTTGGTGCCTGATTGTCCGTATGTCTAAAGAATAAAGATAAAAACTAGATTTGGCCTAAAATTCTAACTTGTATCAGGTAGTTTAATAAATTTGGGGCCTAAAAATTACTAAAATAAGCTTAATTCATTATTGCCCCATACGACAATCTTGATCATTTTAATAAAACTAAAATGATGGATGTAGTATCTAATAAACTTTAGACCTAAAGATCAAAGACAAATGTAGATGCGGCATCCTAAATTGTATTAGCTATTTTAGGAAATTAGGGGGCATAAAAAAATTTCAAGGCACTAAAGGTGATGCTGAAAAATATATGTAACGACTTTATACATGATGGCGCTTTAAAAAATCGGGGCCCTAAAAATTCGAAGGCTTAAAGCGATATCTTTAGTTGCTTTACCTTTGTGCCACCCCTAACTCCACATAAAAAGGTAAAATCTTTTTAAACGACGAACAAGATCCGAAAAAGATTATCGTGTCGCAACTAGTAGGTGTGAGAACAATTAACAAAAAATATAGTGTAATTTCCTACCTCTTTCCTATTGATTCAAGATTAGTATAATTACTAATTGTAATTATAGCTAAATAGTCAACGATGATATATAATCTAATCACCAACCATCTCATGTTTGCTACAAGAAATTACACTTCAATTCATAGCATGTGCATGCATGTAAAGGCTATGACATGTACCATAAAACAATGCTGATTAGATATCAGGTTATCCGTAATCGAGACACCTCCTCATGCGTTATGCTCGCTGATGAGGCCATGAGGGGGCTTACTATACTCAGACGTGATCGACCACAATTACGAGTAACTCTCTTCATTCTTGACGCAAGAAATTTTGGGTTAATTAGAGTGAGCTAGTCCGGTTAGATTGTATGTCATATGTTGGACGCTGATCTAGCCTGAGTAATTTGTCGAATATATCTGTCAGATTTCACCACAAATTCACATACACTTTAGGTAGAGCTTAACACCTATGGCACTTCATTACTGAAATTTTGTTGCCGGGGACTGTTTATCCCAAAGTCTGATTGATGATTATCATTACAATTGTGAGATCATACAATTGTTATACAGAAACCTTAAATAGTAGTCGAAATTTCAACTGATGTTGAGAATAAAGGCCACATGTAATTTCATGGATTGAGCTACCGGATAGTAAAGTATGATGTTTTGATATATTTTGCTGGAAAACATGAGCAGCCATTTGTAAACACAAAAAGGTGATGACATCCCAATTTTTTAATATTTAATATGAGAAGATTTTGTCAAGAAGAATGCACAGAAGTGTAGCTTTAGTTTTCAATTTTCCATCGTTCATCCTCCTCAACATGGTGTTGTTAAAAACTTTATTACAATACTAAATTATACTGAGCTTTCATTTAATTATATACTTCTCGAAATTTTCGCTAATTTTATATCTATGTTGTTAACTATATACTGTAGCACCTAATGAAGGAGTAATCTATGTCACAGTTGAAACTTACGTAAGGATGGAAGAGAGATAAACGAGGTCACTATTTGAAGAAGATAGATTTTTAAGGGTAAAAAAGTAATTACGCTTCAAACCTCCGTGTGCCAAGTAAATTATCCCGTGTACATATCATTTGACAATCATATATCGCATTACTATATAATGTATTTGATACTATTTTATAATTAGAAAAACTTAAAAAGATTTTTTTCTTACTTATTATGAAAAGATTTCAAAATTAATTGGTTAGAAAGTTGGTTAAGAAGTTTGTTAAGAACTAAGTTGGTTGTTCAAACTAAAATTATTTGTCCTAAACATCTCTACTATCTCTACTTATAAAGTAAAAAAACAACTAAATATGTATCAGAATAACACAAAATATAGTCACAGGTACCCGCCGCCGCATTGTGCGGGTACCGTTCTAGTTGTTAATAATAAATCTAAGCACTTTACATTATATAATACTCCATTGAAGTTTTAGATATTTCGATCGTCCATTGAAGTTTTATGACACTAAAAGCAGACGACATAAGTGTTTTTAGATATTTCGATCGTGGCGGTGTGGTTGTGGGAGTGGCGGTGGTGGCGTTATGGCGGTGGCAGCCGGCGGGGAGAGAGAGAGAGGAGGAAATGGTAATGAATGTTTGAGAAGATAGTAATGAAAGTTTGAGAGAGAAATGAGGTGTTTTATATGAGTATTTTAGACTTTTAATACTCTTAATATAATATAAAATATCAAATCAACTGGACACGTGTCACAAAATAGATTGGGTCGCACAGTAGCACAAGTCGCACATGACCAAAATTGGAAGTTGTATAAAAGTTGACTCAATAGTGATGCTAAATTCGATTTTAGGCATAAAATTGAAATTTTCTGAGCTTTTTAGCCATAAACAAGTTATATTTATGTAGTTGAAACAATTATTGTTATCATTATTCTAACAACTAAGTGTACTAAATTACAAATTTTACGCTTGTAAAAAAACAAATCTAAAAATAATCAAAATACAAGCAAATGCACTAGAAATGTGACATTAAAAAAAATATCAAACTGTTAATTAATGATATCATAATTGAATGATATGCTAATGAATCCTAATAATTAACTTTCTGGTGGTGGCAGTGGAGGTGGCGGTGGTGGTGAACAAAAGAAAGGCAAAAGCCATGGTCGACGACGTGGTTTCGGTGGTGGAGGAGGCGGCGGCGGTGGTGGTGGGGGTGGTGGTGGCGGTGGGGGTGGAGGTGGAGGTGGTGGTGGTGTCGGCAATGGTGGTGGGGGTGGAGGTGGTGGCGGTGGTGGTGGTGGTCGATAACGTGGTGGTGGTGGTGACACACTTTGTTGCTTCCCAATATTTGAAATTGGTGGTGGTGGTGATGGAGGTTTCTTTTTTCTTTTCGGTGGTGGAGGTTTCTTTTTTCGGTTACCTAAACTCCTACGTACTTGTAATGGCGACGCTGGAATGAAGAATATGTCACTTCGCGGTTCTTCAAGCTTGAACGCGGACGGCATTGTTGCCCACGATTTAAGCATCTGATATCGAGTAGTAAGCACATGTCCTTTAACAAAAATGCAAACCAAAGGAGCTGAGTTAGATTTCATTCATTAATAAAAATGTAAACAAAAAGTAACTAACATAAGAAGTAATAAAGTTACCTGAATGTAATTCATATGAAATAGCATTAGCTTGAAAAACATGATCAAGTGTAAGAATTAAAAGCAATAGAGCTAATTGTTTTGTTTGCAAAGTTAGCTTCATCGCAACAACTAAATATGATTTGACTGGTTCGAAAGGTCATTTATAGTAAAAGAAAATTAAAAATTATGTTACACACAACTCAAGGAATTTTTAATACACCGTGAGGACTTTTTCAAAATGTATAAAATCATGTAACTCAAGGAATTTTTAATAACACCTCAAACCTTTAACAATGTGCTACCATCTCCAATTAGAAGCATGTATCACTCCACATAAAAAGGAATAAAATCTCGTTAAAAAACAAACCTGATTTCGAAAAATAGTTTATCCCAGCTAGTGGGAGTTTAGTAACAATTAACAAAAATTGTGGTAGAATTTCCAACTTTCTCCTATGAAAATTAGAATAATCACAAATTGTTCATTATTTCATTATTAGTTATTATAATTGAATAATCAACAATACTATATATTATCTACACCAACCATCTCATGTTTACACTTTCATTAATATCGGTTAATTAAGGCTATGGAATGTACAATAAGTTGAACAAAAAATGTTTGGATCTTCTGAGCAAAACTTCACAAAAAAGATAATGCATGATTGTTTATGAGGAACATTTTTGGTTTCTGAAAACCCTGGACGAGAATTGAAAATGGAGCATTAACATAAAAGTTAAACTGAAAAATGTATATCCTTTTAAAATATATAAAAATAACTATTTACGTAAAATATCTATACTACATATAATAGACAAATGACTCTCTCTTCAAAAAATTCAAATATACAAAAAATTATGCAATGTTTACAACACTTTAAAGCAAAGATTTTTTAAAATTACAACAAGCAAAACATTGTGTACAATGAAAACAAGCATAACTCGAAATTCATACAAAAATCTTACAATTATACATTAAATAGCATTTAAAACACCCATGGACCTATTATTACAATTACTTAAACATAATGTACAACCCTCCGTAATCACGCCACCCTTTGGCACGAGGCACCACACCGCAAGTGGGCTGGTGGTTCTTGGTGCCGTGGCCACCAGCTCACGCCAAACCTTTATTTTTTTTTATTTTTTTTATTATTATTTTTTAACGTAACGTTGGATAATGGATAGAAATTAACATAAATTACGGATGTGGGATGTGTGTGAGAGCTGCTACCACTTTTGATAAACTGATAAGAAGTTTGGTGACTGTAGTTTTGTTTGAGAGAGGAAAATTGGGTTAGAGTTTCTTATAACTACCAAAAAAATTAGTGGGCTTATCCGAAATTTCTTGGGTCTAACATAAAATGGTTGCAAGTTGTTTATATCCAACTATCCAAGTTCAGAAAAAGATGTTATATCTGAATATAGTTAATGTTATGAGTTGATTTTGTTCTTTAAAATTGGTTAATAGTTACACGTTTGAAATACGCATATTAGCAATAACTATTACCATCAATTATGGGTCAAGTTTTGGGATTTGTTATTACGGAGTATATTTACCAATTTTATCAAATGTTTAAAACTTTGAATCTCCGCATACATTTTCTGAATTCACATGACCAAATTATTCAGTGCATAGTTGTTTATGTCTCGATGTTATTCCATGTAATCTATGCAATCTTATAGTTGTAGAATACTCCAAATTTAGCATCGATCTAAGTTATTACGTATATGATTATATTCTATTTTGTGGTCAAACTAACATTGTGATTATAATATTAAAATGAATGATATAAATTGTTCTACTAAAATTTTGTGAAGGAAAACCATACTCAACTTTTAAAATTAAAAGATAATAATTCTTAAAAAATAAGATAAGAAATGTAAAACGTCGTGTGAATTGATTCATTTTTTTATATTCGTGGTATCCGACCTTTTAGCCAACTAATTCACGAGGTTTGAACTTACCGTCACATAAATTTAAACCTGCTATTTATATAAAATGATTTGCTATTGGTATAATCTATATTCTCTTCTTCTATAAAGTTATTGTCAAGAAAAATGTATAATCATTAAAACAAAAAAAAAAAAAAAAAAAAAAAAAAAAAAAAAAAAAAAAAATTGTTTACGGGGTACCCGCCGCTGCAACGCGCGGGTACCCTGCTAGTAACTACTTAAGTGTTATCGTATAAACCTATTAGTCCATTTCACTATTTATTTTAGTTTATACAACATTTTAATTGTTTTATACACTAAACGTAAATTTGGGGCCTTATAAATGTGGGGGTCTTCAGCGGCCACCGACCACTTCACCTAAACTCGAAGACAGCCATGCTGTGCATCGTGAATTGTATTTAACGAGGTTTTAAGCCTGCACGTTGCCGCGGGATGTTTGAATAGAGTAGTATATGTAATAGCACATCTATTAATATAGTCATTCAAGTAGTGGCATAAAACCATTAATCCAACAAAACTCGGCAGAAGTCACATAGAATTCTGGGTATACAATAAAACCTGTATTTTATGAAGAAAGCAAATCCCAGAGGTTCTTCAAAGTCTTGTGCAAAAGTAGATATCTTCTTTGATTAGTAATTGCAAACATTAGGCTTATTAGGAGCTTCAATAGGAATGCTGAGGTAGTCAGACCGATCCTTGGTGAGCTTGGTTCTAGGCCTTCCAAGATGAAGTGCAGCCATTTTCCTGTCAAGGTTCCTAGGCAACACGTAAACCAATTACTTGGTTAATGAAAGAGCAGTTGCTAAAATAAATCATTGGTTTAAGTTCTAAGAGCAACTAAATCTAGAAACATGGAAGCGCGAAGCTACAAATGTAGAAAACAAACTGATATCAAAAAAAAAAAAAAAAAAAAAAAAAAAAAAAAAAAAAAAAAAAACAAGAGACTTACTTGATATCAGTTAAAGAAAATTAAAGACGATTAAAGCCAATCCCATAAAATCCATATCAAAGACCCCCCCCCCCCCCCCCCCCCCAGTCGTCATGAAGTTATGTGATTAAATGAAAACTGTGATAGATTCGTTATTTTTTTTCGAGTTCAATATTGTTATTTTGTGCATGTTATACGGTTCCTTTGATTTATGCATTATGTTGCAATACCAATGCAACGTCTTTCTATTTTCATTTTTAACACGATATTGTTGAAACGTATATAGGATACTTTGTGGCGTGGATGTAAAATAGCATAGTTTTGGTAAATTTTACCTCGCAACGAATTATCAATAGGCAATATTCCTGTGTCTGCAATCTATTTTTCAACCTCCTGCAATCCGGCTTTAAACGGTGGCTCGTACGCGTCCTGCATATGCCGCTCGGTTACCTGAATATATACAAAGTCATAAACATCACCATGTTTCTAAAATTCTCTTTGGATCAAAGAACAAGTATATTTATTCTAATCGAAATTGCATTGAAAATAGGCCGCCGGAGGCAAAAATGAGGAGGAAATCCAAAATTAATTAACTACATAAACATATAATTAACATCAATCAAATAATTTCCAGTGCCATGAGTAGCACATTAAAATTCAATCTTTAACCCAAAAATAACAAAATTCCCAAATTACAATACACCGAGTCCTAAACATAACATAGTATCTAAAGCAAAAAGTAAGAAAACCCAAAATCAGAAAGCCCTAATTTAATAATTCAATCTTTAACCAAAAAAAAAAAAAAAAAAAAAAATTCCCAAAATTCCAATAAAACCCTAATTTCAAAATCCATAAGTTTTACCTACTTAATTCTCATAAACCAATAAGATCTTAGATAAATGGATCATGTTCCGATTTCACAGATGAGTGTCCGTGGATGTGTGAGATGTGCGGGAGAGGAGGAAGGACAGGAGAATTGTGTGGAAGTGTGTGGATCGGTGTAAAATCTAGAGGTGGGTAGAGAGATTTTAGTAATATCGAAAAAAATTTTGTTGCCGGGATTCTGTTTGAGAAGCGTTTTAAGCGGGAATCTGTTTCTGCTCTTCTCTTATGCAACACCGTGGCCTGAATTGCTGTGTGGAGTATTTGTGTAACCACCGGTAAATTTCCACTTAAATAAAACTAATACTTATTCAATTTTTCAACGTCTATTTTTTTTTTTTTTTTTTTTATTAAACGTTACCAGGTTATTTGACCACCACAACAAACTAATGCGATGTAACTTACATTCCTAATAGACATTCTCACCAGCACCAAACGTTTTAAGCTCATTTCAAATAAACATTCCTCATATGCCAAGTATAAAAATTTTCAACTTTTATTTATCACTTTACGTTATTTCGTTAATAGTACAATTATTAAACATTCAAACTAAACGTTAGCCATTTATTAGAGTTTTAATGAGACTTTTTAGGTTATCCAGTTAACTGTTAACTTCCATTTATTATCACTATAAATTTTTAGTTTAAATAACGTTTAAACACTCCGATGAACCCACGAATCATTTTGAATATAAAAATTGAGTGCTGATAACTTTTAATATTTTTATAAACTCTATATTTTTACGTCACCCGGTTTTACATTTCACGACTTAAAAACATTACGTTTGTAAATACTGGGATCAAACTATACCCTATAAAACTAATACTATCTAATAAATTAATTAAATATCTATTAAGTTACACACATAAACTAGTAAGATTATCTCAATTTACCCATATCACATATTGTCATACGTGTGATGGTATGAAGCCAATCATGCATGCAAACATCCAACAATCAAAAATTACTATCACAAAGTTCATATGTGTTTTCCTAGCAACATGCATATTTCTTAAATATTTCATACAAGGTTTATACTATACGTAGGCATCAAATAAGCAAACATTGTTATCTAAGAGATTTCCAATATGTAACTACGTATAAACATGCAAATCCTTAAACTTTCGGCTATATAAATCGAACCACATCATCATGTTCCTACTACTTCAACACCATGGTCAAATATGTCAAGCTAAGCACATGTGGTTTATTTTAAAACCATTCAAATTAACAACCTAAAACGTGGATTAAGAATTTCCACATCATAATCGACCCTAGTCATTTCATTAGTTCAAAACCAATTAAAACATTTACTAGATTCATTTAAATCCATCACATGTTCAATCCTTAGCCATGAATCACCCATATGGACATTTTAACTTCCACATAGGCTAGTTTCGTGAATTTTTACTTAAGAAATCAAAGAGTTAGTTAAAATGGTTGGCCAAGGAAATTCCACACCACCATATTACTCCCTTCGTTATATATGGCAAACCAGGAGCTAAGGATGCATCATCATGTTTCCTTCATGCTTAACATCATGACTAGACACCCTCTAGAATACTTAGTCTATTCCTTCTATAAATACCAGCTTCTATCTTTCCTTTTTACTTCCATTCTACTTTATTACCATTCGAACCACATCAAACATTCCTCCAATAAATATTACTGATATTAGAAGTTTAGTAGCAGCCAAGGAAGATTATAGAAGAGCTAGGAAGAGGAGGAAGCTTAGTTTCCATTATCCTAGTCACATTGCCAAAAACCTGCTCTTAATCGAATTTAAGATCAAGTAAGTGGTCCAACCCTTTTCAATCTCTTTTGTACACTTCAAATACTCTTAAACATATCACTAAAAAAATTCTAGTATCAAGCTTGGAGCAAAACCTATGATTTCTTTTCTTTTTCTTTTCTGTTGAGACAAACCCCCTTAATTACTTGTTTTCAACATATATACTAAACTAGGATTCTAATATTGATGATAGATAATTTAGGAACATATATAAACTTAACAATCATTTAGAAGAAATAAAAACGAGAATCTAGGCTTTTGAATCACCCAAAACGAGTACACGAGTCAAAAAATACGGCCAAATGAAATTATCAAAAACTTGCCGAAAAGCTGTCAACAAAGTTTCTGTTACAGAAACTGAAAACACGCAAAATGAGGCATTTCTAGTCCGATTCATCAAAAAGTTAAAACACGAAAGTTGTCCGGAACAACGTTTTCTTTAAAAACTCAGGAGCACGGGTCCTAAAAACGCACGACAAGAGCTGTAGGTGCGGACTGTTTTTAACCCGAGACATGAATTTCCAAAAAAAATCTTTTCTTAAACGTCTCACTTTTGCCTCATTTTTCTACCACAAGCTTCGGCTTATAAGACCAACCGATAGACCCTTGTAACCATCACCTAGGAAACTTCTAAACGCCCCAATAACCGGGTCAAAAAGAACTAAGTATGACGTTTTACTCAGGCCTTGTTTCTTTGTCACGAGTTACTAGACCAAACATCCTTATTTAAAATTTTCGACATGTTTTCTAAAAACAAGACCCTTACGAATGGATATAGATAATCTAGGAAATATATTTAACGTTATAACGATTCAGGACTTGTTATAAAAACGTATATATCAATATCGAATAAAAAAAATCATAAATAGGAAAAATTGTAAAATCTTAATACCAATAACTTTTGAAAAGACTTCTTGTTATAATAACTGTTAACAAAACCTTTACGATAAATATTAAACTCACATATACGTACATACCAATTCTGAAACTTGACATAATCAAACTCAGGTTTCGTGTCGGAGATGTTTATCAACTTTATTTAAGTTGATCTCCATTCAGACTGCTTTATTACCCAGGTGAGTTCATAGTCCCACTATTTTTAATACATTTTTCAAACTTGTGGGGAGATACATGCTACAAAACCGAACACAAGTATTTTCTGTATGCTATCTTGATTTATATTGCCTAAGTTCCCACTGTCGCCTTTCCTGATAAAGACCCTCATATCATGAGCCATTAATCACTTGCGAGTGAACGCGAATATAGTAAATAGATCTATTGGAAGCTGACGGCCCATTTGTACTAGCCGGATAGATAGCTACAAGCTAGCCGGATTGATAGACAGATGTACTATATTTTAGTTGCATAGGAGACTGACAAACTCCTGCCGGAGGGCATTATTACTTTCATTTGGTTATGTTAGTAATAAAATATTATCTCGGTAATGTTCTAGCACTTAATGTTTGCGCTCATGAGGCTTAGAGCAATATATTACATTTCAATACTTTGTTTTATATCTAACTTGTGTTCAAATTATTATTTATAAATGCTGTGAATTCACTCAACCGTTGTGTTGACTTTTTAGCATGTTTATCTCAGGTCCATAACAAACAAGGATGGCATGGAAGAGCATTGATACGGAAGGAAGGCTAAAATTTTATTATTCTTTGATCAAGTATTTAACAAATTGTAAAACTACTGGGACCTCATTTTGTAAACTCTGATATTTGAATAATAAAATTTCTAAAACAACTCAATTAGAGATTGTTTTCTATTATTATAACTGTTGTGCCATCGAGTAACACCCAGCTTTAATTCCGCTGCGTATCCCAAATTTGGGGGTGTCACAGATTGGTATCAGAGCTATAGTTATAGAGAAACGAGTCTAATTGAGGTCCGAACTATAACCACTTTTTCACAAAAATGTTTTATAGCCTTTCGTTGTCCGTGCCTTCCAGCCTCCGGACGATTATGTGACTTTCAGGTAATTATGTTACTCAAAAACTTTAGTAAACTGGTATATACATTTATGATATACTTCTGATCACTTTATACAAATAAATATATCTGCAGATGCCTATTTTAAGGCATTACGTTTAATCCTATCTTTCTGAGCATGTATCTACTTCTATATTTCCAAAATTTACAAAACTTTCCTAAGACATTGTGGTTTCCACAATTTTTATCTTATTTACGTTAATAATATACTCACCAAACTATTTTGAAAAACTATGTCAACTCACCTTGATTATCTTACTCCCATATCCAAACATGAGTATAAATACTCTTTTCGCAATCCTAGAACATCCTAAATAGCCTTGTAACTCATCGGCTGAGTACAAATGTTAAGTCAGAAATTCTTAAGTAGGATGATTTGCAATGTCTTTATTTAAATGAATTGGGATGTCTTTTTATTTAAATAAAGAAATTATGAATCACCGAACCATAAGTTTATATTTCTTTATTTACATTGTTTTGGGACGCCTCGCTATGTAAATAATGAATTATAAATAAGTGGGCCTATTTATAATTGAAATAACATGAGTATAAATCCGAGAATCACTAAAATTCATAAAATACAAATAACGCAAAATTTCATTAGAATCCATGAATATTAATACATAACGAAATAATTAACATCGGTGGTGCTAAGGTTATAAAAATCACTAAGTAAATAAAAGAATCGCCAATAGGTTGATGCACTAGGCTAATAAAGAACACAATTACACCTACGAGAACGAGAACTACGACCGGATATAACACCTTGAATATTTTGTACAATAAACAAATTATCAACGCAAAACATGGTTTTATACATAAAACAACCAAATCTTATTACACATTCACTAAAGATTACATAGAAAATTTATTTCAACGCTCCAACCACGATACTGTCTATTACTTCCAAACCTCATCGATAACAATTGCTAGAACCAAGAGTGGTATAAGAAACACTAAAATCCCGGCCAAGAATGGATAATCTTCTTCTGGAACGTAGGTCATGTAGATAGAAGTAATAGCAACGTACACGATCGAAATAATGGTAATAATGTGCGGCATTTTGAAAATTTAATAAGAGAAATTTGGGTGATTTAAAATGGGGTATTTATAAGATAAAAACTAGTCGTTGGAACACTATTCACGACCGTTTGGTCACTGTTCACGACCGTTGGAAATTACTGTTCACTAGCCGTTAGGAGTTACTGTTCATGACGTTTGAAAATTTTAAATTTTTTTAAGGAACAAACGGATTCATCATCTACAAAAGTTTAAAATTTTTCTTTACACTCATCAAGTTTTCATCCGAAATTTAAAAAAAAATAATAATAAAAAAAATAAATAAATTCAATTCCAAAAATTTGATTTTTACAAAACAAGTAATTAGAAACCAGGATATTTTCAATGATGATTGAAACAGGATAAAATAATGATTTTCATTTAAAATAAATTTTTAAGTTTATATGACCTTTGGAATAATATTTGTACACGTAAATCTAAATTATAAATTTTCATAAATTAAACATTTCGTCCTTATCATTTCAAAACACCTAACATAGATCGAATCCCGGGACGGGATTCCGTTAAGGGGGTGAGACTGTAACCACCGGTAAATTTCCACTTAAATTAAACTAATACTTATTCAATTTTACAACGTCTATTTTTTTTTTTTTTTTTTTTATTAAACGTTACCAGGTTATTTGACCACCACAACAAACTAATGCGATGTAACTTACATTCCTAATAGACATTCTCACCAGCACCAAACGTTTTAAGCTCATTTCAAATAAACATTCCTCATATGCCAAGTATAAAAATTTTCAACTTTTATTTATCACTTTACGTTATTTCGTTAATAGTACAATTATTAAACATTCAAACTAAACGTTAGCCATTTATTAGAGTTTTAATGAGACTTTTTAGGTTATCCAGTTAACTGTTAACTTCCATTTATTATCACTATAAATTTTTAGTTTAAATAACCCTAATAACGTTTAAACACTCCGAAGAACCCACGAATCATTTTGAATATAAAAATTGAGTGCTGATAACTTTTAATATTTTTATAAACTCTATATTTTTACGTCACCCGGTTTTACATTTCACGACTTAAAAACATTACGTTTGTAAATACTGGGATCAAACTATACCCTATAAAACTAATACTATCTAATAAATTAATTAAATATCTATTAAGTTACACACATAAACTAGTAAGATTATCTCAATTTACCCATATCACATATTGTCATACGTGTGATGGTATGAAGCCAATCATGCATGCAAACATCCAACAATCAAAAATTACTATCACAAAGTTCATATGTGTTTTCCTAGCAACATGCATATTTCTTAAATATTTCATACAAGGTTTATACTATACGTAGGCATCAAATAAGCAAACATTGTTATCTAAGAGATTTCCAATATGTAACTACGTATAAACCTGCAAATCCTTAAACTTTCGGCTATATAAATCGAACCACATCATCATGTTCCTACTACTTCAACACCATGGTCAAGTATGTCAAGCTAAGCACATGTGGTTTATTTTAAAACCATTCAAATTAACAACCTAAAACGTGGATTAAGAATTTCCACATCATAATCGACCCTAGTTATTTCATTAGTTCGAAACCAATTAAAACATTTACTAGATTCATTTGAATCCATCACATGTTCAATCCTTAGCCATGAATCACCCATATGGACATTTTAACTTCTACATAGGCTAGTTTCGTGAATTTTTACTTAAGAAATCAAAGAGTTAGTTAAAATGGTTGGCCAAGGAAATTCCACACCACCATATTACTCCCTTCGTTATATATGGCAAACCAGGAGCTAAGGATGCATCATCATGTTTCCTTCATGCTTAACATCATGACTAGACACCCTCTAGAATACTTAGTCTATTCCTTCTATAAATACCAGCTTCTATCTTTCCTTTTTACTTCCATTCTACTTTATTACCATTCGAACCACATCAAACATTCCTCCAATAAATATTACTGATATTAGAAGTTTAGTAGCAGCCAAGGAAGATTATAGAAGAGCTAGAAAGAGGAGGAAGCTTAGTTTCCATTATCCTAGTCACATTGCCAAAAACCTGCTCTTAATCGAATTTAAGATCAAGTAAGTGGTCCAACCCTTTTCAATCTCTTTTGTACACTTCAAATACTCTTAAACATATCACTAAAAAAATTCTAGTATCAAGCTTGGAGCAAAACCTATGATTTCTTTTCTTTTTCTTTTCTGTTGAGACAAACCCCCTTAATTACTTGTTTTCAACATATATACTAAACTAGGATTCTAATATTGATGATAGATAATTTAGGAACATATATAAACTTAACAATCATTTAGAAGAAATAAAAACGAGAATCTAGGCTTTTGAATCACCCAAAACAAGTACACGAGTCAAAAGATACGGCCAAATGAAATTATCAAAAACTTGCCGAAAAGCTGTCAACAAAGTTTCTGTTACAGAAACTGAAAACACGCAAAATGAGGCATTTCTAGTCCGATTCATCAAAAAGTTAAAACACGAAAGTTGTCCGGAACAACGTTTTCTTTAAAAACTCAGGAGCACGGGTCCTAAAAACGCACGACAAGAGCTGTAGGTGCGGACTGTTTTTAACCCGAGACATGAATTTCCAAAAAAAATCTTTTCTTAAATGTCTCACTTTTTCCTCATTTTTCTACCACAAGCTTCGACTTATAAGACCAACCGATAGACCCTTGTAACCATCACCTAGGAAACTTCTAAACGCCCCAATAACCGGGTCAAAAAGAACTAAGTATGACGTTTTACTCAGGCCTTGTTTCTTTGTCACGAGTTACTAGACCAAACATCATTATTTAAAATTTTCGACATGTTTTCTAAAAACAAGACCCTTACGATTGGATATAGATAATCTAGGAAATATATTTAACGTTATAACGATTCAGGACTTGTTATAAAAACTTATATATCAATATCGAATAAAAAAAATCATAAATAGGAAAAATTGTAAAATCTTAATACCAATAACTTTTGAAAAGACTTCTTGTTATAATAACTGTTAACAAAACCTTTACGATAAATATTAAACTCACATATACGTACATACCAATTCTGAAACTTGACATAATCAAACTCAGGTTTCGTGTCGGAGATGTTTATCAACTTTATTTAAGTTGGTCTCCATTCAGACTGCTTTATTACCCAGGTGAGTTCATAGTCCCACTATTTTTAATACATTTTTCAAACTTGTGGAGAGATACATGCTACAAAACCGAACACAAGTATTTTCTGTATGCTATCTTGATTTATATTGCCTAAGTTCCCACTGTCGCCTTTCCTGATAAAGACCCTCATATCATGAGCCATTAATCACTTGCGAGTGAACGCGAATATAGTAAATAGATCTATTGGAAGCTGACGGCCCATTTGTACAAGCCGGATAGATAGCTACAAGCTAGCCGGATTGATAGACAGATGTACTATATTTTAGTTGCATAGGAGACTGACAAACTCCTGCCGGAGGGCATTATTACTTTCATTTGGTTATGTTAGTAATAAAATATTATCTCGGTAATGTTCTAGCAGTTAACGTTTGCGCTCATGAGGCTTAGAGCAATATATTACATTTCAATACTTTGTTTTATATCTAACTTGTGTTCAAATTATTATTTATAAATGCTGTGAATTCACTCAACCGTTGTGTTGACTTTTTAGCATGTTTATCTCAGGTTCATAACAAACAAGGATGGCATGGAAGAGCATTGATACGGAAGGAAAGCTAAAATTTTATTATTCTTTGATCAAGTATTTAACAAATTGTAAAACTACTGGGACCTCATTTTGTAAACTCTGATATTTGAATAATAAAATTTCTAAAACAACTCAATTAGAGATTGTTTTCTATTATTATAACTGTTGTGTCATCGAGTAACACCCAGCTTTAATTCCGCTGCGTATCCCAAATTTGGGGGTGTTACAATTTGTGACAACACATTTGCACAGATTATGTGGAGTACTCTGAGGAGGCGCTTGGGACCCTGCTCGGTTGTGTTGTCCCGATCTTTTGCCACGCCTTTCCAGAATCCTTGTCAGAATGCTGCAAAATGAAAGATTATTTGAAGCATCAGATATGACCTTCTAAAATTGTATAATGATCAATCTAATCTATTTTTGAACTTCATATAGCTTGTTTTATTTGCAGTTATCATCTTATATAGATGTTTGTTTGCCTTATTTGAAGCATCAGATATGGCCTTCTACAATTGCAATTGTTATATATAGATTCTATGTATACAGAACACCATATTTGTCGGATCCCCAATGATCAATTTTCGTATCATGGGCCAACAAAGGATTGGGAGAACATACCTGATGACCATGAGCGATTCGTGCCCTCATTGCACCATACACACTAAACGATCCAACACCTAATGCTTCAGCGCCCCGTGATCCCACACATCCACTTCCCATGGGTCTATGGTTTTGGTACAGCGTCTACAGCAAACGCTGCGCATTTCCTAATATATATACAAAAAACAAAACTGTTAAAAAGTTGGATACTTCATTTGCAATTAGCATGTTTCAAATTAAGCTGTAATCAAAAAATGGAATACCTTTTCTATATCCAACGCAGATTGATGAAACCCCTTAAATCCTACACTTACTCACAACCCTCACAATTGCGTGCGAAAAGATATCGTTCTTTCTACTTCGTTTTCCTTAGCTCGAGTCGCTTTTCATTCTAAGTCTGTCCTGTGACAACTGGCAAATTAGGGAGTTATTTTGAAAACCCGCATTACATTAAAGTTCGTTTATAAATCTATATTTGGAATTTTATTCGTAACGAACTTGTAAAACCAATATTTTGGATGATTACATCTAAAACTTTTATGGAATTATATGTGGCGATTTAATTTGAAATTCTCATTTGGCACTACGTTGACTCCGGCACTAGGATAACCTAACAGAAATTTTATGTCTTGAGTCTACGGATTCGACTATATATATATTTATTTATTGAACGTATTGTGATTTCTTTGGAAACGAGCTCGGTCCGAGAAAGAGTTGGAGTATTTTATAAAGTTACGGGTTTTGGTCCGTGTATTTTACACCTAGTCACCTTACCCTAAATATAATAACACTTTTGTTATTATTATTATTATCATTATAATTATTATTAGTGTTATTGTTTGAGAAAGAAAGAAAGAAAACATTTTCTTTTTAAGAGTGAACTACAAAAACGTCCTTGTGGTTCTTCCTGGTGCAAACAAAAACACAACCATAACACACCTCTACCACTCTCTCTCATCTCATCTCCCTCATCTCTTTCTCTTACAAACCCTAGCCACCATAAGCAGCCGCCGCCCTACTGCTGCTCCACCGCCACCACTACGACCACACCACCACCATAAAAATAATCCTTATCACTAGATCTTTTAGATCCATCGGTGCACGCTCTAATTTACTGGTTTATTGGAAGATTTCGTGTTCTTTTATTGTGAAATCGAAGGTAAGGTGAGTCACAAGAGGTTTATGACTCGAATTTTTCTATAAACGTGACCAGGAGGTCGCAAGTTATTACTTTTCTGGTTGGGTTTTGATGAATAACGAAAAATATATATGGGTTTATGAATAAAAGATGATTTTTAACGAGTTTGGTATCCGGGTTGGATGTTTCTTGGGGATGTCGAGTTGGAACCGTGAGCCTATGCCTACGGCTTGGCTCGTTTTCATCCTCCTTATGGTTACTTGATATATTTGTTTTGTTTGAGTCCTTGTAGTATGTGGATTCTTAGACTCGGATTGAGATGTTATCGAGGGTGTTGGATTATGGAGTTGGATTTTTGGGTTGATTTTGATTGGGTCTCGATGCTTGTTGTTGTGCTTGTGTGGCCGTGACCCAAAAGGGGCCATTTGGCTGATTTGTTGAGCTCGGTTGAGCCTTGCCGAGACCTCAATGGTCTTGGGGTTGGGTCTTCATGGCTTGTGGTGTAGCCGAGACCCAAACGAGTCTCTCGACTCGGGGTTTGACTTGGTAAGTCGACCCGTTTTATGGGTATTCTTGATGAATATGTTAGTTGTTATTCTTTTTGTTACTATAATTGTTGATGTTGTTGTTATTCTTATTGTTGTGGTCTTTGATCACTATTGATTGTTACTTCTTGTTGTTATTTCTGTGTTGTTGGCCGAAGGGATGGAAGAGACCGAGACCACAATAGTCTTGGATATGGTATTTTTATTGTGAAGTGTTGACGATAAAGTGGTATATGGGGACCGATTGTGAGACGGTCAATTAGAATGACGGAGATAGGTTAGTCGGGTGCCGTAGTCGGACCCTATTGTTGTAGCACGTGATTTGGGTATTGTTGGACGGAGATTGATTAATTGGTTTAACTTGATTATTATTTCTATATTGGACTTGGACAATGAGCCGAGAGTGATGACTCGGACATGTGACCATTTCGTATGACTCGATAAATATTTATAATCAAACGCGAATAATAAAACTCGTAATAATATTATTGGTAATATAACCGTTTATATTGATATATAGACGTGAATAACGTATATATAAATATATAAATGCGTATATTAATAATAAAAAGATCACGAGTAATATTATAACAATAACGTGAATATACATATTATGCTATGAAAGTAGCGTAATATTATTGGGAGCGTTATTAGGATTAAATATTATAAATAATGATGAAATCTTGAAGTTAAATAAATATTAAATAAAATAATTTCTTTTAAATAAATGAGGGAAACTATCGAGTTATACGGGGTCGTGGTCACTTGAGTCCAAGTGGTTTATTATTTGTGACGTTCGTATTGTCACGGATATATGACAATTAATACACTCACTTTCGATAACTACGTAACTTATTTAATCGACGGGTTAAATAAGAGCTATTTAGTTATTTAAATTGAGTATATTAATGGGCATCGTATCCTACGACGCCCATAGGTTGTGGTATGTGTACGAGAATAATGAATTACCAAGTATCTCGTGAGGTTGCCAAATTGACGAATTTGGTAAGCTTAACGGCATAATTAGAGAATTTATTAGACTTTGATATATACCATATAGTACTTTATGTGCAATGTGTGACCTAGGATTTGGGTATAATCTTAGAATGGTATATGGGGGATTACCAAATCGACGGATTTGATAAGCTTCGATGATTTATTTAAATGATATATTGGGCTAATATTAGACCTATAGATTGTTTTATCATCCTTTTTGTTGTGACTTCTTGGTTTGAGTTGTGTCGACCCACCACCCGTATGGATACCAAACGCCAAACTCCAAACTAATACGAGATTTATTCGAGAAATGGATTTTCGGAAGTAAAATGGAATACGTTCGGGTTTGGGAATATTTGATTTTGAAGAAATGATTTCTGAACGAGGTGATATTGTTAGGTTGTGCCGAGTCCGTAGTTGCCGTCTTTTGAGTTATTATACGTCTTACTTCTACCGATTTCTTATTGCTGATTTCTGGACTTGAGGTGAGTCATAGCCCCACTTTTTACTCTTGAACTATGTTTTCAATACTTGGGGTGAGAAACGTGCAAATTATTTATGTGGACTATTATCGCTTTTATATTCTTTCTGAAACTTGCTATGCGTATGGACTAGGATGTATTGTCAGCTTTAGTCACATAGTTTTGTGTGTACTATTCAAGGTTGGCTTATTTGGTTATTGATGAATTGTCAACTTTAGTCACATATTTGTTGTGTGTACTATTCAAGGTTGGCTTATTTGGTTATTGGTGGATTGTCAGCTTTAGTCACATATTTGTTTTGTGTACTATTCAAGGTTGGCTTATTTGGACTGTCAGCTTTAGTCACATAGTTTCGTGTGTACTATTCAATGTTGACTTATTTAGATACTATAGTGTGCACCTATAGGTTATTGATACTTCGGAGGTTATCCGAGTATTTATTGGTATTGCGGGGGTTACCCGAATATCTATGTTAGAACGGAGGGTATCCGTGTGTTATGTTGGAGCGGAGGGTATCCGCAGAATTTTAGCGAATCCTTAGTCTAGCTAGCAAGCGTTTTGCGTATATGTCCACTATATTGTTAGATGAATTTAAACCTATGATCTCACCAGCGAAAGCTGACTTTTAGCACGTTTTCTCAGGAAATTAAGTGATGCTCTATGGATGCTTGGATTGGAGGCTTGGCAACGACACCGGTTATGGATCTATTTTTCTAAAACTCTGATAAATTATTGTGGACCTATGTTTACTTCATTTGGGCCTTACTTTGGAAAATTTTTGGGATAAATGTAAACTTTAAAACCCGTTTTCGTTGTGTTTTTCTTATGTTTACTTTATCTCGTTCTTTCATGACTTTGAATGGATACCAATCCCCGTAGCACCCCGAAAGCTTGTTGAGTCTTCCGCTGTATCAAATTTTGGGGGTGTTACAGTCCACCTCCTCCATATGTCATATTAGCAAAACTTCATACGGCTTCATTCCTAAAATCTAAAACATAAAAATCCAACCTTTAATTATAAATAAACAAATCCTTAATCCTAAAATACTACAAATACAAATAAACCTGCAAAAAAAATCTCCAAAAGTTCAAATTTTTATAGCAAAACAAAACTAACAATACCACCACCACCCATATAAAAACTTTATCTATATATATATCTAAAGGAACACCCAAATTTTCAGCAAAATCATGAAAAACCTAAAAATCACTAACATCTAACATAAGATTAATATTACTTACGCCGCACAAATTTCAACATCTTTCTTTCTTGTTATAACCTGATACTTCTGAAAACAAAGAATAATACTAATTAAACAAAGAAAATTATGTAAAACAAAGCAGTTGAATTGAGGAACCTAAGAAGATTATAAAGATTGGGTCATGATCCTGTGCACGTACGTCATCTCCAAAACATCAACCAAACAAAATACATATCATAATTTTTCAAAAAACTTAAAAGGAAAAAAAAAACATGATAATCGATATGAACCCCCATAACAAAAACCCCAAATTAACAAAACCCAAATTTCAAATAGATATTAAAATAAAAAAAATATCTAAAGTAAATCATGAACTAACCAAAAGGGGTAGCCGGAGTTTGGTGTGTGTGTGTGTGATAATTGATCATCTGATCTTGCGTCTCGATTCTTCTATAGTTTGGTGTGTGTGTGTGTGTGTGTGTGATAATTGATCACCTGATCTTGCGTCTCGATTCTTCTATAGAGATATAACAAAAGAGCAGTACCATTAACAACGGGCCACAAAGAAAAGGGGCTGGACATCTTATGGTGGGCCATCCGAACCCAAAAAAAAAAAAAAAAAAAAAAAAAGGAGAAGCCCGTTACTGTAGAAAGAACAGTAACCGGAAGTACTGTTCATCAAAAGGACGGGAAATGTATAATAGTTATAAACTTATAATGCTCCACCTAGCAAAATTAGTTGTGATAATACATAACATAAAATGTTTAAGGATGATGTGTCGGTCCACGTAGTTTGAGCAAATGACGATACTAAACGAACATTGAGAAATCTGATTAGAAATAAATCAAAGATTTACATTAGAATAGGGGCCTGTTTGGTAGGAACTTTTTGGAGGAGCTGTTAGCTTTTTCGTACAAAAATAAACTCTTCTAAAATAATAGCTTCGTTTGGATACACTAATGATGCGTGGGAATTGCACCAGGCTTTACCTCTCAAGAGATCTCGAGAAGCTTACAACCCCCACCAGGTAGTGTACCTGATCGTTGTAGTATAGTATAGTGACAAGTACCGGGAGATTGATCGTTCAGCTAGGAATAGTGTCGTTAGGATTGAAATTAATCTAACTAGGTCTAAAGGTGAAGGATGATTATTTTTATGTTTTTATATTTTATGAAAAGCAAGTAAAAATCTCGGGTATTGGGAGAGTGGGCGGAATTAGTTGCTAATCAACTAACCCAAAAGCTACTAATTAATCTAATAAACATGAAAATAAACTAAGGTTCTACAAGATAAGTGAAGCATGTCTACCCATGATATGTTACTCCTTGCTAGCTATCCAATTCTACCTATTGAATTTTCACACCTTGTTTTAATTGACGGGTTGTATTCCTTAATACCATTCATGGGGTGGCGTACTTACTTCCCCAATCCTATAAGCTCCTACTTCACTCCTATGTCGAGCCGGCTAAAAAGCTCCTAACATGGGATCACTAGAATTTGCTCATGCATTAAATACAACCATAAAAACCTAGTACACATCGGTTCATGTTTCCTAAGACGTTCAAGCATGTTACACAATGGAGATCTGCCAGTTTTCTTAAGCCTAACATTGAATTCATTCAATCAAAACAAGAATCAATAGGAAACAAGAATTATAAACTAAACCAACTAGATCTATTGAAGTTGTCACGCCTTAATTGATGGAGATAGACACACACATCAACAAACCCTCATTGATGGAGATAGACACAAACATCAACAAGAAATCAATGAGATCTAATTAATTATACACAAGTTTCACACAATCATAAGTAGACACAAGGTGAATTAGAAAAACATCATCAAAGAAGAGCAATCAACAATGATAATGGAAAACATAATTAAGATAGAATCAACAAACCAATACATGATGTTTATGGAGTGATTGAAACCCTCTAAGTTGCTGGAAAAACACCTACCTAAACCCAGGAATCGACCTTAGGGTTTTGGGCTTACAAAAAGTGAAGTTATGATGTTATATTTATAGGCTTATTTCTGCCCGGCCCATCTTGACGGCGTCAGCCCGTTACTCTTGATGCCGTCACGACCATTTTTTCACCATATTGTAGATCTCTTCGTCCTTTTCGCGTGGGCTTTTGAATCAGCTAAATCCGAGTTCGTATGCAAAAGTTATGACCAAAACAATATCAGCTACTCCGCGCGAAAGTTTTGACAAGTTAACACGTGACGGCCTTGGGTGACGCCTTCACGTTTCTTCTAGGCCGTCACCACTTTTACTCTTGACGCCGTCAAGATTTTCTTCTTGACGCCGTCATCCACTGTTCCCAGCAAGGAAAATTAAGTCTTTGGCGTTTTCTTCACTTTTATGCTCCAAAAACGTTCGAATTGCTTCCTTTTCCAGATTTCACTCCCAAAATACCTAAAATCACAAAAGGAACGATTTAGGGTAATATTTGATCAAATAAATTCAATTCCGGGCTTAAATGACCCCCTAAAAGTGGTTCATTTTTCGCCTCATCATATACCCTTACACTTGAGATTTGCTTGTCCTCAAGCAAATGTGCTTTTATTCTAATCAAAATACAAGTTAGGGGTCATTTAACACTAATATAAAAGTAATTACAACAAATAATCGTTCCACTAAAGACCAAAGACAAGCACGGAGGTCATATACTAGCACCTCACAAATAGTGTTTAGATACTCACATCTCTCGGGTGTAATAAAGTATAAATTACAATATGAAAACGGAAGATATCTCTCACTACCTGTCATAGCAAAATAGATTACCATAGGCTTGGGAAAGGATAAAACCTCCACCACATGGCGTAAGCACCTAGGATAAACTATCAAAGAGGTCTTTTAAAGGGTTGTAACGTTAGGTGTAGAGATATGAAATACACGGTTTTGTTGGATATAGGCAGTCTTTACTGGTGGCGAGTTAACAATCTTGGTCAATTACATGTACAATATGGCGTTGCTAAGCCAAGACTAGACTCGACTTAAGCTAATAAATCAAAAATAACAAAAACATAAAATAAACATTGAATAAAAAGGGATGGTAGTCCGTATGTTTTTTCTCTTTTCTTTTTCTATTTTTTTTTCTTTTCTTTCTCTTGTTTTTTCGATTTTTTTTTCTTTTCCATACACTCTTACCCTACCATCCAAAATAATACATCATAGGGAATGTAAATTCCCCTTACACCTGAATTTTTACATACTTTACAATAAACTAATCTAATGACTCGAATTGAGATAATCAAAACACTTGGAGCACTTTTAAGATTAACGTACATATGGGGGTAATATATGATGTTCTTCCCCATTACTCCATAAGATAAGTACTTTACCCATGAGTCCCAATCGTCCCAAAACAATATGTACAAGATATGACTCGACTTAGCTACCATGTCATCAATTAGATAGTTAACTTAGGGTTTAACAAATAACAATAATGCACTAAAGATGAGTGCATACACAGAAGGCTAAGGCGATTTGGGTGTACATTTAAGTGGGGTGTAACAAATTCTTCCTTTAAGTAAAATGCTTAATGTTAGAAACGAAAAGATAGGCTCGGAGGGGTGTACTAGGGGTTTCGTGTACTAAAAATGAATACAACGCTAAGGTGTGGGAAAAATTAATTGACTTTACTAGCCAAGTAATATGACTTAAATGGTCAAGTAATTATGATACGGGTTTAACACAAGGGTGAACCTAATGCCTCTTATCATGTAGTAAATCCTACCACACGAATGTAGTCTCACTAGCGGTCTCGGGATGCATCACTAACGCAAGTTCTAGAATCTAAATGCTACCGGTACACTCATAAGCACTAATAGTAAATGTTTTTCCTATCAAATCTAAAGGCGAACCTCACATATTTGGGTGGAAAAATTTTCTGAATGGTACGGTTATGTGCTAGTCATACAATCTCCTATCCATGAGACGCTTGCTATGGCTAAAGTTTCACTCCTAAATGTTGTAAAAAATTTTAAATTTGGCGCTAAAATTGCACTAACAAGTATTTCTCATAGTTTTATTACACATCTACTATTAAACAAACAAACTCAAGCGAAAATGTATTTGTAAGGTATCATCATTTTACCCTCCCCTTACACTTAAGATGAACATTGTCCCCAATGTTCAAGTAAAGAATGTAAAAGTTAAATAAGTAAAAAGAATGAAATCAAATACTCCCCTGATTCGCTCGGTATGGATAATAAGGTGGCCAGGTTAGATCTTCCTCCAAGAAAATGAACAATCAAAGCTTCCCTTCCTGAATATAAATCATCTTCTTGTCATACATAACCTGTAAATCCTGAGAAAACAAACAAAGCAACCTCGCATAAAATCGGCGGCAATCTACATAAGTTACTAAATCCTAGAAAACAAAATAAGATATAATGCTTGTGGAATGAAGTTTGCAGATTTCCTGGAGATTATAAAACTCAATAATTCAACAAAAACTTTAAAACTCCGTTGGAAAAACAAAACCGATAAAATTTTCAGATTTTTACACGTGACGCCGTCAAGAGTAAACTCGTGACGCCGTCAGAAGTGACCTGCAGAAATTCTTATGTTAAGTTTCCGGAAAATTTCTGGAAAAACTTGGTCCTACTTCCTGGAAAATCCTGCAAAACTTCATTATGACTCGATACGAGCATTTGACTCTAACAAATACGAATATACATGTTCATTTAATATTGTGGAGATTCATGATTGGTTTGTTTCTTAAAAACATGTTTGGGGTTTTCCCTTACACTTATCTTTTGCAAAAATACCTTTAGGTGGAGTTAAGACTAGGCCAAAACAACAAAGTAAATTATTTCCACTTTTTAGTTTAGAAACATGAACTACAAACAATAAAAATAAAGCATGCATACGGAAGCAAATAACAAACAAACAAAATAAAATCACACAAAGCATGGGTTGCCTCCCAAGAAGCGTTTTTCTTTATTTACGAGTCTTGTAGCTAGACTCAAGGTCATGGGTTACTATGTGACTTCATCGTTGGTTTCACTCTCTAGGTCATCTTCTAAACCAGGTTTGTATTCTGGACCTAGTTGCAAGCATTCTTTGTAGAAACCAAGCATCCTATTCTTCACATACTCTACTCCTCTACGTCTATCCTCATCATTCCTATAATAATCCGCTTGCTTGTGTTCCTTTTCTATATTAGAGAGAAGGTGGTATTGCTCAATTTTGTAGGGTATTTGGTAGGCAATCTCATCATTCTCTTCCTTGAATCTAACTATCCCTAGGGTCGGATCATAACTCATCCTAGTGGCCTCAACAAATGGTTTTCCGAATATTATTTGGCTTAGAAAATCATCAATCACCGGACGAGCGTCTTCCACTATCATAAAATCGATCTCATAAGTGAAATTGCCTATAATCACATGCAATCCCTTCACTCTTCCTACAAAATTACTTATCAAATTCTTATTGGGCATCATCCTAAAATCAAGTTGCTTCTTCATTACCCAATTATAATAAGTCCTAGTCATGATGTTAACAGGAGATCTAGGATCGATGTAAGCTTTCCATATATGCATGTGCCCGATATTGCATGGTATGTTAACGTTAGAGGGGTCTCCCATTTTGATAAGGGGTGTGCCAAGGATATATGGTCTCTCGGGACTATCGAATAAATCCTTATGGTATTCCCGTTCTTCCTTGGTGGGCAACTTATCAAAGTACTTCTCTATAGTTTCTACTCCCTCTAACCCCTTTTCCTTATTTACCTCAACTTCCCTACTTTCATCCCTAGTTTCGGTTTCTACTCCAACTTCATCCTTGTCACTTTCTTCTATCTCCTTATCTATTGGCTTAATGGTGACAACATTGACAAAGTGGACATGTTTAGATGATGAGGGGTCCTTAATTTGTATTCCGTTATTGGTGTCCCTAGTGTCCTTACTAGGTGTAGTTAACGCTTGGTTGTTGAGGGCTTTCAACAAGTTGTCTATCTTGTTGGTCATCTCCGTTTGTTGTTGGTTGAATTCGGTTTCAAACCTAGCTATGCGAGCTTCTTGAGATGCCATGAACTTAGACATCAATCCTTCAAGATTGTTGGTACTACCATAGTTATTAGAAGGATTGTTGTTGAAAGTACGGTTGGAGGGTGGACCATTTGGTTGGTAACGATTAGGCGGATTGGAAGAAGTGGATTGATTTTGTTTCCACCTAAGGTTTGGGTGATTTTTCCAAGAGGGGTTGTAGGAATCACCATAAGGGTTTGGCTTGGTCTTGAAAGTGTACCACTTATCTCCCGCTTCATCAGTACGCGAGGATGCGTAGTCCGCAAAAGCTGTTCCGGGGAGTTCCACACAATCACGAGTGTCATGGGGACCACTACATAATTCGCATGAAGAAGTGATTTTGTTCACTTGGCTTGAAGGATTAGGAGCTTCGTAAGATTTCATGAGAAACTTGACTTGGTCCTCAAGTTCCATGATCCTACGGTCGGGAGTGCTAGAGTTGTTCGAAGGGAAAGATATTGCCTTGACCGTTCTGTTCAAATCACGGGGATCATTCCAACTTTCGTTGTCATAGAGAGCAAGATCTTCTATGCGTTCCCATGATTGTTCCGCACTTAGATCACGTAGCTTACCACCGGCCGATTGGTCAATGGCTCGCCTCGTGGAGAGATCGATATGGTAATAAAAGATTTGGACTTGGAGCCAAAGATCTATGCCATGATGAGGGACTTTTTGGAGTAAGTCCTTGAAACGAGTCCATGCTTCATAGAGAGTTTCATTTTGACGTTGTTGGAACATCAAGATGTCATTTCTAAGCTTAGTAGTTCTCCCCGGTGGGAAAAATTGAGCAAGGAAACGAGTGGTGAGATCATCCCATGTGGTGATGGATCCCGCGGGTAAACGCTCAAGCCATTGACTAGCTTGATCCCGTAGAGAGAATTGGAATAGGCGTAATCGGGTTGTCTCTCTAGTTGCAACATCTAGGTCTATGGAGTCTACAATTTTTAGGAAGTCCTTAAGATGTTGATTTGGATCTTTGGAACGAAGTCTATGGAATGCACATCCGCTTTGCACCAACCGGATGGTGTCGGATCGCAAGGGGGTCACATTGGCTTCGGTAGTCTTGGTGGCTAGGTCGGGAATACTCTCCTAAGGTTCGGGGCCTAAGAGGTTCTAGTGGTGGGTTTTGTTGTGGTGGGATGACGGGTTCAAAGATGTTCCCATCGTCCATGATGTAGGGTGGTGAAGAGTTACGAACAAAAACACAAAGAAATAAGATAGTCTAAAGAAACCTAAAAATAAAAATAAAATCTTACTAAAAAGGAATCTAGCTAGTAGACTTAATAAAAAGAGATTCTAACCTAGACAATAACTATTCCCAGGGCTGCGGCGCCAAAAACTTGATGCGTGGGAATTGCACCAGGCTTTACCTCTCAAGGGATCTCGAGAAGCTTACAACCCCCACCAGGCAGTGTACCTGATCGTTGTAGTATAGTATAGTGACAAGTACCGGGGGATTGATCGTTCAGCTAGGAATAGTGTCGCTAGGATTGAAATTAATCTAACTAGGTCTAAAGGTGAATGATGATTCTTTTTATGTTTTTATATTTTATGAAAAGCAAGTAAAAATCTCGGGTATTGGGAGAGTGGGCGGAATTAGTTGCTAATCAACTAACCCAAAAGCTACTAATTAATCTAATAAACAAGAAAATAAACTAAGGTTCTACAAGATAAGTGAATCATGTCTACCCATGATATGTTACTCCTTGCTAGCTATCCAATTCTACCTATTGAATTTTCACACCTTGTTTTAATTGACGGGTTGTATTCCTTAATACCATTCATGGGGTGGCGTACTTACTTCCCCAATCCTATAAGCTCCTACTTCACTCCTATGTCGAGCCGGCTAAGAAGCTCCTAACATGGGATCACTAGAATTTGCTCATGCATTAAATACAACCATAAAAACCTAGTACACATCGGTTCATATTTCCTAAGACGTTCAAGCATGTTACACAATAGAGATCTGTTAGTTTTCTTAAGCCTAACATTGAATTCATTCAATCAAAACAAGAATCAATAGGAAACAAGAATTATAAACTAAACCAACTAGATCTATTGAAGTTGTCACGCCTTAATTGATGGAGATAGACACAAACATCAACAAGAAATCAATGAGATCTAATTAATTATACACAAGTTTCACACAATCATAAGTAGACACAAGGTGAATTAGCAAAACATCATCAAAGAAGAGCAATCAACAATGATAATGGAAAACATAATTAATATAGAATCAACAAACCAATACATGATGTTTATGGAGTGATTGAAACCCTTTAAGTTGCTGGAAAAACACCTACCTAAACCCAGGAATCGACCTTAGGGTTTAGGGCTTACAAAAAGTGAAGTTATGATGTTATATTTATAGGCATATTTCTGCCCGACCCATCTTGACGGCGTCAGCCCGTTACTCTTACCGCCGTCATGATCATTTTCTCACCAAATTGTAGATCTCTTTGTCCTCTTCGCGTGGGCTTTTGAATCACCTAAATCCGAGTTCGTATGCAAAAGTTATGACCAAAACAATATCAGCTACTCCGCGCGCAAGTTTTAACAAGTTAACACGTGACGGCCTTGGGTGACGCCTTCACGTTTCTTCTGGGCCGTCACCACTTTTACTCTTGACGCCGTCATCCACTGTTCCCAGCAAGGAAAATTAAGTCTTTGGCGTTTTCTTCACTTTTATGCTCCAAAAATGTTCGAATTGCTTCCTTTTCCAGATTTCACTCCCAAAGTACCTAAAATCACAAAAGGAACGATTTAGGGTAATATTTGATCAAATAAATTTAATTCCGGGCTTAAATGACCCCCTAAAAGTGGTTTATTTTTTGCCTCATCAATTAACTTTGAGCTTTTATTTCAAACAAGTAGCTCCTAAATGAAAAGCTGATCCATGAAGCTTTTTAAACATCTTGGAGCTGTTAAAACTTTAAATTACTAATATACCCTCCAACTATTTATTTATAATTATAGATATGCCCTTTTATGTCATTTTACATCTTATAATTACATTTAACAGCTAACTTACCAAACACTTTTATTGAAAAAATGATACAACTTGTAGCTAATGTTAACAGCTTTGCAGTTTATAGCTTACAGCTTACAGTTTACAGCTTACAGCATACAACTTACAGCTAATTTTGCCAAACATACCCTAGCTCTCCTAAAAACTATTATGGTTGAGCGACAGATGTAACACTCATATTAGAACGACTAGTGGCAGCTAGCTTTGCTTAGCTCATTCCTAGGAGGGGGATCCTATCAACTATAGTGTTAACTGCTACTCCCTCCGTCCCAAATTATAAGTCCATTTTCATTTTGCACAAAGTTTAATAAATTTTCACTAACTAATTTATTCACCAATAAAATTTCTTATCTCTCCACTAAAGTATGTTGTGATTGGTTGAAAAAAAAATGGACAAGTATTTTGGGACACCAAAAAGTAAGAAAATGGACTTATAATATGGGACGGAGGAAGTATTTTTTATGTTTGTTTAGAATTCTACATATCCCGTTTACAAAGTTTCGTTTAAATAGGCAAAGGAAATACTGTGGATGCACATGAGTATAGTAGTTCACCGACCTTGGAGTAGATAACACGTCACAAGTATACTAGGTGGAGCGTGCTTTGGTTTTTCAATGCTGACAACTTTTTTACTCAAGATCTTACTTTATTGTCCTTTTTGGGTAAAAGGGTTACACCCGATAAAATATTATTACTAAAAAAAAAATCAGTAAAACGGATATGGGTGAATCCCACCTCAGCCCAAAAAAGGCAAACCAAAAGCACCAACAATGCTTAAGACCTAACCAAGCATAAGATATGACATGTCATACTTATGCAAAACAAAATAAAATAACCTATCTAATCTGATCACGGAGACTAATGTCAGAAGCATTAGCAAACTTCAATTGAGCATCGGTTAGCCCACAATCATCAAACTCATCATCATCATAAGGGTTTTGGTAATGGGTACATATCTTTCTTCCATTGCTCTAATAAGCTCCTCATGCCCATTCCACTACCACCGTTAGATTCGTCAAAAGCAAAAAAATTAGAAGTTTTATTGAAGTCATCAAGGACTTTATCATCATCACTATCCGAGATAACTATATCACTAACCTTAGAAAATGGATTGCTTACATTTTTTCTTTCTTTAACCATGTTAGGAGTGCTCTTCGAAGTTCAATGAAGAGACACATTGGACAAACTTGGGATGCTTGCATAGTTTTTCACTTTAGCTTTTGCATAGGAAGCGGCTTCGCATCATCACCCAGAAATACAAGCTTCACCTCAATTAATTGACTTTCAAGCTTATTAATCTTTTCAACAATAGATGTAGTACATGGACTACCAAATGAATCAATAATAGCACTTGCCTGTTTATCCATGTTCCCAAATCCATTTTCAAAATCCGAATCTATACTAACAATAGGATCCTCATCCAAATTACCAAGAGCATCAAAGGCATTCGACGTTTTAACCAAGGTTTTCAAGATCGGGATCCTACTCAGGATCATTTTCGATTTTGCAAGATCGGAATCGTAAAATCGGATCGGGATCCTAAGATCCTAATATAACGTCATTTTCTTAATAATCTTTGTAATATTATTCAAATCTACAAATTATTAAATATTATTAACACTCAATTATATAAATGTTTCATGAAAATGTTATTTTAAATTATGAATATTGAGGGTCCGCTTGGTTCAAAGTGAGTAAAGGGAAAGGGAAAGGGAAAGGGAAAGGAATGCAAAGGAATGAGTGAGGTGGGTAATCAATACCTTACCCCCCAATTTACTCTATAAAGGTTGATTACCCACTACGGGGTAATCAATACCTTACCCCTCTCTAACCAAGCACCTTATTTGAAGGGATGTGGGCCCTTTCCAATTCCTTACCCATTCCCCACCCTCCCTTTACCCCCCACCAAGCACCCCCTGAATGTTTAAGAAGATTAACATATTGTTTTTAAAATTCTATAAAACATGATCCATAACTTTTTAGTTTTTTAGTTTGCGATTTGAGAAAAGTAGGATCGGATCGGATTAGATCTTAAGATCCTATGGTCAAGATCTTAAGTGTGCTAAGATCCTACATAGGATCCGGATCATTTTTGCTTTGTAGTATCGTAAAATCGTAAGATCCTAAGATCAGGATCGAGATCCTGACAACTATGGTTTTAACCACTTCAACATCCTTACTTGGTTGTTTAGACATAGACGCCTCCTTAGGAGGAAAAGTCTTTGTATTCTTAGAAACAACCGGATGATACTCTACTTTCATGGTCTTAGAAATCCCAAAAACCCTCTTATAAGTGGGACCATTTCGCCTAACAGTAGTAAACCCATCATTCGACACCTCGTTAGTAGCTCGAAACTGGACCTTTTCCTTTATTACCCGTCCCATTAACCACATGTTTAGGAGCGGCTTTAGGACACTAATCATTCAAATGACCATAAAGTAAACATGTACCACACCGAGGTGGTTCCCACTCGTATTCAATGTGAATAGTTTCCTTAGTATAACTTTCCCCTACGAGTTTAGGAACAACCATCTTACGCTTATCTTCCCAACAAGTTTCCGGTCTATTCAAACTTTATCATCCTTTGATAGGACCTTGCGTTTATCTTCCCAACAAGTTTCCCGCCCTTTCATAAGAGACTAAGTCCCTTTTAGAGATAAGTCTTCAGGTTCACTGAGACATTTTTCAATTCTCAGTCGCTCTGATGTTGCTTGTAGCTCCTTATATCTTGCTCCACTACACCGCATCAGTTTATAAAATGTTTCTTCAGTTGGTTTTCGACTTTCTTGAAGTTTGGCTGTTGATTGAGCTTTATAAAACTTTCACTGATTTTTTATATCAGTGAGTTTACATCTACTGAACCATCATTAGTGAGGTACCATTCACTGACGACCATCAGATGTGCTCTCTGAACCATCAGGGAGTAATAGTTTCTGATAACCATAAGAGAGTAAGACCTTTGATTTTCATCAAAAGGTGACTTACTCTGTAATCCTTATCAGTGAGAGATGTTCTTGCTAATCTATATCAGAAGCTTAATAAATTACATTATTTTATGTTTAAATACATGTCAAAGAAAGTTGGGTTAAAAATTAGACACAATAGTTAATCGGTTGACATAAAGCGCATGTGCACTTATAGTAAGTACTAGTACTAATTATAGGTAGTTAAATACTTGCGTTGAACTTTTGTAAAACAAGACAACATGTAACATTATTTAATTGCTTTATTAAAATAACAACTAGTTAAATACTTGCTTTTGACTGGGTCCAAACAATATCTTTAATTTGTATTATGTCGATCAACTTATCTGACGAGTTTGTTTAATAAACTATAGTAACGTGGCGATGAATTTTGTAGAGTATCACTTAATTTTAGGTTTGCTAAAAAAGAACATGGGATGTGAACGAAGTGCATTAATTGTAGATATCAATACTAATATCTAATTCAACTTGGCATAAAATAACATTATGTAAGTCGTAATCTAATATTCGTCATGTGTATTAAATTAACTTGATGACTTGTCGGATTCACATTATGAAAAGCCAAATTATGTAAAAACTTTGTTTGAAAATGAATTCAAAGTTGGGGGATGTTGCTGTTTCTGACAGTAAAGATGAGGAGGTATTTGAACCGGAGAATCTTATGTCTAAGTTTTTCGCATCTACAGGCGGCGGTTACGAGCTTGAAGATTATTATGTTGACAATATATGCGGATCAGGTTTATTGGATGCCTTTTGTGACATGTATGATATCAAGCTTTAAGGTTGTCGTAAGAAGTAATTTTGTTTTTGGTAGGTCATAAGATTAGCATGTCTTTGTTATGTAGTGTTTTGATTGTTGCACAATAGGTGCTGTTTTATGCCCGTGTAACAGGCCGAGATCAAAGATTCGCTCTCATCCATTGTACTTAATATTTTTTTTGAAGTATTATATTTACCAGGGTGATCCCTTTTACCCAAAAGCTTAAAAATGAATCCATAGTTTTGTGCTACTTTTGGTATATAAGTTGATTATGAATCGCTAATTGCATGAGAAAGATAATATAACTTTTTCCTATGAATTTACAGTATTCCGAAGCAAATTTAATATGCACTGATGCACCATCTTCAACTCATTTGTAGCCATCAAATGCTACTAGCACTTGCTAACTTCTTAACATCTTGTTAGCTTAGCAAATGCCGTTAGCATTCAAATGCTAACGGAAAATTAGGTATAGATATGATTCTGAATGACTTAGTCATATAAAGCGTTCTTTCATGATAATAGGGACCTTTTGTTCAGTACACAGGGTTTTAGTCTATAACATAACAACATATATACTTTCTTTAACATGTCGATCTGGTAAGCAGACAAAATATATACTATTACAAAAAAGCGAGCTAGTTTTTATTCTGCATATATACAAAATTGATATATTGAGGAAAGTACGTTGCTAGCTATTTTATGATCTAAACCAAATTGATATATATACGAATTATGAGAAATGAAAGTACGGGTGCGTTTAGTTGAGGGAAAACACCCTTGTTTTCCACAAAATGTTTTGTGGAAAACAAGGAAAACAGAGATTGCGTTTAAATTGGTGTTTTCCAATAAAATTCTCTACAAAACACAAAATTAGTGTTTAATATTCCTACTTACAAAATTTTAATAAGTGAAAAACCTGATGGCTCATAACTATAAGAGAAGAGATTATAAGTGCAAAACACATCATATTTTATGTATCTAGCTATAGAGATAAGTAAACAGGAAATATAGGAAGATACAAGTAGCAATACTCAATAACTATTATTTTGCCATCAGAGAGTTTGATTTTTTTTTTTATATATAGATATGTATGCACTTGACCTAAACTAAAACTAACGAAGTCAACTTGAATATAGTAAGAGTCGAAGAGACAAAACTTTGAAACATGGGATCTGTATGATTGAACCATAAATATTGAAAATTAATCAGATGGTGGTTGTCGAAGAGAGTTGTGAATAGTTAGATCTATACTTTGATAGTTGTACTTTGTTTCTTCTGTCTAGGAATCAATAAACTAAACGTTTAATTGTACGTGTTGACTTACCTGAAATGATTATGTCGAAATATTCAACCACTACTAGCTTCTGCTGTTCCCACAAAAAAAAAAAAAAAAAAAAAAAAAAAAAAAAAAACACTACTAGCTATATATATACCCTGTCTATGAAAAATGGGGTAGGATATACACCCTCCCTAAAATAATATACTAACCCTCCCTATTAGTACTTTTGTACTTTTTTTTATTTTTATTTTGTACTTTTTTTTTTTTTTTTTTACTTTTTGTACTTTTGTACTTTTTTTTTTTTTTTTTTTTATAAATATTTTGTATAATATATTTTAGGGTGTATTTGTATGTATTTTGTATAATGTTTGTATAATTGACGTGTAATGCATTTTATTTAAATAACAACAACAACGGTCACGTTAAAAATTACCACATTAAATAAGTACAACATTAACTGTTATTAATTAATTAAACAACATCGTTAACACATTATTTAAAGCTACAAAATCTACGACATATGAAGATTATTCATCTCATTTAAAAGATCATGGAGCTGGGCACTTGACTGACAAGCGTGATCCCCAGGATTTCTTGCCATTTCTAACTCCATTTTCAGCGCCTTTATTCTTGCCTTCAACAACTTGTTCTCATTTTTTGTAGCAACGCACTCATTTTTTGTAGCAACGCAGTTTGAGCAATGCGTTGAAGAAGAGGGTTGATTAAAGTGTTCTGCTTCAAATTCATCTTTCCACGCGAAGAATCGACACCCATAGTCATTTGTACCTGGCTGTTACATGTTAAGAAAATAATAAGAAATTTATTTTTAACAAACAAATTATTTATATAACTAAGCAAACATATGATTATTTACCACTGAAAGAGGACATGCATAAAACAGTCGCCCACGACTACCATCTTGCCAGGATCTCCGTTCTACAATAAATCCTTTGTTACATCGGCACCAGAAAGGATTTCTTTGGCTCATCTGACCAAAGAATTTGCATAATAATTTACATCATCAATCAATAATGTTATTAATAATTTAAACAAAGTAATAATAAAAAAAATCATTCGAATTAAATAAATAAGCAGTTAGAGTTCAAAGGTTTGTCAAATAACATACATATTGAAAATAAAGACATACAAAGGCAAACTACTATCAAGATACTAATTATGATACTAACTACTATCACTGTCCACCTGCTCCAGCAACTTCTCTATCTCTTTCATCCTCTTCTCAAAAGACTCTAACTTCTCTCGAAACTCTACAGCCGCTTTCTCTAAATCACTCAACCTAGATGCGTGCTCATCCAACGTAACATAAACATCACCTATATCTCTCCTATCACGCTTAACTTCCCTCCTCAATCCTTTGACATCAGATTGTCGCTCACACAACCTCCTCGACATCGACACATAGCGACCCCGACACCAAGAGATGTCATCTCTCAAACGACTCAACTCTGCCCTAAGTTCGGCAGGAGAAACTCGTGGTCTGGTCGAAGACTCGCCAACCTCAAAAGTAGATCTGACCTCTGTCTCAAGTGCATGACCTAAGGCATCTGAAGTGTCTGACTCATAAGTGATATCTGATATGGCTGGCGAAGGTGGCAAAGGAAGAACCTCCTCATCAGCAACATCATCATCAGCAGCAGCAACAATCTCATCAACACCATCAGCAGCAGCAGCAGCAATCTCATCAACATCATCAGCATCATGATCATCCATCTCATCATCTGCATGAGCAATCTCATCATCATCATCATCCATCTCTGGATCCATCTCATCATCATCCATCTCTGGATCCATCTCATCATCATCCATCTCTGGATCCTCTTCTGGACTAGGTGGTGCCAGTGCGGGATCAGGGGGTATAACTGGTGCAGAACTAACACTCTACAAAAACAATTAACATTTAAATAAATGAATAATCATTTACAACATTTACAAACAATTAACATTTAAATAAGTAAATAATCATTTACAACATTTTCAAACAATTAACATTTAAATAAATGAATAATCATTTACAACATTTACAAACAATTAACATTTAAATAAATGAATAATCATTTACAACATTTACAAAATACATCGATGGTTATATATTGCTTCCCATTCGTTTGCAATTGGCTGTTTGAACCACCTCCATTGTGGGTGGTTATGTGGTAGTGGAGAATCTCTGTCTATGTTGAGACAAATGAAATGAGCACCACTGTTCTCCCCTATACGCGCAATCACAATGGGGTCAATTCCATGTGATAAGTTTGGAGCAGAAAATAGGGGTAAACATGTGAACCAACCTTGACGGTCTATATATACAAGAGGTCGTCGAATAACTGAAGCGATGACCAGACCCGTATTTGGCATCGTCATCCATTTATTTTGAGGCGCTGGTCCATTAAACCAGTTTATTGTATCACGAAGGTGGTAAAAGTCTTCTTCGCCCCACATACTCACGTAAGTTATACCATGTTCTTGTAACTCTTGCAGTAACGCGTATCTAACATCGGCCCACCTATTCTGGTCTTGCCAAATCCAATGGGTAATGCACCGAAATCCACAATTTCCGTCACCAAGCACATTTTTAATACTTATTACCTGTGAACGGAAAAACTCTGGAATGCGATCAATAAAATCCTCGCTATCCTTATCTCCAACGAAAAATCCGTGTCTTATTTTTTGACCCGTGTACGAACTATGTCTTGCAGGTTCTTTAGCGCGTTTCGGGGCTTTCGTAGACCTTGAATTTGTGCTTCTTCGGTGATTCATGGTTGGCACATCATTCAAGTCCTTCAAGTCCGGAACTTTTGTAGCCTGCGACTTTTTGTCCTTTGCACTTGGATTGGAGTTCGACCACCTTCTTTGATTTTCCGGATCTTACCTTTTGCGTTATATATAGTTCTAACGCTAGACACGTTATCCGGATTACGACCCTGTATTGTTCTAAGGATATTACGTGGTCGTACATTATAACCTGCCAATTCTTCGACTAAACCGAACTCATCCTCCTTTAATCGCATTGCATATGGAAAACCATGCAACGAGTCTGCCAAATCAGGATTATGGCTATCATCTTTCACCCTCAAAATCCAAAAATCATCCGTCAAATGATATTTCGCCACTAATTTGAATGGGCAACCCGTTTTAAAGGTACTGGTTTGTCGTTTTCCACTACCTTCAGGTTTATATTTTCCACCCTTTGTACACCTATAATTTATTTCGTACAGATAACCCTTTTCTGCTTTGGTTCTATCTTTTACAATGACAAAACCGAGCTGACGGGCTATACTTTGCACCCACTCAGTTAATTGCTCGTCAGAACTGAACGCCTGAAAGTACATTTTTACAAACAAAATGTACAATTACAAATAACTTTTACAAAATTAAAATTTTTTAACTTTTTACTTTATATAAATAAACTTTTAAACTTTTTAAAATATAAAAAAAAAATATATTAACTTTTTACAATTTATACTTTTTACAAAAAATATATTACATATACATTTTTACAAAAAATATATTACATATACATATATACATTACATATACATTTAACATTTACATTACATTTAAAAAAAATAATAATAAAAACGAAACGCGTCCCGTACATATTCTCTCTTTTCTCTCTCTCACACCTCACATAACGCTCTTATCTCACACACACTCACTCATATTCTCTCTTTTCTCTCTCTCTATTCTGTCTCATTTTTTAGATCTAAAACCATGTTTTAGATCTAAAATTGGTGGTTTTGGTGATGTTTATGATGTGAGTGTGTGTGATAAGAGCGTTATGTGTAACTGAGGTACGTTGATATACTTTCTCTGGGTTGTTTTGGTGATGTTTATATTAGGGTTTTGAAAAAATTTTGGGGGTTTTTTAAAAATTGAGTGATTTATTTCAATTAACGTTTGTTAATTGAAGTATTTGTGGTTAATTAACACGGATCTATATTATTTTTATGAAATGCCTAATTTTTAAAAATTAGGGTTTTGAAAAATTTTTGGGGGTTTTTTAAAAAGTGACTGATTTATTTCAATTAACGTTTGTTAATTGAAGTATTTGTGGTTAATTAACACGGATCTATATTATTTTTATGAAACGCCTAATTTTTAAAAATTAGGGTTTCTGGTTCTGTTGTGTATTATTGGTGGTTCTGAGGTGAATTATGTGGTGATTCTGTGGTTTGAAAAATTAGGGTTTTGAAAAATTTTGGGGGTTTTGGAAAAATTAAGTGATTTATTTCAATTAACGTTTGTTAATTGAAGTATTTGTGGTTAATTAACACGGATCTATATTATTTTTATGAAACGCCTAATTTTTAAAAATTAGGGTTTGTGGTTATGTTCTGTATTATTGGTGGTTCTGAGGTGAATTATGTGGTGATTCTGTGGTTTGAAAAATTAGGGTTTTGAAAAATTTTGGGGGTTTTGGAAAAATTAAGTGATTTATTTCAATTAACGTTTGTTAATTGAAGTATTTGTGGTTAATTAACACGGATCTATATTATTTTTATGAAACGCCTAATTTTTAAAAATTAGGGTTTGTGGTTCTGTTGTGTATTATTGGTGGTTCTGAGGTGAATTATGTGGTGATTCTGTGGTTTGAAAAATTAGGGTTTGGAAAAAAAGTTGGGGGTTTTGGAAAAATTAAGTGATTTATTTCAATTAACATTTGTTAATTGAAATATTTGTGAAAAATTAAGTGATTTATTTCAAATATCTGTGGTGGGTTATATGTGATATGTGACTTTCTTTGGTGGTTCATTGGTGCAGGTTTTTGTGATATGTGATATTAAGTAGGGAGGGTTAGTATATCCTACCCCTTAAGGTGGTTCTGTGGTGATTATGTGGGTAGGTTAACACCTTGATCTGCCACCATAGAGTGGTATGAATACCTGCTCTGGCCTACCCCATTCCCCACAGATTTGTGATGAAACTGTTTTCTAAAAATAACAGAAAAGGCAATGATGATTTTATAAAAAAAAAAAATACTAGATTTTGGCATGGCATTTCCAAATGGATAGGCAATTATTTGCAACCTTTGAAGTTGCAGCCAAACATGATGAGCAATATATATATATATATGAATCTGAGCCTTTACCTGTTCTGTGCTAAATGGTGAGTTCGACATTTGTTGTTTTGGACTTTCTTTGCTTGTGTTACTTGTGATGCTTGTGACAAAACCTGGACTTGTAAACCTGCACTTGTGACTTTCTTTGCTTGTGTTACTTGTGATGCCTGGGTTTGGTTAATACTCCCTTGATGCTTGGGTGAAAAAAACCTGCACTTGTGACTTTCTTTGCTTGTGTTACTTGTATGGGTGAGATATACTGACCCTCCCTATTCTAATATACTAACCCTCTTGTGAAACTTGTTTCACTTATGGGAACATGTGGTGATACTGTTGAGCTTGTGAACTTGGTAGGTTGTGGAATATTGTTGTACCTGTGTTGGCTTTTGTTGGGAATTTGCAGAATCTGAGCTGTGTGTTGTGTTTCTGTTGCTGAGCTTGTGAACTTGGTAGGTTGTGGAATATTGTTGTACCTGTGTTGGCTTTTGTTGGGAATTTGCAGAATATGAACTGTGTTGGCTTTTGTGGCTTTTGTTGGGATTTTGGTGAATCTGAGATGGTTGCTTGTGTTGCTTTGTTCAAAACCTGGACCTTGTATCCAAAAGGCGATGACGAATGGGTTTTTCAACCCCGAATGGATGGCAAACAATTATGTTTGCAACCTTCATATCCGAGCCTTACTAAACTATTTTTATTTTTAAATTATGTTTTCAACTCCGAGCCTTTTTCGGCGATGACGAAAACCTGCAATTTGGATTTTTTTTTTTCTATTTGTGTTTTTTTGCTTGTGTTACATGTTTTGCTTGGACAAAAACCTGGACTTGGACTTTTTGCTTATGTTACTTGTGTTGATTGTGTCAAACCTGCACTTGCAACTTTTGTTGCTTGTGTTACTTGAGAAAACCTGGACTTGGCTTTTGCTTGTGTTACTTGAGAAAACCTGGACTTGGGTGTTGCTTGTGTTACTTGTGTTGCTTGGACTGGAACAAAAAAAGGACAAAAAAACAAGAAAAGGACAAAGGACAAAAAAATAAAATAAAAAAAAGTACAAGGTACACCCTACCCTATGGGAGGGTTTGTACTTACCTCCCATAAGGAGGGTTCGGTTAATGTATCCCATGAAAAATATTACTACCAATGAATTGTTTAAAACTAACAAACTTTTAATTGTACGTGTTTTGACTGACCTGAAATGCTTGAGTATTTTTTAGACTTTTTGTTTCATATGATGGGTTTGCATCAATTTTTTTAATGAGGATCATCAATTTTTTAATAGTAAAGTACCTTGTACTTTGTAACCTTGGAGTCTATTGTGGTGTGACTGTGCCTATCTGATCCACATAGCTCTGTTCACTTGGCCTTGGGAGGAACTAGTATCTATCTTGGATCAATAGGAGTTCTAATTCATATAAAATGTACCATGCATAATGAAGGGCTTTATATTGTGAAGGGTATATGGCTTAGGTGGACAATGTATGATGGGTGTAATAGAAGGGAATGAAAGATGGACCTTCTTGGTCCACTCAATAGATTGTTAAAGGGTAATAGATGGTCTTCTCTCAAGGTGAGTGTTCCCAAGCAATTGAAGCCATTTTTAAGAGATGGAAATGTAGGTTGCTTGACATAGCCCTTGACTGAAAAAGTAATGGGTTCCTAATGATGCCTTTTCTCCTCTCCTACTTTGACTAATGTGATGCCAGGTTGAGTGGCTTGGTGGGAAGGAGAAAAGGAATTGTAGCTAGATGTTATGGTGCAGAAAAAGGTGAATTCAGAAGTTGAGATAGAAGCTAAAAGGAATGAGGCAGTTTAACTCTTTGCAGCCTGTATTTTCTATCTGAGTTGTTATCAGATATGTTATGTAGCCTATCAGATATAGGGGCTTTTGCCTTTTTGTATCTGTCTTGGGACATGTCCGATGGCAACCTCTGTTTATTTCATATTGTACGTACAGTTTGATGAAAGTGATATAACTCACCTTTGCGGAAAAAAAAAACAAAAAAAAACATTTGTTTTACGATGCTCATCCATTTTTTTTGTTAGCACATAGCTATCCACTATTGAGTATCATGTTGAAAATACTTGGACGTTTAGTGAAACACCCTGTTAGGCTAAAATTTTACCCGACGAGCGTTATAACATGCCCGTAACATGACCGGTACCGACCACTCTTAATGTCATTTAAATCGTTCAGGTTCTTCGCAAGTCAAGTAGATTTTGCTGAATTAAAACATGCCCGTAACAATAATTATTCTAACAATTAAGTGTGTTACAAATTTTACAATTATTAAAAACCAAATCTAAATATCATCAAAATACAAGCAAATGCTCTAGAAATGTTAAATAAAAAATATCAAACTGTTAACTAATGATATCACAATGCTAATGAATCCTAATAACTTTCTGGTGGTGGTATTTAGGAAGATGACGGTGGTGAACAAAAGAAAGGGAAAAGGCAAGGTCGACGACGCGGCGGCGGTGGCGGTGGGGGGTGGCGGTGGTGGTGGGGGTGGTGGAGGAGGCGATGGTGGTGGTGGTCGATAACGCGGTGGTGGTGGTGGAAAATAGTAATGTTGTTGCCAATTTTTGTTAGAAGTTGGTGGCGGTGGCAAACGGTTCTTAGTTTTTTTACGTAAACTCCTACGTGCTTGTAGTGTCGGTGACGCTTGATCAAAAAATATGTTACTTCGCGGTTGTTCAAGCTTAGACGCGGATATTGTTATCCCCCGCATTCTAAGTATTTGTCTTCGAGTAGTAAGCCCATCTCCTGTATGAAAAATGCAAACCAAAGGAGTTTATTTCATTCATAAATATAAATGTAAACAAAAAACAATTAACATAAGAAGTAATAAAGTTACCTGAATGTGATTCATATGAAGTAGCATTTGCTTGAAAAACATGATCAAGTATAAGAATCAAAAGCAATAGAGCTAATTGTTTTGTTTGCAAAGTTAGCTTCATTGCAATAACTAAATCCTAGATTAGATTTGTTCGAAAGGTCATTTATAGTAAAAAAAATATATATTAAAAATTTGCGATGACTTACGCAACTCAAGGAATTTTAAATACACTGTGAAGACTTTTTCAAAATGTATGTTTAAGATCACAAATTATATAATTAATGAGCATACAATTTTACCAAAACTATTTGCGGCTAATAAGATTTGAATATAAAACCTCTTATAACAACACCTCAAACCTTTACCAATGTGCTAACTTCTCGAATTAGAAGCACATATCACTCCACATAAAAAGAGAAAAAAAAAATCTAGTTAAAAGACAAACATGATTCGAAAAATAGCTTATCGCAACTAGTGGGAGTTCAAGTTATTTGACTCAACTATCCCTAAACCCTTTGGCGATTTTTGGCGATCTACGACTCCTTACAACCCTAAATCGTTCCTAGTGATCCTAAGCCTCTCCTCTGGTTAGGTTTACTGTCGATCGGTCTACGCTACAATCCCTAATCGTTTAAATCACACCAATCAATCTACTTCGATTGCTTGGATCATAAATTAGGGTTAGGGTTTTGAGAGGGTCTGAGTTGATTATTACTTGATCGATCGATTGTTTGTAACTCTAATCCTTTACGTATCGATCTTCTAATGGTGGGAGGTTAGTGATTTGGTCTCTATTGCTTTAAACCCTAATCGCTTAGATTAGGGTTTTCTCTTATTTTTCGTATTGCATGATTGTTGCTGGTTGAGTATTTGTTGCGTTGTGTACGTGGTGGTGGGTGATGGAGAGGGGTTTTTTGAGTCCTAAGCTTGTTAAGAAGGATACTAGTGTTCCATTGGTTGATGTTGATGTGGTGGATGTCAATGTGAACAAGGGTAACAATACGGTTGTTTTGGATGATTTGGAGCAGTCCTCTAATAGTTCAATACAACCTAATGTGGAGCTATTAATTGCTAATGCGAATAAGAAGTTTGATGAAGCAATGTCTAAAATTGACAGTGATATTGCCAATATGGCTTCATCTTCTGAGTTGAACAATTCGAATGGTAGTGAGCTTCCTCCTAATGCACCCAAGGTTGATTCTACTAGTGGTAATGGAGTGAAGTCGGTTTCTTATGCGGGTGTTGCTTCTAACGAATCTCATAAGAACGTGTCTAATTTTCGGAGATTAGAATGCAGCTATAAGAAGGATAATGTTGACCTTTCAGTCCCAATGAAAGTAGTGGAAGAGGTGAACATGAGGTTTGAGCATACACTCTATGGATATTTTCTTGGTCATCGTCTTGCTTTTCCTGTTGTGGATTATTTTGTTCGCAATGCGTGGGCTAAGTATGGGTTACAAAAGGTAATGATGAACGCTAAGGGATTCTTCTTCTTCAAGTTTACGTCGAAGAAAGGTGTTGATGATGTGCTTGATAATGGTCCATGGTTGATCCGTAATGTTCCTATTATTCTTAAACCTTGGACTTTGAATACCAATTTGTTGAAAGAGGATCTAACTCATATTCCGGTGTGGGTTAAATTTCATGATGTTCCTTTAGCGATGTTTTCTGATGATGGTCTTAGTTTGCTTGCTACTTTGATTGGGACTCCCAAGAGATTGGATGCCTTTACTAGTCAGATGTGCAAAGAATCTTGGGGTAGGAGTAGTTTTGCTAGATGTATGATTGAAGTGAAGTCGGATGAGGTTCTTAGGGATAGCCTTACTGTTGAGATTCCTTTACTTGACGGTTCAGGTGCGACTATTGAGAAGATCCGTGTGGAATATGAGTGGAAACCGCCTCGCTGTGATAAATGCAGGGTGTTTGGACATGTTTTGGTGGATTGTCCTAAGGGTGTGATACCGACTGCTCAACCTTCAAAGAATGTTAATGATGGTTTTAAGACTGTTAACAATAAGAAGAAGGGTAAGCAAGCTGCCTCAAATACGGGTCGCGGAGGTTTTACTAAACCTGTTGTGGGTAAGCATTTTGAATATCAGCCAAAGAAGACTCCTGCTGTGCCCAAGAAAGTTAATGATGGTAAGAAGAAGACTTCTGATGTGGCTAGTACGAGTGGAACAACGATCTCTACATCTAACCAATTTGATGCGCTTCATATGGATGATACGGATACGTTTGGTATTCCTACTTATGACACCTGCATGGATGTGGATACTGGCAGTTCAATGGAAGTTAATGTGGATGAGTCGGTTAAGACTGGTGCTACATCACAAGAACCGCTTGTGAGTGATTCAATGGGAACTAAGGAAGTTGGTTCTACTCCTTTAGTTGAGAAAATTAGTAAGTTTGAAAAGCTTATTATCGATGGGAAAGGTACTCTTGTGGATGATGATGGTCATCCTGTTCCGTCTGCCTCTGTCACTAAGAGGGCTAACCCATTTTCCAAGGTGGGTAATGTTGTGGTTTCTGATAGTGACGAGGAGGAGGTTCTTAACACGTTCGACGAATCTGCAAATCTTTTTGGTGGTGGTCATGAGCGTGAAGATGAGTTTGATGACTATGATGATTACTCGAAGCAAATTTATGATCTTCCAAGGGAATTGGATGCTCTTAATGCCATTTATGGCTTTAATCTCCAAGGTCGTAGGAAGTAGTTTATATTTTTGTTTGAGTCTTGCTATATAAAGTGGTAGTGGTTTGTTTTCTTGTCTAGAAAATAGGAAGTATCTTGTTATGTAAGCTTTTCGCCTATATAACGGGCTGAGATATGGGATTCACTCATATCCGTTGTACTTAAATGTTTTTTGGAGTAATATATTTACCGGGTCTTTTGACCTTTTACCCAAGTAATTTTTAACAAAAATTGTGGTAAAATTTCCATCCTTATAAATTCAACATCATTAATTAAGAGTTCATTAATTACTATATGAGTACTCATGTATAGTGGCTAAAATTTATAGCGGCAAATCATTATAGTTCTGAAATTATGATTAGTGTTTTATGTTGTATTTATGCATACAATGTTAAATAATAAAAATTTCAGTTTTCAATTTTTATTTCGCGTATACTATTTCTTGTTTCAAACTCTCATTTTTCATATATAGCAATATAAATTGTCAACTCGTACGTTGTTTCTTGTTTCATATTTCGAATTTTTGTATGGAAGAAAAAGTTGTGGTTGTATGGAACGGTCTATTTATAGAAGAAAAGAAGAGGTGATATAGCTAGTATAGTCCATTTATAATGAGTATAGGCATAATGATAATTAAACTTTTCGTAGTGAGTGTTTTAAGCAAAATCAAAGAAAGATCATTTTCTTTTTATATGTAGCAGAGATTTTGATTGAATAATCAACAAATATTATCTACACCAACCATATCATGTTGGCCACATGAAATTACACTTTTATTCATATCGGTTAATTATAGGGGTGAGCATCGGGCCACTTCCGATCCCGTCCCGACCCGTCCCGACGAAGCCCGATCCCGATTGTGGCCGGAATCCTAAACCGACTCCCGATCCCGATTGTGTTCGGTTAGTCGGTATCGGAATCGGTCGGTATCGGTTAGTCGGTATCGGGCCGGATTAGCTTGTTATTGATCGGAATCATCCCGTCCCGACCCGTCCCGTCCCGACCCGACTCCCGAGTTCGCCGGAATAGCAAACCGACTCCCGACCCGTTTGCTAGTCGGGATCGGAATCGGGCCGTCGGGTGGTCGGAATCGGGCCGGTTATCGGGCGTCGGTCGGAAATGCTCACCCTTAGTTAATTATTCACTTATAGATGGTACAAGAATATGAAGATTTTTTTTTTACATCTTCTTAAAAACAAGTTGTGTAGTTAGTTTGAAATATACAAAAACGAAAAACTTTTTAAGAACTTGTTTATTTTTTTTGAACGGCAAATTTATTCAAACTATGAGTTATAAGAACTTGTATATTTAATGTTTCACATAGCAAAATTGGTTAATGGATATGATAATGCATAATTGTGGTGTATCATAAATTGTTGCAATTACCGCTTAGGGTAAATGTATTTCTAGGACAATTATTTTAGGATGATGTCAAAATATAATGAACATGTACGTACGTAATATGTACTAAGTATAATAAATGCAACTAAGTATAGAAAATTGGTTGACAGATAATGCATGCACAGGTAATATATAAATACTACTCTAAGTATAGAAAATTGGTTGAATGTTTTAAAAAACACAACATGTAACACTTTTTAATAGTTTTATTCTAAATAACTAATTAAATATTATCTTTTGACCGAGTCCAAAAAATATCTTTAATTTATTTTTCTGTCGAACTTATCTGGCGATTTTTTTTTTCTGTCTAACTTATCTGGCGAGTTTTTTTTTTTTAATAAACTATAGTAACATGATGATGAGTTTTGTAGAGTATCACTTAAGTTTTGGTTTGCTAAAGAAGAACATGGGATGTGAACAAAGTACATTGTAGATATCAATACTAATATCTAATTCGATCAACTTGGCATAAACTAACATTATGTAAGTCGTAATCTCATATTCGTCATGTGTATTAAACGTGATGACTTGTCGGATCCACATTATGAGAAGCCAAATTATGAAAACACAGCTTAAAAAAGAATTCATACTTTTTGTGCTACTTTTGATATGTAAGTTGATTATGAATCGGTAATTGCATGAGAAAGAAAATATAACTTGTTCATATGAGTTTAGATTAATTCCGAAGCAAATGTAACAGGTACCATCTTCATGAACTCAGTTGTAGCCAGCAAATGCTACAAGAATTTGTTAACTTGCTGACATCTTGTTAGCGTAGCAAATACCGTCAGCATTTGCTAACTACAAATTTGTTAAATATTGTGAATGACTAAGTCATACAAAGCGTTATATCGGGGAACTTTTGTGCAAAGATATGGTTTAGGCTATAAAATAACATGCATACATTCTTTAATGTATTGATATGTATACAGACTAAAAGTTGTTTACAAAAAAGCGAGCCAGCTTTTAGTCTACATACTAAATCGGTATATTAAGGAAAATACGTTGCTATTTTATAATCTAAACCTTAGGACGTATATACGAATTATGAGAAATGAAAGTTCTTTCCGTTTGATATTTCTACCCTTACAAAATTCTGGCACGCGAAAAAATAAATGGCTTACATATAAAAAGATTATAAGTGAAAAACACATGTCATATTTTAATGTGCTTATAAAGATATATAAGCACAAACAAAAGGAAGATATGTCTAACAATAATCGTAATTTTTGTTTTACAATCTTATAGGGTTGGTTTGTTTTTTTTTTTTTTTTTTTTTTTTTTTTTTTTTTTTTTTAATTTTATTATTATTATTTTTTTTAATAGAAATGTATGCACTTAACCTAAAACTAAAACTAATAAAGTCAACTTGATTATAGGAAGAGACAAAACTTTGAAACATGGGATCTGTGTGATTGAACCTTAAATATTGAAAACTTAATGATGGTGGTGGTGAAAGTGAGCTGTGAATGGTTCTAGATCTCGAATATAGTACTTGTTATTTGATTTTTCTATTTAGGAATTTATTAAACTAAACGTTTTAATTGTGTTGACTTACCTGAAATGATCATGTCAAAGTCTTCAACCATCACTAGCTCTAAATATGTTGTCTATGAAAAATAATTTAATTACTACCGACGATAAATTGTGTTTAAAACAACAAAAACGAAAATTGTAAAGTAAGAACAACATACACGAGTCGAACCTCTATAGTAAACCGTGATCTGATATATTATCTGCCAAAAATAACATTTTCGATATCTCAAACATTACGTTATAAACATGCACAAAGATCGATATACTTGAGTGATGAAGCATGCAAACCTGTCACTCTTTTTTCATTTTCTTTTTTTTTTTTTTTTTTAAAGGAAAACTTCATTAAACAGACGCGGAATATCTCCAAGCTAGAGATATCCGCAAACACAAAATTACATCATATCAATCAAGAAATTACACCATCCTTTCCAATCTATCTTACAACCCTTACATCGACTCCTATACCAAAGATACCCCAACCCCTTAATGTCGGCCACTATATGAGCAACGGTCGTCTCAATGTTAGCAAAGGCCTTGTCATTTCGAGCTTTCCAAATACGCCAAACCGTCAAAATAAGCACACCATACACAATATCTTTCTTCGTCTTCGAGCTCCTCATATGATCAATATACACTTGAACATCCTGGATCGAAAAAAAGAAAAGAGGAGATAACCTACACCAAGAAGCCACACCGGCCCAAACGCCATTCGCAATTCTACAAGCCGTGAAGATATGATCCGTACTCTCCTCCTCTTCACCACATAAATAACAACCCTCCTTTCCCACCACAATATTCCTCCTTCTAAGGGCACTCATAGTCGGAATCCGATCCATATTAGCCCTCCACATAAAAATATTACACTTATTCGGGATCCACTTGCACCACACGAACACCTTACTTTCATCTCTGTCGACATCTTCAATCAACCATCTCCTTGTATCTTTGACAGCATATAAATTATTATTCCCTTTGTTCCAAACCCACTGATCCTTTTTTTCATTCAAACGAACATCTTCAATAAGCCGATGACAAGCAATAACCTGTTCCACCTCAACATTCGAACTCGGATATTTATTCCAGCACCAAGCGATCGCTGTTGACCCATATTGAACTCCAATCCTTTCCGCAACTGTGCACCACTTATTACTTTCAATACGGAATAACGCCGGGAATAAAACCTTAAGCGGCTCATTTGAGATCCACGGATCAATCCAAAATTTAACATGCTTACCAATGCACGAGAAACTATTACTCTGTTAGCGGATGGTGTAATTTCTTTTTTAAAAGTTTAACACTGAGCGATGTTTCCTTTAATAATAAAAAAATAATAATAAAAAAAATAAAATAAAAATTGCATACTTAAATTATGAAAAGGGAGGTGATTTGCACACTCTCATATTTGATTAGGACACTCCAAACAGTGCATTAAACAGTTGTACTGTAAATATAAAGTGTTTTAACTGTTTGTACATTGAGTGTCCCAATCAATTTTTTGAGTGTGCCAATCAATTCCCTTATCGAAATTATAAACTAAATGTTTTATTCAATTCTACAGAGTTCTACTAATAAAAATTTACATGCTTGCTTTTACTATAAGAATAAATACAATTTTTACTCGGAAATACAAAGATAAGCAGTGCATATGAGCTTTAAGTTTTTAAGTACGTCTTGGCGGCGGTCCTGGGAGGTCGCAGTTCGTAGGTGGTTTCTTCACAGGTGCCGGTGGTGTAAGCGGTGGTGGTGACGGTGGAGGTGGCGGTGAACGAAACATACTAAAATTTCTAGGTTTACTTAACTTTGGCGCGGGTGGTGAAAACTTGCGTACTGTACGGAAACTTGGATATGTTGCATGTATTGGTAAGCATGGAGGCGGCGGCGGTGGTGGATTAACGAACTTATAATGCGGACCTTGGCTGAGCTTAGGCGCTGGTGGCGGTTTTGGTAGCTTTCTTAGCATTCTGCTTCGACCGGAATATGTATTTCCTGTAAATTAAATTTTGTATCATTCGTCAAGTGTAATAATATATATAACTTCAGTTTCGACTTATATAAAACCTTATGTGAACTAGTCTTTGAAACTTTAAACACTACCAGTTTATAAGCCGACAGCGACTAATTAATTGGTTCAGCTATTTTAACGGTGGATATCATATATAATGTCCTAAAACTCGTATCGAAAATTTAATGCTTTCTTTGAATTGGTATAGTACTATAGTCTTAAATCTTTTGCTTGATTAGTCCATCGCGCTCGAACCCGTCTGCTCAAACTTAGTACAACCTTTTTCTTTTTTATTTATTTATTTATTTATTTTAAGTTGATGTGGCCAACTGGCCACTCTAGGGTTACTTGCACCAAAGGTGCTGACTCAAACTTTGTTAAGAAAAACATAAGCAATCTTCTTAAAATATAGATCGACAAGTTTAAAAAACTTAACCCTGTCGACTGATCTATTATTCTTCAACTAACTTCATCTATTACATTAATTTCAATCAAATGAAAAACAAATTTACCAAAGTGGATACAAAACAAGTAAGAATGCGAGTTAATAAGTTTACCTAGAGGTGATTCGAATGAAGCAGATTTAGCTTGAAAGACATGATCAAGTATCAAAATTACCAGCAATAGAGCTATTCGTTTTGGGTATAGAATTGTCTTCATAACAATAGCTGGATCCCTTGTATGATATTTATTCGAATGGTCCTTTATATGAAAAAGATACGTGAAGAATAAATTCTTGTGGGGGACACTGCCACACGGCCCCTAGTAATTTCAATGCAGCGTTAGCTAGCATGGATGTATTAATATGGCATATATACCTACAGGGACGGAGCCAGGGGTTCCGCGGGTGCCCGAACATCTCATGGATTTTTTCAATTTAGTGATAATTTAAAAAAAAAAAAAAAAAAAATGATTTTTCGTAAAGTTATCTTAAATGCATCCGTTTCATGAAAATATGTTTCTAATATTAGTGTTTAATTTTTTGTGTGCACCCTGTCATATTTAGTTCTGGGTCCGTCCTTGCATATATATAGAATATACAGGATAAGTTTGTGTATATACTGACTGGAACCAGGTTTTAAAGAGACGTACAACAAGTGTGCATATTATCTTGAAGTGCGTGCAATTAGGAAAAACCTTATATTTTTTATTTATAAAAGTTAACATTACGAAACATAGTTTCATCACTATGTGTGTATATTTTCCGGATTTCTTTCATAAAATTAACATTTTGGTATAGAAGAAGCTATATGCATGTGAAAAACCAATGTTACGTATGCGTTAACATTCATCATCATCATATAAAAATAAAATATCGCAAATTGTTGCGACAATCACCACTAGAATATGAAAATGAAATCACAGAACTAATAGTAATTTTACTCATTTTTGGATGAATAACTAAACGAGTCAAATAGATTTTATTATCGTATAAATAAGTCGAATGGTGTAAAAGAAAACGTAAAAGTTATAAGATTATATGAATTACGTGACGGGTTTTTGTAAACTAAAATTAGTAGTTTTGGCATGCGAACATGGTTTTATTGAGTTGTCAACAAAGTACATGCATGGTAGATATAAATGCTACGATTGTGAAACCTAACTACATGTCTACATTTATGTTGTCATAAATAGAAAAATCTAACTCAAAACGTCTTTAATGATTGTATATATAAATAGCTAGTTGGTTGTATGAAAAGACAAGTGACACAAAAGATATACTCCATTATTACGTAAAAGTAATGCGGTATGAATAACCCATCCAACTTATAATCATACCATTTTTTGAATCAAGGCCGGTAAATAACCATTATGTTTGCTCTCGCCTAGACAATCTAGCGGTCATGGACGTGCAACTATGATGTGAAGGGTGATATATATATCGCGCTTCACATCATAATTACACGTACGTCCATGACTGCTAGAGGCCTTCAAGTTGGATAATATGCAACACCAGTACTGGTAGAGGCCTTAGATCAAGAATGGTTAGCCTTAAGTAACCATTAGACAAGGTTGATGTATTTTGCTATTCCAAAACATGCAAATTAACCATAAATTAACGACGTCAACATGATAATATAAAGCACCAAAATTTGATTCTCTGTAAACAGCAGGTGGTATTGTCTAATTGAACCTTAATATTAAAAGACAAGGTCAAAGAGAGTTGTATGTAGTTAGATTGAGAATCAAATAGCTGTTAATTTTGTTATAATATATGTCAATAATTTAGAGCCTAGATAGTTTATTAAGCTTAAATTTTATCGTCTTTTAATTTAATTTCATGTTTTAAGTTGATATATAAAATGGTTTTGGTTTAGTATTCTTTAAATAGAATGAGTGTTAAATGAAAAATAATTAAAGTAAGAAATTGTAAAATAATTGTGAAAATGCATAGAGACTTGTTGATTCATGGTTTTTATGCGTAAATTATTATTATTATTATTATTGTTATTATTATTATTATTATTATTATTATTATTATTATTATTATTTATTTTTTTATTATTTTTTATTATTTATTTTTTTGTTGATTCAATACTAACAATATTCATTTTAGTGAAGATTCACTAAATTTTGTAAGTTGATTAAAAACTTTGACATTTATATGATATTTCGCAAATAATATGAATTAAAAGTTATATTTTCAAAACGTTAAATCACGAGTAATTTGTTTCTAATTACCCGAATAACATTTCTATGTATAAAATATCATTAAAAAATGAGTCAAGGCTTTAAATTGCGTTTTTGATGATTTCTCAAATTTCTCCCGTAAAGTGTTTTCAAATATGTGTGTATGGTAGCGTCTCAAATTATCTCACAACAGTCATATGAATTATGCATTTTATATAAACACACACCTTTAAGTCTTTAACTCTATGTATTTCGTAGTTGATAATTATATAGGTGATAACATGTACAAACATTTAAATCTAGCTAGATCTCAAGTTTTACCAACCAGGTTAACGATGCCCTAGTAAAAGTTTCATTGTAGACAGATCATTTACTTATATCCATTGATAAATAAGTTCAATGATTGAGATTATCTAGATTCGATATAATAAATAAGTAATACTATATGTCGTTTCGTTTAATGGTTGATACTTGATATATAGTGCTAATTATAAAGACATAAACCAAAACTGACTATGCAGAATCCAAACATAACACTTTAAAACGTAATAACCTAGAACATTTCCCCCTGTGTAATTAATATATAATCAACGTACTACGACCCAAGCATGCTATCGAGAGTATTTTTGGTAATTTGATTTCTGACTTTTTTGGCCGACTAGGTACATATTTGAAATGGTGCGAGAAAGGATAAAAACAGTAATAGTATGTCTTGATTAAAAAGCGTACATTTGAGTTAATGACTCGTACTCTCCAAATAACATGAAGAAAGGAAAAGCACATCCATTCAAATGTTTTTATTACTCGATCTTTTAGACTTTATGTGTAACACCCCCAATTCATGGTTGCAGCGGAATTCGAACTGGGTGTTACTCGACGGCACAATAGTCACAATAATAGAAAACGAACTCCAATTGAGTCGTTTTGAAAGATTTATCATTAAAATTGTATAAATATCAGAGGTTACTAAATGAGGTCCCAAATGGTTCCATGTTTACAATGTATAATAAATGTGTTTTTGAATGATAATAAAATTTATAGCCCTCTTGAGTATCCGTGTCCTTCCGTGCCATCCTTGATCGTCATGAACCTGAAATACATGCTTGAGAGGTCAACACAAAGGTTGAGTGATATTCATAGAGTTTGTTTAATCGATTGAACACAATATGTTGGTAGTGTGAGTTATAGACTCACACCAATGTTTGGAAAACAAATATGGGCCACGTTGTTACACGCCCAGAACAGTTATTATCAAATACTAAGCTTATGACACCAAAACGTTAACGTGTACCAATATCAATCGGCGGAGTTATCCCGGTAGGTACTTTGCCGTCATACCTAATGTCTCAAATATTAATGCATTTGTTTGAACTTAGTCAATACAAATGGGATTCGTCAATCCCAATAGGCCTATTCACAATATTCGCGCTCACTTGCAAGTAACCCTCGCAAGTGATTAAATGGTTCATAATAAGGGATCTTGGTTTGGCAAGGATGTTACTTAGTGATAATAAAACAATCAGGCAAGCATACAATTTAAAAACATTGTGCTCGGTTAAAAATAGCATGTATTCCCCCCAAGGGTTTGTAAAACATTGAAGTAATGTAAAGTGGGGCTATGAACTCACCTTAAGTAAGATAGCAAGTAATGAATGTAACGGTTGAATCGTGAATGTTTCTACGAGCAACCTATAATCGAATGTTGCGACTTAGGTTCGGAGTAAAGAACATGAAGTAGTGCCTATATATATATCTTGCATTTAGTCCATGATGTGGTATGATGTATAATGTAAGTCTTTGGAAGAAAAGATTCATGAAACATGTATGTTTTGTATATCGTTTACTACCGTTCGGGCCGACATAATTCAGAAGTCATGTTAGTAAGCGTTCGAGGAGCCAGGATACTTTAACTCGTAAATCCACAACTCATCTCGACGGCTTACATAATGAACTCCTCACATGAGGCTCCCTACTATTGTAGTAGTTGATGAAATATATAGATATAAGTTTTTGATCCGAAAAGTTACATGTCCGATACTTGAATAAACTTAGGAAAATTTATTTGTACATGAAGATTGTTATTAGGGGTAGTTTCGTAAGTCTTGTATGACCATTTTCTCTTTGTAATATCACATGGTTCCTTTAGATGAAGTAGATCCAAATTGTATGTTCAAGTTATCGCCAACTTCTCTAGTTCATGTATTTGCCTTGGTAAGCTTGTATGGTCATTTCGTCATGGCCTAGCCATGACCTTTGGTCATTGTTCCATGGTCTTGAGACTCAACCTTGGCTCTAGCCATGGTTGTGTCTTGATTCTAGGTCATAAGACCCCTTTGGTCTTCATAAACCATAACTTATATGTAATGACTTTGGCTAAAAATGGGCTGTTTAGAATTTGAAGAAATTTATCACTCGGAAAGCGTTTTCAGGGCTCGAGCTTCTTTGTTCCTGAACGAAAACGTCGTTCCGGACAACTTTCGTGTTTTAACTTTTTGATGAATCGGACCAGAAGTATGACTTTCAAAACCCAAATTTGATCAGAATGGTATTTGGCAGTTTTGCCGGAAATCTTTGGTAACTTCAAATCGCCATAACTTTTGACTCGTATACTCGTTTTAGGTGGTTCAAATTGCTATGGTTTCCTTGTTAAATCCTCTACTATAATATGTAATGATCCAATATCATAATTTTACCATTTTGGTCGTGGTTTTCCCAAGAAATTCACTAGTTTGCTTGTTTTAGTAACTTGTTGCAATAATTCATTATAACAACATCTTTTACTCATTTTTATACATCATGGACATAAATACAACACATAATATAGCAAGAATAACATGTAAATGATATGAACATGATAAATTAACAAGAAGCATGTTAGGTTTAGACTTACAACTTTTGGCTTTCTAATAAAGAAAGGAAGTTAACATGTAAGGAAAGGACATTGATAGACTTTAGCTTCACCCTTTGCAATCTATGATAAACCGAGGTTATTTGAAGATTATAACGACGCCTTCTTGAAGTCCAAAGCTATTTGAAGATTATAACGTCGTCTTTTTGGAGACTTTAAAGTTATAACAACATTTCTTAGAAAATTTCCAAGATTGAAGATCAAACACTAGTTTTCTTTCAAAAACTAGTTAACTTTCTTACAAAATATAAGAAAAGTGCCTTAGGTTTTAGGACTTGAAGGTTATAAGAAGGTGTGGTGCAAAGAATATCATGTGTTTAGCTTGGTATTTATAGGGTAGGAAAAATAGTTAACCATATATTGGGTTAGAGTTTAACCATGGTTAGTTAAGACACTTGTAATGATCCTAGAGATCAATGGTCAAGATCAAGCCACACCATGGTGACTCCCCCCCTCATTGGCGGTTTCAAGACCTTGGAGAACAAGGGTTGGACTTTGGATGATATTATCCAAGATATCTAGTGTGTTTTGACTCCGAGAAATGCCAATCGTAAATGATTAAGCCTCAAAACGTAAAACCGGGTGTCGTAAAATTATGAAATTTGAAAGTATTGTTAAACATGTCCATATAGTCCATAATAAAATATAAAATGAGTGGTAGGTTCCATTTGGGTGGTAAAACCCTGCTAAAAGCTGGAAACACGGGTCTAAAACGCGTAATACGTAAAACGTACGAATATTGCGTAAAATTGAGAAAAGTAAAATGTTACTTTTCTAATGTGATAAAAATGATTTAAAATGACTTATAATGTCTAGACTGGGCTCAGTCTAGTGTCGGTTGGTATTAAATGTCTTTTAGACATCAAACCGTAAGCCTAAAAATCAAGGAATGACTTATAACATCAAGGGATGATTTTTGGTCAATGGAGGAGGGAAAAATATGTTGACTTTTTCTAAGAAGTTGAAAACTCAAATAGTCTTAGAAACGCGTTTTGTGGTCTAACGGCTAATCGCCCAAACGGCTAAGCGTGCTCATGTGAGATTAGTACAGGCTTGGGTGACCTGCTGGGAAGTTTTTGGTCATGTTTTTCTCAGTCACGATTAATTCTCAAATAAATCATGAGTGTGTCAAACATTATTCTGATGCGGGGTCACTTAACGCGGTCGAGTTTCGTTGTACGTAGAATTTCTGAATGACGTTTTACCCTAAAACGTGTAATTCCTTAATAACTTTCACGAAAATGAGCTTATGAATGTCAAACTTTTAATTTGCCATGGAAATGATTTATCACTTGATAAAATCAAATAAAAATCAACTTTCGGGAAAGTTTCGGGAAAAATGAATAGTAAAAATGAATAGTAAAAGTGAATAGTGAATTTTTCGGGAATAGTAATTAACCTGAAAAATGTGAATTGTTACATTATGTTTCGCTGCTTACCTTGCAATTGTGAGTTTGTGACTAAGCACAAAGCCGTGTGCGAGGTTTGCTGTCACATAATGCCTTCAAACTAGAGGGGCTTCAAAATTTTATGTGATATGTATATATATTCTATAAAAGTGACTACAAGTATTTAATTTAAGAAGTTGTATTGAAAATGCTAGCCGAAGTACTTTGAAGACGATTATTTCTTATTTATGTCTTTAAAAAATTATTTACTTTCTATTTTAGGCCTCATTTTAGATATTATATATATTGAATTTTGCATAAGGTCTATGTAATTAAACTGAGGGACAAGCATATTTTATGATGGTATGTTGTGTAAAAGATGATGACCTTACATATCTTTGTGACTTTAGGACAATTGATTTCCCACTAAGAAAGTCACATTTGGCCACAAGAAATAAACCGTACACAAATCAAACTCAAATTCCTCATTGACACCTTGAAATATTGACAATAATAAAGTTGATTATTGACCATTTTCTGCAACGCTAGTCAAGGCAGGTTTGATAAAACCCAAAACACAAAAAACAAAAACATAAAACAAGATGAAGAAAGTATATAAGTTTTGATGCACGTAAATCATGCAGCTATGAAAGTAAACTAAAGGTGCAATGAAGATTTACGGCCTTGCAGGGCATTATGCAGTTTGTGGTGTTGGTGTAGCGATGATCGTGGTACTCCACATGAGCGGTGGTGGTGGCGATTTCAACCTTCTCAACCATCTATTACTATCGGCGTGTATTGTCCCTTGTTGCCAACTTTGAATACATCCAGAATCTCTATAACAATCGCAGCCACAAACTTACCACATATAAACATGATTGAATAAGTTGTAAATTATCTTAAGTTAGAAAATAATACCGAATACCATCAATGTAAATCATTTACCTATACTTGGAGAGTAGCCGCGTAGAGCATCAAGAACTAAAACAAGAACAAGAAGTGAAGATATTGATCTTGTAACAAGGTCAACTAAGCTTGTCTTCATGGTATAGACTATAGAAACTAAATTTTTTTGGCCAAATAAAACCTACTAGATGTATAGTTGACTTTCATGTTTTTTTAACAAAGGGAAATGGTCAATGACTAAAAGTCATTATGACAGATAGAGGTGGCAATACATGCAGGCTAACAAATACTTTCTTATACGTATTGTAAGTTTACAACACAAAGATGTCTAAATTAACATTGGTTCATACAAACCCCTTTTTGATTATATGAAATCCAAACACATGAAAGCCTAATTAAGCGACCCGGTAGTTTATGGGCTAACGCTTTTTTTTGGTGGTGAAACAACTCGTGTACATATATTCCATGTTCGAATTAGCCATGTGACAGTGGTGGCAAAGGTAGCCAGAGTGGAGAAAACCTAAATGAGGCGGATTGCGGGTCATTCACCACCCACTACTGCACCATAGCACATGAGGAGGAGGGACTATATAGCCGCACTCTAAATAAGCTTTCTACGACTATCTGAGAATGCAATAACATTAGGTAAGCTAAAAATCAATATTAGTAACTCCATAACAATATTAAGCACAAGAAGTGGTGATTGTACCTTGATGTGGATCAAACAAATACGGACTTGCTAGAATGACATGATGTAGTGTGAGACTACTTGTTTTGAAACTAATTTTTTCGTTTATATCACTAGTTATAATGCCCGCGTACGCGCGTTTTTTTTTTTTTTTTTTTTTTTTTTTTTTTTTTTTTTTGAAATAATTATTTAAAATTTTTAATTCTATTGTTAATTGCATGATTGCATTTTATATATATTTTTTGTATTTATCTTCTACTTGTGTTATGGATAAATATAAAATGTTATCTAACAAGAAAATATTTTTTTTTAAATATCTTATCTATATTTTTTGTATTTATCTTCTACTTGTGTTATGGATAAATATAAAATGTTACCTAATAAGAAAATAATATTTTTTTTTAAATAAAATTATTTCCTAATAAGGTATGAATTGATTTTTTTTAAATGAAAAATTTCTAATAGGGGTTTTATTTTATTATATAAAAGATTTTTGTAATCGTGTTTGTGTAGTTGTACACATCATTGTTTCATCATGCAAGGAGTAATACAACAGAAGAAGATCCAAGCATAAAAACATTACTTCAAACAACCCGTTTTATTAATATATATTACAATATCGCTTTTGAAAAAAAAAAATATATAATTACAATATCAAAACACCCGAAATTCTTATTAACCAACCCCCGGGGGCGCCTTATGGTGGTGGAAGAACTCCTATACCAAGATGATGAGATCGACCTAGCATATGTGTCAGTGGCGGTGGAGGTGGAGAAACTATTGGTGGCGGATTCTCGGGTGGCATAAACCCAATATTTGGACCTGCCTTAGGAGAAGGTGGCGATAACTTTTTTGTTCTAAGCTCTCTATGACTACCTGAAAAAGTGAAAATACAACTACATATATTACTATATTAGGAACCAATGTTAGTAACACCTTTACGGTATCATGTAAACGTCAACATAAAATTATGATTAAACACAAGAATTGATGGTTGTACCTTGATTTGGATCAAATGAATTCGAACTTGCTTGCATAACATGATTAAGCATCATAATGACAAGCAATATAACCACTCGTTTAGGTAAAGTGTATTTCCTCATAGTGTTTTTGTAATATGCTCAAATGTTCCTTCACTTTAAATATATATCAAGATATTTAAGTTGTAATATGTATGCCGGCCTCATGTTTGTAGGAAATTTCAAGTTGTATTAAAATATCGGAACATCGAAATTTCAATATAGTGAATTTAAAACTAAATCAGTATAAATTGGTTTGGTTCTAAATCTCTAATAAGGAAAGATACAAACCTAACATAAGGTTGTTTGAACAAGATAAATACAGTAAAAGATTCGATTATGGTTTTCTAATCAAATTGAGCAACTCTGGAAAGTGTTTTTTGGATGTATTATTCATTGAAATTGCACAAAATTTCAGAATTTTACACTAACTACATGAATTAGCCGTTGGTCAACCTTTATGTTAGTACTAAAAAATATTAGCTGTACCTATTATTATCTATCAAGATAATTATTTGTTCTCATTTAATGTATTTATGGGCCTAAGCCCATATTAGATGGCTTGCCATTTTGTCAGCCGTGACATTTTTATGTATAACGTTGCCTTGATGTTTAATAAAGATTATGGGGATTATACTAAATAATATGGTATCAAAGGACATTTGGTATATAACGTTGGCTTGATGTTTAATAAAGATCATGGGGATTATACTAAATTATATGGTATCAAAGCCAATCGGCTCTCTCATAAAAATACTTTAAACCCTAAATTGCCGAAACCCACCCTTCCTGTACATCACGTCCCATTTTTCTTTTCAGCCTTTTAAATCTTTGTTGCCTGCTTAAGCTTTGCATATAATTGGTCATGGCATCATGACCGGGTACTCTAACTCAAACACATCCCAACAACCCGTTGATAAAGCATATTCAACTGCTAGTATCAAGGAGTATATCCCCGCACCCCTTAATCTAAAAAAATTAAACTACAATTTGTGGAGTGCACTTTTCAAAATGATTTTGTAAAACGTATGATGTGCATCACCATCTTGGCGCCCCACTATCTTCATCGACATCAAATAATGACCCTCACCATAAACCAACGACTCTCTTGTGGTCATGCGGATGTATTCCACGATATCCCCTAAGCTAGTTGATATGGTTATTGACGATAGCACAACCGCTCATGGAGTTTGGGTAAAACTTCGGAATATTTTCCATGACAACAAAAATGCTAGGGTAATTCAACTAGATAATGAGATTAGAAACATGAATATTGGTAATCTCTCCGTCACCAATCACTTTCAAGAGATTGAAAGCAAAGTGGACCGTCTTGCCAATCTTGGCTCAAAAGTAAGTGATTTGAGCCTGGTTACTTATGCTATTAATGGGTTACGTTCTCGCTTTCCCGAGCTTGCACGCATCATAAGACATCGGGGAACATTGCCCACTTTTGAAACCGTACGGTCCACGATTTTACTAGAGGAGAGTGACATGATTGCTCACACCAATGCTAGTTCCTCTTTTGGACACCCCACTTCGCCTACTGTCCTAGCTTGTGACCACAACCCCGAGCACGAACCAATCAAATACCATGAGTACCTCGGGTATTGACCCATGTTAAAATTTTAGACGTGGAAATTGCACATATGGAATTCGGTGTAAGTTTGTTCATGGTTTAAATGACACTCGGCATAGACAAAATAATAATACCTTCAATGCCTCCAACACCTCAACATCAAAAACTGCTTCCACTGCCTCTCGTGTTTCACCAAATGCTCGGCCTGCTTCCCAAACCCAAGAGAACACGATTACACCTCAGGCCCAAGAAACAGTCAAATACGAATATCCTACACTGATATTTTTTTAAATTCAGATTATATGGATATCCATGCATGATCGATACTTGTCCACCGAAGAAAAAAACACAAGTAAAGTTTTGACGTAAGCTCGTTACCTTTTAATATCATTTTGCCATTTTATTTGAGTATAAGATTTAGAGAGTCTAGCTTTTGTATCAATTATGGAGTATACTGTTTCATGATTTGTGCATTTAATATCACTTACGTTGCATGGATGACTAGGTAAGGTAGTTCAAGCGAATCATAAGCTTAAAGCTTAAAGTCTATGCTTAGAGTTAAGATTATGTTGCTTATACTATAACGTCATAAACTCCAATCAATCCTAATATGTCGGTATAGTAGGCATATTAGTATTTTTGTCTTTAGAGATGAAAAAAGAATGTTAACCGGTGAATATGAACTTTATCCGTTGAGCGATGACTCTTCCACATGTATCGTTCTTCTTAAACAAATATAGAAGATTGATTCAAGTAATTTATAAGTATGGGAATACCTATTGTGGGTTGAGACCTTATTATTAGCGAATTGCTTGCTGCTAAGTAAGAAATGATACATCGAGAATCATGGTAACCCGTTATAACAAAAGAAAATCCAGACATTACTTTTAACAACCCGTTTTATTACAACTTATTATGCTTTAAAATATTACTACATGTTACATCCAAAAACCAAATATCCTAGATAAGAAACCCTAGGGGGCTTATGACAGCAGAGACGATTGTGGCGGTAGAAGAATCGATATACCAAATTGACGAGTTCAATTTAGCTTATGTGGTCGTGGCGGTGGAGGTGGATGCCGGAGAATAACAGGGGGATTAAACTGAAGATTTGGCCTTAGTTTAGGAGGAGACGGTGCTTTTAACCGTGTTCTAAGCTCTCTACAACTACCAGAAATTAAAATACCATTACTTTAGCTCAATTTGGAATAATTGCTGTAGTAACATCAAACATCGTTGCCATATGATCTAAACATCAATGGAAAATAATGACTAAACACAAAGAAGTGATTAAATTTACCATGATTTAGATTAAATGAGTTGAAACTTGCTTGAATAACATCATAGAGCGTAAGAATCACAAGCAATATTATAACCACTCGTTTTGCTGAAGTATTTTTCTTCATAGCTAGCGGTTTTTTTTTTTTTTTTTTTTTTTTTTTTATTATTATTAATTTTTTTTTTAATGTTCAAATGTTCATTCACTTGAACTATATATCAAGAAAACTTACTAATTTACTTGGAAAAAAAGTTTAAAGTATGAAGCACAAAAGTCACTTAAGCTTTTGGCCATATATTAGCCAACCACATGTTGCAGTTCAGATGTATTGGTCAATTCTTAATTACTACGGAGTATGTTATTAACACAAGTAATAGTAATATTTATATAAAAATAAATAACGGATCACGATATTTGTTTGCATTTGACTTATATCGATATCCATGATACTCGAAAGTCGAAACTTGTTCACACAAGATAAATACTGCAAATAAGTTTTTGACATACGAATAAATATACTTGATTGAAATATACATCAAGAAAATTAAGTACTCATCCGTCCTATTTTTATTGTCCATGTTACCATTTTTGAATGTCCTAATTTAATTGTCCTTTACCAAAAATAGATAAGGAGGTTTGGTCAAGTTTATATATTATCCTAAAGTTGAAATTAATTTACAAAATTTAAAGAAATGTTAATTAATTAGTTAAAGGGCAAACATGTCATTTGGCAAAAAAGTAAGAGAGTGAAAACAGTATTAATTATGATTTTCTTAGGGCATCCACTATGATGGTTTATGAAAAGGTTTATAAAATGATGAAGAGGTTTAAGAACTTATAAACCATAGTGAGCATCCATTTCAAGCTTATGTGTCATGAAGAGGTCTAGGATATTGAACCTTTTCATTATTTAATACCTTTCATTATGTGTGAAGTTTATATCACTTGAAAAGGTTTATAACATAGTGGGGATAGGTTTATAAAACAAAAAAGTTTATAATTTAATGTCATAACACAAGTATAAACCTTTTAAAAGGTTTACCATAGTGATGCCCTTAAAATATGTGTTTTTTGTCAGTGGACAATTATTTTGAGACGGAAGGAGTAGTTTATTTGGAAGAAAAATACTTACGGCCCCCTCAACACAAATTTCTCGCTCCACCTCAGGTAATAAATACCTTCCTAGAGATGATTAGCAGACCTAGAGGTGATTCGAATGAAGAAGTTTTGCTTGAAAGATATGCACGATCGATTATCAAAATTAATGGATACTTTTGGGTATAGAGTTGTCCTCATTATAAGACTAGCTGGATCTTTGTTATAACTTATACTGTACTAAAGTTCCGTTACTTGTGGAGTATCAACTTTGATGGTTAAGAAAATAGCTTAATGGTTCTGTGCTGGAAGTAAATAGCGAGTGAAAAGGTCAGACAATATTCTTTGGGCTTGATCATGGTCTGATCACCATGGCTCGGGTTGGTTCACATTTAGACCTTAAATTTACGTCTTAATAAGGAACTGTTTTAATTTCAAACAACAGCTAAATATAAATGATACAAACTTAACACTTTATAACAAAAGAAAATGTAAACATTACTTTCAACCAATATTTTTATTTAGTATAACCGATTATGTTTTCAGAATCATAAATAAGCAACCTGAGCTAGAGGATTTATGGCAGCAATGTAGATTGTGATGGCGGTGGTGGCGGATGTGAAGAAAACCGTGGAGGTGGATACCGGGGTGGGGGGGATTTGAACACAATATTTGGCCTTAGGATAGGAGGAGATGGCATTGATTGGCGTGTTCTAAGCTCTCTACGAATACCTGATAACACAACAAATGTAATTAAATTAGGAATAAAAAAAAATATGATTTAATCAGCAGAAAATAATGATCAAACACAAGAAATCATGCTTGTACCTTGATTTGGATCAAATGAATCCAAACTTGCATGAGTAAAATGATCAAGCATAAGAATCACAAGCAAAATAACTACTCGTTTTGCTATAGTATTTTTCTTCATGATGGTTATTTTATACATATCTTCAAATGTACTACTTTCACTTGATATATATATCAAGAAAACGTGGGGCAAATGTGTCATGATCGTAGGAAATTTCATGTAGCAGTGTTGCATTCAAAGGACCAAATGAATTGATTGACCAAACACTTTAATCAAAGGGGTTTGGTTAAGTTTGAAAACTGGTTTTTGGATGTATTATGCATTTTAAAATAGTTAGTTGTATTTACTTTGTAAGAAAGTTTTAAGTAGGAAGCAATGAAGTCATCTAGTTTAGAGTGCTGGGTACCGTGGGGTGAGATCGAGCCTTGATCGTCAGTCCGATGTGGACTGTGCTTTGGTGCCGCCAGTACCAAGCCATGACACCGATTCTTTAGATGTAGGGTAAAACTAGATTATACCTTATTCCCTAAACTATAGTTTTTTTTGTTTTACATATCTCAGCCTGTTTCATAGGCGAAAAAGCTTACAAAACAAGACACCTCCTATTCTCTAAACAAGAAAATAAACAACTACTCAAAAGATAACATTAGAATCTTACGAAAACAAAAATTACTTCATAGCAAGACTTTGGAGCTTAATGTCATAATAGATGTCGTAGAAAGCATCCAATTGTCCTGGAAGATCGTAAATTTGATCCGCATAGTCATCATAATCATCTTGCTCGTAACCGCCACATGTCGATAAGGGGTAAGCAAGACCCACTTAGTCATACTATGTCGATATTGGTGTTTCTCTCTTCATTGATTTAAAAAAAAAAAAAAAAAAAAAAAAAAAAAAAAAAAAAAATGCTAACCAATAAATAAGAATATGTATCGTTCCTTGGGCTATACACATGCAGTCTCATAATACTATAATATCTCGCTATAACAACAGAATATCCAAATAATAACTACATGCTTTATTACAACTTATCATACAATTTTAATGTTTTACATCCACACACCGTATAAACTAAATAAGCAACCCTAGGGGGTTTGTGCTCATCTTGGCTTATGTTTTGGTGGTGGATGCGGGAGAATGACAGGGGGGTTAAACTGTACATTTGACCTTAGGTTAGGAGGAGGCGTTGCTTTTGACCGTGTTCTAAGCCATCTACTATTACCTAAGATTAAGCACAATTACTTTATGAATATCCGAAATCATATTGTAGCACCATTACAACGTGATCTAAACATCAATGTAAACACTAGAAGTGATAAAATGTAGTACCTTGATAAAATGTAAACACTAGAAGTGAAAAACATGCAATTAAACATCACAATTACAAGCAACGTTATAAATACTTGTTTGCTAAAGGTTTTATTATTATTATTATTATTATTATTATTATTATTATTATTATTATTATTATTATTATTATTATAGCTAGTGTTTTTATTATATGTTTAAATGTTCCTTCACTTAAAATTAATATCAAGAAAATTATGTAATTTTCATGCAAAAAGTGTTTAAAACCGAAAGCGTAAAAGTCACCTAAGCTTTTGGCCAACCACACATTGCAGTTCACATGAAGGTCTTGGTCAAATTTTTATCTTATTAACTTATTACTATCTTAATCTTAACTACTTATAATGTAAAAACAGTTAAAGTGGAAAAGTGAAATCTTAACTTTTGATCAATCCCCATAATCTTAACTACTTATAATAGGTAAATAGTCAAAGTGAAATGTGAAATCCTTAACTTTGGTCAATCCCCATAATGCCCTTGTAAAACTATGACCTTAATAGAAATCGAAAGCCAAAACCTTGAAATTGAAATGTATAGATGGAAAGTGAAAACTATTCAATGCACCATGCGTTTGTAAAGTGAATATGCATGACTTTCTTTACCACGTTGCCTTATGTTTGGAAAGTGAATATGAAAATTAACAGAATTGTAATATCCAGCAATGCAAATTATCATAATGCACAATATTTCAGGAAACATGCATAATTCTTTTTTGAACAAACAACACACATAATTCAATAAGCACTTTACTCTCTTTTTCTCTCTCTAGAAGCAACACGCTCATCAGCCACTGCACACACACAAACTCACTTATTTCGCCGCCGCCTCGCTAACCGCCACCATCATTACCAATTGATTCCGCCACCAACACAACCAGTGTTTTGAGATGGGTGGTTTTTTTGGTGTTTTGGTGGCGATTTTGCGGCTTTGGTTGCGAAATTGTGGTTTCGGTGGTGCATTGAGTTTATCTTGTGTGGCTTTTGACAAGATCTGGCCGGATCTAAACGTTCTTTCAGGGGTTGTTTTGAGGGTTGGTGGTTTTCGTATGTTTGCATTGTTTCAGGATGAATTTAGATCTAAAGGTTTCTAGCCTTTGTGCTTTTTGTAAATGTGACTATGTATGGTGTAATGAGGTGAGATTTAGGAAACAATTGTGATATTAGAGTAGCCAAAATAGTTCAGTTGTCATTTTTTTCTCATTTTTACGGGAAAACACATATGGTGATATTAAAGTAATAGATGAATTTTAGAGTTTCACATATGATGTGAAGTCTCATATTCTAAACTTAAATCTTTCATAGATATATTATGAGTTTTTGAAAGAAAAAGGGTGATTAGGTGTGGATTATATTGGGTTGTATTTATATTTGGCATGTGTATTGTATGATTATATAAACTGTGTTTTAAACAAATATAATATAATCTAAAGGTATAGTGACATAGTTTGATAGATAATCAATAATTCTTGGAACAAGATATGTTTTTTTCGGCCGATTTGTTTGAGATATATTCTTTACTATTGGTTTTTTTGGACCAAGCATATGGTTCTTTTCTTGTTTTTTTGAACCTATGTTTTTATGCTTGTGATACTTAATCGTGATGTGTTTGATGCTGATGATACTTACGTGGGTTTTGAGCATGGACTTGATGGTCATTATTTTGGTTCTTGTGCTTTCACGATTCATCACTGAAAATAGTTTTTACATAAGTTTCATGTGTATTTTTGCTAGCTTTAAAATAACCAGGGTTGTGTTCATGTTTTTGAATCTTTTTACTCCCGCTCAAACACAAAATTGTGTGCCGTCTAAGCTAAAAGATAAATCTTTTAGTCAACATCAAGAGACACCTGCATCTTCTGAAACTCTTGGTTAGGTTGCTCTATGCCTCTATCAAAAAGTGATACAAAGTTTCCAGCTTTCGAAAAAAATAGACGGATAAAATGGGCTATCAAAAGAATCTTTCAAAAAAGAACATATGAGAAAAAGAAAACAGAAACACAATAAGTTTCTTAAGCTATGGAGGTGTACAATAAGTTTCTTAAACAGAAAAATAGTAGGTCCAAATAATTCTCACCACAAACAAGGCTTCACTCAAACACGTCTATGAAAAGTTGGCATCTATCAATGGGCTGCTGGCATATATTGGGCCTCATTATTGAACATGTTAGATAGCATGTTCATCTAAAATTTCAGCTCTCAAACTCAACCGTAAGTCAACAAGTTGTTTTTAAGCTTCAAAAGTTCAAAGATCATGCGTTTTGTTTAAGGATAAAATTATATGATCACTGTTATTGTTAGCAACTTAGAACCTTTATGCTTGTAGTACTCATGGATATTGTTGTAACCAGAGATTGCAATTACTTTTCTTTCACATGTAACTCAATATTTTAATTTAAATATATGTTATAATTTTGTCAAAATAGACTAATACTTATGGGTTAAAGTGAAAATGAAGGACAAGGTTAGCAATTTAATTATTTTAGTCATAACAATGATCGTTTGTTGGCATATGTAACCAAAAGAAACCGTGCATACATAGATACACGCATAACTAAAACAAACATGCTTTAACCGCTAACATCGAGCATGATTAAACTCACAAAAAAATTATTGAAACACCTTATTACTTAAAAGTGGAATAGTGGAATAATCAATATTGTGGAAATATTGAAATGCATTTAATACTCTTATTAAAACACCCCATTACTTAAAAGTAAAATGATTTATTCACATTGTACACCCAATTAAAAAACATATCTACCAAATTAAATACTACCAATTAAAACACAAACCGGGTTGACCCGGGACGCTTCAAACACAGCGGGTTGTCTCGGTTTAATTTGACCAATTTTTGACCCAACCTAGCAAGTTGACCCAGTTTAAATCGACCCATTTTTCGACCGGAACGGTTCAACCGGTTGAACCACCTGGGTCGAACCGGGTTTCAAAGCATTATCCATTACTTAAAAGTATAATGATTTATTCACATTGTACAACTAATTAAAAACATATCTATCAAATTAAATACAACCAATTAAAACAAAAACCGGGTTGACCCGGGACGCTTCAAACCCATACGGGTTGACCCAGTTTAATTTGCCCCATTTTCGACCCAACCTAGCATTTGACCCGGTTTAAATCGACCCATTTTTCGACCGGAACGGTTCAACCGGTTGAACCACCCGGTTCGAACCGGGTTTCAAAACATTATTTTAAATTCTCAAATCTTCAAACTTTTATTATTTTTCGTTTATAACCTATAAACTTTTTTTATCAATAAACTATTTGTCTCTATAAAATCCCGTTGCTATGCACGGGTACTCGTCTAGTCAATATAATAAGTAAATGTGGATTAAGACAAATATTTTTGGCAACTTTTGAATTGTTTACATCAAACGTTTAACTTTGAATTCTTAAAGAATTGTTTGCATGACAACTATTAACAGATGGTTGACTATATATATTGAATGCTTTAACCTTCTGGCAACTATTAACACACAGTTGATTATATTGATTTGCATGGTAACTATGCATGACAACTATTAACCTTCTGTCTCATGATAAATATATAGAAATGATTTGCTATATTGAATTATTTACTACACATGGTTGACTTATAAATGCATGAATTATTTGTTATATTGTATTTTCTTGCCTATATGAAGAAATTCCGATAAAAAAACAAACCATGGTTCTAATTGGTTAGTTGAAGAAAGAAATGGAAATGAAAAATGAAAGAAATGTTGATGATGATCTTGAGCTTAGAAATGCTTTGCTTCGTGTTGTTTTAACATTTATCATGCTTCGTTCTTGTTTGCTTCATGTTTGTGTAGTTTGCTAATTCGTACTTGTTTGCTTTGCTTCGTTCTTGTAATTGTGGACGACATCTGATCTCTTCTTTTATTGTTTGTTTCTTTACAGCGTCATCCCCCCAACCCTACTCAACAACCTAATCCGTTTTTCATTACCTCATTTTGGGTTTAGAGTTTTTATTGATTTTTTTAGTTAGGGTTTCATTAATGTGCACATATTTGTTTCTTTTGTTCGAAACACTAATTATTGACGAGTACAAGCTTTTCTTGTAGAACCATCAATGTATGTTCTACCAAGTTTTTTCATTGCTTTTTTACTATGAATCCGACATACTAAAGCTTTCAGGTTGGGGTAGAAGCGGTTACGGAAGTTAAGCTTAACATAAATTAATTTTACTTTTTGACCAATTTGAGAATGTTATAACATGCCAGGTTTGGTGTTTTATACTATCTAATTAAGAAAATTGTTCTTCGTCATTAGACTAATATGCAAATGTCCTAAACTACGAGGTTGGTTCTATTGGTGTTATAGCTTTTTTTAACGGTCTATAGGCACTTTCATTTGGATTATCTATACTATTTATAAAGAGAAAATGGTCAAAAAAGTTAAGAAGTGAAAAGTGAAAAAACTGAAATTAAGGTATTGACTAAATTACCTTTTGTTAATTTGGCAACTTAGAAACTATCGGGCGTTTCTTTTTTCTTTATCTGCCTCTTGTTGGGCTGGCTGCTAACATAAGTGGGCCCAGTTTACATATTTGATGTTTCTTTTTTCACTGATTATGTCTGAGCCTCTAATTGTGGAAACCCTCAAAATCCTTCCTCTTTCCACTCAGAGGTTAAACTAGACCCATTTATCTTCTCTTTCTTTTAATTCATAACAAACAAAATCTTAAGTTTTTCTCGATGGGTCACTTGTAACCATAATCTCCAGCCAACCACTGAAACCATGTCACCGGATGTTGTCGTGCACCCATGCCTCTGGTGGCCCCCTTTCCTTCATCCCTTAGCAGTCACCGATCTACTACACCGGTGGTAAATCAAGTCGACATGTTTCTGATACTTTCAATATTCATGATACAAGTTTTTGGCTCTGGTTCTTGTATCTTCAATTTGCTCACAGATTGTTTATATTGTCCTCATACCCATCAATGGGTCACGGTTTACCGGTGAGGGATGAAGCTTCTTTTCGATGGGTTTTGTAATTTTTGTTTTTTATCCTTGTTTACTGTTGATGCAAGTGCCCAGTTTATGCTTAAGATCAAGTTTATTTGGTGAAGATTTGCTTTTGGTAATGTCCTAATTTAGTGGTAGATTTGTTTTGGTTCCTATTTGTTACTATAAGTTTGAACTATTTTATCACCTCAACAAAGAAAGAGGATTGATTTGCACACCAAAGTTTTTAATAAAAACACCATTTTGTACAAGCTATATAGCATATCGTACACCACTGTAATATACAAGGTGTGGTGAAAGTATAAAAAAATGTGGTGTGCAAATCAACCCCACAAAGAAATGGTGCCATGGCTGTTCGTTTATTTAATCTTGTTTGATCCAATTATTAAGTACTCTTATTTACTAAGTTATAACTTTTGTTATATGGGATTATATAAAAAGAGGCATGTGCATATTGGAGGTTTAAAAAATAACTAGACGGGTACCCATGCATAACAACATGATTTTCTAGCGGCAAACAACTATAGTTACACAAAACACTTACCAAAACATTACTATAATTATCTGCCGCTATAAATCTCGTTGTTATGCACGGGTACTCGTCTAGTATAACAAAATACATTTAATACTTTTTCAAAAAATACGAACATTTATTTGCATTTGAGTTATTTGATTTAAGAAACTTATTTACCATTGTATGACTTGTTCAAAAATATTGACTATTACATATAGTTTCTCTTAACTTTTAAATTTTGTCCCAAGTTTTTCTTTGGTGTTTTTTATTGTACCAGAATCATTTTTAGTGTTTTTTGACCCAAGTTTTGCCCATGCGTGTCTATCATTAAGAAAATGGTTCATAGTTAATATTGTCATTTTATTTCATGTTGACTTTATTCCTTTATTTTATATCAACGCTACTAAGGGTGTTCATCAGTTCAGTTATTGGGTTGTTCGATTTATTCAATTCGGTTACAATTTTTTCTGGGTAAAACCAAAAAACTAAACCGAATAACCTGAATTATGTAATTTTATTTATTTATTTATGTAGACTTTTTGTAAAAAAAAATGTTGTATTTATACTATAAAAGGGTTTTAATGTTTTTAAATATACAAAAAATATATATTTATGTGAATTCGGTTTTCGGTTCGGTTCGGTTTTTATTTTTTCAAAACCATAACCGAACCGAAAATTGAATATTTAATTCGGTTCAATTCGGTTCTGGCAAATTTAGTTCTTTTACAAATTCGGTTCAGTTCAGTTTTGTTTTTGGTTTTTGTAAGTGAAACCCGAATTCAGCACACCCCTAAACGCTACTAAAAAGTAAAAACTGTTATAGAACTTGGCAAAAAGCGTATTTAAAAGTCATCAAACAAACCAGTAGATTTATGCACAATATCAAGATTACAAACCAAAACAAATTACACTCAAAACATGCATGAAAATAAAATTGTACCTTTGTTTGTAAAGATTATTTAAAAAGGTGATAGTTTAACTACAATTTTTGTAACTAATTGGTTAAAAAAAATCAGAGACCCACAAAAAAGATTTAGGGACTCACAAAAAGAGTAAGAGAACCACAATTTGTATCATAAAATTATAGCGAGTTAGCTATAAAATATTGTAGCTAATATATTCTCCTTTAAAAATGATGATACACGTATATGTAGTGGCGAAGGGAGTAGACTTAGTTTTATATTTTTTCTTTTTAATTTTGCAGTTTTTTATTTGTGTTTAATAAAAATAAATAAATAAAACTAACTTGTATAATTAAGATAGGAAAGTGAGACTATACATTAGTCAATAGTTTTGTGATACCCATACAATAGTAAATAAGTTTTTAAAACACAATAAGTTGGTCAAAAACTCCATAAAACTAATTATCTAATTATCATGATATCGAATAGAATAAGCAAATCAAAACACTATTTTTCAAAATCACGTTTTTCTAATAGTTGATTATCTGATTATTTGTTTTCTAAATGCATAATCTATTTTATTAAGCAATCTCAAACACCCTCTTAATTAGTATCAACTTATGAGTTTCATTTTAATTATTGGTACTCAAATGTTCATAAGTTTTATTCGGTTGATAACATATATTATTAAAGACCACATTTAGTATGTTCGATTTTTGTCACTACTAGATTCGAGGTCCTACTTGTCGTCGATAAATTTTTTTAGCGACAACATGTAGAAAAGCATCGTCGCCTAAAGCTCGTCGCTAAAGGTTTTAGCGACTACTCACATTTAGTGACAACAACCTTGACTTGAGATTTATTGAATTTGACTTTTTTACTTTAGCCATATCAACTGATCGAAAAGACTAGGTACAAGAATGTTGCAACAAATAAAAATCCAAACATTGCTTATTACTCCGACCAGTTTTATGGTAACCAATTGTCTGAATTTTGATAATTACTGGAATACATGTTCCACAAAGGAACTTCAAATTATATATGGTAAGCCAAAAAAAAAAAAAAAAAAAAAGCAAGCCTTGGGTTTTATGGAGGCGATGGAAGACTTGCTATATGAATATTATGAGTTCGACTAAGCTTATGTGTCGGTGGTGGTGGAGCTTGTGGCTGCTTGTAGCCCCTGTTCCAGTGGGTTGATTGCCCTAGCATAGGAGCAGGCGGCGCTGATTTCCGAGTTCTAAGCTCTCTACGAATGCCTGAAATTTAAATACAATGACTCCATGTGAACTCGTAATCAATGTTAGACTGTTAGCAACACAGTTACAATATATTTATATAAAGTGGTACAGGATTGATGATTACAATAGGAGAAGGCAAGGCATTCGTGTACCTTGATTTGGATCAAATAAATTCGATCTTGCTTGAATAACATGATCAAGCATAAGAATCACAAGCAATAGTATAACCACACGTTTAGCTAAAATGCTTTTCTTCATAGTTTATTCCTTATTATTTTTTTTGTATATGTTCAAATGTTCCTTTACTGTAAATATATATATCAAGAATATTAAGAAGTTACATATTGCCTTCCAGAATACAGCCTCCACAGGTTGCAGTTGACTTGAAGGCCTTGGTGATATTATTTGGATCCAAATTTCTTCTCCCCGGTGCTATATTTCATTCTAAGTAAGATTCTTCCGGTTCAGGTTTTATATGTAATGAATTAATTTAGATTTTTACATAAAGGTGGAAGGCAAATGAGCAACAAACCGCACCTCTAGCCTTTTATGAATTGTAAAACTAATTCTCTTGAAAACAACATTTGTCGATCTAGGTGTCATAACATTCTATGCATAACATGCGTGCCCATTATCCGAACGTAAAGCGAATGTTTCATACATTGCTAAATCGGGGTATCTTTGTGAGTCGTTTCTTCATGCGGCAGACTCTTTCTCCAACCACTTCAAATGTGTAACAAATGGGTTTTTCACCTTAAATTCTTTATGATTGCAAACATTACCAAAATTTATCCTATTTTGAATGGATTTTAACGTATAGAAGAGTGCTTTAATTTCATTAACGATGATAGTTATAAAATTGAAACACTACTTCTTTGAATCATATTTTAATATTCAGGCCTACTCCATCGAAATCCGTTCACATAAGAAAAACACACAAGTTAACTTGTTATTACAATATCCAACAAATTGCTAAATAAAAATGACACTTCACAAGTTAACTCGTTATTACAAAAGAAAATCATGCTTATAAATTACGTAGTAACTCCTGGGAGATTATTCTTGCGGCGGTGATGATTGTCATGGCGGTGTAAGAACCACTACACAATTATTTTGAGTTCAATGTAGCTTATATGTTGGTGGTGGCGGAGGTGGGGAAAACATTGGAGGCGGATACCGGGGTGGGGGTGGGGAAAACCCAATATTTGGCCTTAGGATAGGAGGAGGCGGCGCTTTCTTCCGTGTTCTAAGCTCTCTACGGATACCTGAAAATACAACTTGTTTAGGTAAATTCTGAATCAATAACAATATGATCTAAAAAGCAACGGCAAATAATGATTATTAACAAGAAGTAATGGTTGTACCTTGATTTGGATCAAATGAATTCGAACTTGCTTGAGTAAAATGATCAAGCATCAACATCACAAGGAGTATAATCATTCCTTTTACTAAAGTATTTTTCTTCATAATGTTGCTTTTGATATCTTCAAATGTACTTCATACACTTCAAATATATATCAAGAAAATTGAATATTTAATTTGTTGTGGGGCAAAATTTTCGTGTTCTTAGGAAATTTCATGCATATTAAGTTTGACTTTAATGAAAGGTGTTTTGGTTTAATTTCATTATATTATTCCTTTATAGTTTGAAAATTTTAACAAACTATTTTAACTTTTTAAGTGATTAAACAATTAAAGTAAAATGGGCCAAAATGAAGCCATTATATGTCGACTTGTGATGGTTTTGTTTTATACTCGTAACTTGATTCACTCATTTGTGCGACGTATGCAAGATATCGAATTTCCAACTACTTGCTAAATGAAATATGAAGCTAACTTGTAAAATCACGAACTTTATTAGAAGATTGTAGGATATAACTTTTGGAACTTTATGATGAGGTTTGCAAGTTTTTGCAAGGTTGAGGCAAAATGTACGTGGTGACTTATAGTACAACTTATGGAACTTGAGATATAAGCTTAAGAGAGTGGGGTGGATTTGGATGGCATTCTTCAAATGCAACCATATTCTCCATGACACTAGTTTTTTTGGCTTGAAGTGAGAGTGTGGTTAACTCCTTGTTTATACATATCATGGCCCTATAAAAAGATGAGAATGGCATCTCCTCAACTGTGAAACACATAACTAAAGTAAACACACTTAGAGAGTTTCAAATATATTGCATCTTGCCTCTTCATATTGTTGTTTTATTGTGTTTTTCTGCTTCGCCAATGTCATTATGTTGTATCCGTTCGCTGACGAAAGGCAGCAAGGGTATGCATCAATCTTGGGGTCGTTACGTACGAGGCTTGCAGCGAATCAAGCACGTAAACACCTTTTTACGACATGGAGCAATTAGATGTATAGTTTGTATTCGCCATTTGACTTTTGATATTATTTGATATGCTTAGCCCATTATATATTGTAATGGTGGGTTAATGAGTGAGTAAGCAAGCCAAAATATTATATACTTCAAACATGGTATCAATTAATATTATATAAACAAAGTGGGCTAAGCTTATCAATTAATATCAAAAGCCCAATAACTTATACAAACTATACGTACATCTAACAGGAGCGTCTACCCGTGCGAAACCTATTATCGGTTTATTCAGGTTTCAGTGGTGCGGTTCGAGTCGACATTATTATTCTATCATTTGGTAATTTATTCCACGTTATGTGTTTTCATTGCACAAGTTGGTGCAATTACTTGTAAAAGTAGAATACTTACTTTTATCCAACAATAACAAATTGAACTTAATTAATGAATAACAAGGAAAAGAAATGTATTACACGAATGATAATGGGTTGGATTTAGAGTCTTGTTATTTGAAGGTATAATCATTTATAAATATATCCAACTAACTATTAAATTCTTTTGTGCGTATCGATTTTCTTTCTAATTTTACATACAAACTTTTAATAACTTCTATTGTGTGTAGCACAAACTTTCAACAACTTTTATTCTGTGTATCATTACAATGAGATTATGACGTAATACTACTTAATCCCTATTGGTTAATAAAAATATGTTTCATTTAAGTTATAGTCGTTATATATTAACCTGGTTTCTAGTGATTGTATATGTCTTTAAAAAATTGAATAGATTAGTAAGATGGTCATTTGGACAAAAGTATGTTTATAGACATTGCATGTTACAAAATCATATTTGCTTTTAAAGCTAAAGAAGGCAAATTGATAAATTTATTGACAATCAATAAAAGTGTCGAGGAGGTAGTTCGAAGGATGAATTTTCAACTTAGTTTTGAATTCCAATGTAAGTTGTAACCAAGAGTCTATGACTGCGAAAGTGGTGTGATGTTAACAACACATTGCATGATGAAAACTGTAAGTCGTGATCGACTAACACCTTGGCTACTTGCACGGATTACTTCGATCGTGAAGATGACACACACAACAATATCGACAGAAAAAGAAGAGAAGCTTTGCACAAGTAAGTACCTTAATCAATCCTTGATTAGTATGAAAGAATGACGTACATAAACCCTCTCCCCTCACCTCCTTTTATAGAGATGAGGGGGAAGAAAACCGACTTTGTAAGTCGGCTGTAAAACAAGAAACGAGTTGGGCTGGAACATAAGCCAATCAACCGACTCCTACTTGACTAAGATAAGTTTAAGCTTAACACTCTAACCCCTAGACTTAGTTATAAGCTAATATGAAGACTAATTACATAACAATTTCCACCTTAGGCTTCATATTAGCCTATACCGACCTTCAACAACTCCAAGCAGTGTTGTAACTTCCGTCCAGGTACCACCTTCATCAAGGCATCCGCAGCATTGTGGTCAGTACCCACCTTCAGAACTTCAACCGTCTTTGCTTCCAAGACCTCTCTGATAAAGTGGTAACGCACATTGATGTGCTTAGTCCTTTCATGAAAAACATGATTCCGCGATAAGTGAATCGCGCCCTGATTATCACAATTAACTGCAACAGTGTTAAGCTCCACGCCCAACTCTTCTAAGAGTCCCCTTAGCCAAATAGCTTCCTTCACAGCCTCCGTAAGGGCCATATACTCCGCCTCTGTAGTTGAAAGAGCCACCACGTGTTGTAGCGTTGCCTTCCAGCTAACAACACATCCCTTTACTAAAAACGCGTAACCTGTGATCGACCTACCTTTATCCGGATCCTTTGCATAGTCTGAATCAACAAAACCTGTTACATCTACATGGTTGCCACGATTTGTCCCAAACACCAAACCCACGTTTGCAGTACCCCGCAAATATTTCAAAATCCACTTCACTGCTTCTCAATGATTTTTACCTGGATTCGCCAAATATCTACTACCCACACTTACCGCATACGCTATGTCTGGTCTCGTGCATACCACCAAGTACATTAAGCTCTGATGCGTGGGAATCGCAACAGGCTTTACCTCTCGAGGGATCTCGAGAAGCTTACAACCCCCACCAGGCAGTGTACCTGATCGTTGTAGTATAGTATAGTGACAAGTACCGGGGGACTGATCGTTCAGCTTAGGAATAGTGTCGCTAGGATTAGAAAGCCTAATTACTAGTTCTAAAGGTGAGGGATGATTATTTTTGTCTTTTTATGTTTTTATGAAAGCAAGTAAAATCTCGGGTTTTGAAAGAGTGGGCGGAATTAGTTGCTATTCAACTAACCCAAAGCTAAGATGCAATCAAAATAAAATACTAAAAATGAAATTAAACTAATTTATACTAAGATTGTGAGAAGTAATTGGAGAAAATGTGTTTACCTAGACTTCATTACTCCCTAGATATCTTTTACACGTTAATTACTTGTTATAATTGCATGGATGACGGATCGTATTCCTTAATACCATTCATGGGGTGGCATACATAACTCCCCAATTCTATGAGCTCTTATCTCCTCCTACACCATGACCCAGCACAACTATAGGGATTGTAAACAGTGGCTCATGCATTAAATACAACCAATAAAGACCTAGTACGCCTCAGTTCATGTTTCTTAAGACGTTCAAGCATGTTACCATTTGGAGATCTGCCAGTTTTCTTAAGCCTAACATATAAAATCATTCATCCAAGAACAAGAATAAACAAGTAATCAACACATAATCAATATCTAGGTTTCATTAGATCTAAGCAAACACAAAGGAGATCTAGCCTAGCATAATGGAATTAAGACAAGAACAAGATATAGACAACCAACACATAGACATATTGATTGAATTAGAATAACACTTATCTCAATTACAATGCAAGGTATCAAGGGTTTGGAACCCTTGAAAAACCTGTAAAAGTTGCACCAAATTCGTCTTTAGGGTTTCTCCAAAATTTCTCCCTTTTTAAAGTAAAAAACTAGAAAACTATATATAGGAAAATCGAGGTGACGGCGTCAAGAGCAAGGGTGTGACGCCGTCATCTCGCCGCCAAATACTTCCTCGGACGGCCTTGATCTACTTATGACGGCCTATGTGACGCTGTCATCAACCACGGTATTTTATTCTTGGGACTTTGACGCCGTCAGGATGACTTTTGACGCCGTCATCAACTACGGTATTTTATTCTTGATGTTTGACGCCATCAGGGTGTAACTCTTGACGCCGTCACCTACTGTTTCCAGCATGGAAAATTGAGACTTTGCCGTTTTCTTCACTTTTATGCTCTAAAAACGTCCAAAATGGCTTCTTTTCCAGAATTCACTCTCCAAGTACCTAAAATCACAAAAGGAACGATTTAGGGCAATATTTGATCAAATAAAGTCGGATTCGGGCTTAAATGACCCCCTAAAAACGGATCATTTTTCGCCTCATCATATACCCTTACACTTGAGATTTGCTTGTCCTCAAGCAAATGCGCTTTTATTCTACTCAAAAGACAAGTTAGGGGTCATTTAACACTAATATAAAAGTAATTACAACAAATAATCGTTCCACTAAAGACCAATAGACAAGCACGGAGATCATACACAAGCACCTCACAAATAGTGTTTAGATACTCACATCTCTCGGGTGTAATAAAGTAATATAACATTATGGAAATGTAAGATATCTCTGACTACCTGTCATAGCAAAATAGATTACCATAGGCTTGGGAAAGGATCAAACCTCCACCACATGGCGTAAGCATCTAGGATAAACTATCAAAGAGGTCTTTTAAAGGGTTGTAACGTTAGGTATAGGGATATGAATTACACGGTTTTGTTGGATAAAGGAAGTTTACTGGTGGCGAGTTAACAATCTTGGTTAATTACATGTACAAGATGGCGTTGCTAAGCCAAGACTAGACTCGACTTAAGCTAATAAATGAAAAATAACAAAAACATAAAATAAACATAGAATGAAACGGGATGGTAGTCCGTATGTTTTTTTTTCTTTTTCTATTTTTTTTCTTTATCTTGATTTTTCGATTTTTTTTTTTTTTTTTTTTTTTGTTTTGTTTTTTTTTTGCATACACTCTTACCCTACCATCCGAAATAATACATCATAGGGGATAAGAATTCCCCTTACACTTGAATCTTTACATACTTTACAATCAACTAATCTAACGACTCGAATTAAGAAAATCAAAACACTTTGAGCACTTTTAAGATTAACGTACATATGGGGGTAATAAATGATGTTCTTCCCCATTACTCCATAAAATAAGTACTTACCCAATCGTCCCAATCGTCCCAAAACAATATGTACAAGGATATGACTCGACTTAGCAACCATGTAATCAATTAGAAAGTTAACTTAGGGTTTAACAAATAACAATAATGCACTAAAAATGAGCGCATACACGGAAGACTAAGGCGATTTGGTTGTACATTTAAGTGGGGTGTAACAAATTCTTCCTTTAAGTAAGATGCTTAAAGTTAGAAACGAAAAGATAGGCTCGGAAGGGTGTACTAGGGGTTTCGTGTACTAAAAATGAGTACAACGCTAAGGGTGTGGGAAAAATTAGTTGACTTAACTAGCCAAGTAATATGACTTAAATGGTCAAGTAATCATGATACGGGTTTAACACAAGGGTGATCCTAATGCCTCTTATCATGTAGTAAATCCTACCACACGAATGTAGTCTCACTAGCGGTCTCGGGATGCATCACTAACGCAAGTTCTAGAATCTAAATGCTACCGGTACACTCATAAGCACTAATAGTAAATGATTTTCCTATCAAATCTAAAGGCGAACCTCACATTTTTTGGTGGAAAATTTTTCTGAATATACGGTTATGTGCTAGTCATACAATCTCCTATCCATGAGACGCTTGCTATGGCTAAAGTTTCACTCCTAAATGTTGTAAAAATTTTTAAATTTGGCGCTAAAATTACACTAACAAGTATTTCTCGTAGTTTTATTACACATCTACCATTAAACAAAACAAACTCAAGCAAAAGTGCATATGTAAGGTATCATCTTTTTACCCTCCCCTTACACTTAAGATGAACATTGTCCCCAATGTTCAAGTAAAGAATGTAAAAGTGAAAAAAGTAAAGAGAATGAAATCAAATACTCCCCTGATTCGCTCGGTATGGATTATAGGTTGGCCAGGTTAAATCTTCTTCCAAGAAAACGAACAATCAAAGCTTCCCTTCCAGAATATAAATCATCTCCTTGTCAAACATAACCTGTAAATCCTGACAAAATAGACAAGACAACCTCGCGTAAAATCGGCGGCATCCTATATAAGTTACTAAATACTAGAAAACAAAGTAAAATATAATGCTTGTGGAATGAAGTTTGCAGATTTCCTGGAGATTATAAAACTTAATAATTCACAAAAACCATAAGACTCCATTAGAAAAACAAAACCGGTAAAATTTCAGATTTTTGACTCCTGACGCCGTCAAGAGTAAAACTCTGACGCCGTCAGAATGGACCTGCAGAAATTCTTATGTTAAGTTTCCGGAAAATTTCTGGAAAAACTTGGTCCTACTTCCTGGAAAATCCTGCAAAACTTCATTGTGACTCAATACAAGCATTTGACTCTAACAAATACGAATATACATGTTCATTTATTATTGTGGAGAATCATGATCGGTTTGTTTCTTAAAAACATATTTGGGGTTTCCCCTTACACTTATCTTTTGCAAAAATACTTTTAGGTGTGATTAACGCTTGGTTGTTTAGGGCTTTCAACAAGTTGTCAATCTTGTTGGTCATCTCCGTTTGTTGTTGGTTGAATTCGGTTTCAAACCTAGCTATGCGAGCTTCTTGAGATGCCATGAACTTTGACATCAATCCTTCAAGATTGTTGGTACTACCATAGTTGTTAGAAGGATTGTTGTTGAAAGTACGGTTGGATGGTGGACCGTTTGGTTGGTAATGATTTGGTGGGTTGGATGAATTGGGTTGATTTTGTTTCCACCTAAGGTTTGGGTGATTTTTCCATGAGGGGTTGTATGAATCACCGTAAGTGTTTGGCTCGGGCTTGAAAGTGTACCACTTATCTCCCGCTTCGTCGGTACGTGTGGATGCGTAGTCCGCAAAAGCTGTTCCGGGGAGTTCCACACAATCACGAGTGTCATGGGGACCACTACATAATTCGCATGAAGAAGTGATTTTGTTCACTTGGCTTGAAGGTTTTTGAGCTTCGTAAGATTTCATAAGAGACTTGACTCGACCTTCAAGTTCCATGATCCTACGGTCGGGAGTGCTAGAATTGTTCGAAGGCAAAGATATTGCCTTGATCGTTTCGTTCAAATCACGGGGATCATTCCAACTTTCGTTGTCATAGAGAGCAAGATCTTCTATGAGTTCCCATGATTGTTCCGCACTAAGATCACGTAGCTTACCACCGGCCGATTGGTCAATGGTTCGCCTCGTGGGGATGTCGATATGGTCATAAAAAATTTGGACTTGGAGCCAAAGATCTATGCCATGATGAGGGACTTTTTGGAGTAAGTCCTTGAAACGAGTCCATGCTTCATAAAGAGATTCATTTTGACGTTGTTGGAACATCAAGATGTTATTCCTAAGCTTAGTAGTTCTCCCCGGTGGGAAAAATTGAGCAAGGAAACGAGTGGTGAGATCATCCCATGTGGTGATGGATCCGCGGGTAAACGCTCAAGCCATTGACTAGCTTGATCCCGTAGAGAGAATTGGAATAAGCGTAAATGGGTAGTCTCTCTAGTTTCAACACCTAGGTCTATGGAATCTACGATTTTGAGAAAGTCCTTAAGATGTTGGTTTGGATCTTCGGAATGAAGTCCATGGAATGCACATCCGCTTTGCACCAACCGGATGGTGTCGGATCGCAAGGGGGTCACATTGGCTCCGGTGAGCTCAATGGTGTTTTGGTAGCCTTGGTGGCTAGGTCGGGAGTACTCTCCTAATATTCGGGGCCTAAGGGGTTCTAGTGGTGGGTTTTGTTGTGGTGGGATGACGGGTTCAAAGATGTTACCACCTTCCATGATGTCGGATGGTAAAGAGTTACGAACAAAGGCACGAAGAAATAAGATAGACTAAAGAAGACCTAAAAATAAAAATAAAATCTTGCTAGAAAGGAATCTAGCAAGTAGACCTAATAAAAAGAAATCCTAACCTAGACAATAACTATTCCCCGGCAACGGCGCCAAAAACTTGATGCGTGGGAATCGCACAGGCTTTACCTCTCGAGGGATCTCGAGAAGCTTACAACCCCCACCAGGCAGTGTACCTGATCGTTGTAGTATAGTATGTTGAGCTATAGACCTTGATAGATCTTATTGAGCACTCTAGAATCGTTAGTAATGTCACTGTAATCAATAACACACTAATAGACAATCCCTGCAACTTGTATTTATAAAGCGGAAACAAAACACAAGTTTGATACTAAGAATTCTTGATCCTCTATGGATCTTTTTAATTAAATTAAGAATTTTCTAAAAGTTGTTCAATACATAAACCGTGTGTTCCTTTTATACTCAAGGAACCCTAAACCGTTTCTCAAGAAACGTATCTTCTAAAACTTCTAAAAGATATGCATTATCACTTCCTAAATAAACTCATGCATATCCAAACTACATTACATAAAACACGGAAATACTATATCCACAGAAACTAATAAAGCTGAACTATGTCTTCAGCAGATACACTGCTTCAGCAGAAACCAACTCTTCAGCAGGATCCTTTCAGCAGAAACAGCAGCAGAATTCTTTCTACACAGAATTCCCAACAATCCTCCCCTAATCTTGAATTTGACCTAGTTAAGTTCAAGATTCTTGATAGATCTTTAAAGTAACATACCAAGAGGATTGTAACAGAGCACCAGCAAAGAATTATCATCAGCAGAATCTCTATGATCAGCATATACATAAAAGCTCCATTATTTGCAGCAATAAATGACTTAATGTACATCAAAACAAAGTAGTTTCATACTATTCTCATCACTTCCAGGTGTGTGAACTCCTGTGAGAGGTGAATCATTGAAAATAATGGATTTGATGTCTCTTTACCAATAGCCATCACTACTGGAGTAGCCAAGTGTTCAAAGGTACACTGATAACCACATGATTTTTAGCAAATCATCAGCTATAAACGGATTTGAGATGTCTTTACCTGTAGCCGTTTGCTCAGGACTAGTCAATTATCTTGTTGAAAATCATCTTGGTTAACTGATTATCAAATATGGTTTTCCACTGCCTTTACCACAAGCCATATACATGTGGGCTAGCCAATTATTCAGAATCCATAAAGGAAAAATCCATGGTCAATTGACAACCATTTCAACTACTCAGCAACAAAGCATTGGTGAGTTGAAAACCCTATAGTTTTGAGCAAACCATTACAGCTATCAACAGATTTGATGTGTCTTTACCAAAGCTGTACCCTTTGGACTAGCCAACTTTATGATGGAATAGTCATCATCAGGTAAGTTGATAACCAAACCTGCAGACAAATACTATACAACAACAATATGTTAGTTTTTTTTTTTTTTTTTTTTTATTTTTTTTATTTTTTTTATTTTATATACTAATAACAAAAGATATATACAACATAATCTCCCTACTCAACTGCTGCTCTGGAAGTCTTAATCCTTTGTTTGAAAACCTTCACCAAAGATTCAGCAAACAATCTTGTATTACCAGCTGGATCAGGAGGAATTTCCAACTTCTGTTGTAACATTTTCTCCATCAAAGATACCTTCAGAGGATATTTGTGAATAATATCCATGATAATCCTCAGACTAGTGGTAGTTTCCAGCACATGTACATAAGACATAGGATAGAACTTCCAACTCTGAACTTTCCATTTCTGATTATTCTTCCATATATCATAACTTGCACCAGTAGGAGTAGAAGAATCAAACAATACTTGAAGATCACCCAACAAATACAATCCAGAACCTTCAGGAGTATGAGTGGCATAATACTTAGTAACCAACTCATGTAGAGTGACCAAATCTTGATAATTTATAAGATGAAGAATCTGCTGAAGAAAAGCAAAAGAGATGGATGACTTATCCAATCTATGAATGATATTGAGTTGAGCATCTTGACTTAACTCCCAACTCACTAGAACCACTCTAGTTCCTTCTGGCCAATCATCAGATGGTCCTTCCCTTATAAATGTAGCATCAGAATCATTTACATTAATTAGACTTTGTAATGATCCTACTCTAGCCATTCTCTTTCCTCTTCTGATGAGGTCTGAGATCATACGTAAGGGAAAGGAGAAACAGAAGTAGGTGACTGAGGAATGTAACCATGGAACAAGGTTCTTGAGTATTTTCTTGACCTTGATTCATGAACATCTTCTCATTCTTCCTTCTCTTCTTTTTCCATTTTCATCTTCAGCTTCTTCATTGTACTTGTCATAGCCTCAAGTATTTTGTAATAAGTGATAGAAGCTAGTAGTACTGGATTAGCCAAAAGTTTAGGAATGGTCATTGTATCTCAATTGCAACTTGAATGTAAGCTGTAACTTGTTTCTATGAATGAATGAAAAGATCTTAGTTGATTTTATCCATTGTGTAAGACCTTCAGCATGATTTAATTTATCAGTAGAAACCATGTTCAGCATATTGACCACATTCCTTTGACTTTAGCTCTTGGTGACATTAATCATGGAACTTTCATTCTCAGAACATCTGCAAAACAACCACCAAACAAGCAAATACACCAAACAACTTGCACAACTATTAGAGGGTTAGTGTTAAAAACTTGCTAAAAACTCAGAAATTATACAACATATACAAATAATCCAAAGTTTACAGTCATCATCCTCCCCTGAGGCATATGCCTCCCCTTAAACTTTGCAGTTAAGGGTTTAACATGCCAATATGGACCACCAAATATTGAAACCTTGGTCCATCAAATGCCTTGGTTAATAAATCTGCCACATTTTCATCTGTGTGAATTTTGACCACTTTAACCAAATGTTTCTCATAAGCATCTCTTATAAAATGATGTCTGATTTCAATATGTTTGGTTCTATTATGAAAAACTGGATTTTTAACAATGCAAATGGTACTTTGATTGTCAATGAAAATGGTAGTATTCATGAAGTTATACCCATAATCCAGTAATTGATTCTGAATCCATAGAACCTGACCACAACAATTGGCAGCAGCAACATACTCTGCTTCAGTAGTAGAGGTAGCAACAATGGTCTGTTTCTTGCATTGCCAAGAAATCAGTCTTCTTCCAAGAAATTGACAACCTCCAGTTGTGGATCTTCTATCCAAATTGGCACCAGCATAGTCACTATCACTATAAGCTGCTAGCTGAAATGGAGACTCTTTGGGATACCAAACACCTAATTGAGGTTAGCCTTTAAGATACTTAAAAATCTTCTTGACAGCATTCATATGAGAGGTAAGTGGAGTGACTTGGTGTCTTGAACATGCACTCACAGCAAATGTGATATCAGGTCTTGAGGCAGTCAAGTACATCAAAGAACCAATCATAGACCTGTATAAATGAACATTCACAGGAAGATCAGGATTAAGATTGTTCTTTGGTTTTGGAGCCTCATATGGAGTTGTGGCAGTCCTGACATTTTCCATAGCAAACTTGGACAACATATCTTTTACATATTTTTCCTGATGTATAAATATACCATCAGGTTTCTGCTGAACTTGCAAACCCAGAAAGAAAGTGAGTTCTCCCATGGCACTCATCTGAAATTCTCCCTTCATCAAATCCTCAAACTCTCTACACCAGGCTTCTTTGGTAGAACCAAAGATAATATCATCCACATACACCTGCACAAGAATAATATCCCTTGAGTCTTTCTTGAGAAATAAGGTCTTGTCAATGGCACCTCTTCTGTAGCCATTCTGCAGCAGAAATGTGGAGAGTCTAGCATACCAAGCTCTGGGAGCTTGATGCAGTCCATAGAGAGCTTTGACAACTTTGTAGACATACTCAGGATGATCAGGGTCTTCAAATCCTTTGGGTTGAGTCACATAAACCTCCTCTTCAATCTCTCCATACAAAAAAGCACCTTTTACATCCATATGATAAACCATAAAGCCCATATAAGAGGCATAGGCAAAAAATATCCGTATGGCTTCAACTCTGGCCACTGGTGCAAAGACCTCATCATAGTCAATGCCTTCCTCTTGTCTAAAACCTTGAGCCACTAGTCTTGCTTTGTTCTTCACCACAATACCCCTGGCATCTCTTTTATTCTTCAGAATCCATTTTGTCCCAATGGCATATTTCCCATCAGGAAGAGGAACTAAAATCCAAACCTGCTGATTCTTAAATTGCAGCATCTCCTCTTGCATTGCTTTAAGCCAACTTGAATTAGCCAGTGCTTGAGTAACTCTAGTTGGTTCAATCTGAGAAAGAAAACATGCAAACAGACAATGTTTGTAGTCTGTGTGATTGTTCCTCTTTTGATTGTAGACATAAGAGATAAAAGCAACTTCTCCATATTTTGTATTCTTGACAGTGCTTCTAGTTCGAACAGGGTCTTTAGGATCACCAATAATCTTGGATAGGGGATGAGCATTGTGAATCCTTTTGGTAGCTGTAGGTGGAACATCAATGTTGGCATCAATGTTGGTGAGTGTAGGCTCAAACTCAGTGTCATAAGAGGCTGAGTGAAACAAACCAGGCTTTGGTTGATAATTTCCAAGGTCAGAAGGACTAGGAAATCTGGTAAAGGGCTTATCAAAATCTGTAGAGACTTCAGTAGAATCAGCAGAATGAACATCAGCAGAATCAGTATCTTTGACATTGTCAGTGGGAAGAGGTGTGCCTTCAGCAGTATCCTTGTTTCCACTGACTGCTTGGGCTGACTTATGTAGGATAGCCTCAGTCTCTTGTGTAACCTTATCATTGAGTTTCTGAGCTTCCTTTGTAGCAGCATGTTCCTGCTTCTGCAATCTTGCAAGATCTTCTGCATATTGTGACTCATCATCTTGTTCAGCAGCAGAGTGATTACCTACAAAATGGTTAGATGGAAAAGATGGTACAACAAAAGTATTCTCTTCTGGCTCAGACTCACATTCTGAGTCATCATCCATGGAACCTGCAGGGTTAGAACTTGAATCTTTGGTACCTGCATCAGGATTAGAAGCATGCCTAGTATAACCCAAATAATCAGTCAAATAGTCTAGGTCAAAATACCAAGAATGGCCTTGACCCTGAATATTAGGCTGATCTTCAAGAAATCTCAGATTAAGGGTCTCTTCAATATTTTTGGCATTCAGATTATAAACTCTATAGGCCTTGCTATGAGCTGAATACCCAACTATGTATCCTTCATCAGCTTTTCCATCAAATTTACCCAGTATATCAGCAGTATTCAGAATAGTCACCTTGCATCCAAAAGGCTTAAGGTAACGGATGTGTGGAACTTTCCCAGTGAGAAGTTCATAAGGTGTCTTGACATGAAGTCTAGTGATGGATACCCTGTTCAAGACATGACATGCAGTACCTACTGCTTCAGTCCAAAACATGGTGGGTAGTTTGGAGTCTGCAAGCATTGATCTTGCTGCCTCAATGAGGGTTCTATTTTTCCTTTCAGCAACCCCATTTTGTTGTGGAGTTCTTGGAGTACTATAGTCCCTTCTAATCCCTTTAGACTTACAGAATTCTATAAATACAACATTTTTGAATTCTGTACCATTGTCACACCTAATTCCCTTAACCTTTTTATTCAGCTGGTTCTCAACTAAGATAATGAATTCTTTCAGAATTGGAGTTGTTTCATCCTTAGTTTTGAGAAAGAACACCCAGCAAAACCTGCTATAATCATCTGTAATAACCAGGCAGAAGTACTTGTGATCAATACTTCTAATGGGGGTTGGACCAAAAAGATCCATGTGCAGCAACTGAAGAGGTTCTGAAATGGAGCTCACTGCTTGGACTGTTTTGTAGGAGGCTCTGTGTTGCTTTCCCTTGTTGCAAGCAATACAGTTGTGTTCATTGGTGAAGAGTTTAGAAGGAAGGCCCTGAACAAGACCAAGTTTTGATAACTTGTTGATGGTCTTGTAATTCACATGTGCCATTCTTCTATGCCATTTATTAGATTCATCCAGGGAAGCTTTGGCAACCAAACATGTTAGATCACCTTCAGGCTGAACATCATTCAGATTGAATGTGTATAAGTTGAAGGTTCTAGGAACTCTCAGCAATACAGTTGTATCTTCTTGGAGTTTGAAGTCCTTGGAAAGTACAAGACACTCATCTTCAGAGAAGAAAACCTTATGCTTAGAGTCACAAATTTGTGATACTGAGATAAGATTAAAATTCCCCAGTTCCTCCACATAGTAAACATTTTCAAAGTCTAACAAGGGAGTCTTTATGGTTCCTTTCCCTGTTATTTTGCCATCTCCACCACCAAAGGTTACAGTGCCACCTCCTTCAATGGGCTCAAAGTCATGCATCTTATCCTTGTTCCCAGACATACTTCTAGAACAACCACTATCAAAGATGCCAACTTCAGTACTTTTCAAAGGATGTTCCTACAACAACAACAAAAAATATACAATATTAGTACACATTGGAGACTCAAGTCATTGCTGACTTGAGCCTGCCTTGTGGATCATCAGTAACAGGCCATGTAGATGTTTTAGATCCACCATTGTTCTTGGGCCTGTAATGCATATTAGGTCCCTTCTTAGTCCAAGAACAACCTGCTGAGGGCTTCACAGCAGTATTCCATTTCCCACCACCATTACACATTGAGTCAAAGTGATTAGGCCAATAATTATTATAGAAGAAAGAACTAGTGGGTCTGACATATGGTCTAGTACTAGTTTTTCTCCAAGAAAAATGAGTTTCAGCAGAATTAGGTTTCTGCTGATGTGGAACAAAAGATGGTATGTCATGAACATTCTTCCACATTTGCCTAGTTTTTCTTTGACTAACACCTGCACCCATTCTTTGCTCATGATATGTATAATCCTTAATCAAGTGATATTTACTTCCACACACAAAACACTTCTTCTTTTTAGAAAATTTATTCAAACCAAAAGAATTTCCATAACATGAAAAAGTATTCAAATCACCATGACAAACAGAATTGTTTTTAACAAAGCCAAAAGTATTATTATGCAAAGAATTGAAAAACAAGTCTTCAGTAGAAACTGTCTTGTTATCAGCAGCAACTCTAGAAGGCTTGTGGGGAGTCTTGGGTGATGTCTTTGGTGTGGTCTTGGGAGTGGTCTTGGGCAGGTCTGACTTCTCACTTGAATCACAGCTAGCAAATGAGGTAGACCCTTCATCAGAAGACTTGTCACTGTTACAACAAGAGACAAAGTCATTAGATTTCACAATAGGGTCTTGAAAGTCAGTTGACTTTTTTCCATATAAATGATGTGATCCATCAAAGTCAGAAGGTTTGGACAAGTCTATAGGCATGTGTTCTCCTCTTATAGGTCCAGGTACAACATTCATTCCCCCTTCCTTAACATATTTAACAGGTGTTTGATAAGCTAAGGCTGGTTCAGGGTCAAAAACACTAGACATATCAGGATAGGTTAACTCTTCAGGGTCTATATATTTCTCATATCCTAATGCCTTTCTAGTCCTAACAGATTGACGACCATCAATTAATTTACTCAAATTAGATGCCCCTTCCTGCCATTTCATTCGACCAGTTATCTCTTTATCTAATTTAGCTTGTAACTCTTGTTTTTCTTTATCTAAATCAGACTTCTCTTTTTCAGTACGTTTTAATTCTATCGTAGCAACCTCTAAATCACTTTCTAGAACTCTTATTTTTTCTTCATATTTAACTTGATTCTTTTGAAACCATACTTTTTGTTTCTCTAATGTTTTTAAGGCCATTTTATAAGACTCTACCTCTATATAGCACTCATTGTACTTTGGTTTCAATTCATCAAACTCTTGTTTAAGCTCATTGTATCTTACACTACATCCAAACACACAGTTGTTTATCTGAGAGATTCCCATCAAGGAGACTTGCTCCTTCTTGTCTTCTGAAGGTGTGAATGCCAGCAGATTCAATTGCGAAGAAGTAGCAGCTTCCTCTCCAGCAGGTTCATGATTAGCCCAATCAATTTGGTGATCCAGAGTCACCATGGCCTTTGAAGGTACAGTCTTCGTATTCCCTGCTTCCAATGGATAAGAACCATATCTAACTTCATCTCCAGCCTTTCTATCTTTGCATTCCCTTGAAAAATGTCCCACTTGACCACAAGTGTAGCATTTAACATTCCTTCTATCAAACCTTGCAGCTTCTTTGCCATTAAAACCAAACTTTCTTCCAGACTTGGCTTCAAACCTTCTGATGTTCATTGAGATCATTGCAAGCTCCCATTTCAAGTGCATCTCCTCCATTTCCAATGGATCTACCTGTTCAAAGTCCTCATAAGCAATAAACTGCTGAGGTTCATATTCAGCCACAAATGAATGAATAAGATCCTCCAACACATTACTTGATTTTGATTTAGGAGCAGTTTGATTATAAGTTTGAGAAGATGCTCCTGATGAATATGAACTTGAGGCTTGATGCACAGGTTTAGAAGAGGCACCAACAAATGCAGAATGAGTGGATGGACGAATGGGACTTCTAACATCAGGCTCAAGTGATTTAAGCCTATTGTAGAGGTCATCAAAAGACATCATGTCTAACCCACCTTTGGTCTTGAGAGCAATACAAACTTGTAACCAAGATGGCGGCAGAGATCTCAAAAACTTAGAATTGCAGTCTTCATTGTCGGGTCTAGCCTTCAACTGATTAAGTTGACTCAATATTCGATGAAATCTATCATAGCCCTTATGAATTCCCTCTTCTTCAGATATCTGAAATTCTTGGAATTTCTGCTTCAGCAAAGACTTCTGCAGCCTTCTTGATTCCTCATTCCCACCAAATCTTGCTTTTATAGCCATCCAAATATCCTTTGCATCCTCCATAAAATGGAAGTCACCCATATGGTCATCTGGTATAGCTTGGAGCAAAATAGTTCTGACTTTACTCTCCCTCTGCACAGCCAGAATCTCTTCAGCAGTTTTGGGTCCTACAATAGTAACAACTCCATCAGCATCTGTAACATGCTTCTTCAGACTATTCCCTTTCTTAACAACCTCCCATAGATTCCAATCAATGTTTGTGATCCAGTTCTGCATCTTCATGGACCACAGATGGTAATCTTCTGCATTCTTCAAGTATGGAAACTTAGCATTACTGTTTGAGAGATTGAGTTGTTGAAGAGAAGTGGTGTTAATGGTCTGGGTTGTATCTACTTCATCATCTGATCCAGGCATGTTTGTTGATTTGTTTGGATTGTAAATGTGTAAGATTTGTGATTCTTAGTATGGCAGAGACTCTCTCGAGGCTCTGATACCACTTGTTGAGCTATAGACCTTGATAGATCTTATTGAGCACTCTAGAATCATTAGTAATGTCACTGTAATCAATAACACACTAATAGACAATCCCTGCAACTTGTATTTATAAAGCGGAAACAAAACACAAGTTTGATACTAAGAATTCTTGATCCTCTATGGATCTTTTTAATTAAATTAAGAATTTTCTAAAAGTTGTTCAATACATAAACCGTGTGTTCCTTTTATACTCAAGGAACCCTAAACCGTTTCTCAAGAAACGTATCTTCTAAAACTTCTAAAATATATGCATTATCACTTCCTAAATAAACTCATGCATATCCAAACTACATTACATAAAACACGGAAATACTATATCCGCAGAAACTAATAAAGCTGAACTATGTCTTCAGCAGATACACTGCTTCAGCAGAAACCAACTCTTCAGCAGGATCCTTTCAGCAGAAACAGCAGCAGAATTCTTTCTACACAGAATTCCCAACATAGTATAGTGACAAGTACCGGGGGATTGATCGTTCAACTTAGGAATAGTGTCGCTAGGATTAGAAAGCCTAATTACTAGTTCTAAAGGTGAGGGATGATTATTTTTGTCTTTTTATGTTTTTATGAAAGCAAGTAAAATCTCGGGTTTTGAAAGAGTGGGCGGAATTAGTTGCTATTCAACTAACCCAAAGCCAAGATGCAATCAAAATAAAATACTAAAAATGAAATTAAACTAATTTATCCTAAGGTTGTGAGCAGTAATTGGAGAAAATGTGTTTACTTAGACTTCATTACTCCCTAGATATCTTTTACACGTTAATTACTTGTTATAATTGCATGGATGACGGATCGTATTCCTTAATACCATTCATGGGGTGGCATACATAACTCCCCAATTCTATGAGCTCTTATCTCCTCCTACACCATGACCCAGCACAACTATAGGGATTGTAAACAGTGGCTCATGCATTAAATACAACCAATAAAGACCTAGTACGCCTCGGTTCATGTTTCTTAAGACGTTCAAGCATGTTACCATTTGGAGATCTGCCAGTTTTCTTAAGCCTAACATATAAAATCATTCATCCAAGAATAAGAATAAACAAGTAATCAACACATAATCAATATCTAGGTTTCATTAGATCTAAGCAAACACAAAGGAGATCTAGCCTAGCATAATGGAATTAAGACAAGAACAAGATATAGACAACCAACACATATATATATTGATTGAATTAGAATAACACTTATCTCAATTACAATGCAAGGTATCAAGGGTTTGGAACCCTTGAAAAACCTGTAAAAGTTGCACCAAATTCGTCTTTAGGGTTTCTCCAAAACTTCTCCCTTTTTAAAGTAAAAAACTAGAAAACTATATATAGGAAAATCGAGGTGACGGCGTCAAGAGCAAGGGTGTGACGCCGTCATCTCGCCACCAAATACTTCCTCGGACGGCCTTGATCTACTTATGACGGCCTATGTGACGCCGTCATCAACCACGGTATTTTATTCTTGGGACTTTGACGCCGTCAGGATGACTTTTGACGCCGTCATCAACTACGGTATTTTATTCTTGATGTTTGACGCCGTCAGGGTATAACTCTTGACGCCGTCACCTACTGTTTCCAGCATGGAAAATTGAGACTTTGCCGTTTTCTTCACTTTTATGCTCCAAAAACGTCCAAAATGGCTTCTTTTCCAGAATTCACTCTCCAAGTACCTAAAATCACAAAAGGAACGATTTAGGGCAATATTTGATCAAATAAAGTCGGATTCGGGCTTAAATGACCCCCTAAAAACGGATCATTTTTCGCCTCATCAAGCTCCCAACTGCATTTGCATATGGCACCCTACTCATCCTTTCAACATCACAATCCCTAACCGGACAATCCTTCAACGACAGCTTGAAGTGCCCACCCAATGGCATCTTAACCGATTTCCCATTGTCTATTTTATAATTATTGAAAATCTTAGAAACGTACCCGGATTGTGATACCCTCAGAATCTTGCGACTCCGATCCCTGATGATCTCCATACCAAGAATCTTCTTTGCTTCCCCGAGCTCTTTCATGTCAAACTCCTTTTTAAGCAAAGACTTGATAGACCCAATCTCAGCCTTGCTTTTACAAGCAATCAGCATGTCATCTACATATAAAAGTAGATAGATATACTCACCTGGTGCATAACTCCTGTAATATACGCAGCTGTCGTAACTGCTACGCTTGTACCCGTTGCAGAGCATGTACTCATCAAACCTCTTATACCATTGCCTAGGTGACTGCTTCAAACCATAAAGGGATTTCTTTAACAAACATACCTTGTTACCTTGTTCATAACCCGGTGGCTGCCTCATGTAGATTACTTCTTCAAGATTCCCATGTAAAAATGCCGTCTTTACATCAAGCCGCTCTAGCTCATAATCTCTACACGCAGTCAATGCAAGTATAACCCGAATAGATGTGTGTCGAACTACCGGTGAAAATACTTCATTATAGTCAATACCTGCCCTTTGAGTCAATCCACGAGCCACCAACCTCGCCTTGTGCCTAGGATTTTGAACACATTCAATCCCTTCCTTTATTTTGAACAGCCATTTGCAACTCACCAGCTCATAGGTCTCATTCTTCTTCAGAGAATCCACCTCTTCATCCATAGCAGCTTTCCACTTAGATCTATCTTTACAAGTAACTGCCTCTGGTATGTCAATGGTTCATGAGTATCTTCTTCCTCTGCTCCAGCAAACGCGTAAGCAGCCATATTACTTTCATCTCGAAACCTCAAAGGTTTCGTTCTTGTCCTTGGCTCTCTATCCCGAACCAACTGATAATCTGTGAGATCCGGTGTTTGATCATGATCCTGATCCCCTGCATCTTCATCATCGCCATCTTCCTGACCATCAATCAGATCTTCCTCAAGCGAATGATTATTTAACCTCTGCAGTTCCACCTCAACTTGTAATTCCTCAACAGACTTATCAGTACCTGCACCAGAATCCTTCAACGTGTCTTTGTACATGACACTTTCATTGAAGACCACGTTCCTGCTAGTGACTATTTTAGGTGATTCATTATCAAGCCTATATAGCCTGTACCCATTCACACCTTCAGGATACCCCAAAAGAACGCATTTTACCGCTCTCGGCTCGAGCTTACCTTGTTTAACGTGTGAATATGCGACACAACCAAAAATCCTCAACATCCCATAATCACTTGGATGTCCCGAACACATCTCCATAGGTGTCTTTTTCTCAATCGCTGTCGATGGTGACCTATTTATAAGATATGCGGCCGTACATGTCGCTTCCGCCCAGAAGGTCTTGGGCAATCCAGACTGAATTAATAAATAGCGTACCTTATCCATGAGAGTTCTATTCATCCGTTCTGCTAATCCATTTTGCTGTGGCGTCCTGGCAACTGTCAAATGTCTAGCAATCCCACTCTCAGTGCATAGCTGCTCAAACTCTCGGTTACAGAACTCAAGACCATTATCTGTCCTCAGCTTCTTAACCGTCCTCCCAGTTTGATTCTCTACTAATTGCTTCCACTCTTTGAACTTTCCAAATGCTTCATGTTTGAACCTGAGAATATAAACCCATACCCTCCTGGAATAATCATCGACAATAGATAAGAAATACCTCTTACCTCCCAATGATTCCACCTGAGACGGACCCCATAAGTCTGAATGAACATAGTCTATCACTCCATGAGTAGTGTGCCTTCGTACACCAAAACTGACTCGATGTGACTTTCCCAGAACACAATTCTCACAAAAATCGAGCTTACCTAGACTCTTCTTGCCAAACAGCTCCTGCTTTTCTTGCACATGAAGTCCCGCCTCACTGATATGTCCCAGTCTTTTGTGCCAAACCTGCGCAAGACTGTCTTTTTCTTCAACACTAGCATTAAGCTCACCTGCCACTGCATGGCCATCCAAAGAGTATACACAATTATCCCTTCGTGTTCCAGATAAAATAACCCTGGAACCATTAATCACCTTGATTTTGCCCGACTGCATTTTACGGTATATCCCTCTTTTTCAAGAGTTCCCAGCGATATCAAGTTTCTTTTCAATTCAGGAATATACCTGACATTGTGTAACACAAAACTTGACCCATCTTTCAGTTGTAGCCTGACCTTGCCAATACCTCTGATCTTGCACTCCCTGTTGTCACCCAACAGTACCCTGCCCCCATCGCATTCCAGAAAATCAAAGAATATGTCTGACCTGGGTGTCATGTGGTATGAACCTCCTGAATTCATAATCCAATCTAACAAGGCTTCTGCACTCATAACCATCATCACCTCAGAACCGTCATAAATCGAACCACTGGAGCTTGGCTGATCATCTTTCTTGACGAATCTATTTGACTTCTTGCGATTATTCTTCGAACAGTTTCTCTTAAAGTGCTCATCACACTGGCAAATATAGCACTTGAGTTTTCCACCTCGAGACTTCGATCTTGACTTTCCCCTAGACTGATGTGAATTCCTGCGATCAGTTCTTCCCCTCACATATAACCCTTCACCATCATCCCCCTTCGCCTTAGATCTTTCTTTGATTTCCTTTGAATTCAGTGTGGCCATCACATCCTCCAAAGTCAAAGCTTCCCGTCCATAAAGCAAGGTATCCACAAAGTGTTCGTATGATGCTGGTAAAGAAGTGAGTAATAATAAAGCAAGATCTTCATCCTCGAATTTTACCTCAATATTTGCTAAATCAAGAACGATTTTGTTGAACTCATCTATATGCTCGAAAATCGTACGTCCAGCCGGCATGTAGAATGTATACAACTTCTTCTTCAGGTACAACTTATTGGCCAAGGACTTTGTCATGTACAAAGTCTCGAGCTTGGACCAAACCCCCGCTGCAGTCGTCTCCCCGGTAACCTCTCTCAGAACCTAGTTACCTAAACACAAAATCATGGCACTGTGAGCTTTCTTGTTTAGCTCAGCTTTCGCTGTAGCATCCATATTCGCGGGTAAAACCTCTAGAGCTGCTTCACATCCATGTTGGATTAATAAAGCACGCATCTTGACTCTTCATAACCCGAAATCACCAGTTCCATCGAATTTCTCGATCTCAAACTTGGCTCCCGTCATTCTTTAATCCCTTTTATTAATTTGCTAAACCTTGTGAAAAAACCTCACAATCACAAACTAACAAAGTCCCTTGTGCAATATCCCTTCAAATTATATAATCTTATTTATTTATTTTAAAATAAAACAAATAAAACTAATGATTTATCCCCACCAATATAAATCTTCCTCCTGTTGACTTTTATCTAAAACCAATCTGCTCCTTTCTTCTTCCTTTAGACGCCGCCAACAAAGAAAAAAAAAATAGATCCAATAAACTTCTTTGTCGATCTAAAAAACCAACAAACCCTTATCTGTCGATCGATCCTCCTGCTGCTCCTTCTTGTTCTAAACCGAAACCCTTCTCACGATCGAACCTAGTAACCAGCGAACCCTCGAACCGAGCTCTTGATACCACTTGTAAGTCGTGGTCGACTAACACCCTGGCTACTTGCACGGATTACTTCGATCGTGAAGATGACACACACAGCAATATCGACAGAAAAAGAAGAGAAGCTTTGCACAAATAAGTACCCTAATCAATCCTTGATTAGTATGAAAGAATGACGTACATAAACCCTCCCCCCTCACCTCCTTTTATAGAGATGAGGGGGAAGAAAACTGACTTTGTAAGTCGGCTGTAAAACAAGAAACGGGTTGGGCTGAAACATAAGCCAATCAACCGACTCCTACTTGACTAAGATAAGTTTAAGCTTAACACTCTAACCCCTAGACTTAGTTATAAGCTAATATGAAGACTAATTACATAACAAAAACATATGAACTAGTCAAGCCAAAAATAATCATAAATGCAAGTCAAGTGAAGAAATTAAATGTGAACAACTAGGTACCAAAAAAAAAAAGAAAAAAAAAAGGATTTGCTAATAGAAGAATTCATATCCATTGATACTCAAAAATGTAATGCTGAATTATTAAAGAAACATATATTGTAGTAGGCACTGATTCGATTATGGGGTTTTAATCAAATTTGAGCTACTCTGAAAACTGTTTTTCGGATGTATTATGCATTTTGAAATACATTTTTCGTCTCAATATAATATATATATTTATTTGCAAACTGCACAAAATTTCAGAATTTTTCACTAACTACATGAATTGAATTAGCCAACCACATGTTGGTCAACCTTTATGTACTAAAAAATGCGAATAAAATTCAGCAAATACGGATATTCTACACGAGTATTTTTTGAAATTCAAATTATATAGATATCCATGCATGCTCGATAGTCGATACTTGTCCACTCAAGAAAGAAAATCAAGTAAAATTTTGACGTAAGCTCGGTACTTTTTATATCATTTGCCATTTTATTTGAATATAGGATTTATATGGATATCCATGCATGCTCGATACCTACGTTGCATGATCGATTAGGTAACGTAGTTCAAGAGAATCATAAGCTTACAAATCTATTATGGGTTGAGACCTTAATTACTATTCCAATCTCGAATTACTTGCTGCTAAATAAGATATGTTACTTCGAGAATCAAGGTAACCCATTATAACAAAAGAAAATCCAGACATTGCTTTTAACAACCCGTTTTATTACAACTTATTATGCTTTAAAATATTATATTTTACATCCAAAAACCAAATATCCTAGATAAGAAACCCTAGGGGGCTTATGACAGCAGAGATTATCGTAGCGGTAGAAGAATCGATATACCAAATTGACAAGCTCAATTTAGCTTATGTGTTCGTGGCGGTGGAGGTGGATACCGGAGAATAACAGGGGGATTAAACTGAAGATTTGGCCTTAGTTTAGGAGGAGACGGTGCTTTTGACTGTGTTCTAAGCTCTCTACGACTACCTGAAATTAAAATACCATTACTTTAGCCAATTCGGAATCATTGCTAGCAAAATCAAACATCGTTACAATATGATCTAAACATCAACGGAAAATAATGACTAAACACAACAAGCGATTAAATGTACCTTGATCCGGAACAAATGATTCAGAACTTGCTTGAATAACATGATTAAACATCACAATCACAAGAAATATTATAACCACTCGTTCTGCTAAAGTATTTTTCTTCATAGCAAGTGTATTTATTCTATGTTTAAATGTTCCTTCACTTAAGATATATACCAAGAAAATTCTGTAATTTACTTGGAAAGAACGTTAAAGCAGAAAGCATAAAAGTCACATAAGCTTTTGGCCAACCACATATTGCCGTTCACATGAAGGTCTAGATAAACTTTTATGTTATTAACTATATAAGAAAATACTGGAGATATTTATAGAAAATTCAGATATTTACCGTGTGTAAAAGTCTTTTATCAAAAAGAGTAAATTGCAAAAATGGTCTTTGACGTTCCACAAAATAGCAAAAATGGGACCGAAACAAAAAGTAGCGCAAAAAAGACACCAACGTTTCACATTTTTGCAAAATCGCCACCGAGAGGCCTTTTCCGTTAACTTTTCCGTTAAGTGCCATGTCACCGAGGGTATTATCGGCATTTCACTGCTTTAAGGTCCACGTGTCATATCAGTATTGCTTTAGGGACTAAATTTGCAAAGTTATTTTATCTTTTTTACAGCCACCACCACCACACAACCAACACCGCCACCCTTTACCTTCATCTTTATCTTCTCCAGTGACCAAACCTAGATTCTGGTGATTGTCGACTGGAAAACGATGTGGGACCCACAGTGTCGACGGTGATTGTCGACGGGAACACTGTTCCCGACGAAGTACAGCCGTCTATATGTTCCCGTCGACATGTCGACGGGAAGGTATTATTCCGTCGACATGTCGACGGAAAGGGCTTAAAAAAGTCGCAAGGAAAAGCCTCGTTTGTACTAGTGGACCAAACCCAGATTCCGATCACTTTTTCCTTTTCTTTTTCTTTTTTTTTTACTGTACAACAATCTTCAATTGAGTGAGCTAAAACATGCTTTATGCGACTTACAACCCTTTTCTTTGATCTAATGTTTTGTATTTTACCCAATCAAGCCACTCATAACTGTGAAGCAACGTATCCAACAATTTTCTGTCTGGGCCAATACCATCAGATGGTGCTCTTGACCAATTTGGAACCAACTCGTGAGTTCTAAATTCTCTCTTTCCTTGTATAATAGTGATATTTTAATATAGGAATCAATGATTCACTAAACATAAATGCCAAATGTACCATTTATAGGTGAAGATTTTATAATCAAACACTAAAAGTTTTCATTGTCTTGCATTTAGTGTTAACTTCTACAGAATACCTTTACAATATTAACATTTGAATGTTCTACAACTTTATAAACAGTAAGTTAATTTGATGCAACTTTAATATGAAATATTGAAGAGGACTGTAACTTTTTTTCCACTACTTGCAGTTTTCTAGGAAACCGTGGCTTGTGTGGGGAGCATATCAATCAGTTGTGCAAAAATGATGCTGGAGGTCCAGCAGGCTCACAGCCAGGTCTGCTATAACTTTTTCATGATATTGTATTCTAATTAATTAGTCACAATTAGTCATTAGCGGAATTGGGATAATTGAGAATAAGACGTCAAAGATCTTTTTAATAGCATTTTCCCATACAACAAATATTACCATTTGTGCAAGGGAAAATTTGTTGTAGTCAATCATGTTATCTAGTGTACCAGCACATTTCTTTTCCTTCTCTGAATCAGTAGTTTACTTGGTCTAATACAAGAACATCATGATTAACATATTTGTTAATTTATAACAGGAAGCCAGAGTGAGAAGAAGAATTATGGGCGGCTACTAATTAGTGCTTCTGCTACTGTGGGCACATTGCTCCTGGTTGCACCAGTGTGTTTCTAGGGTTGTTTCCTTTACAAGAAATTCGGTAAAAATGAAGTTAAAGGTCTTGCAGTGGATGTCAGTGGAGGTGAGGTTCTAATAATAGTTATGTAGACATATATAAATGAGATTTATAAGAACATGAAATGCTTTTTGTTTTCATACAACTTATGTCAGCTAGCTGCCAAAGAAACATCTTTTATAATATCTACTTATGTACTCAACCAGACGAACATAGAACATAAACTAAAGAAGGCTGCTAATTTTTCATACAGTGTGCATGGCTAGAAAATGAACACAGTTTTATGTTGTATGTTCAACAGACAAACTTGTGAGCTCAACCATATGTTTATGTTATAATGATTTCCTTTTGGTTCAGGTGCATCAATCGTGATGTTCCATGGGGACTTGCCATACTCTTCAAAAGATATTATCAAAAAGCTGGAGACCTTAAACGAGGAACATATAATTAGTGCTGGAGGTTTCGGGACAGTATACAAATTGGCAATGGAGGATGGAAATGTATTGCCTTGAAAAAAATAGTGAAATTGAATGAGGGATTTGATCGTTTCTTTGAGAGAGAGTTCGAGATTCTTGGAGGCATTAAGCATAGATATTTAGTGAATTTAAGAGGATATTGCAACTCTCCAACGTCAAAACTGTTAATCTATGACTACTTATCAGGTGGCAGTCTAGATGAAGCTCTTCATGGTAAATAATAAATCCCTCCCCATCAATCGTGAGAAATCATGGCAAATAGATTCTGATAATGTAACAAAGCTCATGAAGTTAATACACATTTTACTCATCACACAAGTACATAGAATTGTCATCTCGAACCAGCAATGGATACATGTTTAAAAAAATTAGATTATTCTCATTATGTAGCCATGGATTTGCTCTATTAAAAATATACATACGGCAGATCAGCCCAATCTATACTCAATTGAATATTGTTGTACAGTAAAAAAAAAGAAAAAGAAAAGGAAAAAGTGATCGGAATCTGGGTTTGGTCACTGGAGAAGATGAAGATGAAGGTAAAGAGTGGTGGTGGTGGTGGCTGTGAAAAAGATAAAAATAACTTTGCAAATTTAGTCCATAAAGCAATAGTGATATGACACGTGGACCTTAAAGCAGTGAAATGACGATAATACCCTCGGTGACATGGCACTTAACGGGAAAGTTAACGGAAAAGGCCTCTCGGTGGCGATTTTGCAAAAAATGTAGAATGTTTGTGTCTTTTTTGCGCTACTTTTTGTCTCGGTCCTATTTTTGCTATTTCATGAAACGTAAAGGACCATTTTTTGCAATTTACCCTATCAAAAATATGTATAGATAATTATTTGCATTTGAGTTATATTGATATCCATGCATATAATCTCGATACTTGTTCACACAAGAAAAATACACAAATAATTTTGACGTACGCATCATGTCGTTTTTTTTATATCATTTTAAAACTTTTATGTAACTTTAGAATGTATCGAGGTTTTGGCTCAATTTTATTGTTTCAGGATATATGCAATTATTAATAGTTGTTGAAACAAATAAGGGAAAATTCCGAAAATAGACTAATTGCCTTGTATATCACTTTATATATTATTTATTTTCAAAAATCTAAAATAAACTGAGGGCGACTCATTTTTTGAGCAACTCGTGTTTACATTTAACACGTGTCCTTAATCCATCAAATAAAGATTAAGTCACATACCATAAGTGGACACTTATTGGTTTATGGTTGCGTTGTACATGTTGCCCAGTCATCTTTTTTTTTATTATTATTATTATTATTTTTACTTCTGAAATTTTATGGTTTAGAAATGATATGCATTAGGGCGATCAGTCTACTTTTAGAATTACCCCATTAAATAAATAAAATGAATTTCAAGTTGATATATTTTTGTATGCAACAATTAGTATCGGCTTATTAGTTATTTTTAATTATTAGTACTCAAACGTTCATAAGTTTTATTCAGTTTGATAACATATATTATTAAAGACCACATTTAGTATGTTCGATTTTTGTATAGCTCGATGTCAAATTGTTTGAGTAATCCGACCTGATCTATAGCCGTATCAACTGAAACCACAATGTACAAGAATATTACAGCAAATGAAAATCCAAACATTTCTTATTACTCCAACCAGTTTTATCGTAACCAATTGTCTGAATATGATCATTACTGTAATACATATTCCATAAAGGAACTTCAAATTATAAATTGTAATTCAAAAAAAGCAATCCTTGGGGTTCATCGAGGCGATGGAAGACTTGCTATATGAATATTACGAGTTCGACTTTGCTTATGTGTCCGTGGTGGTGGAGGCTGTAAGGGGAACCCCTTCCTAATACCACCAAACCTGTGTGTTTGCCCTAGCCTAGGAGCAGGCGGTGCTGATTTCCGAGTTCTAAGCTCTCCATGAATACCTGAAATTTAAATACAATGACTCCATGTGAACTCTTAATCAATGTTAGACTGTTAGTAACACCGTTACAATATAATTTATAAAGTGGTATAGGATTAATGATTAAATACGAGAAGGCACGGGTGTACTATACCTTGATTTGGATCAAATAAGTTCGATCTTGCTTGAATAACATGATCAAGCATAAGAATCATAAGCAATACTATAACCACTAGTTTAGCTAAAATGTTTTTCTTCATAGTGTTTAATTTTTTTTTTGAACGGCGGCATTTATTAAAAAACTAGCAAGGTGCTAGAGAATACAAAGGAGAGATTAACCAATCATTCCAACTAATACATTTTTTTCCTCTAGACTTAAGCCATGAAAAAGAAAAAAGATGAATATAATCCATAATGTCACATTTCCTCATAGTGAGAGAGTTGAATGTAACACAATTCCTGAAGCGCCATAAGATCAACAGGTTGTAGCGAAGATGACATAAGCACGGTTCTTAATCTCCTGAGAGGAATGCCACGAGACAAACCAAGAAACCCAATCACTAGATGAATTAACAATCGGAATCTTTGAACCACTCCAAATGTGAATAAGCCTCCATACATTTGAAGCGACATCACACGAGAAGAACACATGATCCAAATGCTCTACATGGACATTACAGATCGGGCATACAATCGATTGAATATCTAAACCTCTAGAAGATAAATTATAGCGATGAGGCAACTTATCCAAGAAGAAACGCCACATGAAAATGTTTACCTTTCTAGGTAAAATCTTACACCACGTAGTGCTCGAATACATGGAAGGGAGCAATAAGTCATCAATGTGGTGCCGAATGCTGCTAACCGAAAAGATGCCATCATCAGAAAGAGACCAGAAACACGAGTCGCTATCTTGGACGACATCCACAGAAGCAATCTCTTCTAACATACGAGAGAAGTCAGAAAGAGATCTACCGGAAGAGATTGGCCTAAGCCAATCCCATGCCCATGAGCCATTTGAAATACGATCACTAACCAAACATTCCTTATCATTCTCCAAGTGGTATAGTCTGTTGAAACGGTCACGAAGGGGGGAGTCGCCAACCCATGTATCAATCCAAAAACGAATTAAAGAACCGTCTCCCACCTTATAACGAAAAGAGCAGGAAGGAATAATACCACTAGAATGAAGTTGGTTTATAGAGCCGACAATTCTAGACCATAAACCACTAGACTGACACCCATTTAAATCCAAACCTGCTTCACTACCATGAATAGATTTGATAACCTTTACCCATAATGCGTTCGGATTTTTCAAGACTCGCCATCTCCATTTGTAAAGAAGAGAACTGTTAAAAGCTTTAAGGCTCCCCACTCCCAGCCCTCCTTTATCAAACGAGGCTAAAACATTCGGCCACTTAACCCAAGCAAGCTTCTTATTACCATCTGTAGCACCCCAAAAGAAAGCGGCGCGTAATCTTTCTAACTCCTTTAACACCATTTCGGGGGCCCTGAAAATAGACATGTAGTATATCCCGAGGCTACCTAAGACAGATTTTATGAGAGTAAGGCGACCACCAATGGATAAGAGATTAGCTTTCCAAACCGTAAGTTTAGATTTGAAACGATCAATTAAAATCCTCCAATTCTCAACACGACTCATATTAGAGCCTATAGGTAAACCGAGATATGATAAAGGAAAAGTACCAGGTAAACACCCCGAACCTGCTGCCATGCTACTAACCTCATCAGAAGGAACTCCAACCCCGTATAGGAATGATTTGTTGATGTTGATTTTGAGGCCTGAGGCCATATAAAAGACATGAAGTACACAAATAATGTTTTCCATATCTCTTTGGTCCCAGTCAGAAACAATGATAACGTCGTCCGCATAGAATAAATGAGACAATCGATAATTTGATAAACCAATAGAGGAACCACGAAACAAATTAGCTTCCATAGCGTCTTTAAGAGCAATGTGCAAACCTTCCATGACGATGATGAACAAAAAAGGAGACAAAGGATCGCCTTGTCTTAAGCCTCTCTTAAGCGAAAATTCAGAAGTGGGGCTCCCATTAATAAGAATGGAAGTCCTAGCCGAATGGAGACACGTCTTTATCCATTGACGCCATTTAATACCAAAACCCAACATGTGCATGACGTGATCTAGGTACCTCCAACTTACCGAGTCAAATGCTTTCTCAAAATCAACTTTGAATAGCATGAGTTTCTTGTTTCTCTTCTTGTACCAATCCAAAATTTCACTAAGAATAAGAGGACCGTCCAATATTTGACGACCTGAAATGAAATCTGATTGTTCTTGACTAACAATGGTATCGATAATCTTGGACAAACGGTTAGCAAGAATCTTGGCGATAATTTTGTATTGGATACCAATTAATGAAATCGGTCTATAATCAGTAATGAATAAAGGGTTTGAGATCTTCGGGATCAAAGTGATAAAAGCAGAATTCGAACCTTGTGGGAGCGAACAGGAATCAAAGAACTTTACCACAAAACCTTGAATATCAAGTTTTAAAGTATCCCAAAACTTTTTCACAAATAAGAAAGTATACCCATCTGGACCCGGCGCCTTTTGACTACCACAATCCCAAACCGCGGCACGAATTTCCTCCATAGAGACCACTGATTCCAAGTAATCTCTATCAGAATCACATAAAATCCTATCAGCGGAGAAAGATGGGAGGTTCATCATAGTATCATACTTATTAAATTTCTCTTTAAAGAAATCTAAGAAAGCAGATTTGATGGTGATTGGATCAGTAGTCCATTCACCTTCGAGCATAATACCTTGAATCAATTGAGATTTTCTATGCGAATTAATAATACCATGAAAAAACTTTGAGTTCTCGTCACCCTCTACATTCCATTTAATACGAGACTTTTGGAGAAGATCCAAAGATTGAAGTTTCTCTAAGTTGTCCAGCTCAAGAAGCTTATTAATACGCTGTTGTCTATCTTCATCTGTGGCATTTCCAGCTTCTAAGGAAACTTCAATATTATGTAAAGTAGTAATAATATTACTTCTCCTTGTATTTTCAGAAATCTTAACATGAGAATACCATTGTTTTAAATGATATTTCAATCCTTTTAGTTTAACATGACACGCCACATTTGAGTTCTCTCCATTCGACAGATTGGCCCAAGCATTCTTAACAACCTCATCAAAGTCGGAGCGATCAAACCAAGAATGAAAAATCCTAAATGGAGTAGGACCGAAGTCAATTCTCTTGCAATGCAACAAAACAGGGTTATGGTCAGACCATAATTTATCCAAAATGGTAACGCGCAAATCCGAATAAGCTTCTAAGACATCTTCAGATATCAAAAAATGATCTATTTTACTCAACTTTGTACCCGCTTTATTCATCCACGCAAACTTTTTACCTCCCATGGGGAGATCGAGTAAGCCAGCTTCTTGAATAAAAGAATTAAAAATAGCCGCATCACTTCTAGAAAAAATGGAACCCAATCTTTCAGTGTCGTCCCTAACCTCATTCAAATCACCAAACAAAACGACCTTTCCATTGTGATCTTGAATAAACTGTCTTAGAAAAGACCACAAATTTGCTTTATCCGGTTGATGTTGAGGACCATAAATATTTAGAAAGTAGTAGTCTTCTGTAGAATTCTTCCATTTTCCTTTCACAATAACGTAATTATCCCCACACCAAATATCACTTTTCACAAAAACATTAGGATCCCACATAGAAACCAATCCCCCTGATCTACCTCTAGCCAAAGAACAAGCGTAATCGAAATTGAAATTTCCCCACATGGGTTTAAGACGAAAAAGCTCCAGTTTAGTCATCTTTGATTCTTGAACGCCCAAAAAATGGATATTATGTTTAAAACACATATCCTTGATCCATAAACGTTTCCTACTCTTCTTCAATCCTCTGACATTGATTGAAAGGACATTCATTTATCTACTATTGACACAGCCATATCATTTATCAAACGCCTCAGTGATGATTTGCAGCCTTTAACGTCATATCCTAGAGCCCCACCCACTTCGATCATTCGATTCAATTCATCTATAATAGAGAAACCTTTAATGTTTTTTCTCCTGAAATTGCCAAACGAAGTGGAACACTTACTAGATCTTGGCAAATGAGAAGAGGAATAGCTTTTTTTATCCAACCTGATCACTTTTTCAAAACCTGGTGGTACGCTCCCATCAGAGGTATCTGTATTACATGGAACTTCTCGTGACTCCGAAACTTTGGCGACGTTCACATACTTAGACTCCTGAGAAGGAGTTGGAACCTTATTGTGGCAGTAAGTAGCATTCTCAAAACCTGGAGGGCAGCTGTCATCTGAAACATCCTCGATATGATCAGCTTCTATGTTCATATTATTGTTGCAAATGTGTTCTTCCAAAGGCTTCATGATATCTAAATCATCCAACTCTTCCAAGTTTTTGTCAACCCCATTTACAGATTTATTGTCATCTTCAAAACTAGCGTCTTCCTTATCCAAAGATTCTGAATCATCAGAAATATTAATGCTCCAACTTCCAACTTCTTGAACATGGACCTCAAAAGGTTCTCCATTGGTAACTACTTTCGCTGATTCAGATATAAAGGATTGCCTTTTCGTGGCAATGCAAACCCTACCTAGTCCCATGCAAGTGTCAAAGTCAGAATCAAAGAACATGAATCTTCCAAAGTGGTTTGCCACTTTCTTGTACGCATTGGAGCCCCAAGCACATAAAGGGAGACCATGAATCTCTAACCAAATCATTCTTTCATCGACTTTAAAGGAAGGGGAGACTGTTCTGATAGCAGTCCAAAGTTTCTTCAAGCTGGCATTTGCTTTAAACGCCGCACATGCAGCCTCTGAGTTGAATTGAAACCAAATCCAAAGCCCTCCTACATAGAGAATTTTAAGCCCAACAAAACCTTCATTCTTGCATAAATGATACAGGTTACTAATCGTATCCACATTCTTCATTTTGACCAAAGCAACTTTAGATATGTCATCCACCTTAATTAGATCAGAATCATCAAGATGAATGAGATTTGTTTTCACTTTTTCCTGTGTGGTCTCTTTAGAGGTATTCTCTCCTTGTGCCACTGAAACATAGGATCTTTTAGCATTATATATTATAAGGCTCATAAGAGCTCATCACAGGGTGTGAATGAGCAGTGGCATTTTGATGTGTCGAGTTAGTTTCTCTTTTTAGTGATCTTTGAAAACGAGAAACTGAGCAATACAGATGATAGCTACCAATCCAAATATTGGACAGAGTTTTAACAAAGTTATCAACATTACTAACCCCCAAAAATCTAACAAAGCCAAAACGTTTCCCAAGTTTTGACCGTTTATTAGCAATAAAAGCATCCACGATACGGCCAAAAGGCTGACACACCTTCCAAAGGCCCTTGGCATCTAACGAGTCAGGGAAATTAGAAACATAGAAAGAGGTTGCAATTTTCTCCAAATCTTTCACAAACAGGTTATCAATTGGCTTAGAGTTGTGTGACTTACCTTTACGAAAGACCCAGGTCCAACCCTTGGAATCAGTAGTGAAATTAGTCATGAAGGAAGTGAAAATTTAGGGTTAGGGATTTGATTAAAATTGGGATAATTTGATGACAAATAATTGGGGGAAATGATGGATAGGTGATTTGGGAAGTGGGGTTTGAAGTAATTGAAGTTTGATGGGTTAAAAATAAGTTAATTTGTGGATTTGGTTATAGTGGAGGTGTTACCTGGAATTCGTTATAGTGTTTAATATGCTCAAATATTCCTTTACTGTAAATATATATATCAAGAATATTAAGAAGCTGTGGTACATATGTCTCTAGACAATGAAGTCACATGTATTACCTTCCAAAACATAGCCCTCCACATATTGCAGTTGACTTCAAGGTCTTGGTAAATATTATTTGGATCCAAATTTCTTCTCGCTGATGCGATATTTCATTTTAAATATTCATTCTTTTATACGATAAGGAGACCAAATGGTTGCAATTAACCATGCAAACGGACAAATAAATTGAAACTTTTCCGGTTCATGTGATCCGAGTAAAGCAAATCTTATTTTTTGTGATCATAACGTTTCTAACCCTTTCTCCAACCACTTCAAATGAGTAACTAGTGAGTTTTTAACCGTAAATCTTTTGTGAAGAGATCAGAGGTCTTACCACTAAGCCATTTGCTGTGTATGATCGCAAAATAACCAAAAGTTTTCCTATCTTGAATGGATTGTGATGTATAGTAGAAGAGTGTTTACAATAACAATGATAGGTATAAAGTTGAAACACTACTTCTTCGAATCTTGCTTTATCACAATTGATTACAGTATTTGATAGGATTATTGAAAACGTATAATTTCATAAAGCAATCCCAAACACTACCTTATATGTTATATACTAAAAAATATCGGTAATATTTATCAAAGATATCTGATAACTCTAAAAATATTGGGATAATCACCAAAATAGACCGGACAACCATGGTGAATTCGGTTCCTACCCCCAGATTCAAAAATGTCTTTGTTAGACAGGGCAACTGGACAACTCGACCCATATGATGACAAGTACCCCTAGTTGCCCAAAGATTGGCAGTTGTTGCCCAAAAAACTGACAGACAATCAACACTTGTCACTTGCAAAAACTTCATCAGTTGCCCTGTCTAAAAAAGACATTTTCTAATCTGAGGGCAAAAACCGAATTCACCATAGTTGCCAGGTCTATTTTGCTAATTATCCCAAAAATATTCATCTATCGTTTGCATATAAGCTGTAAATTGATAGTTTAATATTCATGTATACTCGATATTTATTCACACAAATGAAAATTTAAAGTGAGCACCGTTATTTTTCATATCCTCTTTGCAATTTGCCCCTTCATTCTAGTTTGTGATTGAAAGTCGATTTTTTGTTCATTACATCACATGCATGCATTGGGTATCAATAGAAACGGACATGTTCTACCTCATACTGGAATTTTACTTCATAATTTTAAATGTTGTTAAAGATTTCGATTAGTGCTCGTGCTGGTCCACATTTAAACCTAACTAAACTAATTGAACTTAAATCTAAGTGTTGGATTTAAAATAAGCCAAAAAGCTCATCCGATGAATTCAATTATTCCAATATCCAACAACTTGCTAAATAAAAATGATACCTCACAAGTTAACATGTTATTACAAAAGAAAATCATGCTTGTAAATTAAATAGTAACCCCAACGATATTCTGGCGGCGGTGACGATTGTTATGGCGGTGGAAGAACGAGTGAACCGTTATTTTGAGTTAAATGTAGCTTAATTATGTGTTGGCGGAGGCGGAGGTGGAGGAAACATCGGAGGCGGATACTGGGGTGGGGGTGGGGAAAACCCAATATTTGGCCTTAGGATAGGAGGAGGAGGCGCTTTTTTCCGTATTCTAAGCTCTCTACGAGTACCTAACAATACAAGTAGTCTAGTTAAATTCAAAATCAATAAGAATATCATCTAAACATCAACGATAAATAATGAATTACTACAGGAAGTACGTAATATTTGTACCTTGACTTGGATCAAATACATTGGAACTAGCTTGAGTAAAATGATTAAGCATCAAAATCACAAGGAGTATAATCACTCCTTTTGCTAAAGTAATTTTCTTCATAATGATGCTTTTGATATCTTCAAATGTACTTCATTCACTTGAAATATATATCAAGAAAATTGAATATTTAATTTGTTGTGGGGAAAATGTCTCGTGTTCGTAGGAAATTTCGTGCATATATTTAGTTTGACAATTTAGTTTGACTTTAATCAAAGATGTTTGGTTCAAATGCATTATAAAATTCATGTAGTTTGAAAATTTTGACAAACTATTTTAACTTTTTAAGTGATTACAGAATTAAAATGGTATGGGCCATTTCCAACTATGTCGACTTGTGATGGGTTTTGATTATACTCGTAACTTGGTATACTCATTTGAGCGACATATGCAACATTTCGAATTTCCAACTACTTGCTACATGAAAAATGAAGCTAACTTGGGATATCGCGAACTTGTGATATCTGCTTCCTTGAGCTTTTCCTATGTTTCATATCATATTCTTCCGTGAGGTTTTCTACATCTGCTTCCTTGAGCTTTTCCTCAATCCGTTCCATATCGTATTCTTCCGAGGTTTTATACATATGCTTCCTTGAGATTTTTCTCCTCTGTTTTCATTTTCGCCATCGGTTGATTAAGCTTTTCCTCAATCTATTCCATAACATTCAAAATAGCTAGATCAACCGCAAATATACCTCATGAGGGTTGTTGAGCTCATGAACTTGATAATACTGAAGCATGCGAGTTAACGAGCTGCTGATATAACGGCATCGCAAAATATCCATATGCATTCCCTCGGGTTTATCAAATGACGAAAAGTCTACTATGGCCCTTTCCAAAGAAACTGCTGGTGCCCATGTTTCAATACCCTCTATCAGCATCCTATTAATTCTCTGCAAGGAAAGGTGTAAACAAGAAAACTATATGTGAAAATTGTAATGTATGTCTTTAAAGAGTTGAAAAAGACGAAAACAATAACAATAATAATCATTAAAAAAAATAAAAAATAAATAAATAAATAAATAAAAATAACCTTTTCCATCAATTTTCAAAAAAATTCAAAAGTTATGAAACCAACACTATGTAAGGAGGGTGTGACAACCACCGGTTCTCAGGTCAGTCAATTTTGATTTTTGTTAACTAGTTGCTTATGTGTTATGTGCTTGTTTGTTTTGTTGGTTCATAGGATTTATTTGAGGTTTGACTCATTATATAGGTATCATATGTCCATATGATATTATGTGCTATATGTATTTTTCTAGATAATCATGTTTATTGAAAACGTGTCTTTTCCCTAAGTGCATATTAGGGTCTTTTTGGCAATTAATGAATTCATGGTATTCATTTAAGCTCGTTAAACATATCTATAAACTTTATAATAATATTTATTAATGACAATGATAATAAGAGTATTTCTATTTTTGAAGGTTTACTGCCTAATTATAATTGTTTTGAGTCATTTTTTGACAAAACGAGAACTAACGGGTCACAACTAGCAATTATGTATTTTTGTATAACTATTAAATATACGTAATATGTAATATATATATATATATATATATATATATATATATATATATATATATATATATATATATATATATATATATATATATATAGGGTGAGGTTATTTTCAGAACCAAATAAATTGCGAGAACTGCGAGAACCGACATCAACCAATCAGAATTTTTTAGATATTAATTTTTTTTATTTAATTCATAAGGGTATAATAGTAAAATTACTTTTTTATTTTATTTTTGATTAAAAAAATGTTTTTTTTAGTTCCTAAATTCAAGGATATTTTTTTAAACATTATGTGCACATGTGTTTTGTAAAAAAAAAATGTTAGCTGCTAACTACATTATGACAATTGTATTTTTTTAATTATGCACAGGTGTTTTGTATTTACACATGTATCTTTAAAAAATGTTACATTAATATAACCACAAACAACAAAACTTTACAAATTGTCTTATATGATATTCAACAACGCCATTATGTTTACACTTGTATTCAATATTATTACAAATATATGAAGCGTGCACATGTGTTTAATACAATGTCTTTAACAGTTGGTTCATCTTTTAGGCGTGCACATTTATTCCTCGTCTGGTTCAAGAACCCATGAAATCTGCCTATGTGTTTTTAATACTTGTGCACATGTGATTTTATCATCTCTCTCATATTAACTAATCCAAGTCTATGCCAACAGCCACAACGTCAGGTAACCTGCAACCATAAAACATATATGCACACCCTTTCAGAAATTTTATACCAACAATAAAAACACATATGCAACATTGCACTAATTTTATAATAACCTTGAAACAAATATGCATCATTACACTAGTTTTAAATTAACCTTGAAACACACATATGCGCACACTTTTCAGCCATAAAACACATATGCACAGAAGGCATCAAATTTATCAGAACCACTAAAAACACATATGCACACTATTTTTTTGATTTTGTACCAATGATAAAACACATATGTATAGAAGACATCAAATTCCTCCGAACCACTAAAAACACATATGCACACTATTTTTTTTTTTCTATTTTTTTTTACCAGTGATAAATCTCATATGTACATAAGACATCAAATTCATCATAACTACTAAAAACAAAGATGCACGTTCAATAATACATATATGCACACTTTTTTTTTTTTTTTTTTTTTTTTTTACTTTGTACCAGTGATAAAACATATATGCACCATGATGATCAGAAAAGAATTACCAGTTTAACATGTTTTGGATTTCTAAAAAGGCTTTAAACATACCAGTTTCAACACTTATTAGTAAAGATATAACTCAACAATTGACATTCTTCACACTAATAGGTCTAATTGACCAATCAAGTTATCATATATATTATAAGTAACCAAACTTTGTTTACATCACCTGACATCTTAATATACATAGTTCATATATAATATTGAGGCCCACCCTATATCATTTGAATTAAGTTGATTAAAAAAGGAGTCTCTACCATTAGATCTAGGATTTTCGGTAGAGATAAAGCGTGAAACCAACAATTTAACTCATAGCCAACAACTCAAAGCCACAAAAAATCAATCCAAACATAGTAATTTTTTAAAATTTCTATGCTACAACAGTAAAAGAATTAAAAATAGCATATGCTAGCAATCAATCAAAATATAAACAAAACAAATTAAAATGAAAATTAAATACACATGATGAATTCGGCATGGTGGTTGACTAGTTTTCGTGTACCCCACATTCGATCCTTATCAATTTGTTGTTGATTTAAGAGATATTTTTATAGTGAACTTAACCCACTCACCACATCTGATTCTCATATCTTGTTTCTATGCTCGATCTCCATATGTTGTAACATATTGAAAGGGAGCGGCTAGGGTTTTGTGAGTGAGAGAAAGAGATAAAAGTTAAAAACTGGAAATCAGTTTTCTAAATCACGTATTTTAGGGATGGACGATTTTGAAATATGTCAATATGAGATTCCAGTAATACCCTTCTTCTCTTATAAAATAACACCTTATCTTTTCTTTTATTACATTTATGCCATCAGTCATTTATATCCATTGATCAAAAAATTTAATGGTTTAGATTGGTTCTCGCAGTTCTCGCAATTTATTTGGTTCTGAAAATAACCTTACACTATATATATATATATATATATATATATATATATATATATATATATATATATATATATATATATATATATATATATATATATATATATATATGGGAGCTTTATTTTCAGAACCCTGTTAAGTGCGGGACTGTGAGAACTTCAATTTTGCATTAGAAAACATGCATGTTCATTTAAAACATTTATGTTTTCTTACATACATCTTAATACAAATACCTGCGTAACATACAGTAGGAGATACTTACATTTCGATGATTTTAGGCTTACTTAAGATAACTTTAGACTGGTAAAAAAATGTTATGTGTATAGTAAACGAATTGCTAGCAATATAAAAGGAAAATTTCAGCATATAGTTTCCGTGTTTCTCATGTTCATTACTAAAGATAGCCATCCCATTCAAACAACACATGCATACAAATTCTTTTGGGTATACGAGTGAAAGCAATAAACAGAGAAAGTACTTTTTGTAGCTAAATTTATTAGGAAAGGACACTTACTTGCTGCTGAGCGGTGTGACTGTGACTTCATATGAACATTGCTCACTTCTCTCAGAATAGATGTTGCTCCTTTGTTGTAGAACACAAAGATAATAATAATAATATTATTAACAACATATATACTTTATACATCAGAAGTTAACTTATCTAAACAATACAAAAGGGGGAAAAGAGAACGATGTAGCACTAGAAAGACACCATCGGTCATATGAACATTGCTCACTTCTCTCAGAATAGATGTTGCTCTGTTGTAGAACACAAAGATAATAATAATAATATTATTAACAACATATATACTTTATACATCAGGAGTTAACTTATCTAAACAATACAAAAAGGGGAAAAGAGAACGATGCAGCACTAGAAAGACACCATCGGTCCATTGAATCAAATGAAAAGTGTTTTAAGATAGAAAGTATAGAAAGTGTAAAAAATTGCTCTATGGATACACAGAACCATTGAAATACATGTAACATAAACTATATGCTGAACTAGTTTTAAATGTTCCTAAAGTCTATTGTTTTGGTATACTAATATTCTTAGCTATATCAGTCTATTGTGAAGACCTAGCTTTTTACCAGAACATTTTTTTGATGATTTTAAGCTGACTTAGATTGGAATTGGAGATTGCACACTCCAATCGTATTGTGTAATAGACAGACTGACCCTTGACAGTGTTACCTTGTACCTTTTATATAAGCTTGAAAGATCATAATCACACTTAAGGTTTAATTTACTTTGTACCTTTCATATAAGGCTATGGAAACTGTTTCGTCATTTTATTTGCCACTTTATTTGTATTGTAATTGTGCCTAAATGTGGATGATATCTACGACTTACATGTCCTTCCCTAGGAAATTTAGAAAGCGACCTTAAAATTGTAACTCTAATCGTTCAAAATAAACGTGGCTTGTGAATTTTCTGAGTTGCCTTGTCATTTTCTGCTATCTGCAAATTAGAGACAAAAGATTGGAACTTGTTGCTTAGGAGCTTGTTGAAGACAAGAGATAGATTTCATCATTCTCATCCTAAACTGTGTAATCAGAATGATTTTATTTTGTAGATTTGTTATATTGAAAAAAATTGTGTAATCAGATTTGTAATTTGCAGATTTTATAATCAGATTTGTAATTTGCAGATTCAATTGCAGATTTCTATTTGCATATTTCAATTGCAGATTTCTATTTGCAAATTTATATTGATTTGTACTTTTAGCATTTCTACATGTGTGGTCTATTTTCATGTACTTTTAGCAATTCTACACGCTTTTTAGTGTGTATTTTATTATTTCTACACGCTTTTTAGTGTGTAGAGTGATGGTATGTTGTTCACAAATACAAGCGTGTACTTTATAACAATTTCTACACACTTACTAGTGTTTACTTTTATATGATTGTTCACATTCAAACATGTGAATGAATTTGTGACGCACACATACTAGACGGAATAGTGTGCGTGTACTTTAATTTTTTACACACTTTTATATCTGAAAATATAACAATATACTGTAATAGTGTAAAATGAGGTGCTTTATTGTAGTGGCTGATCGTATTCCAGAGGACAGTTTGAGTCTTTGAGATATCCCCGTATGTGAGGTATCATGATTTAGTGAATAGATGAAGAAAATTTTAGGCATAAGTGAGTTCATCAGGTAATTTACTTTTAGTACTTTTAAAAAATTAGCAAATAAATTGCAAAGAGTTCAGAATCGTCAATAGTATAATGTTGCAGCCCACACCAAAGCGCTGGCAACAAACCCTCATAAGAACACTCATGAACTCCAAATAACATTTCAGATGAGAGTCCGTATAAGACTAAAAAATTTAAACACACCATAGTTTATCTTGAGAAAAACAAAGCAATAATATGAGAGAAATAGTAAGGAATCAGATTTACCTTGTCACAATTCCAAGAACACCCATTTCAATAGTGATGGAAAGGTTCGTTGCTTGTGTGTCGTACAATAAAAGTAAAAATATAAATGAGCTTGAGCATGAGAGGTCTGAGTTTCCCATGGGCTTGTGTTTTACAGTATTTTTTTCAAGCTATACTACCGGTTGTGTGATCAACACTTGACGTTCATATATTAGTATGACTGTGATGTGTGTGTGACTAATTTTGAGAGGAAGATAAATTAAAGGTGAGAGGATTTGTGTGTGTGTGTGTGTGTGTGTATTTTAGTGTTTGTTTGATATTTCATATAGAAGATTGGGTTGCTAGTATTTTGAGTGAGTTAATACAAGCTATTCGGTTGTTGAAATTCATTATGAGTAGCTTTCACCATATTAATGGTCAAGCAGTGTTTTGAATGAGTCCTTTCACTCTTATGGGTACCTTTCACTGTAAAGATGGGAGAACGGATGAGATAACATTAATGGCTAGTATTTTGAATGAGTTAACATTAGTGCATGGGAGAATGGATGAAGAAAATAAGATATTACAATTTGTGGTTTTCTTGATCCCAAACCCAATTTTGTTTAGTACAGCATCCCAATAAAAGGGTACAAATGATTTAAATTTTTGGTGAAAGACATGTTTATGTTGAAGATTTTACTTTTATCTGTGGTAATTAGTTAGAAATGATAAGTTGAGAAAGGGTTGAATATTGAACTAGACAGATTGATCAGAAAGAGTTAAAAATGTGAAGAACCACCATAAAATGTATTTTCATTTTAAAGTGCAACTAATGTTCGGCATAAATATAGAATAAGCATACCTTTATGTTAAACATGCACCAATATTGCCGCAAGGTAGAATTATATAGAAGCCAAAATCTTTAAAGTAGATACCATAAGGTTTGAGTATGCATATAGGCATATAGTATTATATTTGCCCGTAAAAAATCTAATGGATATGTGTTGAAGTAGGACGGCCAAAAGTTCCGAGAATACCTATTCATGGTGCATGGAGATGGTGACGACGATGGTGTTGGTAAAGAGTCCTGAACAAAACTTTCAAGTGGAAATGGTTCAATTTTCTTGGTTGTGTTGTGTAGTTGTACAAAGCGCGCGAATTGCATGTTTCATCAAGTATGCAGTAATATAACAAAAGAAATAAAGATTACTTCCAACAATCTGTTTTATTATAAGTTATTCTCTTTTTTATTATAACATCCGAACAGTCGAACACTAAACATTCTAAAGACGTAACCATACGAGGTTTTGTGGTGGCAGTGACAATAATTCTGGTGGTGTAAAAACCGTTATACCAAAATGATGAGTTCTGCTTTGGTGGTGGCGGACGTGGAATAAACCTTGGAGGCGGATACCGTAGAGGGGGTTTAAATTGAATATTTGGCCTTAGCTTAGGTGGAGATGGCACTGATATTCGCGTTCTAAGCTCTCTACGATTACCTGAAAATATAATTACCTTAGGAAAATTCGTAATCAATGTTACAAACATAGTTACAATATGATCGAAACATAAACTTACGTAAGATAATGACTAAACAAAAAAGTGATGGCTGTAGTACGGTTGCACCTTGATTTGGATCAAATGAATTTGAACTTGCTTGAATAACATGATCAAGCATCAGAATCACAAGCAATATAACTACTCGTTTTGCCAAAAAAAATTTCTTCATTATGTTTTTCTATTATATATTCAAATGTTAAGTTCTTTCAGTCGGATATATATCTAGAAAATTGAGTTGTGGGACATATGCCTCAGGTTCGTAGGAAATTTCAAGTTGCAATATCAAACCAAATAACTAAACTGAAAATTACATATGCTACATTCAAAACTATAAGTTAGTTTAAAACTAGTTTAATTTGATCCTAATTATGAAAAATAAAGCCAAACAAACATAAAGGATTTTTTTTTTTTTTTTTTTTTTTTTTTTTTTTTTTTTTTTTGTTTTTTTAATAAGAACACTATTTAACATAGATTTTCTTAGAGAAATATGTATATTAAATTTTGAATTTACATAAAGGCGAAAGACAAACGGGCAATATAAAGTTATTTGAAGTTTAGTGGAACATAAATAAATGATTCAGCTGTGATTTGTTAAATCAATTGATCGAACTACATTGAAAGCCGGTTAATGGATATAAATATACATTTTTAGAATATATTTAGTTATTTACTTGGAAAGAAAGTTCAAAGTATGAAGCACAAAAAAGTCACCTAATAACTACAATAAGCTTTTGTTCGTGAATTTGCCAACCACATGTTGCAGTTGACTTGAAGTCTTGGTCAACTTTTATGTTAAAATTAAAAATATATTCACCTCTAAAATTAATTTAGTACTAGTGAGAAATGTAATAGGTTGCTCCACTAACACATCTTATAACCACACTTCTGCGTGTATTCACCTCTAAAATTAATTTAGAGTGCTTTGTGTGGGAGTGTTAATTGCCCAAGGGACATAGGAAATCTTTTAGCTTGGCAGATTCGATTAATCTCGATACTTCTATCAAGGAATGCTTCGATGTTGTAGTTCAGACAACAACTTGGTCCATTTGGAAGTATAGGAATGGTATATGTTTCGACTTAAAACCTCCATGGATTGACTAATTAGGTGATGAAATAAAATAAAAGCCTTTTTTTTTTTTTTTTTTGTTAAAAGGTCAACGACCCGGTAAATATATTACTTCAAAAAGCATTTAAGTACAACGGATACGGGTGAATCCTATATCTCAGCCCGTTACATAGGCGAAAAGCTTACATAACAAGATACTTCCTATTTTCTAAACAAGAAAAAACAAAACCACTAATCACATGATATTAAGAGACTCTGACAAAAATATAAACTACTTCCTACGACCTTGGAGATTAAAGCCATAAATGGCATTAAGAGCATCCAAATTCTCTAAAAAATCATAAATTTGCTTCGAATAATCATCATAGTCATCAAACTCATCTTCACGCTCATGACCACCACTAAAAAGATTTGCTGATTCGTCGAACGTGTTAAGAACCTCATCATCATCACTATCAGAAACCACAACCTCACCCACTATGAAAAAGGGTTAACCCTCGTAGTGAAAGAGGTAGACGGAATAAGATGACCATCATCATCCACAAGAGTAGCTTTCCCATCGATAAGTAGCTTTTCAAGCTTACCAATTTTCTCAACTATAGGAGTAGAACTAACTTCCTTTGTTCCCATTGAATCACTCACAAGCGGTTCTTGTGATGTAGTACCAGTCTTAATCGACTCATCCTCATTAACTTTCATTGTACGGCCAGCATCCACATCCTTGTTGGTGTCATTAGTAGGAATACCAAAACCATCCATATTAAGCGCATCAAACTGATTGGATGTTGTGATCTTCATTCCACTTATACTAGCCACATCAGAAGCAATCTTCTTAGTAATAGCAACTTTCTTCGTTCCACTTGAACTAGCCATACCAGAAACATTTTTCTTATTGCTATCCACTTTCTTAGGTTCCGTAGAGGTCTTTTTGGGTCGATACTGAAACTGCTTACCCACAACTGGTAAAGTAAACCCTCCTTGACCCGGAAGTGTTTGAGCCCCTTGCTTTCCTTTCTTCTTGTTATTGACAGTCTTGAAACCATCATTAACAGGCATCTGAACAGAAGGCACTGCAACTTGAGTACAATCAATAAGAGTATGACCAAAATCCTTACACTTATCACACCGTGGTGGTTTCCACTCGTATTCAACCCGAATCTTCTCAATAGTCGACCCCGTACCATCAAGTAAAGGTATCTCAGCAGTGAGGCTATCCCGAAGACCTCATCCGAGTTTACTTCAATCATGCATCTAGCAAAACTACTACGGCCCCACGAATCCTTACACATTTGGCTGGTAAAAGCATCTAACCTTTTGGGTGTACCAATCAATGTAGCAAGAAGACTAAGACCATCATCAGAAAACATAGCAAGAGGAACATCATGGAATTTAACCCATACCGGGATAATGGTCAAATCCTCTTTAAGTAAATTGGTGTTCAATATCCATGGTTTAAGAATAATAGGAACATTTCTAATCAACCAAGTACCATTTTCAAGTAAATCATCAACACCTTTACTCGAATTGAACTTAAAGAAAAAGAATCCCTTTGCATTCATCATTACCTTTTGTATACCAAACTTAGCCCACGCATTGCGAACATAATAATCAACAACAGGAAACGCAAGGAGTTGACCAAGAAAATACCCATAAAGCGTATTCTCAAATCTGATATTCACCTCTTCCACTACATTCATTGGAACAGAAAGATCAACATCAGCCTTCTTCTTGCTACATTCCAACCTACGAAAGTTAGAAACATGTTTCAGAGGTTCATTAGAAGTAGCACCCGCATAAGAAACCGATTTCACTCCAGTACCATTTGTAGTATCAACCTTGTGAGCATTAGGACCAGAAGTTGCACTCTTATTCATATTCACATTTGTCCCAAACGAAGGAGGAGTACTTGTAAGATTAACTTCATTAGCTCCAATCTCACTTTGAATTTTATTCATGGCTTCATCAAAATTCTTATGCGCATTATCAATCAATTGCTTCACATTTTCAGCACTTGTAACCGGCTCCAAGTGGTCACCATGTGATGTATCTTTCGTAAGTGGAATCGGCTCCACTTTCTGAGTACCATTCTTAGAACAATCAGGTGCATCATCCACATTCAAACTAACACTACTAGGGTTCATCGTTGAGGGTGTACTCAACTCACCAAAACTAGTAGTGGCCGTTTGAATATTACCAAGTGAAACCGGCTCCACCAGGTCATGTTTGCTCCCAACCAAAATAGTTTCAATCGTACCAGGTTCAAGACTAGGGTTCTCCAAAACCCTAGCAGCTTGTCGAACTTGAGGTGTACCCGAAGTACCATCACTCGACATACCCTCATCATGTTTCTTCAATCGGTTCATAATAGCAGTTAACTCATCAACATCAACATGACGTACACTAGACGTACATGCCGTAGTAGTTTTAGCAGCCAAACCCTCAACATCAACGTTTACAGGAGGTTTGGATGCACTAATGTTGTTTAAAAACCCCTTTTCCATCTCTCTCAAACCCTCAAACAAAGCAAAAAATGAATTACAATTACCAGTAGTACGCACGTCCAATCAATCAAGAAACTGTTAGATTATGGACATTATTTTAGTAGTCATATGTTAGGATCGAACTCGAGATCACGGGATTGCACACTTTACGTATGAGAGTTAAAGTTTAATAATTAAATGTAAAAGTTTATATTTAATTATTTATTACACAAATATATATTGATTATTTAGTATTTAAGATAAATGACTAATGATCATTAGACGAATAAAAGGAAAGTAATGTGTATGATTTATTGGCAAGTCAAGAAAGATCCGAAAGCCCTATTTGGGCTTATGGCCGATCGGTGGGGGATGGGGAAACCCATTCCTCATCTAACTTGAGCTCCAAGTAAACTATACTATATAAACAAGGTTAGGGATTCATTGTTTGTATCTCTTGTGCACACACACAAACCCTAAACTTGTTTTCCTTTCCTTGTTTTCTTGTAATCGATCAAACATACACCCTCAAAGGGTTGATTGATTTTCTTCATTAAACAAAAGGTTTTGGTTTAATTTTGTGTTCTAAAAACTAGCATTACTTTAACTTGTTTTAGTACGTGTGTACAAGAACGTGATTCAAACATACTTTTGTTTGATTCTTGGATTGAATTACAAAAGAGGTAAGGGGTAATTCTTATAATCCACAAAAACCCAATTAGGGTTCTTGATTTGAAGATTGCAATTGATTCTTGTTCGGGCTAGAATCACTACGGTACGTTTACTATTTATTATTGATTAATTAATTGCATGTTATATGATCTGGTTATAAAGCTTCCGCATATGCTCTCTTGATGTGTTTGGTTTATTCTGTATGATTGTCATGATATTATAATTCCAACAGTGGCATCTAGAGCCGTTATAATGTGTAATTAATTATCAAAAAACATAAAAATTAAATCTTGATTCGTTTAATTACATGTTTTTAGGGTTTTTCGATTTCTAACCCTAATTCTTTTTTGGGTCGATTGACCTATTCGTTTGTTAGGGTTTTGGTTTTGATTTTAATATGATTAGAAACCCTAGGATGTCATGTAATTGGTTATGCGTTTTAGTAAACGATCTTGGTGCAATATGTTAATTGTTAAGCATAATCCATGAAAAGTGCATGTTTGCATGGATTTTATTGTGTGATAATTTAAATGGTTTAAATTGGATATATGTATTAATTGTTAAGTTATATCGAAACATGTAAATTTATTAATAGATGTCGAATTGGGAAGACTCCAATATTAAGTAATCAATTACTTGCTATGTGGTGTTTGTTTAGTTTTGGCTTACGCAATCGATTTATCTATGTATGTGGCTCTTTTTCCTTTGAAGAAGAAAACCTTAATTGAATAAATGCATTATACACCTAGACTTGATTATTAATAGGACTACTGAATAAAATTTGCATGTGGCTACATGTTTTATACATATTTAATTGTTATGTTATGTATATGTTTATTTGGTTGTTTATTTTTTATTATATATTACTTGTTTTTGTTTATTATTATGTTAGACATGTTTATAAACGAAAAGGGTAATTTTGAATAGAAAAATAATATGGATTAAATAAATGGCGAAATTGTTTTGGTTTTAAATTTCAAATGATTGGTTGATTGATGTTTTTGTACGTAATGGTTAACTAGGCTCGACCGAAGTTTACACACTACAAGATGGGTATAAGGTTGGCTTCTCATTAAATTGTGGCCTTAGATAGACAACATTCTGTCTTAACGCTCGTTTGTGTGTAAATTAGACTTACCGAACAACCATTACATGTACACTGTCATCTTAAGGGTGAATTCATCACAATTCCACAATGATTATCCGAAACATTAAGCTTTAGGGCTTATGCAAAGGTACAATATAAATGGACGATAAATGTTGGTAATTCTTTAATTGGTGAACCCAATACCTCAATCAAAACTTAGTTATTTTACTCTTAGTTAATTGGTAATAAAAATGTTTTGTAAAACCAATGATATGAAGTTGTATGCATGCTTCTTCATACATTATTTTGATCACACATCAAAATTATATACCCTTATAAAATTAAGTCAAATGCCATCTAATTAAGAACACTTGAAGTTGTAATTTACGTCATGTGAGAACTTGGCGAGATTGCCATGGAGAGGTAAATTTCATAATTTCATTGCTAGCAGATCAACTGATGTAATGGATTTATGAGTTTGCAGTTTTTAAGTTAGACGACTTAAATTGAGTAGGAAGTGAGAGCTTGGACTCAAGGCATTAAGATGGGGATGAAACATGCTTACATTACAAAGGTTTTGTGAATGTAAATCCCACAAATCTAGGAATTGCAATATGATATTGGAAATTGTTCGACAATTACCTTGTTGAATACTATCATTACTAGCAGATCAACTGATGTAATGGTACTATGTCAATTTGGATCCTAGCTTTAAAAAAATACTATGGTTTATATGAATATATTTACCAATGGGTATTTTATTTTCTTAAAGATCTAATTATCGAAAATACTGAAATTGAATTTTGTAATTCAATTTAATGTATTAATGCAACGTTCAAACCGTAAACGTACTTTGGGCTTTGGTAAATTGATATCGTTCTGTTTTCAAACAAATGTTTGATTAAGAATAATTTGCTTAAAAGACAAAAGAAGGCTTCTTTCTATGAAAGAAGAGTGAGATACAATCCTATTTCTTTTCATGTATGAAAAGGATAATAGGAATATTAGATATGTCTAAATTCTAATATAACTCATAGCAAATTTTTAATAGTTAGAAAATTGCGTACATTTTTCATAGGGATTTTATCATCCTTATTCAGTTATTAAATTCTTAGTAACAAATATGATATTTGGTTACCAGAAAATTGTGTATGACATTTTATGAGTTATTATAATTAGAAGCTAGACTACTTACCGCAAAATGGTAAAAGACAAACTAGTTTATTCAACTAGTTGTTTTCACTATATAAAAGGTAATACATACATTGTAGGATGGTAGACCTGTTAAGGAAGAAATTGCATGCCCAATTTTTCAAGTTAATAGCATTTGATGGATAGTCCATCATTTACGTTGTAGGATACATACTTTAGTGCATAAGTAATTGTTACGTATGGACATTCAAAGGTGTAGGAAAGTTACAAGCACACTATTTTCTTTCACTAGATATGAAACATTTACAATGTTGTCAAATTTAGTGGGAGTATTGTGTACTTATTACTGAATAAGGAATTATTGTAATGATCTTTAATTCAGTGGGAGTTATAAGCTTTGACATCTTGGTAGCTAAAGATAATTATTTTCCAAGTGTAGACACTCATACTTTTAAGGATAGTCTTGTACGTTTCCTTACTAGACATTGTTGTTCTACATCTACTTGTTATGCTAAAATCTATGACACAATCATATTGATCACATAAACAAATGCATGGCGTGTTGTTTATCAACTATATGAGGTTGTTCCATACACAAGTGGGAGAAATGTTATCTTTAATGTGTGCAAGAAACAACTCATAAAGATATGATTTAATGGATTCTCTTGACTGCAAGGTAAGAGAATAAAGTTCTAATATGAATTATACTAATCTAATTCAAGAAACACTTGGTGTTACAATTTATATTATGCGAGAGCTTAACTAGATTGCAACAACAAGGTGAATTTCATATTTTCATTACTAGCAGATCAACTGATGTAATTGAACTATGAGAATTTGCAGTTTCTAAATTAGATACCTATTAGAACATGTGTCAATATGATATCAAGACTACTTTAATTTGTATATTTATGAATTCATGGAATGACATAAATTAATAAAGTAATCTAATGTTGCTTCAATCTAAATATTTATGTGTTCTTGGAATGACATAAATAAATGAAGAAATAATGTTATTTACATTATTGTGAAGTAATAAATTAACTTGAAATTACTATTGAAACCAAAAGATGATATTCATAATTACTTTAGTTAAACATGTTTATGTTTCATTGTAAAGATGTAAACATAAAGTCTTTTAATTGTTACAAGACTTATAATAAAGTAAGAAGTTATCTTGTTATGTTTTTTAATTAAGACATATACATGAAGTTATTAAATTGTTAAATGACTTATAAAGTATAGTGGGATTATAACAGTTTATGTTTTCTTGTAAAGACATGGACATGAAGTGACTTTGTCAAAAAGTACTTGTGTTATAAAGCATGTAATCGGCTTGAAAATACTATTATACCATTATAATGAATTAGTTGGTAAATAGACAAAAGTCAAAACGAATATGGTTATCTTAAATATTGTTAGATTGTCTTACAATATTAATACTAATGAAATACCAAATGTTTATGGTATGTTCAGTTAGGAAAATCAAACTCTTGTTATATTGTTTGATTAAAGATAACTATGATTTCCTTTTTTCCAAAAGTTATCAAGGTTAAAATATTGAGTATGGCATGGACATATTTAATAAAACTCCAACTTAGAAGATTAATAAGACATTCTCATATAATGGAATGTGATGAATTACATTAAGTCTTAAATTGAAGTTCTAAATTTGTTTAACTGTTTATGAAGAGGTTATTAACAAAGTAAAGTCAGGAACTGTCAATATGTATTTGTAATATCCCAAAAGGGAACATTGTATTGTTGCTTTATTTTCTAAGTATTTAAAGATAGTCTTTAAATTACTAAAAGCAAGTGGGAGTTTTGATCTTTAAAAGATAAAATTACAATATACATAATCTTCTAAAAATACACTAGTAAATATCATGCTGAAGTTTGACATTTGAATGTTAAATCTCAACATGATAATAAAGTTTGACATTTAAATGTTAAATCTCAAGATGATGGAATTATCATTTATAGAATAGTAATATATCTCAGATATTTGATTAATATGCTAAGGGCTATGATTTACAGGATTATTGTAAACCTGATAATCATTATGATACATTATCAAATATGTAATTGGGTAAAGTATACATGATATGAATGATTAAGATGTTGTACATAAAAATAATCAATTTTAGAAATGTGGTTTATCTTAATAGTTAGACTAGAAAATGAAGATGAGTTTTTTCAAAGATTAGGTAACCCTTGTGGTTTAAATCTTTGAATAGAAATCATATGGACAATATTGTGCACGTATTTAATGTATGTTTTATGACAAGATTATTAATCACATTTAAGCGATTAACTATGATTGAATATTCTTTTCTAAATACATTAAATATATAAAGATTATGATTGTCATATTTATGAAATTGACAATGGAATATCAAAACTCTTTCTTGAGTGATTACCTGAGCGAGGACGATAAGTAATCAAAAGGAGTTTATGAATTCAAATAAATCTTTGGAAGTGTACAAAGTGCAATAATTCATGGATGGATAAATGCATGCATCTAGAAGATTACTCTTATGTTTAATTATTAAATCCATGTTTTGATTTATAATTGAAATAAGATAATTTCTAAGTATTCCTAAAAGCTAGTGGGAGTATTATGTTTAATTTCTAAATCATATATGTTGTAAAACATATAAAAAGTAACATTTCATATAAGTTAAAAGTTAAGTCTTAGTTTGGAATGAAACTTTACTTGTAAGATTTAGGAAATAAGACATACAACCTTGGAATGAATGTTTATTGTTGAAACACGTGCGGTAAATAAATCTAATATAACATGATGTATCATTTAGAAAGTTTAAATGGATATGAATAGCATGAATAAAATCTAAGTATGACTCAAAGATTTTTCATGAACATCATGTTTTGTTGTATCATGCTTGATTACAAGATGATTTGGCAATATTAATATCTTATTAAAAGGTTATTAGATAACTTGTGTAATATTCTAAAAAAGAATATGTTTGATTATAGAATCACATCCTAAATCTGGAACAGCTTCCAAATTCTATAGATGAACAATTTTTCAATTGTTGTGAAAATTGTCATAGTCAACAAACTTGAAAGTTTAAAGGGCATCAAACATTACTCAATAGATATTAATGTTTACGGAAAGTTTTAAGAGCATGTTGTTGTTTGCATACAATGATGCTAATGAAATTGAGACGACACTAAATACTAGTTATGGTAAGGATTTCATCCTTGGCTATTACTAGTTATGCTTACTAAAAGCATAGTTGCATTATACATTAAGAGAATAAGAATACTTTAAACTTTAAAATGTTTGGAAGTTTAATTATCATAAATTGGTGGTTAAGGATGTCACACATTTTATAAAATATTATATGGCATTATCAAAATAGTTGAGTATGCATATACAAGAACTTGAATAGTTGAATTCTTGAAATAAGTATTCTTAAAATTTCTATAGATCAAAGTTGGATGATTTATGCCTTGTCAACAAGTATGAATGTCATTACTTGAGATATAATTCATCAACAAGAGTTATCATGCATTGATCTATTTAGTATTTGGATAAGGGATGTTAAACAATTATTATAATAAATTTAAATACATGGTATGTTTAATTTATAATAAATTGTATCATATATTTGTATGTTTAAATCCATGAATAAATGTTATTTTAAATTGTCCGTTGTCAGTTAATAATATGGGAATATTATTAAATTAAGACAAATATGAAGGTTGGTATAATATACTTAAAGTATATTGATGCGTAGTCATGCCATTTCAGATGATATTTAATGATACCGAATATAGGACTTATCCCAACTACATGATGTTACTTTATGGATTTTTTTGTTAAGTAAATCATGAGAAGTTATCCTCAGACTTGAGATGCAAGATAAGTGTCATGAATGTAGTACATTTTTGTGGAACAACTTAACGCTATACGTAACTGGTAGTCATAAGGGTTGTTTTCGAAAGTGTTACAAAGTTTGTGGGTTTTTCTTGTAGTCAAGATAGAATTTGTTCCTTCAAATTTATTTTTGGAGTTTAATACTGCTGGGCCCCTCGTAGGGTTGGTAAGATGTATGTGCGGCCGCACCCAAGATCTCCCCTGAATATGTTCAGAAGATTTGGTAATCTTGATCAATCATTAACAACGAGAAACATAATGGTTAATTAAGGAATTACTTTAATCCATATTCTTATTAACGTGGTATTAGAAACAAAAGGATAATAATAATGAGAAATCATTAAAAGGTTTTTCCAGGAACCTTACTCGAGATCGTACTAGAGGCATCGAAGTGTTGCTAGACGCTAACCGATGTGATTACACTATTAAAATATGTCCAAGTGGGAGCTATTAGATTATGGACATTATTTTAGTAGTCGTATGTTAGGATCAAACTCGAGATAACGGGATTGCACACTTTACGTATGAGAGTTAAAGTTTAATAATTAAATGTAAAAGTTTATATTTAATTATTTATTACACAAATATATATTGATTATTTAGTATTTAAGATAAATGACTATTGATCATTAGACGAATAAAAGGAAGTAATGTGTTTGATTTATTGGCAAGTCAAGAAAGATCCGGAAGCCCTAATTGGGCTTATGGCCGATCCGTGGGGGATGGGGAAACCCATTCCTCATCTAACTTGAGCTCCAAGTAAACTATACTATATAAACAAGGTTAGGGATTCATTTTTTGTATCTCTTGTGCACACACACAAACCCTAAACTTGTTTTCCTTTTCTTGTTTTCTTGTAATTGATCAAACATACACCCTCAAAGGGTTGATCGATTTTCTTCATTAAACAAAAGATTTTGGTTTAATTTTGTGTTCTAAAAACTAGCATTACTTTAACTTGTTTTAGTACGTGTGTACAAGAACGTGATTCAAACATACTTTTGTTTGATTCTTGGATTGAATTACAAAAGAGGTAAGGGGTAATTCTTATAATCCACAAAAACCCTAATTAGGGTTCTTGATTTGAAGATTGCAATTGATTCTTGTTCGGGCTAGAATTACTACGGTACGTTTACTATTTATTATTGATTAATTAATTGCATGTTATATGATCTTGTTATAACGCTTCCGCATATGCTCTCTTGATGTGTTTGGTTTATTTTATATAATTGTCATGATATTATAATTCTAACAGAAACCCTAACCAAAAAGTTAGGGTTTTAATCCATACGCCTAGAAAACTAACCTTCTTCCATAATAATCGACACAATAGTTGCAGGAGTGATTCAAGGAAGATTATATAGGGATTTAAACCGACTGGAACCAAGGAGCGATCACAAAAGAACTTAAGTCGGTTTAAAAAGATGAAGCGATTTATTAAACCCTAAAAAAATGATTTCACTAAAAACCAAGGAACAATGTGATTTAATCAGCAAATCTGAAAAGATTAATGAATAACACTAATGTTAATTCAATTAAACTTACAAATCACATCAAAACCACAAGATTCTGGTTGGATTAAGTGAAAAACGAATTCAGGGAGGGAGGGGTAAAAAATCGCCAAAGAGAGAGTATGAGTCTAATAATAAAATAAAAGCCTTTTCTCACTCATGAATCGTTCCTAGGAATAGGCATATCAATCGATGTTGGATCGACTGGATTAATGATCTGATAAGTGCTTGTAAAAAATATGTATGATCTTTATGTCCTCTACTCCTTACCAGAGTGATATTTTTAGTGAAAAATAGTGCTATTAAAAGAAAAAGGACTTGTTTTTTTTTTTGGATAAAGAGTTTTCTGGTAAAATATATTACTCCAAATAAATAATTAAGTACATAAGATGAGGATGAATCCCACATCTCAATCCAATACATATTAACAAACGCAACTATTATTCTTCAAACAAAATCTATCATAAGAGAGACATAAGAGATATTATATTATTGATACGATATTACAATATCTCTTATGTCTGTCTTATAATGGCATCATCGACACCGCACACTACGTCATGGCCATATCGAGTGTTAACATTTTTATTTTTTAAATTCGAAAGTGAAGTTAGTGTGTTTTTTTGGATGTGTGTTGTAGAAATGTTATGAGATATGGTATTCTTTTTATTGTGTGTTATATAAATATTATCGAGAAAAACAGGGTGTATAACACACGTATAACAAGGTACCTGAGCTCTCATTATTATTATTATTATTATTATTATTATTATTATTATTATTATTATTATTATTATTATTATTATTATTATTATTATTATTATTATTATTATTATAAAATTGTAGGATTTACAAGAAATTAGTGGGGAGCCGAGATACTAACTGGACCACCACTTCTATAGCTACAGCGAAGTTAATCCTACTAAAAATATGAGCAGCAGCACATGCTCTAATGTCTTGAGTCGACGAGAATCTTCGGATACGCTTTAGTAAGGTCAATGCGTCCTTCTCAAGTTCTCCCAAAGAAGAGAATGAAAATGGGAGAAACCCATATCCAATATCCGCGCATTTAGCCTCGTACTTGACGCATTTATGTTGTGAGGCTTCAATAACCGCACGACCCAGCACAAAATTAACCATACCGGTTTGCGTCAAGGGTGATGACCCTGTCAGATCAACACATACATCAAGTCCACTACCCCACGAGTAAAGTAGCATATCAACTTGTCGTAAGGGTTTGTCCCTTTCCCCACTAAGCCCAATATCAACCTCCTTACGAGCCGAAATTCCTGACCGAGAACATATGTCAACAAGAATATCACGCACAAAATTATGCCGATGTTTAATACCAATAATACCCGCACACGATACAGCATGGTCCCCATTATTATTATTATTATTATTATTATTATTATTATTATTATTATTATTATTATTATTATTATTATCACTTATTATTATTATTATTATTATTATTATTATTATTATTATTATTATTATTTTGGTAAAGTGTTTTTACCCCGGTAAATGGTATATAAATAAAAAAAACTACAGGCGATATAACAAAGCACCAAATTGACTATAGAGACTCGCGCACCATTTGTGCTTCAAGCCAAATCAATAGAGTGATAGGCCACTCTAATGAAAAACTAGAAACTAGACGTTATGAATGAAGAAATTACGACAAAACAACTAACGCCTAGCTCAAACAAAAACCTAACGTTCTACATGATGATGCATAAGAGAACGAGGTAAGACCCACTCAGCCATAACAATTTCCACACAACTTGACTCCTTAAAACACAATTTATTTTTCACTGTAAGTTTCATGAAAGCTAACAAAGAATTATATAGAATTGTAATTTAATTAAACATAGAATTATATAGAATTGTTATTTAAACCTTAGATCGACCACGTATACTTTTGAAGTGTTGGTGATTACAAACCGGATCAATTTCCACTACTTAAACCTTAGATCGATCTGAGTGTTGCGAAAAGCCTGTCGATGTATTCTACTAATTCAATTTCTAACAACTTGCTAAATAAAAATGACACATAAGGTTAACTCATTATAACAAAAGAAAATCTAAACATTACTTTCAACTACTCGTTTTAGTATAACCAATTATGCTTCACGATCCTAAATAAGCTACTCCGGCTAGTGGGTTTATGGCAGCAATGAAGATCGTGAATGCGGTGGTGGCGGATGTGAAGAAAACCGTGGAGGTGGATATCGGGGTGGGGGGATTTGAACCCAATACTTGGCCTTAGGAGAGGAGGAGACGACTTTGATTGGCGTGTTCTAAGCTCTCTACGAATATCTGAAAACACAACGGTGAGTAAATTCTGAATCTGAAGGCATGGGTATTGCATGGGACAATTCGAAATGTCTTTAGTATGTGTATAAATAAATCTGATCCTAGGATAGGAAGGGACACTCTCTTTTGTTCAAAATATCCATTACATTAAAACAAAATACAGAGCATTGATCTTTGTCTTCACAAATTCTTGTTTGATTAATCTTTTTTTTTTTAATTTTTTTTTGGTAAAAGGTCAACGACCCGTTAAATATATTACACCAAAAAACATTTTAGTAAAACGGATATGGGTGAATCTCATATCTCAGCCCGTTACATAGGCGAAAAGCTTATATAACAAAATACTTCCTATTGAAAACAAACCACTAAGCACATGATAACAGAAGACTCTGACAAAAATATAAACTACTTCCTACGACCTTGGAGATTAAAGCCATAAATGGCATTAAGAGCATCCAAATTCCCTGGAAGATCATAAATTTGCTTCGAATAATCATCATAGTCATCAAACTCATTTTCACGCTCATGACCACCACCAAAAAGATTTGTTGATTCTTCGAACGTGTTAAGAACCTCATCATCTTCACTATTAGAAACCACAATCTCACCCACCTTTGAAAATGGGTTAGCCCTCTTAGTGGAAGAGGTAGACAGAATAGGAAGACCATCATCATCCACAAGAGTAGCTTTCCCATCAATAAGTAGCTTTTCAAGCTTCCCAATTTTCTCAACTATAGGAGTAGAACCAACTTCAATTTTTCCCATTGAATCACTCACAAACGGTTCTTGTAATGCATTACCGTTTAACGACTCATCCTTATGAACTTCCATTGTACTACCAGAATCCACATCCTTGTAGGTTTCAAAAGTAGGAATACCAAAAGCATCCGTATCATCCATATTAAGAGTATCAAACTGGTTAGATGTAGAAATCTTCGTTCCACTAGAACTAGCTACATCAGAAGTCTTCTACTTAGTGCCACCAACTTTCTTAGGTTCAGGAGGAGTCTTTTTGGGTTGATACTGAAACTGCTTACCCACAACAGGTTTAGTAAATCCCCTTGACCCGGAATTATAGGACCACCTTGCTTTCCTTTCTTCCTGTTATTGACAGTCTTGAAACCATCATTAACAGGCTGAACAGGAAGTATAACAACTTTAGGACAGTCAGTCAGAGTATGACCAAATATCTTACACTTGCCGCAACGAGGTGGTTTCCACTCGTATTCAACCCGTATCTTCTCAATAGTCACACCAGACCCATCAAGTAAAGGTACCTCAACAGTGAGGCTATCCCTAAGCACCTCATCCGACTTCACTTCAATCATGCATCTAACAAAACTACTACGGCCCCATGATTCCTTGCACATTTGGATGGTATAAGCATCTAACCATTTAGGCGTACCAATCAAGGTGGCAAGAAGACTAAGACCATCATCAGAAAACATAGCAAGAGGAACATCATGGAATTTAACCCACACCGGGATGTTAGTTAAATCCTCTTTAAGTAAGTTGGTGTTCAATGTCCATGGTTTAAGAATAATAGGTGTTTGATTAATCTTCTCCACTTGTAGTGCGTTGATCTTTGGCTGGTTTCGCATCATATTTTCATCATATGGGCACTTCGGGGTAGACAAGACCGTGGCATGGTTGAACGAGCATTTTTATTGGCAAAAAATGGAGCGTGATATTAAACGGTTTGTAGAAAAGTGTCGGGTGTGTGAATAGCAAAAACTTGAAGCACAAATGCCAGTATGTACCAACCATTACCCGTACCAATGGCGCCATGGGTGGATGTGAGTCTTGATTTTGTTCTCGGGCTACCTCGAACCCAAAGAAATAAAGACTCAATTATGGTAGTAGTGGACCAATTTTCCAAAATGGCTCACTTTATTCCTTAGAGCAAGACTTTCGATGCATCACATGTAGCACGCTTATTTATGCAGGAGGTTGTACGATTGCATGGTGTGCCTAAGACTATCAATTCTGATCGTGATGTAAATTTCGTTAGTCATTTTTGGCGTACGTTATGACGTAAGATGGGAACTCAGCTTCATTTTAGTTCATCACACCACCCTCAAACGGATGGACAAACTGAGGTGGTTAACTATAGTTTGGGAAATTTGTTACGGAGTCTAGTCGAAGAAAACCCGAGACAATGGGATTTGGTGTTGCCACAAGCTGAGTTTGCATACAATCGATCAAAAAGTCGCACCACGGGCAAGACACCATTTATCACTCCACTTGATCTTACACCACTTTTGACACTTGCACATTTTAGTTCTGATGGGGAAGAGCACGCCAAACAAGTCCAACAGTTAACACGTCCGAGCACACATTGAAAAACAGAATGCAAAGTATAAGGAACCGGTGTATAAACGTCGTAAAAAAGTCGTGTTTAAGGAAGGCGACTTGGTGTGGATTCGACTGGGAAAAGAATGCTTCCTAACTGGTAGATTTGGAAAATTACAGCTACGTGCCGATGGTCCATTTCGTGTTCTTAAAAGGATCAATGATAATGCCTACAAGATAGACTTACACGGGGAGTATCATGTATCAACAACCTTCAATGCAGCAGACTTATCCCCTTGTGTCACAGATGAGGAAGATAGCGAAGTGGAAGAGGTTGATAATGTTCAGCAAGATTCGAGGTCGAATCTTCTTTTAGCAGGGGAGTATGAAGGCATGGGTATTGCATGGGATAATTAAAATTCCAAAAACTCCTTTGCTCTTTATTACTAAAAGTCGAAATGTCTTTAGTATGTGTATAAATAAATCTGATCCTAGGATAGGAAGGGACACTCTCTTTTGTTCAACCTATCCATTATAATAAAACTAAATACAAAGCATTGATCTCTGTCTTCACAAATTCTTGTTTGATTAATCTTCTCCACTTGTAGTGTGTTGATCTTTGGCTGGTGTTGCATCAGAATCAATCTATAAGAATATGATTTAAATGACGGAAGATAATGATCAAACACAAGAAGTCATGGTTGTACCTTGATTTAGATCAAATTAATTCGAACTTGCTTGAGTAAAATGATCAAGCATAAGAATCACAAGCAATATAACTACTTGTTTTGCTATAGTGTATTTTTCTTCATGATGGTAATTTTTTATATTTATCTTCAATTGTACTTCTTTCATTTGAGATATATATCAAGAAATCGTGGGGTAAATGGGTCATGATCAATGTTATAAATAGCGTGAAGTGTGGCGTAGCGGCATAGCCAAGTTTCAAGCTTTAGCGTGAGGTGTTGCGTCATAGCGTTTTTAAGACGTGTTTCAAAGCGGCAAAAAATATTTATAGAGTTGTCAATGTTAGTTAGCTAATAGGCTTAAAACTCAGTTATGGATTTACTAAGCCTGAATAAATACTTGCAAATAAACTCAAGTCCAATAAATTTGTTTGAAGAACGCATATAATCCAAAAAGATTGTTTGGGTAAAATGAACCAAAAAGAGATTTGTTGCGTTTTTTTTTTGGTAAAAGGTCAACGACCCGGTAAATATATTACTCCAAAAAATGTTTAAGTACAATGGATATGGGTGAATCCCATATCTCAGCCCGTTACATAGGCGAAGAGCTTACATAACAAGATACTTCCTATTTTCAAAACAAGAAAACAAACCATAAATCACATGATAGTAGTGACTCTGACAAAAGATAAACTACTTCCTACGACCTTGGAGATTAACACCATAAAAGGCATTAAGAGCATCCAATTCCCCTGGAAGATCATAAATTTGCTTCGAATAATCATCATAGTCATACTCATCTTCACGCTCATGACCACCACCAAAAAGATTTGTTGATTCGTCGAACGTGTTAATAACCTCTTCCGCATCACTATCAGAAACCACAACCTCACCGACCTTTGAAAATGGGTTAGTCCTCTTAGTGACAGAGGTAGACGGAATAGGATGACCAGCATCATCCACAAGAATAGCTTTCCCATCGATCAGTAGCTCTTCAAGCTTACTAATTTTCTCAGCAATAGGAGTAGAACCAACTTCCATTGTTTCCATTGAATCACTCACAAGCGGTTCTTGCATATCACTCACAAGAGGGTCTTGTTATGTAGTACCAGTCTTAACCGACTCATCATTATCAACTTCCATTGTACTGCCAACATCCACTTTCTTGTTAGTAACAACCTTAGGAATACCAAAACCATCTGTATCATCCATATTAAGAGCATCAAACTGATTAGAAGTAGTGATCTTAATTCCACTCGTACTAGCCACATCAGAAGCCTTCTTCATACTGACCTTAGCTTTCTTTGGTTCGGGAGGAGTCTTTTTGGGCTGATATTCAAAATGCTTACCCACCACAGGTTTGGTAAAACCTCCGTGGCCCGGATTCGAACCAGCTTGCTTACCCTTCTTCTTATTGTTAACAGTCTGAAAACCATCATTTACATTCTTAGAAGGTTGAGCAGTCGGTAGCACACCCTACGGACAATCCACCAAAACATGTCCAAACACCTTGCATTTATCACAGCGAGGCGGTTTCCACTCATATTCCACACGGATCTTCTCAATTGTCGAACCCGAACCGTCAAGTAAAGGAATCTCAATAGTAGGGTATCCTTAAGAACCTCATCCGACTTCACTTCAATCATACATCTAGCAAAACTACTCCTACCCCAAGATTCTTTGCACATCTGACTAGTAAAAGCATCCAATCTCTTGGGAGTCCCAATCAAAGTAGCAAGCAAACTAAGCCCGTCATCAGAGAACATCGCTAAAGGAACATCATGAAATTTAACCCACACCGGAATATGAGTTAAATCCTCTTTCAACAAATTAGTGTTCAAATTCCAAGGTTTAAGAATAATAGGAACATTACGGATCAACCATGGACCATTATCAAGCACATCATCAACACCTTTCTTCGAAGTAAACTTGAAGAAAAAGAACCCCTTAGCGTTCATCATTACCTTTTGTAACCCATACTTAGCCCACGCATTGCGAACATAATAATCCACGACAGGAAAAGCAAGACGCTGACCAAGAAAATATCCATAGAGTGTATGCTCAAACCTCATGTTCACCTCTTCCACTACTTTCATTGGGACTGAAAGGTCAACATTTTCCTTATTTTTGCTGCATTCTAATCTCCGAAAATTAGACACATGCTTATGAGATTCGTTAGAAGCAGCACCTGCATAAGAAACCGACTTCACTCCATTACCACTAGTAGAATCAACCTTAGGTGCAGTAGGGACAGAAGTAGCAATCGAAGAAGGAGTATTAGTAACATTAACACCAGATGAGGAAGCCTTATCAGTAGCAATATCATGTTGAATTTTGTTCATGGCTTCATCAAAATTGTTATGCGCATTAGAAACCAATTCTTCCACATGACGTTGTGTAGAGGTATCAAAAGCCAAATCCGAGTCAAGTGTACCACTAGGCTGTTCCAAATCATCATTATCATTGTCCGTTTTCCCTTCATCAGCCCCGTGTGACACATCACCAACCAAAGTGTCAACCATATCCCCAGATGTACCATTCGAATTATTAACACTATCATCAAGTGAAACCGGCTTCACTTGATCATGCACATCATGATGTGTGGTACCCTCAAATCTTGCCTAGGCTGAGTTACATCGGTGTTCCCAGCCTCATCTTTCTTTAACCTTTTCATACGAGCAGACAACACATCCATATCAACATTAGGAACAGTAGAAACCTTCTTAGTAAGTGTAGGACTCAAAAAACCCCTCTCCATCTATCACGACCAGCAGCCAAACAAAGACAAATCGAATCAAAACCACCAGCATACATGCGATACCAATACAAAAAGAGAAAACCCTAATCTTAGCGATTAGGGTTTGTACCTTAACGAATCCAAATCTAACCTCCCACCATACTCAAAATTGATAAGTAATAAATAATAAGGATGGAGAACAATCAATCTTAAATAAGTGAATCAAAACCGACTAGGATAAGACGGTTGGAAACAAACTCCACGCAAAAAACCTAAACCCTAAAAAAACGATCCAAAAAATCAACCAGAAAACTTGTGCTAATCGCTCCAATCTGGACCAGAATGAACCTAGGACAGAATTAGAGCAAGAAGAACGATACAGGGATGTTAGATTAAGGGTCGATTAGAAGAAAAGCTTAAAAAACGATTTAGGGATGTTTAGGTTGTGTGTCGCCAAAATCACCAGAGGATGTTAGATTTGTTGCGTTTTCATAGCCTCAAAATGCATTTTTGTAAAAGCAACTCTCCCTATGTTTTTTGAAACGTGATTTTGAGTTTATGAACAAATTACCAAAATACCTACGATTTCACCCACAATTATTTGCTTCTTGATGATGTATGGTAAACGTTGCACACTCCTCTGTTTAGAAACATACTCTGACGAAAACAGTTTGCCGGAGAGACTAAAAGTCAGCCATTGGAGACAAAGAAAAAGGAAGAACACAGGTGAATAAAATGATAGTATTTTTAACAAAAGCAGCTGACAAATAAACGTGTACCCAAATTGTATATTCAAAAATTTAATTTTCTTAATGTATGGCAAAGCCCAAATGCTTTTACTATGGTAGGTGATTTGAACACTCCCATATATGATTGGGACAGTCTAAATTAGAGTGTCTTGACATTTATATCCTCACACCACTTTTACTCATTCTTATTATGTGAAGGCATAAGTGTCAACACACTCTAATTTAGAGTGTCTCAATCATTTATGAGAGTGTGCAAATCACATCCCTTTAGTATTAATGGCCCATGGAACAAAATAAGGAAAAAACGTTACACCTAGGTGTGTATTTTCTAAAATTTAACTTGTATTTTATGCACATATGATTGTCCTTTTTAGTCATTTTACATATATAAATCTAATTTCTCTTACACTTATAAAACTGATTATCTAAATCACGATATCAGATAGCATAAGCAAATCAAACACTATTTTTCAAAATTATGTTTTCTAATTGCTGATTATCTGATTATTCGTTTTCAAAACGCATAATCTATTTTGAATAAGACCCTCTTAATTAGTAGCAGCTTATGAGTTTCATTTCAATTATATATAAAGAGGTGAGATCTATGCAAAACAAGTATCAATTAAAAAACAAATAAGACAATCTCAACCATCAATCTACCTTTCATCTAATGGCTAAGATCAAATCAAAAGATAACAAAGGGGGGGGGGGGGGGGGGGGGGGGGAATTGGTATTTTAACTCATTTAATATAAAAACCCACTTTCCACCTTTTTTTAAAAAAAATAACATATCTTGCAAACGGTAAATCTTCAAGCTACGAAAAATATACCATCGCGACGAGAAAAAAATTATCCTTCTATAGATATGCATTGTTATATACTTTCGACGAACTCTTTTTTTTTTTCAAAATTCCGTCCAGAAAAATCCCACGGGATTCGTAAAAAGACGATTTTTTTTCAAAATTTCCGTCCAGAAAAATCCCACGGGATTCGTAAAAATCCCATGGGATTCGTAAAAGATGATTTATTTTTATTTTTTCAAAATTTTCGTCCAGAAAAATCCCATGATATTCGTAAAGAAATCCTACGGGATTCGTAAAAAGACGATAAGTCACAAAGGATTCAGTATGAACCCCATGGGATTTTTTAGTGCATCCCATGGGATTCATTGTGAATCCCATGTGATTCTGTATGAATCCCATGGGATTCTTTGGTGCATCCCACGTGATTCATTGTGAATCTCATGGGATTCTTTGGTGCATCCCATGTGATACATTGTGAATCCCATGGGATTCAGTATGAATCTCAAGAGTTTCATTGTGAATCCCATGGGATTCTTTAGTGCATCACATGAGATTTTTTAAATGACTAAAATGAGAAATATAATATTTAGTGATTGACATCATTTTTATAAAATAATTACGAGTACTTTTTTCATGTGTGTTAAATATTCAGTTTTTCTATCATTTTGTAAAGAAATCCCACGGGATTCGTAATATATATATATATATATATATATATATATATATATATATATATATATATATATATATATATATATATATATATATATATATATATATATATTTTCAAAATTTACGTCCAGAAAAATATCATGGGATTTGTAAAAAATCCCATAGGATTCTGTATGATTTATCTTATCAATAAATCACAAAGAATTCAGTATAAATCCCATAGGATTCTTTGGTGCATCCCATGGGATTCATTGTGAATCCCATGGGATTCCGTATGAAATCACAAGGGATTCTTTTGCGCATCCTATGAGATTCATTATGAATCCCAAAGGATTCATTGTGCATCTCATGGGATTTTTTGGTGTGCATCACATATGATTTTTTTTTTCAAAATTTCCGTCAAGAAAAATCTCATGAGATTCGTAAAAATACGACATATTTTTTCAAAATTTCCGTCCAGAAAAATCCCACGGGATTTGTAAAGAAATCCCACGGAATTTTTTTTTTCAAAATTTCCTTCCAGAAAAATCCCACGGGATTCCTAAAAAAAAGCCAATGGGATTCGTAAAAAGACAATTTTTTTTTTCAAAATTTCCGTCCAGAAAAATCCTACGGGATTCGTAAAGAAATCCCATGGGATTCATAAAAAGACGATTTTTTTTTTCAAAATTCCCGTCCAGAAAAATCACACGGGATTCGTAAAAAGACGATTTTTTTTTTTCAAAATTTCATTCCAGAAAAATCCCACGGGATTATGTATTATTTATCTTGTTGATAAATCACAAAGGATTCGGTATGAATCCCATGAGATTCTTTGGTGCATCCTATGGGATTCATTATGAATCCCATGGGATTTTGTATAAAATCACAAGGGATTTATTGTGAATCCCATGGGATTCTGTATGAAATTACAAGGGATTCATTGTGAATCCCATGAGATTCAGTATAAATCCCATGGGATTCTTTGGTGCATCACATGGGATTTACAATGAATCCCTTGGGATTCTTTGGTGCATCCTATGGGATTTATTGTGAATCCCATGGGATTCTGTATGAAATCACAAGGGATTCATTGTGAATCCCGTGAGATTCAGTATGAATCTCAAGGGATTCATTGTGAATCCCATGAGATTCTTTGGTGCATCACATGAGATTTTTTTAGTATTTTAGTATATGATAAATTGTTCAAAAAAAAAAAAAAAAAAAAAAAAAAAAAAAACTAAACAAATATTTGTAATTTAAGCATATACACATTTATGCTTAGTAATTTTACTGATTTTATATTTCAAATTACTAACAATGTCGTGCCCTCCTTTTTTTTAAACCCTCTAGTTTTTTAAAATGTTATCAAGAAAAGCTAGTATTTTATTATTAATATTTATAGTACATGTACTATTCCATTTTAAAAATACTTTTTTTACTACAACAAACAAGAATTTATTTTCCTAATAAAAGAAAAAGTTTTATTTCCCCATTCCAACTTTTTCTTTTTCGTTCTTCGCAACCTGCAACTTCCGACCTCACTTCGACACCAAGTCTCACAGATCCACATCAACCATTATTTTACATCAAATATTTCGTACATCTTAAATCATATCATCTGATTCAAATAACGCATTGAACTTTGATGGGACATCACATGGGTAATCTGTGTAAATCCCATGAGATTCTAATATAAATCTCAAAGGATTCATTGTGAATCCTTTGGGATTCTTTGGTGCGTCAAAAATAAAGAAAGATAAAAAAAAAATGATAAAACAAAACTAACAAATGAAAAGATCAGCTACGGTTTTCAAATGAAATCAATATTTATCATCTTTACCAGATTTTGTGAGCGGATGAAAAAGGTCAATTTGTTTTCTAATACAACATAAATTGATTGTGAATCTCATTTACAAGATTTTGTGACAGTGATAAGAGAAGTGTTACATCTGTTATAAGCAAGTTGCCAAAAGTTGTTCAACTGGCTCATTTTTTTTAAGATCACCACAAACAATATTGCCACTCAGAAAACAAGAGCAAAAATAGTTGCTAATGTTACTTAAAAAATAATCATATCATCTACTTAATAGCATGAGTTTAAGAGAGATGAAAAATAACACGTAGTAAAACTTTGAATGTAAAGTTAACCATAAAAACTAAAAGTATCATCTCTAAATAGATGTGATTCAAAATATTTGATCAAAATAAAACCAGTTGTGGGCATGTGTTCAGATTTTATCAACCCTAAACAAACCCCGCGAGAACGTCATCAAGGTCATCAGCAAAAAATGCATCCGCATTAAAGCCAGCAGATCCGTCAGCAGTAAACATGTCAAATCCATTCAGGCTAAAGTTGTATAAAAAGATAAGATCATCTCCATTAGGTGCATCAGTTATTACTTTCCTTTTCTCGTATGTCCATTGAATAGCAGTGATTTAGCGGTTTGAGAGATCAATTGGGCAGTTAGAGTTTGAGATATAATTTGGGGGAACAATTATTGAGAGAGAAATGGAGAAACAGTTTGGTAAAAGTGAATGAATGAGAGTGAATGACTGTGTTGAGCGAGTGAGTAAATGAGGGTGTAGTTAATTTACAAAACTACCCTTCCACTTAATTAAAATAATGGGATGCTATTATCTTAGCCATTGGATGATATAAGAATAAAGGGTCACGATGATCTTATTTGGAACTTTTCTCGTATATAAATACTCAAATGTTCATATGTTTTATTCAGCTGTTAACATATACTAGTTATAATACCCACGCACGCGCGGGGTTTTTTTTAATTGTTTTAATAACGTATTTTTATTTATTAAAAAACTAAATTTAAATTCTATTCTGTTTTATTTATGGTTTTTAATTTTTTTACTATATTATGAAGAGAGCTCGACTATGTATATTTATAATGCCCATAAACGCACGAGTTTTTTTTTAACATTCTTGAATAATGTATTTTTCTATATAAAAAAACCAAAATATTGATTTCCTTGACTAAAATTTGAGTAAACTTAATGCCACCTGGCTTGAATAATGTACTCTATATATGATTTAAACATATAATATACCCCGTAATAAAGTATTAAAACATACTACGTATAACTTAGTCTCGAACAAAATAAATTTTTCTAGCAACATAACTATGAATGAATTATTACCAAGTTTAAACATGTGTCTCAAGTTCATTACACAGATAAATTTGAGGACTGATCATGTCTTGTGATATCAGGATAAGATTTGTCAATGTTAACTTTAGCAAAATTTATTCGACAAACGTTTTTGGTGCATGATCCATCACCATCAAACTCCACATCATGTTGGTAGCCCATTTTCCGCCTGTCCTTTAAGAGTGTTACTTTTTTGACGGTTTGAATCGCATAGTTATCACCCGCTGTAACATCCACATCACCATGCCAGATTATGAAATAAACAATAATTAGAAGCTTTTAAATCTTTCCCTGATACAAAAGTAGCGAAAACAAAAGGATTTAAATTTGAAAAATGCAAGTCTTGTTGATTACACAGTTCAACAGCAGACTTGATGTTAAAAAAAACAGCAGACTTGTTTTTAAGACAAAAAACAATATAAATAAATAAATAAATAAAATAAAAAATAAAAAAAATTAGAATCTAGCTATTAAAGAAGGTTGCATGCAAGTAACTAAAGTCCATGCTAAGTCTAACTTGTTAATCTTGTTGCTTCCTTAGACTACGAATATAGTTTGTCACCTCCTTATAACCAAAATAACTGGTTGACCAAAAATATGTACTCATTATAAAATGGTGTATTTAGCTTTGTATTTTCTCATTAAAAGAAGTAATTGTTTCCCTGAACTTGTTTAACACCAAAATAGACTTTCTATTGTAATCATGAAACAAAGTGAACTTCTTTCACATCCGACTTCGTTAACCTGACTATTAGAGGAATTCCATCTTGCATTTGTACACAAATATATAATATGACAATGCAATAGATGATTAGTAAGATATGGTGCAGATAATTGGAAAACAAAGAATTAAAGTTCTTATACCATGCGATTGGTAGAGTTTATAAGTAGAAAACCCCTGAATGATTCTTTGTAAACCAAATACTTCAAAGTGCTTTTCTTCTTTCAAAAAATGCAATAAGCGTTACACATTAAAATTAAGTAATCGAAACACCGTATAAAAGGCACAAAGGTATTATCAATATCTTCTATTCTATTATGTAGAAAGACTAAACTAAATTTTATAACTTGAGTTCCATCTTTTGTAATCTCCTCTCTACAGTTACTTATTCCCCTAATGTCACCATTATATACAACTTATAAGATTGATTTAGGCCTATAGGCTGAGCCTGCAATTATCGAGTTCGAACAGCTAGTTTTTTAGGATTGGGCTTCTTTGGCACACGTCTAGTTTTGACCCATCTATTGACAAACAGGTGGATCTTAGTAATGTTTTGTCTAAACGGGTCTAAAAAAAAATTAGCTAAAAAGTAAATGGCCAAAGGGGTTAAGAGCACTGAAGGTCTAGTTTCTATGCACATTAAATTTAAAGAGGTACAAAATGATAGTTTTTTTCATACAACAAATAGCAGCAATCCTTCACCAAACACAACAGATTTGCAACCATAAATAGTTTTATCCAACTACACCAAGTTACATTCTAACACCACAAACACTCTGAAATCCAATCATTTTATTATTCATTTTGAAATTAAATCGTTACAATAAAAAATGTATTAGCACTGTTTTTTAAACCGTTCTACATTCATTCAAATAACCATTTAAAATACGCATAACATTTTACATCAACATTTTAATTCGTTATGCTGCAAATTCTACAAAAGAATTTCTAAAGGTAACATTCAGACTTTGAATTATTGGTATGATCGCTTTTAATTCGCCTAAACCACATGTGCAGGAGTTACCTAATACACCAACAGCCGTAGTTTGGTGATAACTTAATCGACAGTCAATATGCATATCAAGCTGTTTGAAAAAAAAAAAAAAAAAAAAAAAAGGTCTAAGATTCCAAGCAACCCCCTATCTCATATCAAACTACATACATGGATTAAAACATGTAATACACACCTCCAATTTGGATGAACTTTTAGCCACAACCATCAATAAATTTTCGAATAAATGCAAAACAAAAAACCAATATACAAACAAAATTCAAAATCATTCATTAACTGGAAAAAATTAAAAATAAGAAAATCAAATTAGCATATAATTCAATCAATTAACTAAAAAAAAAGAAAAAGAATTAACAAATCGAGTTAGGGTTTCTATTGATTCTATCCAAATCATTACGTTGTGAACTGAAGAAGTAAATTTGATACATGGAAAGAAAAATAGTACCATGATTGTTGAATTGAAGAACACACAATCGAATGAGGACGCTGGGCTATCAAGACTGGAGTGTGAGGTTTCGCGTTTGAATGGTTGATAGGTTTTCTTTTACTCCGTATTTACTTTCCCCGTGCCTCCGCTTTTTTTTTCTTTTTTTACAGTTTGGTCCATGATTACGAACTAATTGCTTGGAAGTACATGCGTATTTTTTGTTTTTTCTTTTAGTTATACTTGAAATCCGAATTTTTCAGTTTTTGATCAAATCAGGAAATAATTAGGTTTAATTATTTTTCAAAAATTAGGAGAAAAAATAAAATTAAAAAAATTATTACTTAATAAGGAATGATTTAATTTTTTGAAATGCAAAAGTTCCCACCAGGGGTTTTATTTTATTATATAAAAGATTATTAAAGACCACATTTAGCATGTTCAATTTTTGTCACTACTAGATTCGAGGTCCCACTTGTCGTCGGAAAATGTTTTTAGTGACAACACGTCGTTTTTAAAAGCATTGTCGCCTAAAGCTCGTCGCTAAGGTTTTAGCAACTATTCACTTTTAGTGACAACAACCTTGACTTGACTTTTATTGACTTTGACTTTTATAGACTTTTATTGCTTGAGTAATCGATGTCATATTGTTTGAGTAATCCGACCAGATCTATAGCCGTATCAAACTATCAACTGAAAAGACTAGGGCAAGAATTTTACAACAAATAAAAATCCAAACATTACTTATTACTCCAACCAGTTTTACGGTAACCAATTGTCTGAATTTGATCATTACAGGAATACATGTTCAACAAAGGAACTTCAAATTATATATCGTAATCCAAAAAAAAAAAGCAAGCCTTCGGGTTTATGGTGGTGGCGGTGGAGCTCGACTTAGCTTATGTGTCGGTGGCGGTGGAGCTAGAGGCCGGCTCTTCCAATGGGGTGTTTGCCTTAGCCTAGGAGCAGGCGGCTCTGATTTCCGAGTTCTAAGCTCTACATGAATGCCTGAAATTTAATTACAATGACTCCATGTGATCGAGCTCATAATCAATGCTAGGCTGTTAGTAATACTGTTGCAATTAGGGATGCATTTCGAACCGAATCCTGGAACTGAACCGGAACCGTACCGGTACCGTACCGAAACGGTACCGATCCCGATATACGGTACGGTACCGGTACTACGAAATAAGGAGGAAAAAAATTCGGGACCACTAATTCGGTATGGGACCGGTACCAAATCGGGAAATTCCCGAAAAACAACGGGAAAATCCCGATTTCCCGGTACCGATACCGGTACCGATACTGGTACCGGTACCCGAATCCCGTTCGGTACGGTACCGTTACCCTAATTTATGCTCGGGAAAAAATCGGTACCATTAATTCGGTACGGGATCGGTACGTGCTCATCCCTAGCAAGTTGCAATATAACTTAAAATAAAGAGGTACAGGATTAACAATTAAATACGTGAAGGTAAGGCGTGGGTGTACCTTGATTTGGATCAAATAAATTTGATCTTGCTTGAATAACATGATCAAGCATAAGAATCACAAGCAATACTATAACCACTTGTTTAGCTAAAATGTTTTTCTTCATTGTGTTTTTTTTGGTTTAATGTGTTCAAATGTTCGTTTACTTGAAATATATATATCAAGAATGTTAAGAAGTTGTTGTACATATGCCTCTAGAAAATGAAGTCATATATCACCTTCCAAAACGTAGCCCTCCACATATTGCAGTTGACTTGAAGGTCTTGGTAAATATTTATAGAGAAATGATACAAACACAAATAAATTTTTACAAAACATTCAAAAAATGATGTGTTAATGGATGATTGGTTTAATCAAAGGGAAGACAGAAACTGCCACAAAATACACAAATCATCCGTTGATACGTTATTTTGTGAATGTTTTTGTGAAAGTTTATTTGTGGTTGTATCATTCCTCAATATTATTTGGATCCAAATTTCTTCTCGCCGCTGAGATATTTCATTATATATACTATCTAAAACCCAGGCACTCTCCCACATCGCGCCACGTGTCCAAACACTGTAGCATGAACAGTGCTACAGTATAATCGCTACAGTAACATTTTTTTTTAAGATTTTTTTTTGCGCCGCTACAGTACTCGGTCGGTACAGATTTTTTTTTTTCTATAACATAAATTTCTTTAAGAAAATTTGTTTTTAAAAAAAAATACAAAAAATAAAAATAAAAAAATACAAAAAATAATACACTTACAAAAAATTTCATATACAAATTTGTTTATTTAAAAAAAAAAAAAAAACAAACCGAGAAAACAAACAACCAAAAAAAATTTCAACCGCAACGCAAAAAAAAAAAAACCGTAAATAACATATGCATACTTCAGATAACAAAATTATTAATTATACCGTACAACCGACAAAATACAAAACACAAAACACACCCGCCGCAACGCGCGGGCAACCCCGCTAGTATATATTCTAAAACCCAGGCAACTCACCACACCGCGACACGTGTCAAACCACTGTAGCAGATACAGTGCTACAGTGATTGCTACAGTAACGTTTTTGCGTGCTACAGTACCCGGTACTTTTTTTTTTTTTTTTTTTTTTTTTTTTACATAAATTTCCTTAAGAAAATTTGTTTTTTGAAAAAAAAATAAATAAAAAAATACAAAAAATAATACATTTTTTTTACGTCGCTACAGTACTCGGTACAGATTTTTTTTTTTTACATAAATTTCCTTAAGAAAATTTGTTTCTAAAAAAAAAATACAAAAAATAAAAATAAAAAAATACAAAAAATAATACACTCACAAAAAAATTCTTATACAAATTTGTTTATTTAAAAAAAAAAAACATACCGAGAAAACAAACAACAACAAAAATTTCAACCGCAACGCCAAAAAAAAAAAAAAAAATCCGTAAATATAAACAAATTATGCTTCCAAGTAAACATATGCATACTTCAAATAACAAAATTATTAATTATACCGTACAACCGACAAAATACAAAACACACCCGCCGCAACGCGCGGGCAACCCCGCTAGTTTTAAATAACATCCATTCTTTTATACGATAAGGAGACCAAATGGTTGCAAATAAACATGCAAACGGACAAATAAATAAGATTCTTGCGGGCGGTTCAAGTTATCGGAACGCAAAGCGTATCTTTCCCTAATCGAGGTATCTTTGTGAGTCATTTTTGCATGCAGACTCTTTCTCCAACCACTTCGAATCCTTTGTGAAGAGATGAGATGTCTTACCACCAGATCATTTGCAATGTATGAGCAAGCTTAACCAAAAAATTGTCATATCTTGAGTGTATTTTAACGTATAGAAGAGTGTTTTCATTAATGAAGATAGTTAGAAAATTGAAACACTACTTCTTCGAATCATGTTTTAATATTCATGTATACTTGATCGAAATTTGTTCACACAAATGAAAATTTGACATGAGCACATTACTTTTTATCAGTGTTGCAAAAAAAGTCTACAAGGCCTATTAATCATCGATTAGGTGCTACAAGACCACCGACCTTACCGATTTATGTAACTGGGTCAAACACATAGGTCAACCGTGGTCAACGGCGATTAATAGTGGTCAAACTTTCCGAAAACCTATAAATCTTGACGGAAGTACCAAAACTCACTGTAAACTTATTTTGATCACTTATAGTAACTGTTTAAGTCTATTACAAGTTGTTTTTTAAAAAATACCTTGCCGGAAATACCTAAAACTCACAAAAAAAACACAAAACTTGCCAGAAATAACTATAATTTGTCAATATTACCAATCCGATTAATCCCGCCTAAACCGATTACAAGCTACAAGGTGATCGACCGCCCAACTACCGATTCGCGATTTTTGCAACCTTGCTTTTTATATCCTTTTTGCCAATATGGCCTTCTATTTGAGTTGGTGACTTTTCCTGACTACTTGCTAAACGAAAATGAAGCTAATTCACAACGAAATAAATGGATGAATAACAAGAAATAGAAATGTAATAAACTGATAACGGATAGAACTTATAAGGGCACGTTTGGTATGTTACTAAGGGAATGAAACAATAACTTTGATAGTCATTGCAAGTGTTTGTTTAAGACTGTTGGGCCCACCACTATCACTATGAAAGTCACATATTTTTCATACTCCATATATGGCTAGAGAGGGGGGAATAGATTTTTTCATAGTTGAGAGACCCACCACTACTATCAAATTCATTACTATTGTCATTCCTTACCAAAAGCACCCTAAGTTTTTGCTCCAGATTAGTAACTGACGTACCTGAGAATTTGACTAATTTCCACCTTTTTTTTATTATTATTTTATTTTTATTTATTATTATTTTTTCTTGCCTCGCTCTTTCATCTTTATCTTTAGGTTTCATTATCTTTATAAGCCATACCAATAAGCATACAAATTAGTTATTTTTTGGACGTCCGTATGATACAGTAGCATCTATCAACTTTGACCATGGACACATTATGGCTCGTGCTGGTCCACATTTTGACCTACTAGCATTTAACTAAACCAATTGAACTTAAATCTAGTAGTTGGGTTTAAAAAAAATGCAAAAAGCTCATAGATATATTTAACTATTCCAATATCCAACAACTTGCTAAATAAAATGATACATCACAAGTTAACGCGTAATTACAAAAGAAAATCATGATTGATTATAAATTGCATAATGATATTTTTGTGGCAGTGATTATTAGGGTGGTGGAAGAACCACTGAACCATTATTTGAGTTCAACGTAGCTTATATGTTGGTGGTGGCGGAGGTGGAGAAAACATTGGAGGCGGATACCGGGGTGGGGGTGGGGAAAACCCAATATTTGGCCTTAGGATTGGAGGAGGCGGCGCATTTTTCCGTGTTCTAAGCTCTCTACGAGTACCTGAAAATACAACTAGTTTAGGTAAATTCTGAACCAATAACAATATGATCTAAAAAGCAACGGCAAATACTCCGTAATAATTATTAACAAGAAGTAATGGTTGTACCTTGATTTGGATCAAATGAATTCAAACTTGCTTGAGTAAAATGATCAAGCATCGAAATTAGGGCTGTAAACGAACTGAACGTTCAGTGAACATTTCATGAACCGTTCAGTAAAAAGTTCGTTTATGTTCATTCGTTTATTAAATAAACGAACATGAACAATATTTTATGTTCGTTTGGTTAAATGAACGAACATGAACAAAAGTCTCGTTCGTTCATTTATGTTCGTGAACGTCCGATTATGCGTTCGTTAAAGTTTGTTTATGTTTATTTATGTATTTATGTTCATATATTATATCTAGTGTATCTTTATTTTCAGAACTCTGTTAAGTGCGGGAACTGCGAGAACTCTAATTTTGCATTAGAAAACATGCATGTTCATATAAAACAAGTATGTTTTCTTACATACACCTTAATACACATACATACATAACATACATGTTCATATAAAAACCTGTTAAGTGCAACAAATCAATGCAATATGGTTTTATTTTTAGAACCCTGTTAAGTGCGGGAACTGCGAGAACTTCAATTATGCATTAGAAAACATGCATGTTCATATAAACATGTATATTTTCTTACATACACCTTAATACGCAGGCATGTGTATTAAGGTGTATGTAAGAAAACATACATGTTTTATGTGAACATGCATGTTTTCTAATGCAAAATTGGAGTTCTCGCAGTTCCCGCACTTAACAGGATTCTGAAAATAAAGCCCCCCATTATATCTATTAGTTTTATAATTTTAAAAATTGGTTTGTTTAAACAAAACAACACTTATAAAACAATATATTCTGAAGAATTTAATAAAGATTATGTATGTTTGTCTATTTTCATTTACGTTCGATCGTTTAAGTTCGTTTAGCGTTTGTTTAGTGTCTTAATAAACGAACATAAATGAACATGAACAACTCATTTTCTTAATAAACGAACATGAACAAGAAAATTTGTCCGTTTAAGCGTCCGTGTTCGTTTATTTGTCCGGTTAAAATTAAATGAACAAACATGAACAGGGCTCCGTTCGTGGTCATCAGGTTCGTTTTCAACCCTAATCAAAATCACAAGGAGTATAATCATTCCTTTTGCTAAAGCATTTTTCTTCATAATGATGCTTTTGATATCTTTAAAGGGAAAATTATCTAAAAAAGCATCATATTTGACACTTTTTACTGTTGTGTGTACTCAACTTTTTTATTTTTCTTAAAGTATCACTAAACTTTGTAATTTGGTGCATTTTGTGTACCCGGTGACCTGATAACCGAGCTTAGCCGGTTGCTTGCCAACTCATCTTGTCATACGTACACACAATGGTAAAAAATATCAAATATGATGCATTTTTAGATAATTTTCCCTTTAAAATTCCAAAAAACATATTTTCGAAAAAAAATTTTTAAAAATTCAAAAAAATTTCTATTTTTTTTTGGATTTCTAAAAATTTCTAAAAATATTTTTTAGAAAAAAAAAAAAAAAAATACTAAAAAATATTTTATAAAAAAAACCGAATAAATTTTTTTTCGAATAAATTAAAAAAATATATATATTTGAATAAAAATATTTTTTAGAAAAAATGTTTTTTAAAAAATATTTTTATTCAAATATTTTTCTAAAATTTTTTTATTTTTTTTCTAAAAATATTTTTTCTAAAATATTTTTTTTCTAAAATACTTTTTTCTCTAAAATATTGTTTAGAAAAAATGAATAAAAATAATTTTCTAAAAATTTTTTTAGATTTTTTTTTTAACTTTTTTTTCAAAAAAAATTAGAAAATTTTTCGAATTTTTATTTTTTTTTCGAAAATATGTTTTTGGAATTTTAAAATTCAAAATCATTTTTCCGAAAACCTTTTTTTTTTTAAATTCAAAATCATTTTTTCGAAAACCTTTTTTTTTTAAAATTCAAAAACATTTTTTCAAAAACATTTATTCATTTTTTCTAAAAAAAAAAATTTAGAGAAAAACATGGCTTTTGTGGTCATTTTTCCAAATCCTGAAGGACTGGAGTTCACATTTTGACATAATAATTTTGTAGAAGATATGTGACATGAGCTGTTAAGCTTCACACCTGATGCCCTTCTAGCATCATTACCGAAAACTGCAATGGTCGACTTTGAAAAGTCACGAAAAGAACCATTAGAGGGTCTTGATATAGCAATGTGCATACACGTAGCAAAAAAAAGGTTTTCGAAAAAATGTTTTTGAATTTTAAAATTTCAAAAACATATTTTCGAAAAAAAATTTTAAAAATTCGAAAAATTTTCTTTTTTTTTTTTTGAAAAAAATTTAAAAAAAAAATCTAAAATTTTTTTTAGAAAATTTTTTTTATTCATTTTTTCTAAACAATATTTTAGAGAAAAAAATATTTTTAGAAAAAAAATATTTTAGAAAAAATATTTTTAGAAAAAAAATAAAAAAATTTTAGAAAAATATTTGAATAAAAATATTTTTTAAAAAACATTTTTTCTAAAAAATATTTTTATTCAAATATTTTTTTTTAAATTTATTCGAAAAAAAATTTTATTCGATTTTTTTTATAAAATATTTTTTAGATTTTTTTTTTTTAATTTTTTTCTAAAAAATATTTTTAGAAATTTTTAGAAATTCAAATAAAAAATTAGAAAATTTTTTGAATTTTTTAAATTTTTTTTCAAAAATATGTTTTTTGGAATTTTAAAGGGAAAATTATCTAAAAATGCATCATATTTGACATTTTTTTATCATTGTGTGTACATAGGACAAGATGAATTGGCTAAGCTCGGTTATCAGGTCACCGGGTACACACAATGTACCAAATTACAAAGTTTAGTGATACTTTAGAAAAGAAAAAAAAAGTTGAGTACACACAACGGTAAAAAGTGTCAAATATGATGCTTTTTAGATAATTTTTCCATCTTTAAATTTACTTCATTCATTTGAAATATATATCAAGAAAATTGAATATTTAATTTGTTGTGGGGCAAATTTCTCGTGTTCGTAGGAAATTTCATGCATATTTAGTTTGACTTTAATGAAAGGTGTTTTGGTTTTTTTCATTTAGTTGGAAAATTTTGACAAACTACTTTAACTTTTTAAGTGATTAAACAATTAATAGTGACCGCGGATGACTCCGGTCATTAGTATCACATAAACACAATTCAGTTTTCTCTTTCTACAATTATCTTCATGACTAATTTACCGTAATGGTTACCGTAGTCATTTTTTTTTCCTTTTTAACATTAAAATTAAATTTCATTATATTTACTAGGGTAAAAACCCTTTATAAAAAAAATAATAATAATAAAATAAAACTTCATTAATAATATTCATTACAGTAAATGAAGACTTCATAGGCCGTGAATATGGTTGTAAACGAACCAGACGAAGATGAACACGAACAGAGTTTTTTCATGTAAATTTATTTAATTTTAACCGGACAAATAAACGAACACGAACATTTAAACAGATGGATTTTTTTGTTTATGTTCATTTATTAAGAAAATGAGTTGATTATATTCGTATATTAAGACACTAAACGAACGCTAAACGAAAATAGACGATTGAATATAAATGAATAAAGACAAACAAACATAAACTTTATTAAATTATGCATCTAATATTATTTTATAAGTGTTATTTTGTTTAAACTAACTAATTTTAAATTATACAATTAAAAGATATTATATACGAACATAAATAAATAAATGAAAATAAACAAACGCATAATCAGAAGTTTACAAACATAAATGAACAGACACGACCTTTGTTCATATTTGTTTATTTAACTAAACGAATGTAAAATATTGTTCATGTTGACATAAATAAACTTTTTACCGAACAGTTCATGAAATATTCATTGAGCGCGTAGTTCGTTTACAGCCTTAGCCGTGGAAACTCACCATCATGGGTTGAAAATAAGGGATATGTGGATAAAACATATGGTGTATGCGTACTTTATGAGAGATGGTGAATGGGTGAATTACAAGGTGTACCTTGATTTGGATCAAATAAATTGGATCTTGCTTGAATAACATGATCAAGCATAAGAATCACAAGCAATACTATAACCACTTGTTTAGCTAAAATGTTTTTCTTCATATAGTGTTTTTTTGTTTAATGTGTTCGTATGCTGCTTTACTTGAAAAAAATATATATCAAGAATATTAAGAAGTTGTCGTGCATATGCCTCTAGAAAATGAAGTCACATATTACGTTCAAAACATAGCTCTCCACATATTGCAGTTGACTGACTTGAAGGTCTTGGTAATAATATTTGGATGCAAATTTCTTCTCGCCGCTGCGATATTTCATTTTAAATATTCATTCTTTTATACGACAAGGAGACCAAAGGGTTGCAAACGGACAAATAAATAAGATTCTTCTGGTTCAAGTTATCTGAACGTAAAGCAAATCTTTCATACGCAGCTTAATTGAGGTATCTTTGTGAGTCGTTTTTGCTTGGAGGCTCTTTCTCCATCCACTTCAAATCCTTTGTGAAGAGATGAGATGTCTTACCACCAGATCACTTGCTAAATAAAAATGAAACATCCATAGATTAGTTGTAATCAGCGAGCAATGTATTCAACCTTTCTAATTCCTGACCACTTGCTAAACGAAAATGAAGCTAATTCGATATCATCATTAATTTTATTAGAGGACTGTAAGATATAGCAAAACTTGCAATATTCAATGATGTATTTTAACTATTCCATTATCCAACAACTTGCTAAATAAAAATGATACAAGTTAACGCATTATTACAAAAGAAAATCCTGCTTAATTATAAATTACATAGTAACCACTAAGATATTCTTGTGGCGGTGACGATTGTTATGGCGGTGGAAGAATCACTTAACCATTATTTTGAGTTCAACGTAGCTTATATGTTGTTGGTGGCGGAGGTGGAGGAAACATTGGAGGCGGATACCGGGGTGGGGGTGGGGAAAACCCAATATTTGGCCTTAAGATAGGAGGAGGCGGTGCATTTTTCCGTATTCTAAGCTCTCTACGAGTACCTGACAATACAAGTAGTCTAGTACTTAAATTCAAAATCAATAAGAATATCACCTAAACATCAACAATAAATAATGAATTACTACAAGAAGTACGTAATATTTGTACCTTGACTTGTATCAAATACATTCGAACTTGCTTCAGTAAAATGATTAAGCATCAAAATCACAAGGAGTATAATCACTCCTTTTGCTAAAGTATTTTTCTTCATAGTGATGCTTTTGATATCTTCAAATGTACTTCATTCACTTGAAATATATATCAAGAAAATTGAATATTTAATTTGTTGTGGGACAAATTTCGACAATTTAGTTTGACTTTAATAAAAAGTGTTTGGTTTAAATGCATTATAAAATTCCTTTAGTTTGAAAATTTTGACAAACTATTTTAACTTACTAAGTGATTACACAATTAAAGTGATATGGGCCATTTCCAAGTATGTCGACTTGTGATGGGTTTTGTTTATACTCATAACTTGGTATATACTCATTTGAGCGACGAATGCAACATATCCAATTTCCAACTACTTGCTACATGAAAAATGAACCTAACTTGTGATATCTGCTTCCTTGAGCTTTTCCTCAATGTGTTTCATATCATATTCTTCCGTAAGGTTTTCTACATCTCCTTCCTTGATCTTTTCCTCTATCTGTTCCATATCATATTCTTCCGTAAGGTTTTCTACATCTGCTTCCTTGGGCATTTTCACCCCAGTTTTCATTTTCACCATCGGTTGATTGAGCTTTTCCTCAATCTGTTCCATAACATTCAAAATAGCTAGATCAACTGCAAAAATACCTCATGAACGTTGTTGAGCACATGAACTTGATAATACTGAAGCATGCGAGTTAACGTGGTGCTAATATAACGGCGTCGCAACATATCCATATGCATTCCCTCTAGTTTATCAAATGACGGAAAGTCTACCATTGCTGTTTCCAAAGAAACTGGTGGTGCCCATGTATCAATACCATCTATCAGCATCCTATTAATTCTCTGCAAGGAGAAAGGTGCAAACAAGAAAACTCTATGTGAAAATTGTAATGTATGTCTTGAAAGTGCTAGAGAGGAAAAAAAAATAATAAAAATAAAATAAAATCTCTTGCCATCCACTTCCATAAAATCTTGAAATTTATGAAACCAACACTTTGCAAGGAGGGTGTGCAACCGTCATTTATCAGGTCAGTCAATTTTGACTTTTGACAAAATCTTTAATTAACTAGTTGCTTATATGTTATGTGCTTGTTTGTTTTGTTGGTTCATAGGATTTATTTGGGTTTTGACTCATTATACAGCTGTCATATGATATATGTGCTATATGTATTTTCTAGATACTCACGACGTTTATTGAAAACGTGGTGTCTTTTCATTAAGTGCATTTTAGGGTTTTTTTCGGTGATTATTGAATTCAAGGTATTGGTTTAAGCTCAAACGAATCTATAAACTTTATAATAATATTTATTAATGACAACGATAATAATATAATATTTTATAAGTGTATTACTATTTTTGAAAATTCATTTCTTAATTATAATTGTTTTGAGTCATTTTTTGACAAAACGAGAACTAACGGGTCACAACTAGCAATTAGGGATTTTTGCAAACTATTAAATATACATAATAAGTAAAATATATATATATATATATATATATATATATATATATATATATATATATATATATATATATATATATATATATATATATATATATATATATATATATATATTATAAAAAAAAGGGGCTGGTCATTTTTATTAAAAGTTAGGGTATTAGTTTTTTTGTTTTTTTCTTTAATTAAAAAATATATATCCCTAACCCTTATATATCAAACCCACGACCCAAGCCCTCCCCTTAATCAGCTGATCGTATTCTAGAGGACATTTTGAGATATCCCCGTAAGTGCAAGGTATCATGAATTAATGAATAGATGAAGAAAATTTGAGGCATAAGTGAGTTCATAAGGTAATTTACTTTTAGTACTAAATATGTTACCTTAAAACATTAAAAAAATTAGCACATAAATTGCAAAGAGTTTAGAATCGTCAATCGTGTAATGTTGCAACCCACACCCAAGCGCTAGCAACAAATTCTCGTAAGGACACTCATGAACTCCAAATAACATTTAAGATGAGAGTCTGTATAAGACTAAAAATTTTAAACACACCCGTAGTTTATCTTGTGTAAAACAAAGCAATAATATGAGAGAAAATAGTAAGTAATCAGATTTACCTTACAATTCCAAGAACACCCATTTCAATAATGATAGAAAGGTTCGTTGCTTGTGTGTCGTACAATAAAAGTAGAAATATAAATGAGCTTGAGCATGTGAGGTCTGAGTTTCCCATGGGCTTATGTTTTACAATATCTTTTTCGAGCGATACTACCGATTGTGTGATCAACACTTGATGTTCATATATTATTATGACTGTGATGTGTGTGTAACTAATTTTGAGAGGGAGATAAATTAAAGGTGAGAGGATTTTTGTTTGTGTGTGTGTGTTTTAGCGTTTGTTTGATATTTCATATAGAAGATTGGGTTGCTAGTATTTTAAGTGAGTTAATACAAGCTATATTCGGTTGTTGAAATTTATTACGAGTAGCTTTCACCCATATTAATGGCCAAGCAGTGTTTTGAATGAGTCCTTTCACACTTATTAAGTGCTTTCACTCTTATGGGTACCTTTCACTGTAAAGATGGGAGAATGGATGAGATAACATTAATGGCTAGTATTTTGAATGAGTTAACATTAATGCATGGGAGAATGGATGAAGAAAATAAGATATTACAATTTGTGGTTTTCTTGATCCCAAACCCAATTTTGTTTATTACAGCATCCCAATAAAAGGGTAGAAATGATTTAAAATTTTGCTGGATATGTTCATGTTGAAGCGAAAGGTTAACATATCTCTATAGAACGAGAAGGCTCAACCGATTGAAGATTTTACTTTGGGGTGTGGTAATTAGTTAGAACTGATAAGTTGAGAAAGGGTTGAATATTGAACTAGACAGGTTGATCAGAAAGAGTTAAAAATGTGAAGAACCACCATAAAATGTATTTTCATTTTAAAGTGCTATTAATATTCGGCATAAATATAGAATAAGCATACCTTTGTGTTAAACATGCACCAATATTGCCGCATGGTAGAATTATATAGAAGCCAAAATCTTTAAAGTAGATACCATAAGGTTTGAGTATGCATATAGGCATATAGTATTATCCCGTAAAAAATTTAATGGATATGTGTTGAAGTAGGACGGCCAAAAGTTATGAGAAAACCTATTCATGGTGCATGGAGATGGTGACGACGATGGTGTTGGTAAAGAGTCCTGAACAAAACTTTCATGTGGAATGGTTCAAATGTCTTGGTTGTGTTGTGTAGTTGTACAAAGCGCGCGAATTGCATGTTTCATCAAGTATGCAGTAATATAACAAAAGAAATAAAGATTACTTCCAACAATCTTTTTTAATATAACTTATTCTCTTTTTGATTATCATGTTTTACATCTGAACAGTCGAACACTAAACATTCTAAAGACGCAACCATACGAGGTTTTGTGGTGGCAGTGACAATAATTCTGGTGGTGTAAGAACCGTTATACCAAAATGATGAGTTCTACTTTAATTTGGTGGTGGCGGACGTGGAATAAACCTTGGAGGAGGATACCGTAGAGGGGGTTTAAACTGAATATTTGGCCTTAGTTTAGGTGGAGATGGTACTGATATTCGCGTTCTAAGCTCTCTACGATTACCTGAAAATATAATTACCTTAGGAAAATTCGTAATCAATGTTACTAACATAGTTACAATACGATCGAAACATAAACGTATGTAAAATAATGATTAAACAAAAAAGTGATGGTTGTACCTTGATTTGGATCAAATGAATTTGAACTTGATTGACTAACATGATCAAGCATCAGAATCACAAGCAATATAACCACTCGTTTTGCTAAAGTATTTTTCTTCATTATGTTTTTCTTTTATGTATTCAAATGTTAAGTTCTTTCAGTCGAAATTTATATCTAGAAAATTAAGTTGTGGGACATATGCCTCAGGTTCGTAGGAAATTTCATGTTGCAATATCAAACGAAATAACTAAACTGAAAATTACATATGCCACATTCAAAATTCAATATGTCAGTTTTAAACAAGTTTAATTTGATCCAAATAATGAAAAATAAAGCCAAACAAACATTTTTTTTTTTTTTTTTTTTTTGATAAGAACAACATTAAACATATTTGGATTTACATAGATGTGGAAAGCAAACGGGTAACATAAAGTTATTTGAAGTTTAGTGGAACATAAATAAATGATTCAGTTGTGATTTTTTAATCAAATTGATCAAACTACATTGAAAGCCGGTTAATGTATATAAATATACATTTTGAGAATATATTTAGTTATTTACTTGGAAAGAAAGTTCAAAGTATGAAGCACAAAAGTCACCTAATAACTACAATAAGCTTTTGTTCGTGAATTTGCCAACCACACGTTGCAGTTGACTTGAAGTCTTGGTCAACTTTTATGTTAAAATTACAAATATATTCACCTCTAAAATTAATTTAATACTAGCGAGAAATGTAATAAGTTGCTCCACAAACTCATCTTATATGGCAACCACATTTCTGCGTGTATTGCATTAGAGTGCTTTGTGCGCGAGTAGGGCTGAGCAAACCATCCGAACGGACCGGATCGATAGACGGCTCGACCGAGACCGGACCGGACCGGACCGAACTGACCACATTCGGTCCTATCTTCAGCCTCGGCTTTTGGGTTAATTCGGTCTGGTCCGGTCCGGACCACAAACCGACTATTTTGTCTTGTTAGACCAGACCGGACCAACCACATTCGGCCCGGTCTTCAGTCTCGGCTTTTGGGCTAATTCGGTCTCGATCTTGGTTGATCCGGTCTGGTCCGGGACCGATGCTCAGCCCTATTAGATTTAGTAAAACTCCCTGATCAAATATCATTAATCACCAAATATATATACATCATATGTCTTGCATGATAAGATAAGTATCATGGGCTAAGTCCGATAGTAAATAACAATGCATGGGTTACGATAAAGGTAATGGCCTAATACTACTTCTATAACATTCCGCTAATACACCCCCGCAGTTTGAACGGGAAGCATTTGAACGTTCAAACTGGATCGAAAATCAAGAAACAAATCAGCAGGAAGTCCCTTAGTAAAGATGTCAGCATACTGAAAACGAGACGTAACATGAAGCACGCGAACTTGTCCTGAAGCAACATAATCACGGACGAAATGAATGTCAATCTCAATATGTTTCGTACGTTGATGTTGAACAGGATTCATCGATAAATATACGGCACTGACATTATCACAATAGACAATAGTAGATGTAGACAAGGGGTTATGAAGCTCACGCAGCAGATTGCGAATCCAAGCTGTCTCAGCCACAACATTAGCAACACCACGATATTCAGCCTTAGCACTAGACCGAGACAATGTCAACTGTCGCTTAGCAGACCAGGATAAAAGATTATCACCAAGAAAAACACATAACCTGAAGTGGAGCGGCGAGTGACCGGGCAGCCTGCCCAATCAGCATCTGTGTAAGCAATAAGCTGAGCAGTAGAGGAAACATTCAGCTGAAGACCATGATCAAGGGTACCACCTACATAGCGTAATATATGCTTCAAAGCAGTGAAATGTGGCTCACGAGGTTCATGCATATAAAGACACACCTGCTGAACTGCATATGAGATATTCGGGCGTGTGAAGGTAAGATATTGAAGTGCACCAGCTAAGCTGCGATATAAAGTAGGATCAGTAAAAGGGTCACCATTAGGTCCAAGCTTAAACTCGGTATCAACAGGAGTGCGGCACGGATTACATTTATGCATATGAGCTCTTTCAAGAATTTCTTCAGCAAACTTGGATTGCTATAAAAACATACCAGATGTTGTGCGGGTAGCAGAAACACCAAGGAAGTAATTAAGAAAGCCAAGATCCGTCATTGCAAACTCACCATGAAGAGCAGTGATAACACGCTGTAAAAATGATGTAGAAGAAGCAGTCAATATAATATCATCCACATACAGTAACAAGTAGGCCGTGTCAGATCCACGATGAAACACAAAAAGCGACGCATCGGTTTTGATATGCTGAAAACCAATGCGAGTAACAAATCCTGCAAACCGCTGAAACCAAGCTCTAGGGGCTTGCTTAAGGCCATACGATGAACGCTGCAAATGACAAACATAATCTGGATGAACAGAATCTACAAACCCAGGTGGCTGATGCATGTAAACAGTCCCAGATAAGTGACCATGTAGAAAAGCATTCTTCACATCAAGTTGGTGAATAGGCCAATCACGAGACACTACAAGACTCAAAACAGTGCGAATAGTAGCTGGTTTGACCATAGGACTAAAAGTCTCATCACAATCAATTCCTTGCTGCCGACTGCGACCATTTGCAACAAGTCGCGCCTTATACCTTCTTAAAGTACCATCTGCATGAAACTTATGCTTGAAAAGCCACATAGAACGAACAATATTCACATTAGCTGGACGGGGCATAAGCACCCACGTACCGTTAGTAATTAAAGCATTGTATTCATCTAACATAGCTTGTTTCCACTGAGGAACACGAAGAGCATGAACATGAGACCGAGGAAGCGGAGAAACGGTTGTCACATGACAATTCATATGCTCAAGAGGTTTAGATATACCGACTTTAGCACATGTGACCATAGGATGAGTATTAACGATGGGAGCGGGTACATTTGCTTGTACGGGTAGTGTATTGGGTTGCGGATGTGTTACTGGCGGTGGGGTATTGAGCTGCTCATTGTTAGGCAGTGTGTTATTAGGCTCGTTAAGGTTAACAGGCTGATGTGGAGGAATGTATAGAGATGGAGTGGGCTGATGGATGTGAATGGGCGGTGTAGGAATATTGGGTTGGGCAGCGTGTGGTAGTGGGCCAGAGGGTGGAATAGGAGGTGTATGTTTAACAGGGATAGGTGGAGTTAAAAACTCATAGGTGGTGTTGGTAGGCTTGTGGAAATTCTGAAAAGGAAAAATATCTTCATCAAATCTAACATGTCGTGAGAGTATTATTTTATTCAAAGATAAGTCTAGGCATCTATTGTAACACCCCCATTTTTCACTGATCGCAGCGGATAATGTGTTTGGGGTATTACTTCTTAGAATCACAGTGATGAGGCGAAAAATGAACCGTTTTTAGGGGGTCATTTAAGCCCGAATTCGAATTTATTTGATCAAATATTGCCCTAAATTATTCCTTTTACCATTTTAGGTACTTTTGGAGTGAAATCTGGAAAAGGAAGCATTTTGGACGTTTTTGGAGCATAAAAGTGAAGAAAACGGCAAAGTCTTAATTTTCCTTGCTGGGAACAGTACCTGACGGCGTCACATGTTCCTTAATGACGGCGTCAAGAGTAATACAAGAGGTGGATGTGGACAATACACGTGACGATCCAGAGAGTTTTGTGCATTGGAGATGACGGCGTCACCCAAGGCCGTCATGGTCCAAGTATTAGTGACGGCCCAGAACAATTTTGTGGAAAACTAGAAGGGGGGGTTGAATAGTTTTGCGTCTTTTTCGTTTAATAAGAATTTGCTTTTCAAAGAATTGATGGTAATTGTAAAAACCTTTGAAGCTAAAGTATAGATACAAACTAATTCACATATATCATATATACACTACTTATTTAAAGTGTTGAATAGAAATTATAATTTCATATATCTCACTTAATTACAAGTTTGTACTAATATAGATATATGTGTCTTAGTAATTGTTTATACTTATATTTTTACTAATGTATAATTAATGTTTTAAATGGAACCTAGTTTGATCTTTATGTGAAATCAATATATGCACAACACAATATTAACAATATATGAAAAGCTAGTAAGTAAGCAAGCAAAGAGTGAGAGATGGAAAGATCAAACCGAGAGACAAAGGATTTATAGTGGTTCGGCTACAAGGACACCTTCCTTGCCCTACTCCACTCCCCGAGCACCGAACTCGAGAGTTTTCTTCACTAAGTCAATAACCTCCCTTATGGCGGAGAAACCGTACATACCAATAGCTTACACCAATTAACGACACAAAGCAAGATGTCGAGTTCTAATCGTAGCTAGAACCAATCTCACACCAAATATCACACCACTTCTTCTTCACACCTTTGCACTACTTCAATGCTTCTTCACACCACAAATATCTTCACACCTTCAAAGCACTAATGTCTTGACACCTTCAAGTCACTAATGTCTTCACACCTTTAAGCCATTAATGTCTTGACACCTTCAAGCCACTAATGTCTTCACACCTTTAAGCCACTAATGTCTTGACACCTTCAAGCCACTAATGTCTTCACACCTTTAAGCCACTAATGTCTTGACACCTTCAAGCCACTAATGTCTCCACACCTTCAAGCCACTAAAGCCTTCACAACTTCAATCTACTAATGTCTTCTAGTCTTCTTCACTTAGAACCCTCAATATCTTCACAACAAGTCTCTATTGATACAATCTCCTATCACCAATACTATCTAACCCTTCTTCTTCACTTCAAGTTCCACTTTACACTTACAACAACTCTAGATTCTTCAACTAAATCTAGCTAACTAATACATACACCTTATTCACCAAAGAATGAAAGATTTACAAGAAAATATAAACAAGCAACTTAGATAGCAAGATGATACTAAGTTGTAATACTTCTAATAGAAGTATTCTTCTCTTTGCACTTTGAATGTTGAGGCTTGAATCACTTTGAAACAAAGATCAAAGTATATAAGATCAAAGGATTTTTAGAGAAAGGAAATGGATGTTTAGATCTGAAAGTTTCTTGTGCAAAAAGGTGAGGAAAATGTGCAAAATGATCCAGTATTTAAAGGGCCAGATTTTACTGTTCGGGAGCGTGCCGGTCCCCTTAATTATAGGCCGGTCCCCTTAATGATTAAGGGGGCCGCCTAGTAAAATTAAGGGGGCCGCCCTCCTGAACGTTTGAAAAGATTTTCTGGATAAAATTTGCCCTTTTTGGTTGGAAATTTGAAATCATATTTTTGTGGTTTAATAAAGCTATTCCAAAAATGATTTACAAATATATATAAAATGTTAAAATCATTTTGTAAGATGTTATGTCTTAAGACAAGATTTCCTTTGATCTTTCAATACATTAATCACTTTGTTTATTCATACCTTAAGTGATTAAATGGTGAAAGTGAGTATTTACTACTAAATATTTGTTTACATCATAACCTTTGGTTTGATGAGTTTTCGTTTTGTGATTATCAAAACTTAGAGATATCGAAAGATATGAATAATGTTTTTAGTCAATTATTTATACCAACAATCTCCCCCTTTTTGATGATTACAAAACCTAAACTCATTAAATCAAAAAATTAATTTTTAGACAAGTATTTAGTGAGTTTATATTCACTTCTCCCCCTTTTTGAAGAATCAAAAAGATTTAAGCCTATGAGGTAAAGGCTCCCCCTTGATGTATGCTCCCCCTCGATTGAGGGCACCCAGGGTTCGAGATATGGAATTCTTGCAAGAAAAATATTAGACGCACAAGCAAATGCATATAGCATAATAATAACTAATAGTAAGCATGGCAAAGAAAAATTTTAAACACATATAAAAGCATTCATTAATTCAAGATGATTATGTCAACCACATAATCATTGTTACAAGAGCCATAATGATGGAATTCTAATACTAAGTAGAATATCCTATTGTGCCAACAAGAAGTGTCACCAAACTTTCTTGAATCCCAAAATGGTTGAAGAGATTTATTTGAAAATGAAACACATAAGCATGTAAAATGCTTAATGGTTTAGTGGAGGTAATCATTTGGTTGCATGGATGTTGTTGGGTTTGGAGATGTGGAGCTTGTAGGTGGTGAAATTGAAGATGGGTTTATTGATTGAGGGTTTGGATGTTGTTCAAGTGATGGTGTTTGTTGAGATCTAGTAAGAAGATACTCAATCCAAGTAAAGTGCTCATTTAATGCAATGGTTTGTTGTTGAAGGAAGATGCAACAAGGGCAATTGTTAACATGCTTCTCAACTTGGTTTTTGTTATGTGGTGATGATGGTGAGCTTGATTGTGGTGGATCCAAATTGCGTTGAGCAAGATGTAATGCTAAAAGAGCACTAAGCTCATGTGCCTCTTTTAGCTCCTCAACGAACTTCAAGTGTTCGGAGGAAGGTGATGGTGGTGGAGCTTGATAGTTGTCTTGGGTGAAAGTTTGAACATGCAATATGGGAGAAGCATGTGAGGTTGTAGGATGTGGTGGTGGTACTCTTGGTGGTGGATACATGATTGAGCTTGGGTAATCATGAAAGCATGATATGGGTGGAAGAGGTTCTTCATGAGATGATGGTGTTTTTGTTGAATGAGCAACAAGTGAGGTGTTGATTGAGAGGTTGGGATTGTTGTTTTGGGATTGAGCATGTTCATCAAATAAAGAATCATTAATGAGAGCATGAGTGGATGATAGGTTGTGAGATGAATTAATGTTGTGGGTTTGAGGTTTAGTAGTTGGTTGACTTGGAACAACATCACTTGAGTTATGACAAGAATCAAGTTTTCTCCTCCAAACGGGTTTGACGGAGATCCTTGCGGTTCTTGAAATTTTAGGTTTTTGGTTGTTGGGAGATGACATTTTTGGGTGTGATGGCATTAATGATAGGGAGAGGGTATTTATAGTGTATGAGAAATGTGGTTTAGGAAGGTAAATTTTGAGGGATAGTATGGGACAAAATATGTTTGTGAATTTTGGGAAGTATAGGCTGAAATGGGTCAAAAAGTGATAAAGAAAACAGTATCCCCGACCATCAGATGGCCGGTCCCCTTAATTAGGGGCCGGTCCCCTTAAACATTAAGGGGGCGCCTTATATAATTAAGGGGGCCGCCCATCTGGTGATTCCCAGAATGCCAGAAATGGATTTTTGGCAGAAAATTTTCAAAAAGGTTGTGTTTTTGGATTTGGATTCAAGTAAGTTTAACTTTTTGAGGCAATATAGGGCATACTATTCATGAATGTAAAGAGTGACATAGAATTAATAGAAATAAACACCAAATTTCTAATAATCATGCAATCTATTTATTTAACAATTAAGATATGCAATTAAGGAGGCAATAAAGCAAATAGGCTAAATAAGCGACTATATGAAAATGATACCACTTAGCCAAGAGCAACCATGTTGATGATTGTTAACAAGTAACACATAGGTGGATATAATTATATGGACTTCAAGACTTGTTACAAACAAGTTCCATATGGGCAAGTCATGATTCTCATAAAATGATTAGATTAAATTGTGAATGTCATTTTCAATAGAGGTGTATGACACATGTGAGAAGGTTAAATATGTGTTAAGCAAAACGTTTTTAGTTTTATTCAACAATGTTTTGAAGCAACTTCAAGTGTGTAAAAAAAAAATTTAATCTTGTTTTTGATTAAAATAATAGTTAAAAAAAAATTTTAGTTAAGTAACAAAATACTTAAAAAAAATTTAAACATAATGTTTTGATCATAATAATCAAGAGGTTGCAAATGAAGAATTTGAAATGAAAGCATGTCATTTTTAAGAGAATCAATTAAGCCCATTGTCACATATAGTCATCTTTAATAACACCTAAAGATATTAAAGTGAAAAGATAGATACTTATGATCTAAATGCAATGGGACAGGAAGAAGCAAGGTAGACATATGTATACAAAGAACATCATAAAATCAAGTTGCAAACAAATATCAATTATAATGCATCTATTGAAGCAACTAGTAAAATCAAATACCTTAAGTGGAAGGGTTCTACTATAGAACATAGAAAATTTAAGAAAAGTGATACTAGACTAAACAACAAGAAGATTAATGATGCTAATATCATGTATGCATATATTAGTGTTAATAATCTAAAAGCATGGCAACATATCAGTTAAGATTTATTCACACACTAATTAAAATATTCTAAAGTATAATATAACATTGACAAGTTTTAGAAAAGAAAACTTATCTCAGGTCCAGCTTTCCTTTAAGAGAGGGCATAGGAGCAATAGAAGATGTCTAAAAATATTGCCCAAAGCATGTAGAAGTAGCAAAGGCGAATCCCAACGCAATAGATATCAAGAATGGTACAACAAGAGTTCTTCGTCATGAGGTAGTAACAAACACACCATAAGGTCAATGCTCCAAGAGTGAAGAGTAAATCGCCAAAACCATAGATGACCGCAACAAAGTCATAAACACCACATGTGTAGAATGTGAAACAGAATAACGGGAGCCAATGGTCATCAAAAGAAAGAGAGCGAGGAGAGCGATTCAAAAAGTAGTAAACCCTTCGTTCGTTAATTACCTAAACATGACAAAGAGCTTGGTACCCAGATTCTCATGGGTCCGAGATGATTAGTAGAGAACATCCAATGCATTTAAATGCACATGATGAGGATGTCATCGAGAAGTACAAGAATTCATCATTTGTTTGTTTTGACAAACAAACAATAACTTTCTTGACTAGAGAAATAAACAATGGATATAAATAATAATAGTTCTAAATTTTTCCACTAGGTTTAACAAATTTTATTTGTTTTGATGTATTTGTTGAGTAATCATCTTCAATAAATCCTAAGCCGGTTTTATCATGAAATGACTTTTGAATGTTAAGTAGATATTTTAAAGATTTAGAACTATTTTCAAATTTAGCCAATATTTTTGCTTTTTCTTTTTCCATTTTAATTTCATGTTTGTAGTCTTGACAATTTTTACATTCAAGATCAATTTCAATATTACTTTCAAGTCTAGACATTTTATCTTCTAACATTATTTCTTTTTCAAAGTTATTTTCAACGGATGTTGAAGATTTATTTTTAAAAACAGTTTTTGATTCAATGTTGCAAACGTGCTTGAAATTGTTTTCAAGTTTTGAAAATTCTAATATAAATTGATCATAGCAAAAATGTTTGGTTTTGGATTGTACCTTATTTGTAGTTGTACAATCTTCACATGCTCTACGGTGATCAATTCTGTTGTTCATGTCGCTCCATGTTTTGTTTAAAGTATTGCTTGGATCTTGGAGCATGCAATCCTTGCCGTCACTACTTGTATTTGCATTAGTAAGAAAATTCATGTAAGCCACATCTACGTCATCTTCATCGTCCTTGTTGCACCATGGTTTATTGACATTCTTTCTTCGGATTTGACACATGTGTTCTTCGTTATTGGTACCTTCAATAACCATATTTGAACTAGTAGTATATGTGTTTATTTCAACTAGATATTTATCTATTAAGTTTTCTAGAGTAACTATTTCATGTGCAATATCAAGCTTATCATCTTTGGTTTTACATTTTTCTTGGTGAAATTTTAAAAGACATTTCCAAATATCATTTGCCATTTTATAAGGAAATAATCTTTCATATTCAACTCTTGGTAGAGTTTTGAAAATAAGTAACTTGGCTTTAGTGTTTTTATCAAGTTTGGTTTGAAGGTTATTATATTGATTTTCAAGATCCATTTTGGTTGGTTTAAGATCACCAATTGAAATGATATGCCAAAGATCAAGATCTATTGATTTCACATAATTTTCAAATTTGTTTTTCCATTTAAGAAAATGATCATTTTCAAATAATGGTGGTTGTTGCATAAATTCCCCTTCTAAATATTTTTCAAATTCCATAGATCGTTACAAGTTTTAAAATACAATCTATTTTAAAAATCTTGCTAGACGTGGCTCCTGATACCAATTGTGGAAAACTAGAAGGGGGGATTGAATAGTTTTGCGTCTTTTTCGTTTAATAAGAATTTGCTTTTCAAAGAATTGATGGTAATTGTAAAAACCTTTGAAGCTAAAGTATAGATACAAACTAATTCACATATATCATATATACACTACTTATTTAAAGTGTTGAATAGAAATTATAATTTCATATATCTCACTTAATTACAAGTTTGTACTAATATAGATATATGTGTCTTAGTAATTGTTTATACTTATATTTTTACTAATGTATAATTAATGTTTTAAATGGAACCTAGTTTGATCTTTATGTGAAATCAATATATGCACAACACAATATTAACAATATATGAAAAGCTAGTAAGTAAGCAAGCAAAGAGTGAGAGATGGAAAGATCAAACCGAGAGACAAAGGATTTATAGTGGTTCGGCTACAAGGACACCTTCCTTGCCCTACTCCACTCCCCGAGCACCGAACTCGAGAGTTTTCTTCACTAAGTCAATAACCTCCCTTATGGCGGAGAAAAACGTACACACCAAAAGCTTACACCAATTAACGACACAAAGCAAGATGGCGAGTTCTAATCGTAGCTAGAACCAATCTCACACCAAATATCACACCACTTCTTCTTCACACCTTTGCACTACTTCAATGCTTCTTCACACCACAAATATCTTCACACCTTCAAAGCACTAATGTCTTGACACCTTCAAGTCACTAATGTCTTCACACCTTTAAGCCACTAATGTCTTGACACCTTCAAGCCACTAATGTCTTCACACCTTTAAGCCACTAATGTCTTGACACCTTCAAGCCACTAATGTCTTCACACCTTTAAGCCACTAATGTCTTGACACCTTCAAGCCACTAATATCTTCACACCTTCAAGCCACTAAAGCCTTCACAACTTCAATCTACTAATGTCTTCTAGTCTTCTTCACTTGGAACCCTCAATATCTTCACAACAAGTCCCTATTGCTACAATCTCCTATCACCAATACTATCTAACCCTTCTTCTTCACTTCAAGTTTCACTTTACACTTACAACAACTCTAGATTCTTCAACTAAATCTAGCTAACTAATACATACACCTTATTCACCAAAGAATGAAAGATTTACAAGAAAATATAAACAAGCAACTTAGATAGCAAGATGATACTAAGTTGTAATACTTCTAATAGAAGTATTCTTCTCTTTGCACTTTGAATGTTGAGGCTTGAATCACTTTGAAACAAAGATCAAAGTATATAAGATCAAAGGATTTTTAGAAAAAGGAAATGGATGTTTAGATCTGAAAGTTTCTGGTGCAAAAAGGTGAGGAAAATGTGCAAAATGATCCAGTATTTAAAGGGCCAGATTTTACTGTTCGGGAGCGTGCCGGTCCCCTTAATTATAGGCCGGTCCCCTTAATGATTAAGGGGGCCGCCTAGTAAAATTAAGGGGGCCGCCCTCCTGAACGTTTGAAAAGATTTTCTGGATAAAATTTGCCCTTTTTGGTTGGAAATTTGAAATCATATTTTTGTGGTTTAATAAAGCTATTCCAAAAATGATTTACAAATATATATAAAATGTTAAAATCGTTTTGTAAGATGTTATGTCTTAAGACAAGATTTCCTTTGATCTTTCAATACATTAATCACTTTGTTTATTCATACCTTAAGTGATTAAATGGTGAAAGTGAGTATTTACTACTAAATATTTGTTTACGTCATAACCTTTGGTTTGATGAGTTTTCGTTTTGTGATTATCAAAACTTAGAGATATCGAAAGATATGAATAATGTTTTTAGTCAATTATTTATATCAACAAATTTTACACATGACGACGTCAAAAGTGGATCTAGGCAATCCGATTTCATTATAGGCGGCGAGTTGACGGCGTCACATGTTTACACATGACGCCGTCACCCTGTATTATCTATATACAGTTTTCCAAATTTCATTCATTAGTGTGCAACTTTGAGAGAAAAACCCTAGGTCGAATTTTCCAGCTTTTTCAAGGGTTTCAACCCTTTGAAACTTTCATGTTTTATTTGAGATAAGTACTCTTTCAATAAAATCAATATGTCTATGTGTTGCTTGAATATATCTTACACTTGTCTTCAATTTAACATTCTCGGCTAGATTACTTTTGTGTTTGCTTAGATGTAGTGAAACCTAGATGTTAATTATGGGTTGATTCTTTGTTTATAGTTGTTACGGATGATTGTATTCGATGTTAGGCTTAAGAAAACTAGCAGACTTCCATTGGTAACTTGCTTGAACGTCTTAAGAAACATGATCGGAGGTGTACTACGATATTTGGTTATATTTAATGCGTAGGAGAATTCTAATGATCCCATGTTAGGAGCTTCTAACGGGTCGACATAGGAGTGAATTAGGATCCTATAGAGTTAGGGAATATTGTACACGGCCCTGCGACTACTATTAAGGAATTTGACCCGTCATCCATGCAATTGTAACAAGCTATCAACATGTAAAAGATATCTAGGGAGTAATGAAACCTAAGTAAACACAACTTTTCCCATCATTGTTTACACCACTAGTATAATTAGATTTATTTTCATTTCTGTTATTTTATTTTGATTGCATCTTTAGTTATTGGGTTAGTTGGATAACAACTAATTCCGTCCACTCTTTCAAAAACCGAGATTTTAATTGCTTTTATGAAACATAAAAATACAAAAAGAATCATCCCTCACCTTTAGACTTAGTTTAGGAGACTTTCTAATCCTAGCGACACTGAGTTGAACGATCAATCTCCCGGTACTTGTCACTATACTATACTACAACGATCAGGTACACTGCCTGGTGGGGGTTGTAAGCTTCTCGAGATCCCTCGAGAGGTAAAGCCTGGTGCGATTCCCACGTATCACACAGATACATGATGCGTGGGAATCGCAATAGGCTTTACCTCTCGAGGGATCTCAAGAAGCTTACAACCCCCACCAGGCAGTGTACCTGATCGTTGTAGTATAGTATAGTGACAAGTACCGGGGGATTGATCGTTCAGCTTAGGAATAGTATCGCTAGGATTAGAAAGCCTAAATTACTAGTTCTAAAGGTGAGAGATGATTATTTTTGTATTTTTATGTTTTTTAGAAAGCAAGTAAAATCTCGGGTTTTGAAAGAGTGGGCGGAATTAGTTGTTATTCAACTAACCCAAAGCTAAGATGCAATTAAAATAAAATACTAAAAATGAAATTAAACTAATTTATACTAAGGTTGCGAGCAGTAATTGGAGAAAATGTGTTTACTTAGACTTCACTACTCCCTAGATATCTTTTACACGTTAATTACTTGTTATAATTGCATGGATAACGGATCGTATTCCTTAATACCATTCATGGGGTGGCATACATAACTCCCCAATTCTATGAGCTCTTATCTCCTCCTACACCATGACCCAACACAACTATAGGGATTGTAAACAGTGGCTCATGCATTAAATACAACCAATAAAGACCTAGTACGCCTCGGTTCATGTTTCTTAAGACGTTCAAGCATGTTACCATTTGAAGATCTGCCAGTTTTCTTAAGCCTAACATATAAAATCATTCATCCAAGAACAAGAATAAACAAGTAATCAACACATAATCAATATCTAGGTTTCATTAGATCTAAGCAAATACAAAGGAGATCTAGCCTAGCATAATGGAATTAAGACAAGAACAAGATATAGACAACCAACACATAGACATATTGATTGAATTAGAAGAACACTTATCTCAATTACAATGCAAGGTATAAAGGGTTTGGAACCCTTGAAAAACCTGTAAAAGTTGCACCAAATTCGTCTTTAGGGTTTCTCCAAAACTTCTCTCTTTTAAAGTAAAAAACTAGAAAACTATATATAGGAAAATCGAGGTGACGGCGTCAAGAGCAAGGGTGTGACGCCGTCATCTCGCCGCCAAATACTTCCTCGGACGGCCTTGATCTACTTATGACGGCCTATGTGACGCCGTCATCAACCACGGTATTTTATTCTTGGGACTTTGACGCCGTCAGGATGACTTTTGACGCCGTCATCAACTACAGTATTTTATTCTTGATGTTTGACGCCGTCAGGGTATAACTCTCGACGCCGTCACCTACTGTTTCCAGCATGGAAAATTGAGACTTTGCCGTTTTCTTCACTTTTATGCTCCAAAAACGTCCAAAATGGCTTCTTTTCCAGAATTCACTCTCCAAGTACCTAAAATCACAAAAGGAACGATTTAGGGCAATATTTGATCAAATAAAGTCGGATTCGGGCTTAAATGACCCCCTAAAAATGGATCATTTTTCGCCTCATCATATACCCTTACACTTGAGATTTGCTTGTCCTCAAGCAAATGCGGTTTTATTCTACTCAAAAGACAAGTTAGGGGTCATTTAACACTAATATAAAAGTAATTACAACAAATAATCGTTCCACTAAAGGCCAAAGACAAGCACGGAGGTCATACACAAGCACCTCACAAATAGTGTTTAGATACTCACATCTCTCGGGTGTAATAAAGTGTAAATTACAATATGGAAACGGAAGATATCTCTCACTACCTGTCATAGCAAAATAGATTACCATAGGCTTGGGAAAGAATCAAACCTCCACCACATGGCGTAAGCACCTAGGATAAACTATCAAAGAGGTCTTTTAAAGGGTTGTAACGTTAGGTATAGGGATATGAATTACACGGTTTTGTTGGATAAAGGAAGTTTTACTGGTGGCGAGTTAACAATCTTGGTTAATTACATGTACAATATGGCGTTGCTAAGCCAAGACTAGACTCGACTTAAGCTAATAAATGAAAAATAACAAAAACATAAAATAAACATAGAATGAAACGGGATGGTAGTCCGTATGTTTTTTCTCTTTTTCCTTTTTCTATTTTTTTTTTCTTTTTCTTGATTTTTCGATTTTTTTTTTTTTTTTTTTTTTTTTTTTTTTTCATACTCTCTTACCCTACCATCCAAAATAATACATCATATGGGATGAGAATTCCTCTTACACTTGAATCTTTACATATTTTACATTAAACTAAACTAATGACTCGAATTAAGAAAATCAAAACACTTGGAGCACTTTTAAGATTAACGTACATATGGGGGTAATAATATTATGTTCTTCCCTATTACTCCATAAAATAAGTACTTACCCATGAGTCCCAATCGTCCCAAAACAATATGTACAAGGATATGACTCGACTTAGCAATCATATAATCAATTAGATAGTTAACTTAGGGTTTAAAAAATAACAATAATGCACTAAAAATGAGCGCAAACACGGAAGGCTAAGGCGATTTGGTTGTACATTTAAGTGGGGTGTAACAAATTCTTCCTTTAAGTAAAATGCTTAAAGTTAGAAACGAAAAGATAGGCTCGGAGGGGTGTACTAGGGGTTTCGTGTAACAAATTCTTCCTTTAAGTAATACGGGTTTAACACAAGGGTGATCCTAATGCCTCTTATCATGTAATAAATCCTACCACACGAATGTAGTCTCACTAGCGGTCTCGGGATGCATCACTAACGCAAGTTCTAGAATCTAAATGCTACCAGTACACTCATAAGCACTAATAGTAAATGCTTTTCCTATCAAATCTAAAGGCGAATCTCACATTTTTGGGTGGAAAATTTTTCTGAATATACGGTTATGTGCTAGTCATACAATCTCCTATCCATGAGACGCTTGCTATGGCTAAAGTTTCACTCCTAAATGTTGTAAAAAATTTTAAATTTGGCGCTAAAATTACACTAACAAGTATTTCTCGTAGTTTTATTACACATCTACCATTAAACAAAACAAAATCAAGCGAAAGTGCATATGTAAGGTATCATCTTTTTACCCTCCCCTTACACTTAAGATGAACATTGTCCCCAATGTTCAAGTAAAGAATGTAAAAGTGAAAAAAGTAAAGAGAATGAAATCAAATACTCCCCTGATTCGCTCGGTATGGATTATAGGCTGGCCAGGTTAAATCTTCTTCCAAGAAAACGAACAATCAAAGCTTCCCTTCCAGAATATAAATCATCTCCTTGTCGAACATAACCTGTAAATCCTGACAAAAATAGACAAGACAACCTCGCGTAAAATCGGCGGCATCCTATATAAGTTACTAAATCCTAGAAAACAAAGTAAAATATAATGCTTGTGGAATGAAGTTTGCAGATTTCCTGGAGATTATAAAACTTAATAATTCACAAAAACCATAAGACTCCGTTAGAAAAACAAAACCGGTAAAATTTCCAGATTTTTGACTCCTGACGCCGTCAAGAGTAAAACTCTGACGCCGTCAGAATGGACCTGCAGAAATTCTTATGTTAAGTTTCCGGAAAATTTCTGGAAAAACTTGGTCCTACTTCCTGGAAAATCCTGCAAAACTTCATTGTGACTCAATACAAGCATTTGACTCTAACAAATACGAATATACATGTTCATTTAATATCGTGGAGAATCATGATCGGTTTGTTTCTTAAAAACATATTTGGGGTTTCCCTTTACACTTATCTTTTGCAAAAAATACTTTTAGGTTGGAGTTAAGACTAGGCCAAACAACATAGTAAAGTATTTCCACATTTTAATTGAGAAGCATGACCAACCAACAATAAAAATAAAACATGCATACGGAAGCAAATAACAATCAAACAAATAAAATCACACAAAGCATGGGTTGCCTCCCAAGAAGCGCTTTTCTTTATTTACGAGTCTTGTAGCTAGACTCAAAGTCATGGGTTACTACGTGATCTCATCATTGGTTCCACTCTCTAGGTCGTCTTCTAAACCAGTTTTGTATTCCGGACCTAGTTGCAAGCACTCTTTGTAAAAACCAAGCATTCTATTTCTAACATACTCTACTCCCCTACGTCTATCCTCCTCATTCCTATAATAAGCCGCTTGCTTGTGTTCTTTTTCTAAATTAGAGAGAAGGCGGTATTGTTCGATCTTGTAGGGCATTTGATAAGCAACCTCATCATTCTCTTCCTTAAATCTAACTATCCCTAAAGTCGGATCATAACTCATCCTAGTGGCCTCAGCAAATGGTTTACCGAATGTTATTTGACTTAGGCAAGCATCTATCACCGGACGAGTGTCTTCTACTATCATGAAATCGATTTCATAGGTAAGATTTCCTATAATCACATGCAATCCCTTCACTCTTCCTGCAAAATTACTTATCAGATTCTTACCGGGCATCATCCTAAAATTGAGTTGCTTCTTCATCACCCAATTGTAATAAGTCCTAGTCATGATGTTCACGGGTGATCTAAGGTCGATGTAAGCTTTCCATATATGCATGTGCCCAATATTGCATGGGATGTTAATGTTAGAGGGGTCTCCCATTTTGATAAGTGGGTCGCCAAAGATATATGTTTTCTCGGGACTATCGAATAAATCCTTATGGTATTCCCGTTCTTCCTTGGTTGGCAACTTATCAAAGTATTCTTCTATAGGTTCCACCTCCTCTAATTCCTCATCCTTATTAACCTCAACTTCCCTACTCTCATCCTTACTATCGGCTTCTACTCTAACTTCATTCTTGTCACTCTCCTCTATCTCCTTATCTATTGGCTTAATGGTGACAACATTGACAAAGTGGACATGTTTGGATGATGAGGGGTCCTTAATTTGGCTTCCACTATTGGTGTCCCTAGTGTCCTTCCTAGGTGTGATTAACGCTTGGTTGTTGAGGGCTTTCAACAAGTTGACAATCTTGTTGGTCATCTCCGTTTGTTGTTGGTTGAATTCGGTTTCAAACCTAGCTATGCGAGCTTCTTGAGATGCCATGAACTTTGACATCAATCCTTCAAGATTGTTGGTACTACCATAGTTGTTAGAAGGATTGTTGTTGAAAGTACGGTTGGATGGTGGACCGTTTGGTTGGTAATGATTAGGTGGGTTGGATGAATTGGGTTGATTTTGTTTCCACCTAAGGTTTGGGTGATTTTTCCATGAGGGGTTGTATGAATCACCGTAAGTGTTTGGCTCGGGCTTGAAAGTGTACCACTTATCTCCCGCTTCATCGGTACGCGTGGATGCGTAGTCCGCAAAAGTTGTTCCGGGGAGTTCCACACAATCACGAGTGTCATGGGGACCACTACATAATTCGCATGAAGAAGTGATTTTGTTCACTTGGCTTGAAGGCTTAGGAGCATCGTAGGATTTCATGAGAAACTTGACTTGGTCCTCAAGTTCCATGATCCTACGGTCGGGAGTGCTAGAATTGTTCGAAGGCAAAGATATTGCCTTGACCGTTTTGTTCAAGTCACGAGGATCATTCCAACTTTCGTTGTCATAGAGAGCAAGATCTTCTATGAGTTCCCATGATTGTTCCGCACTAAGATCACGTAGCTTACCACCGGCCGATTGGTCAATGGCTCGCCTCGTGGAGATGTCGATATGGTCATAAAAGATTTGGACTTGGAGCCAAAGATCTATGCCATTATGAGGGACTTTTTGGAGTAAGTCCTTGAAACGAGTCCATGCTTCATAAAGAGATTCATTTTGACGTTGTTGGAACATCAAGATGTCATTCCTAAGCTTAGTAGTTCTCCCCGGTGGGAAAAATTGAGCAAGGAAACGAGTGGTGAGATCATCCCATGTGGTGATGGATCCCGCGGGTAAACGCTCAAGCCATTGACTAGCTTGATCCCGTAGAGAGAATTGGAATAGGCGTAAACGGGTAGTCTCTCTAGTTTCAACACCTAGGTCTATGGTATCTACGATTTTGAGAAAGTCCTTAAGATGTTGGTTTGGATCTTCGGAACGAAGTCCATGGAATGCACATCCGCTTTGCACCAACCAGATGGTGTCGGATCGCAAGGGGGTCACATTGGCTCCGGTGAGCTCAATGGTGTTTCGGTAGCCTTGATGGCTAGGTCGGGAGTACTATCCTAAGGTTCGGGGCCTAAGGGGTTCTAGTGGTGGGTTTTGTTGTGGTGGGATGACGGGTTCAAAGATGTTACCACCTTCCATGATGTCGGATGGTAAAGAGTTACGAACAAAGGCACGAAGAAATAAGTTAGACTAAAGAAGACCTAAAAATAAAAATAAAATCTTGCTAGAAAGGAATCTAGCAAGTAGACCTAATAAAAAGAAATCCTAACCTAGACAATAACTATTCCCCGGCAGCGGCGCCAAAAACTTCATGCGTGGGAATCGCAACAGGCTTTACCTCTCGAGGGATCTCGAGAAGCTTACAACCCCCACCAGGCAGTGTACCTGATCGTTGTAGTATAGTATAGTGACAAGTACCGGGGGATTGATCGTTCAGCTTAGGAATAGTGTCGCTAGGATTAGAAAGCCTAAATTACTAGTTCTAAAGGTGAGAGATGATTATTTTTGTATTTTTATGTTTTTTAGAAAGCAAGTAAAATCTCGGGTTTTGAAAGAGTGGGCGGAATTAGTTGCTATTCAACTAACCCAAAGCTAAGATGCAATTAAAATAAAATACTAAAAATGAAATTAAACTAATTTATACTAAGGTTGCGAGCAGTAATTGGAGAAAATGTGTTTACTTAGACTTCACTACTCCCTAGATATCTTTTACACGTTAATTACTTGTTATAATTGCATGGATGACGGATCGTATTCCTTAATACCATTCATGGGGTGGCATACATAACTCCCCAATTCTATGAGCTCTTATCTCCTCCTACACCATGACCCAGCACAACTATAGGGATTGTAAACAGTGGCTCATGCATTAAATACAACCAATAAAGACCTAGTACGCCTCGGTTCATGTTTCTTAAGACGTTCAAGCATGTTACCATTTGGAGATCTGCCAGTTTTCTTAAGCCTAACATATAAAATCATTCATCCAAGAACAAGAATAAACAAGTAATCAACACATAATCAATATCTAGGTTTCATTAGATCTAAGCAAACACAAAGGAGATCTAGCCTAGCATAATGGAATTAAGACAAGAACAAGATATAGACAATCAACACATAGACATATTGATTGAATTAGAAGAACACTTATCTCAATTACAATGCAAGGTATCAAGGGTTTGGAACCCTTGAAAAACCTGTAAAAGTTGCACCAAATTCGTCTTTAGGGTTTCTCCAAAACTTCTCTATTTTAAAGTAAAAAACTAGAAAACTATATATAGGAAAATCGAGGTGACGGCGTCAAGAGCAAGGGTGTGACGCCGTCATCTCGCCGCCAAATACTTCCTCGGACGGCCTTGATCTACTTATGACGGCCTATGTGACGCCGTCATCAACCACGGTATTTTATTCTTGGGACTTTGACGCCGTCAGGATGACTTTTGACGCCGTCATCAATTACGGTATTTTATTCTTGATGTTTGACGCCGTCAGGGTATAACTCTTGACGCCGTCACCTACTGTTTCCAGCATGGAAAATTGAGACTTTGCCGTTTTCTTCACTTTTATGCTCCAAAAGCGTCCAAAATGGCTTCTTTTCCAGAATTCACTCTCCAAGTACCTAAAATCACAAAAGGAACGATTTAGGGCAATATTTGATCAAATAAAGTCGGATTCGGGCTTAAATGACCCCCTAAAAACGGATCATTTTTCACCTCATCAATATAGTAATAGAAAACAACTCGAAAAGAGACGTTTTGAAAATTTAATTATCATTCATAATTATCAGAGTTTTAATTATAAAAGATATACTTTTATTTTGTTGAGGTCCCAAAAGCCTAAGAGTTAGGTTGGTGGTGTTTGAATGATAACCATGAAAAGTCCTCCGAGTTCAGTACCTCCTTCCGTCATAAGTCCATAGAAGTAATAAACCTAGAATACATGCTTAAAAAGTAAACACTAGGTGTTGAGTGAGAATAATAGGTTTAAGGGTTAGTGAATACAAGTTCCCTGAGTTTAGTTATTACACCCATCTGGGAAAATGCAAGTTTTTGTGATAATTGTGATGCATGCACAATTATCAGGAGTTTAGTAGGTTGTACTAAGCTCATGAATCACACCTTAACGATCCGGGTCATGTGGGTTGCAGACCCAACATGAGGGGATAGAAGGATAACTTGCCAAAGTTATACCTTGAGTGGATTCAAATATAGTACTTATTGGTACCACCTAGTGGGGTGTTAATACCAACGGGAGTTGTCAAACTCCAATAGATCTATCAACTATATTCGCGTTCGATTAGATAAAACCTTCCAAACGATTAGATTCATGAATTTTGTTTATATAGTGGTGGCTGTTACTTTACTCGTGCAAACAACCAAAGAAAAAGACTTGTATTCGGTTTTAAGTAAAACATTTAGCATGTATCCCCCTTACAGGGTTTATAAAAGCATTTAGAGAGAAAGTTTAAAAAGATATAAGGCTATGAAGACTCACCTGGGTGTAGAGTAATCTAAGTAATGCAAATAGTGACTCGAGAACTTGACCGCCTTACTCACGTATCCTAGTGTGTTGTTGTTGGTTTTGTATGTATGTCAAGCTTTTAGTTATCATGTTTATGTTTCTTAAGTTATTGTTTTTAGGTTTTTTAATGTTTTAGATATAACATAACACCGTTCAGGCCATTGTAATTCATAAGTATATGACTCCTCACATGAAGCTCCCTACTATTGTATTATGTTATCAACATAACACCGTTCGGGCGATCATAATTCAGAAGTTAATACTCCTCACACAAAGCTCCCTATTATTGAGTTATGTTGTTATTAGGGTTTAGTTATAATCATATCACCGTTTGGGTCATCATATCTCAGAAGTATATGCAATAATCATTCGAGGAGTCAGGGCACTTTAATTCGTAAACCCAACAAACTCGTCAAAAACGAAATATCCACATAGTACTCCTTGCATGAAGCTCCCTAGTATTGTGTTATGCTTCTAACTTTATTTAGGTTTTATACTTATATGATATTTTTACTTTTTACCCTTATAGTTTATATATTTACGTTTTCTACCCTAAGTTTTATATTACTTATACTAATAACTATCTATACTTGACACAACTAGTCCCTAGACTTCTATATTAACCTAAGACTCCTAAGTTTTCTATATTTACCATTTTAGACATTTAACTTTATACTATTTACGTTTTTAGTCCTTTTTAGTTTATACTTATGTTATTATCTATCCTAGGGTTTTAATATTATGCAAAACTAATCCTTACTACTTATAACTTCTAGGAAAGGTCAAAAACAGTCCCTAGACTCTATAATTTCAGGAATTTACGATATATACCCCTATGCATGTATACTATTGCAAAACTAGTCCTAATATGCATGTAACTTATATTTTATCTAGCATTTAAGTTTTCTAGCCTATGTTTTACTTATTTTAAGTTATCTAAGTTATGTTTAACTAGTGTATGACCTAAATTAACTACTTATAGCATGCATGCAAGTATATGACTTGATCTAGGGTTTTAAAACGTAAACTAGCAAGTAGAATGGTTCTAGGCTCATGCAAGGGTATCTAAACTATCTAAGGCATCCTAAATCTATCGTAAGACTATACTAAAGCTATATTAACTAAATGTAAGACTTACTTGGCTGGGGGGGGGGGGTTTACGTGGGTTAGAACTAGGGTTAGGGTTTTTACGAGGGTGTTAAGGTTTTCTCAATGGCAACACGACTCAACAAGGCCTCAAGGCTTGGTTTGCTCGACTCCTATGTCTACTACAACTCGTATACTACTAGTACTACAGAAGTTTTGAGGTGAAAAGAAGAGGAGAGGGGTGAATGAAATGGAGAGGGGGGTCGCGGTATTTATAGGGCCGCAAGCCTTGGTGACCAAGTTTGGGGAGTCATGGTGTCACGAGGAGGGGGAGTGACTAACCACAGCTACATGGTGACTAATAAGAGCTACCATGGTGATGAGGCTAGTCTATATGGCGGTGAGGGGTGTTTGTTGAGGAGGTGAGGCCGTAGAGGTGGTTTAGGGGAAAGGAGGTGACAAGTAGCTTACACACCTCTGTGCTTGGGTGCTTGGAGGTGCTTGTAAGCTTCTTAGGGTGTTTAAAGGTGGTTTAGGGTGATTAAGGGTGATTAGGGGTGGTTTAGTGATGGATTAGGGGAGGTTTAGGGTGGATTAGTGGTGGATTAGTCAAGTAGGTGATGCACCTACTTGTGTGTGTGCATAGAGGTGTTAGGGTGTGTGCTTGGGTATGACTAAGGTGTTAGGGTGCTAGGTTGAAGTGTTTAAGGTGCTTATGTTTAGGTTTTACTAAGTTTTAGTTAAGTTTAGACCTAGTTTCTACTTTATGTGTTTAAGGTTTTACCTAAGGTTTAGTGCCTAATTTAAGTCCCTAAGTGTGTCTAATGGCCAATCCTAAGACCTAAAGGGTTTATACTAAGTGTGGGTAACCTATGGGGAAGTTTTGGGAAGGTTTGACCTAGTTTTGTAACCTAAATGACCTAAGTGGGTTTAGTGAGAGACTAGGGTTTATCCTTTGGTTTTGTGCCTAAGTTAGTGTCCTAAGGGTATCTAATAACTATTCCTAAGTTTCTAAAGGCTTATACTAAGTGGTAGTGACCTATGGGAAAATTTTGGGTGGGTTTAGACCTAATTCTTGTTATCTATGACCTAGTTATGGTTTAGGGCTTAGGGCTTAGGGGGTTTGTATCTAAGTTCTAAGGGTTCTATTCTATAACCTAATAGTCCTAATATATCCTAATATACCTAAAGATACTCTTACTTAAGCCTTGAACACATTCTTACTAGTTTAACTAAGCATATAGGTTCAGATAAACACATAATCCTACTTAAGTTTTAGTTTAGGGTTTATTAGGGTTTTGTGTTATGTTTAGTGTTTTTTTTTTGGGTAAAAGGTCAACGACCCGGTAAATATATTACTCCAAAAAACATTTAAGTACAACGGATATGGGTGAATCCCATATCTCAGCCCGTTACATAGGCGAAAAGCTTACATAACAAGATACTTTCAATTTTCAAAACAAGAAAACAAACCATTACTCACATGATAGTAGTGACTCTGACAAAAGATAAACTACGTCCTACGACCTTGGAGATTAAAACCATAAATGGTATTAAGAGCATCCAATTCCCCTGGAAGATCCTAAATATGCTTCGAATAATCATCATAGTCATACTCATCTTCACGCTCATGACCACCACCAAAAAGATTTGCTGATTCGTCGAACGTGTTAAGAACCTCATCCTCATCACTATCAGAAACCACAACCTCACCCACCTTAGAAAATGGGTTAGCCCTTTTAGTGACCGAGGTAGAAGGAATAGGATGACCAGCATCATCCATAAGAGTAGCTTTCTCATCGATCAGTAGCTTTTCAAGCTTACTAATTTTCTCAACAATAGGAGTAGAATCAACTTCCATTGTTCCCATAGAATCACTCACAAGCGGTTCTTGCATATCACTCACAAGAGGGACTTGTGATATAGTACCAGTCTTAACCGACTCATCCTTATTAACTTCCATTGTACTGCCAGCATCCACATCCTTGTTAGTAACAACCTTAGGAATAACAAAACCATCTGTATCATCCATATTAAGAGCATCAAACTGATTAGAAGTAGTGATCTTGGTACCACTCGTACTAGCCACATCAGAAGCCTTCTTCTTACTGAAATTAGCTTTCTTTGGTTCAGGAAGAGTCTTTTTGGGCTGATATTCAAAATGCTTACCCACCACAGGTTTGGTAAATCCTCCTCGACCCGGATTCGAACCAACTTGCTTTCCCTTCTTCTTATTGTTAACAGGCTGGAACCCATCACTTGCGTTCATAGTAGGTTGAGCATTCGGTATGACAACCTTAGGGCACTCAATCAAAGTATGTCCAAATACCTTACATTTATCACAGCGCGGTGGTTTCCACTCATATTCAACCCGGATCTTCTCAATAGTCGAACCCGTACCATCAAGTAGAGGAATCTCAACAGTGAGACTGTCCTTTAGTACCTCATCCGACTTTACTTCAATCATACACCTAGCAAAGCTACTCCTGCCCCAAGATTCCTTGCACATTTGACTAGTAAAGGCATCTAGCCTTTTGGGTGTCCCAATCACTGTAGCAAGAAGGCTAAGCCCATCATCAGAGAACATAGCTAAAGGAACATCATGGAATTTAACCCACACCGGAATGCTAGTCAAATCCTCTTTAAGCAAGTTGGTGTTTAATGTCCATGGTTTAAGGATAATAGGAACATTACGAATCAACCAAGGACCATTATCAAGGACATCATCGACACCTTACTTCAAAGTAAACTTGAAGAAAAAGAAACCCTTAGCATTCATCATAACCTTTTAGATTGGTGTATTACTTATTATGGTGTTGTTATGAGTTTATGCTTGACATACCTGGGGTTTATAGGATGTGAGTGTTGAGTTATTTGGCTTGTGTAAATACGTGAGCAGGTCTAGTGAGTCATGCAAGTAATAATGTATATAAAAAGCAAAAATTTACCTGTGAAATACCTACTATAGGTATTTGTAATAGGAATGATAGTAATGGGTGTTTGTGGGTTGTTATATCTATATCCTCGATGGTTTGCTGGGTAGCCAAGAAACACGCAAGGAGTAGAGCGAGGTTTGAGTTTATGTGTAACATGTATGTAAGGATAGCATAGGCACCCAAAAACACGTAAGTTGTCGTAAGTGGGTGGTTAGTGGTAAAGCTTGGTAAAGGGTATTTCATTTTGCATAGCGGTTGATGGAAGGATATTCAAAATATAAGCAGCCATGTTGAGAGCCTCTACCCAATAAGAGGGTGGTATGTGTGCTTGAAAAAACAAAGTGCGAATGAGATTGTTAAGGGTACGCAACATACGTTCTGATTTGTCATTTTGTTGTGACGTATGGGGGCACGAAAAACAAAATTGAATGCCATTTTTGGGAAAAAGGTCATGGAATCGGGCATTGTCGTACTCACCCCCATGATCACATTGTAAAGCCTTTATATCTACACCAAATTGTTTATTGACATAAGCCCAAAATAGAACAAAATAATCATACAAGTCAGATTTTTATGCAACGGATAAACCCAAACATAATGTGAAAAATGATCTAAAAAAATAGCATAATATTTAATACCACTCTCACTCGAAATAGGAGATGTCCATACATCCGAGGGAATAATATCAAAAATAGACTCAACATTTGACTCAGAAGTATAAAATGGAAGCTTTATTTGTTTGCCTAATTGACAAGCATGGCACAAAGTGGACGATTTTGACTTATTACAAGAAATAAAATTACTAGATTCCAAACGACGAAGCACGTCTTCCCCGGGATGCCCGAGACGTCTATGCCACGTAGTATGACTAAACGAAAGCAAAGCAAAAGGAGGATGCGTTGATGAGTGTTGCGTAACCGGGTAGAGATCGCCAGTGCTATCACAACGGAGCAAAGTTCTGCCCGTCTGGTAATCCTTTACAGAAAAACCATAAGCGTCAAACTCAACAGATATGTTATTATCACGCATAAATTTGCGAACAGAAATCAAATTTTTGATAAAGTGAGGTGTGACAAGTATATGATTAAGGTGTAGTGGTTTATGAGGACTGTACAACAAGCTATGTCCCGAATGAGTAGCAGGTATAGACTAGGTATAGACTGGACATTGCCAACATATACATATGGATAAATGCTGGAATTGCTAATGGAAGTGAGTATACCTGTGTTGTCAGCCAAATGTGAGGAAGCACCAGTATCCATATTCCACGTTGGGTCTTGAAGAGTAGTAGTATGAAATGCTTGTCGAAGCATAGTAACCGGATATTGGGCCTGACAAACCGGATATTGGGCCTGAGGAACAGTGACCATATTAGCTTGTGGTGGTTGGGTTTGATGGATTGTTAGAAGTGTTGGGCCCAACTGAAACTGTTGATTCGTGAGTTGCTGGGAAGCCTGGTTGACGCATAGTAGTCCCGTATTAAAAGGAGATGAAATAGCACCATATTGAAAATACATATATGGAATGCATGTGAGACCAGCCATAGGGATTAAAGTATTATATGCTGAAAGAAAACTAAAAAAAAAAATAAAAAATGAAAGCTTAAAATTAAAATAGTGGTCAACAATTGTTGGCTAGCAATCGAAGGATATTAAAAGCAAAGCAAAGCAAAGCGCAGCGATGACAATTAAAATATAATATGCATGGAGATTAATAGAGACAGCAAGCAAAAAGCATTGAAAAAAAAATTGTTCGGCTGTGTTTAAGGTGGGGAACGACACGGTGTTTAGGGTTTTTTTTAGGAGGATCTATTTAGGCTGTGATACCATATTAGATTTAGTAAAACTCCATGATCAAATGTCATTAATCACCAAATATATATACATCATATGTCTTGCATGATAAGATAAGTATCATGGGCTAAGCCCGATAGTAAATAACAATGCATGGATTATGATAAAGATAATGGCCTAATACTACTGCTATAATATTCCGCTAATAAGCCCTATGTGGGAGTGTTATCCAAAGGACAAAGACTCGATTAATTTTGATACTTCTATCAAGGAATGCTTCGATGTTTTAGTTAAGAGAACAACTTGGTCCATTTGGAAGTATAGGAATGCTATATGTTTTGTAACACCCCCAAAATTTGATACAGCGGAAGACTCAACAAGCTTTCGGGGTGCTACGGGGATTGGTATCCAAACACAAGACATAAAAGAACGAGATAAAGTAAACAAAATAAAATGCAACCACGCGGGGTTTAAAGTTTACATTATCCCAAAATCAACCAAAGTCAGGCCCAAAAGAAATAAACATAGGTCTACAATAGTTATTAGAGTTTTAGAAAACATAGATCCATAACCGGTGCCAAATGCCAAGCCTCCAATCCCAAGCATCCACAGAGCATCACTTAATTACCTGAGAAAACGTGCTAAAAGTCAGCTTTCGCTGGTGAGATCATAGGTTTAGATTCATAATTCAATATAGTGGACATATACGCAAAACGCTTGCTAGCTAGACTAGGCCTCAATCATCCAACCAAAATAATCCAACCAAATCAAATCAAATCATCCCTATAGGTGCACGCTATAGCTCAAATCAATCCAATCAATAGCTTACCTAGCTCAAGTCTAGGCCTCGCTCCTAAATCAATCCAATAGCTTACCTAGTTCGGGACTAGGCCTCGCTCAACAACCAATCAATAGCTTACCTAGTTCGGGACTAGGCCTCGCTCAATAACCAAATCAATAGCTTACCTAGTTCGCGACTAGGCCTCGCTCAATAACCAAATCAATAGCTTACCTAGATCTAGTCTAGGCCTCGCTCTATAACCAAATCAAATAGCTTACCTAGTTTAAGTCTAGGCCTCGCTCTACCTAGTTCTATAAGCATAGCAAGTTTTAAATAAACAAAGCGATAATAGTCCACATAAAACATTTGCACGTTTCTCACCCCAAGTATTGAAAACAAAGTTCAAGAGTAAAAGTGGGGCTATGACTCACCTCAAGTCCAGAAATCCTCAAAAGAAACGATAGAATAAAGACGTAAGTAATCTCAAGCAACTCACGTAACGGCAACTACAGACTCGGCACTTCCTAACAATATCAAACTCATTCAGAATCATTTCCTCAAAAATCAAATATTCCCAATCCCGAACGTATTCCATTTAACTTTCCTAAAATATCCATTTCTCGAATTATCATCATATTAATTTGAAATTCGACGTTTGGTATCCATATGGGTGGAGGGTCGACACAACTCAAACCAGAAAGCCACAACAAACAAAATAATAAACCATCTATAGGTCTAATATTAGCCCAATATATCATTTAAATAAATCGCCGAAGTTTACCAAATCCGTCGATTTGATAATCCTCCTATTTATTTACGTAACATACCGTTCCAAGATTACACCCAACCTAAAGCACATAGCACATAATTACTATATAGTATATATCATAGTTTAATAAATTCCTCATATATATCGTCAAATTGGCCAGATTTCCCGATATATACACTCGCAATCTATTACACTTTACATATACTACAACCTATGGGCGTCGTAGGATACGATGCCCACTAATATATTCATTTCATATAGCCAAATAACCCGGTTCAACCTTTCGGTTAAGTGGTTAGTTAGTTATAGAAAACGTCTATATTAATCGTCATATATCCGTGACAACACGAAAGTCACAAATAATAACTTACCTGGACTCGAGTGACAACGACTCCGCATAACTCGATAAGTTTACCCGTTATATATACAAAATGACATTTTATTAACCATTTAATAATTGTCGGGAGTTTCCCGTTTTATAACAAAATTTTATAATAATAATACGTTCAATAATATTACGCCACTTTCGTAGCCTAATATATATATCTAATTGTATTATTTATAATACGACTCGTGATTGTTATTATTATTATTATTATTATTATTATACGCGCCTATATAATTATATATACGTTATTCACGTCTATATATTCATATAAACGTTTATATTATCAATAACTATTATTACGAGTTTTATTATTTTCGTTTTAATTGTAATAGTTATCGAGTCATACGAAATGGTCACATGTCCGAGTCATGACTCTCGGCTCATTGTCCAAGTCCAAAGTAAATAACAAAAGTCATAATAACCAAAAGTATCTCCGTCCAACACAATCTCAATCCACGTGCTACAACAATAGGGTCCGACTACGGCACCCGACTAACCTATCTCCGTCAATCTAACGACCGTCTCACAATCGGTCCCCAATACCACAATTCGTCAACACATCTTCAAATAATACCACGAGTTCAAATATACCTCGTCAACCGTTTCAAAATCCAATAAGCCGCAAAAATAATAGTAACCAATCAACATATACCAAAAATAATCATAACAAATAAAAATTAGCCGAAAAATATATATATATTTCGACATCAACCACGGTTCTCAAAAATAACCGTATTCGGATCAAATATCAAGTCGACCCGAGTCAAAACTTCACCACAACTCGTGTGGGTCCCACCCGAGACCTTTATGGTCTCGGCTAGCTCTAAACGAGCCAAACTAACCACACGACCCACTTGGGTTGTCGGCCAAAAGTCCAAGCGACAACCATGGTCAACCATGACCAACATGAATCGGTCAAACAACAAAAATGAGGATCCAAACATCCTCAATCGAACACCAAGAATCAACAAGGATCAAATAATCGGAAAAACAAGCACAAACCGAGGGTATCACCCTCGGGTACGCCTCGACCCAATAAGAATAAACCAAACCCGGATACCAAACGAGTATAAATACCAAAACCATTAATTTCCCAACATGTTTAATTCGTATTTCATCAAACCCCAATAATTTAAGCCATGTTTCCACGGACTTAGGACCATATCGAGGCACCCAAGGTGCCTAACCATCGATACTCACCTTCTTGAACCACGAGACACGCGGATCTAGTGAAAATAATGATACTCCGTTCGGATTTAATAAGATTTCGTGATGTTAAAAGGTGTTTTAGGGTGCGTGTTATAGTTCAAATGAAAGAGGAGAAGATAAGGGTTAAGATGGTGGTGGTGGTTTTGTTGTGGAGGCGGTGGTGCGGCGGTAATGGCCGGATTAGGGTGGCGGCGGCTAGGGTTGATGGTGATGAAGGGGATGAGTTTAGAGAGAGAGATGAAAAGTTGTGTTTGTTTTTGTGTGTGGTTTGAAAAGCAGCAGGCACAAGGACGATTCATGTTATACTCTTATAAAAAATAAATAAATAAACTTTTTAATATTAATAATAATAATAGTGGGTGTAGGGATTTAGTAGCCCGGTGTCAATACACGGACCAAACCCGAAACTTAAATAACCAAATATCTTTCTCAAACCAAACCCGTTCCAAAATAATAATATCCGATCCAACCATAAAATATAATTAAAATTGTTAGGTTAACCTAGTGCCGGAGTCAATGTAGTGCCAAAAATAACGATCTCACAATAAATCATCACGACCGAATCAAGTCAAACCATAAATAAATAACCAAATCTCATAAATATCGTACGATTAAAAATCACGTACCAACGTTTGTAAAATATCTCGTCATAACAAACTTTCAAAAATTCTAAATTATAATTTTAATGTAATGCGGGTTTTATAAAACGGCTCCCTATTTTGCCAGTTGTCACATCCTCCCAGCCTCAGAAGGAACCCGTCCCGGGTTTCTCTCGAAATAACCCATCTACGAAGTGAAAAGCTTCGGATATCTCTTTCGAAACTCATCCTCACGTTCCCACGTGAATCCCGGTCCGTGCCGCGAATTCCAACGAACTTTGATGAGCGGAATACGACTTCTCTTAAGTCGTTTAATCTCTCTATCCATAATCTCAATCGGCTCTTCCACAAAATTCAAACTCTCATCCATAAGAATATCCTTAATCGGTATAACCGGCGTTTCATCCGAAAGACACTTTTTCAAATTGTTAGCATGAAACACATCATGAACTTTACTCAATTCCGGTGGTAATTTCCAACCAATAAGCTACGGGCCCAATTCTTTCCCAAATTAAGAAATGGTCCAATGTAGCGGGGATTAACTTTCCCACATTTCCCAAAACGTATTACACCCTTCCAAGGCGAGACTTTCAGCATCACTTTGTCTCCAACCTGGAATTCTAGGGGTTTACGCCTCTGATCGGCGTAACTTTTCTGCCTATCTCTAGCTGCTTGCAATCGATCTCGAATTTGCGTTACTTTCTCAGTAGTCTCCAAAATAAGTTTAGGGCCTGTGAGTTGGCTATCTCAAACTTCAGCCCAACCAATCGGCGAACGACATTTACGACCATACAAAGCTTCAAACGGTGCAGCTTTAAGACTTGTGTGGTAGCTATTGTCGTAGGAGAACTCCGCAAGGGGTAGATATTTCTCCCAGCCTTTACCAAAGTCTATGATGCATGCACGAAGCATATCCTCCAAAGTCTGAATAGTCCTCTCACTTTGACCATCGGTTTGGGGGTGATATGCAGTACTCATATCAAGTCTCGTCCCCAAAGCGGTTTGAAGTGATTGCCACAACGCTGACGTGAAGCGGCTGTCGCGATCAGAAATAATCGATATCGGAACTCCATGACGAGAAACGATCTCCTTCACATACAACCTCGCAAGTTTATCTACACTATCATCTTCACTAATCGCCAGGAAATGAGCAGACTTAGTCAATCGATCCACAATTACCCATATAGCGTCACAACCGCTAGCTATCTTTGGTAATTTGGTAATAAAGTCCATCGTAATCCGCTCCCATTTCCAAACCGAGAGTTCTAGCTGCGTCAATAATCCTGACGGTCTTTGATGTTCTGCCTTAACCTTAGAGCAAGTCAAACACTTACTAACATACAATGCTATATATGCCTTCATACTTGGCCACCAATATAACTTTTTCAAATCCTGGTACATCTTGTCAAACCCAGGATGAATAGAGTATCTTGACTTATGCGACTCATGCATAATCAACTCTCGAATTCCTCCATACTATGGTACCCAACTTCGCTCTCCAAAACATAATACTCCATCAAAACGTCTAGCAAATCCTTTCTCATTTTCTGCCATCCCAAATATGTTCTCAGCAGCTCGATCCTCTGCTTTCAACGCTTCCGTTTGGGCTTCTATTATTTGAGATGGTAATGGGGATACGATAGTCATTCCTAATGACCTAACTCGTAACGGTGGAATTCTCTCCTTTCGACTAAGAGCGTCAGCAACAACGTTTACTTTACCCGGATGGTAGCGAATCTCACAATCGTAATCGCTTAGCAACTCAATCCAACGTCGTTGTCTCATGTTAAGCTCTTTTTGATTCAAAATGTATTGTAGACGTTTGTGGTCAGTAAACACTACACACTTGGTTCCATACAAGTAATGTCTCCATATCCTCAAAGCAAAAACCACAGCACCTAACTCCAAATCATGGGTGGTGTAGTTCTTCTCATGCTTCTTGAGCTGTCGGGAAGAATAAGCCATCACTTTCTCTCGTTGCATTGACACAGCTCCTAAACCTTTATGTGAAACGTCACAATAGACGACAAAATCCTCGTTACCTTCGGGTAACGCCAAGATAGGAGCACTACACAACATTTCCTTAAGTAATTGAAAGGCTTCCTCTTCCTTATCTCCCTATTCATACTTAACACTCTTTTGAGTCAATTTGGTCAACGGTTTTGCTATCTTCGAAAATCCCTCAATGAATCTTCGGTAATAACCGGCTAATCCCAAAAATTGACGAACTTTTGTTGGGGTCGTAGGTGCAGCCCAATCTTTAATTGCTTCAATCTTAGCAGGATCTACATGAACTCCTTGTCTATCAATCACATGACCCAGAAATTGTACCGTCGGAATCCAAAATTCACATTTCGAAAACTTGGCATACAGTAACTCCTTCTTGAGCGATTCTAAGATAAGTCTTAGATGCTCCTCATGCTCCTTCTCACTCTTCGAATAAATCAGAATGTCATCGATGAACATAATCACAAATTTATCTAAGTACGGCTTACACACCCGATTCAAGAGATCCATGAATACCGCCGGTGCGTTAGTCAACCCAAACGGCATCACCTGAAACTCGTAATGCCCGTAACGGGTTCTGAAAGCCGTTTTCGGAATATCTTCCTCGCGCACTCGAAGCTGATGATATCCCGATCTCAAATCGATCTTCGAATACACGCTCGATCCTTGAAGTTGATCGAACAAATCGTCGATCCTCGGTAACGGGTATCTATTCTTCACCGTTAACTTGTTCAACTCTCGATAATCAATACACATGCAAAACGATCCATCCTTCTTCTTCACAAATAAGACCGAGGCTCCCCAAGGTGAAGAACTTGTCTTATGAATCCCTTTTTGGCTAACTCCGCTAATTGTTTCGACAACTCTTCCAATTCAGTAGGTGCAAGACGATAAGGCGCTCGTGCTACAGGTGCAGCACCAGGTATCAATTCAATCTGAAATTCCACTTGTCTAGTAGGCGGAATTCCCGGAAAATCATCGGGAAACACATCCGAAAAATCACGAACTATAGGTACATCTCCAATCCACCTTTCCTTCTTCTCCTTCCCTCCTTTCTCAGAGATTTGAGCTTTTCGATCTCCTTGTATATTTAGAGTCTCCTTTCCGTAGGGCACTCGCACGATCTTCTCATCGCAAAGTATGTGAGCACGATACTTCGACAACCAATCCATACCAATGATGACATCGAAACTTCCTAACGTGACGGGTAGAAGATCTATGTTGAAAGGGCGATTCAGAAAATTTAACGTGTAACCACGAATGATAGTCCTAATCCTCTCTATGTTCCCATTAGCTAACTCTACATCATAACCAATTCCTAAGGCCATCGGGGGTTTCTCTAGTAAGGGTGCAAACTTAGTGGACACAAAACTCTTATCGGCACCAGTATCAAATAGTATGGAAGCATGACGATTATTGAGAAGGAACGTACCAGTAACGACGTTCGGATCTTCTCCTCTCTCGTTCCCAAGTGCATACACTCTCCCATGAGCAGCTCCAGCTTCCACACGTTGGTCCCCATTATCTTGTCGTCCACGGTTTCCATGATTGTACCCATTACCACCCGAGCCTTGACTTCCTCGGTTCCACGATTCTCTACACTCATTCTTATAATATCCCTTCTTTCCACATCCATAACAAGCAACATTTGCTTTACTCATAGTTTCAGGAGTAGCTTGAACCATAGCAAGTGGTCGAGCTCTATAGTCCTTAGCTATGTGTCCCATCCTAGAGCAACTCTTGCACACCACAGTACATCATCCAGAATGATTCCCATAACATCGGTTACACTTGGGTGCATCTCCATTGTAGTTCTTCTTGTCTCCATCTCCCATGGCATAAGCTCTAGTAGTTAGTTGTCGCTTGTTTCGACGATCATTACCCTTAGAGTGATCGTCCCTCTTTCTCTTTCCATTCTTATCCTTCTCAGCTTCTTCCAGTGCCAAAGAGTCCATCAATTGTTGAGCGATAGTGATAGCCTCATGAATGTTTGCAGGCTTAGCAGAAATCACATCGTTCCTTGTAGCTACCGGCAATCCATCGGTATACCTCTCAATCCTTTGAGTCTCAGTCCTAACCATATCGGGACAAAGTAAGGCTAACTCTCGATAACGGCGATTGTAAGTTGCCATATCGGTACCTTTCACCTTATGGTTCCAGAACTCAATCTTAGCTTCTTAATCTCATTCCTTGAGCAGTAAGTCTGAATCAACAAAGACTTAAATTGCTCCCAAGTCATAGCATAAGCCACATCACTCCCAACCGAGTTATGGTAATTGTTCCACCAAGTTAAAGCTTCATCCTTGAAAGTAAAAGAAGCAAACTTTACCTTCGCATTCTCTGCACAACCACTGACATTAAACACTGACTCAGTCTTCTCAATCCACCTAACCAAGTAAACCACTCCCTCAGTTCCACCAAACTCAATGGGTCCACAAATTCGAAACTCCTTGTAGTTACATCCCTTAGCACGAACAGGTGGAAATGTTCTAGCAAAATTGTTGGAATGATTTGACTCAGCTAGTAGCTCAGCAACTCGTTGCTCTACAAGTTGATTGATTATTGCTTGATCCACAGTAGGTGCATTAAGTGGATCATGATCATCGTCTCCCTGAATATCAACATTTTGATTCCTGTTGTTGCGGTTGGTAGTGTCCAGGTTGTCAGGAGTAGGGGTCTCAACATTTCGAGTAGGACGACGTCCTCGGCGACCAGGGTAGTCGCTGCAGGACCAGTTCGGGTAGCTCTAACAGGGTTTCGTCGTGCAACCATTAATATAGTACCAACACAAGGTCAACTACGCAAATAGGAACACAATTCTCCATGTACGCCAAAAACCGTAGAATATCATACGAGATCACCATCGTCCATACAAGTAGTGATCGATACTTCGCTCTAAAATATCAAAAGACATAATAAATACTAATCGTTCCATACGAGACGAATCATACAATCCGAATAACATGACTTAAGGGATAGAATAACCAGCTCTCCTAACCAAGTACTCCCTGGCTTAGGAAGCAACATAATAACAACACAATTCCAAATCGATCTAGCCATGAAGCTGGCGTAGACTATTCAACTCCGATCTCAAACCATCCAAATTCCTCAATAACGATCACAGCTCAACACTATGTGTATCTCTGTCCCTCTTGAGGTCCGCAACCTCCTTTTCTAACTTTGTGTTCCTCTGCCACAGCTTGCGATCTCCCTCACGAGCCGTGAGGAAACCTCTCTGCAGACTCTCTATCTGCTCATGTATCTCCATCATACCTCTCCTAATCGCGGTCGTCCTTCCCACGATATTAGTCAAATCATCTCTCAACTCATCAACCAACTCAGCAATAATCATCTCAAGTCGGTCAGACATCCGCGAGATCTTCTCGCCCTCTGCAGTAATCCGAGTTCACATCCTACCAATTTCACCCAAATCTGCATGCTTAGCAGAAACCTCAGAAGGTGCATCCAACTCACGGGACTACCAGGTGGCAACTTAAACAAAAATGGATGATCAGGTGAAACCGGCTCTAACGGATGTATCGGTAAATCGGGCTTCGCAGAATGAGCTGAATGTGCTAGCGACCCATCATCATCAGGCATTTCCTCCTCCTGAGGATCATCCTCTTCCTCATCTTGAGGGTCATCATTCTGCTCACCCTCGTACTCCTCCTCATACTCCTCGTCGGGGGGGTACTCCATCAATCGTCATCTCTGAGTAGGTGAACCACGAGGCGATAAAATCGGTGACTTAGGGCGACACTGAGACGATAAAGTAGTGGCCGAACGCATGACCAACACGTATGGGTCATCAGGGGCTATAGTGATCTACGAGGGGTGATGCGTACTAGCCATAACAATCCTTAATAACAACACGTGCAAAGGAGGCTATGATTTGTGACAACGGCGTAGGGTAGGTGTAAGTGTTTCAAAACAACTAAACCGCGAACTCAAAAATACCATATCAAATATCATCATATAATTCCAAATCATATATATCAAGAAAGATTTAAAATACCGCATTACTAAAATCATTCGCAAAACAATTAAGCCATATAATTCCTCAAAACGCATATAATTCCTCAAAACGCCATCATATCACTAATTCAATAAACCTCAAATCCTCAAATCATCTCAAGAATCCCAAATCTATCAATCATCTCAATAATCTCATTCCAAGTCAATATCTCATAATACCTCGATAATAAACAATGATGCTTCGGCTTGGCGGGCTGGCGGGCAATGGTCGGGGATCGTTTTCCATAAAAATTGGTTATAGTTTAGGTGTCTATTTACCTAATTCTCTATAACCTTGGCTCTGATACCAATCTGTAACACCCCCAAAATTTGATACAGCGGAAGACTCAACAAGCTTTCGGGGTGCTACGGGGATTGGTATCCAAACACAAGACATAAAAGAACGAGATAAAGTAAACAAAATAAAATGCAACCACGCGGGGTTTAAAGTTTACATTATCCCAAAATCAACCAAAGTCAGGCCCAAAAGAAATAAACATAGGTCCACAATAGTTATCAGAGTTTTAGAAAACATAGATCCATAACCGGTGCCAAATGCCAAGCCTCCAATCCCAAGCATCCACAGAGCATCACTTAATTACCTGAGAAAACGTGCTAAAAGTCAGCTTTCGCTGGTGAGATCATAGGTTTAGATTCATAATTCTATATAGTGGACATATACGCAAAACGCTTGCTAGCTAGACTAGGCCTCAATCATCCAACCAAAATAATCCAACCAAATCAAATCAAATCATCCCTATAGGTGCACGCTATAGCTCAAATCAATCCAATCAATAGCTTACCTAGCTCAAGTCTAGGCCTCGCTCCTAAATCAATCCAATAGCTTACCTAGTTCGGGACTAGGCCTCGCTCAACAACCAATCAATAGCTTACCTAGTTCGGGACTAGGCCTCGCTCAATAACCAAATCAATAGCTTACCTAGTTCGGGACTAGGCCTCGCTCAATAACCAAATCAATAGCTTACCTAGATCTAGTCTAGGCCTCGCTCTATAACCAAATCAAATAGCTTACCTAGTTCAAGTCTAGGCCTCGCTCTACCTAGTTCTATAAGCATAGCAAGTTTTAAATAAACAAAGCGATAATAGTCCACATAAAACATTTTCACGTTTCTCACCCCAAGTATTGAAAACAAAGTTCAAGAGTAAAAGTGGGGCTATGATTCACCTCAAGTCCAGAAATCCTCAAAAGAAACGATAGAATAAAGACGTAAGTAATCTCAAGCAACTCACGTAACGGCAACTACAGACTCGGCACTTCCTAACAATATCAAACTCGTTCAGAATCATTTCCTCAAAAATCAAATATTCCCAATCCCGAACGTATTCCATTTAACTTTCCAAAAATATCCATTTCTCGAATTATCATCATATTAATTTGAAATTCGACGTTTTGTATCCATATGGGTGGAGGGTCGACACAACTCAAACCAGAAAGCCACAACAAACAAAATAATAAACCATCTATAGGTCTAATATTAACCCAATATATCATTTAAATAAATCGCCGAAGTTTACCAAATCCGTCGATTTGATAATCCTCCTATTTATTTACGTAACATACCGTTCCAAGATTACACCCAACCTAAAGCACATAGCACATAATTACTATATAGTATATATCATAGTTTAATAAATTCCTCATATATATCGTCAAATTGGCCAGATTTCCCGATATATACACTCGCAATCTATTACACTTTACATATACTACAACCTATGGGCGTCGTAGGATACGATGCCCACTAATATATTCATTTCATATAGCCAAATAACCCGGTTCAACCTTTCGGTTAAGTGGTTATTTAGTTATAGAAAACGTCTATATTAATCGTCATATATCCGTGACAACACGAAAGTCACAAATAATAACTTACCTGGACTCGAGTGACAACGACTCCGCATAACTCGATAAGTTTACCCGTTATATATACAAAATGACATTTTATTAACCGTTTAATAATTGTCGGGAGTTTCCCGTTTTATAACAAAATTTTATAATAATAATACGTTCAATAATATTACGCCACTTTCGTAGCCTAATATATATATATCTAATTGTATTATTTATAATACGACTCGTGATTATTATTATTATTATTAATATACGCGCCTATATAATTATATATACGTTATTCACGTCTATATATTCATATAAACGTTTATATTATCAATAACTATTATTACGAGTTTTATTATTTTCGTTTTAATTGTAATAGTTATTGAGTCATACGAAATGGTCACATGTCCGAGTCATGACTCTCGGCTCATTGTCCAAGTCCAAAGTAAATAACAAAAGTCATAATAACCAAAAGTATCTCCGTCCAACACAATCTCAATCCACGTGCTACAACAATAGGGTCCGACTACGGCACCCGACTAACCTATCTCCGTCAATCTAACGACCATCTCACAATCGGTCCCCAATACCACAATTCGTCAACACATCTTCAAATAATACCACGAGTTCAAATATAACTCGTCAACCATTTCAAAATCCAATAAGCCGCAAAAATAATAGTAACCAATCAACATATACCAAAAATAATCATAACAAATAAAAATTAGCCGAAAAATATATATATATATATATATTTCGACATCAACCACGGTTCTCAAAAATAACCGTATTCGGATCAAATATCAAGTCGACCCGAGTCAAAACTTCACCACAACTCGTGTGGGTCCCACCCGAGACCTTTATGGTCTCGGCTAGCTCTAAACGAGCCAAACTAACCACACGACCCACTTGGGTTGTCGGCCAAAAGTCCAAGCGACAACCATGGTCAACCATGACCAACATGAATCGGTCAAACAACAAAAATGAGGATCCAAACATCCTCAATCGAACACCAAGAATCAACAAGGATCCAATAATCGGAAAAACAAGCACAAACCGAGGGTATCACCCTCGGGTACGCCTCGACCCAATAAGAATAAACCAAACCCGGATACCAAACGAGTATATATACCAAAACCATTAATTTCCCAACATGTTTAATTCGTATTTCATCAAACCCCAATAATTTAAGCCATGTTTCCACGGACTTAGGACCATATCGAGGCACCCAAGGTGCCTAACCATCGATACTCACCTTCTTGAACCACGAGACACGCGGATCTAATGAAAATAATGATACTCCGTTCGGATTTAATAAGATTTCGTGATGTTAAAAGGTGTTTTAGGGCGCGTGTTATAGTTCAAATGAAAGAGGAGAAGATAAGGGTTAAGATGGTGGTGGTGGTTTTGTTGTGGAGGCGGTGGTGCGGCGGTAATGGCCGGATTAGGGTGGCGGCGGCTAGGGTTGATGGTGATGAAGGGGATGAGTTTAGAGAGAGAGATGAAAAGTTGTGTTTGTTTTTGTGTGTGGTTTGAAAAGCAGCAGGCACAAGGACGATTCATGTTATACTCTTATAAAAAAAAAAAAAAAAAAAAAAAACTTTTTAATATTAATAATAATAATAGTGGGTGTAGGGATTTAGTAGCCCGGTGTCAATACACGGACCAAACCCGAAACTTAAATAACCAAATATCTTTCTCAAACCAAACCCGTTCCAAAATAATAATATCCGATCCAACCATAAAATATAATTAAAATTGTTAGGTTAACCTAGTGCCGGAGTCAATGTAGTGCCAAAAATAACGATCTCACAATAAATCATCACGACCGAATCAAGTCAAACCATAAATAAATAACCAAATCTCATAAATATCGTACGATTAAAAATCACGTACCAACGTTTGTAAAATATCTCGTCATAACAAACTTTCAAAAATTCCAAATTATAATTTTAATGTAATGCGGGTTTTATAAAACGGCTCCCTATTTTGCCAGTTGTCACATGTTTCGACTTAAAACCTCCATGGAAGGATTAATTAGGTGATGAAATAAAACCCTTTTCTCACTCATGAATCGTTCATAGGAATAGGCAAATCAATCCATGTTGGATCGACTGGATTAATGATCCGATAAGTACTTGTACAAAATCTGTATGATCTTTATGTCCTCTAGTCCATACTAAAGTGCTATTTTAGTGAAAAATGGTGCTACTAAAAAAAGGACTTTTTATTTTATTATTATTATTTTTTTTGGATAAAGAGTTTCCTGGCAAAATATATTTTTGGTATCTTCAAATGCACTTCATTCACTTGAAATATATTATATATTTCCAGAAAACTAGAAAACTGAATATTTATTTTGTTTGTAGGGCAAATATCTCATGTACACGAAGGAAATTTCATGCTGCACTGTTGCATTAAAATATACGTTTGACAATTTAGTCTCACTTTAGTCAAAGGTGGATTGGTTTGGTTGCATTTACATTGGTTTGAAAATTTTAACAAACTATTTAAGGGTGTGTTTGGATTTAGGGTTTTGGGAATTAATGGGGAATGATAATGGGATTGATTAAGAGTGTTTGCTTAGTTAATAAGGGTTTTGAATGTTGAAATGATATCCAAAATAAGGGTTTCCGGCCCATACCCACCTTACATTGTGGGTTTTGCATTTGATTCTCAATCAATCCATATTTTTACAATTAAAAATCCAATCCCAACCAATATACCAAACAATAATATTAGATATGATGTTTAAGCTCATACCTATTCTCATTTCATCTTATAATCAAATCTATACCCAAACTCATTCCTAATAATAAACCTAACGACACCTAAGTTTTTAAATGATTAAATAACTAAAGTGATATGGGCCACAATGAACCCATTATGACTTGTGATGGATTTTGTTTAAATGAAAAATTAAGCTAACTATAAATACAACTTAATCAAATGGCTAACCACTTATAGACTCTACTTAATCTTGACATGAAAGTCTCCTTTTCCTTTCTGTATAATGAAGCTGCTTTGCTAAAGCATCAAATTCCAAGGATTTTGGAATGAAAAAGGGAGTAGTAGTATATGTGTTTGTCAACACATACTTAATATGACTCGTTTCATACCTAAATGAGACGCTAGAAAACAACTGATACACCGTAATGCATCAAAAGCTCAATTTGTTGATATCCTTTGACACCAAACTTTTGGTGATCTTGCACTCTTTGAATACAACAAACGTGCAAATGATTGACCATTTCTATCTACTACGAATATGCAGAAGATCAACAAGCGATAAGGTTGATCATATTTATTAGCAGTACATACAGCAAGTGCAGTTTTAGAACAATGTATAACTTTTTCTAGGACGTGGAATTTGATTTTGTATATATCTAAATCAACAACAACAGAAAATTTCTTTTAAGCATGTATATGATTTAGACATGTGTTTAGCCTTACAGGTTAATTAGGCATTTACTTTCACTTTAAAGACGTGCTCATATTTGGTTCACCAACCCTACATTTACTTCAAGTCCCATGCACACGTTAATATCCCAACTACACCTTTCAGGCCATAAATGCATGCTTCCTTCTTTCTGATATACCAAGTACTCCTAATTTGTATGACAATGTCAAAGTAATACCTCAGTTGACCAAAAACTTCTCCAGATCGACGATATGGTGTAACAAAACAAAATACATCGTTAGTCAATTGTTATATGATCAGTTATCAATCACGCTCTTTTATCTCACTGTACAAAAATAATTAAGGTTGTTTATTTTTTTTAATTAAAATAAGTTTAAGTATAACCTATAAAGTTGTGGTTAACAAAACTCAAATAATAGTAGAATAACATAGTAAAAATCCTAATGAAATATACAAAATTATGCAGATTCACAAATCACATTAAATTTGTTGCTTCAAGATTAAAGCCTCAAAATCTCAAAATCGAAGCACAAAATAATTGGAACATAAAAACATACATGAATGCAAAAATAAATATTGAAAACCATCCAAGAAACACGTACCAACCCTATGAACCAAATATATTATTGTTATGAGAAATGAGTTCATCAGTTACTTTACTTTAATTACTAAAGATCTTACTATTGAACAATAAGAAAATATAGAACAAAAATTGTAATGTGTGTCTACTATTGCCCTTTACAAAGAAACTGATGGTGCCCATGTTTTGATACCTTCTATTAGCATCCCATGATTGAATTAGAGTATCGGGAAATGATGGTAGTGGAGCTTACAGAAAAGCTCAACGAAGCAGAGGATATTATGAAAAAGGTCAAGGAAGCAAAGAATAGGAAAAAGATCAAGGAAGCCGAGATTTAAAAAAAAAAAAAAAAAAAAAAAAAAAATCCTAATGAAATATAGGATTTTTCAATTAAAATAAGTTTAAGTATAACCTATAAAGTTGTGGTTAACAAAACTCAAATAATAGTAGAATAACATAGTAAAAATCCTAATGAAATATACAAAATTATGCAGATTCACAAATCACATTAAATTTGTTGCTTCAAGATTAAAGCCTCAAAATCTCAAAATCGAAGCACAAAATAATTGGAACATAAAAACATACATGAATGCAAAAATAAATATTGAAAACCATCCAAGAAACACGTACCAACCCTATGAACCAAATATATTATTGTTATGAGAAATGAGTTCATCAGTTACTTTACTTTAATTACTAAAGATCTTACTATTGAACAATAAGAAAATATAGAACAAAAATTGTAATGTGTGTCTACTATTGCCCTTTACAAAGAAACTGATGGTGCCCATGTTTTGATACCTTCTATTAGCATCCCATGATTGAATTAGAGTATCGGGAAATGATGGTAGTGGAGCTTACAGAAAAGCTCAACGAAGCAGAGGATATTATGAAAAAGGTCAAGGAAGCAAAGAATAGGAAAAAGATCAAGGAAGCCGAGATTTAAAAAAAAAAAAAAAAAAAAAAAAAAATCCTAATGAAATATAGGATTTTTCAATTAAAATAAGTTTAAGTATAACCTATAAAGTTGTGGTTAACAAAACTCAAATAATAGTAGAATAACATAGTAAAAATCCTAATGAAATATACAAAATTATGCAGATTCACAAATCACATTAAATTTGTTGCTTCAAGATTAAAGCCTCAAAATCTCAAAATCAAAGCACAAAATAATTGGAACATAAAAACATACATGAATGCAAAAATAAATATTGAAAACCATCCAAGAAACACGTACCAACCCTATGAACCAAATATATTATTGTTATGAGAAATGAGTTCATCAGTTACTTTACTTTAATTACTAAAGATCTTACTATTGAACAATAAGAAAATATAGAACAAAAATTGTAATGTGTGTCTACTATTGCCCTTTACAAAGAAACTGATGGTGCCCATGTTTTGATACCTTCTATTAGCATCCCATGATTGAATTAGAGTATCGGGAAATGATGGTAGTGGAGCTTACAGAAAAGCTCAACGAAGCAGAGGATATTATGAAAAAGGTCAAGGAAGCAAAGAATAGGAAAAAGATCAAGGAAGCCGAGATTTAAAAAAAAAAAAAAAAAAAAAAAAAATCCTAATGAAATATAGGATTTTTCAATTAAAATAAGTTTAAGTATAACCTATAAAGTTGTGGTTAACAAAACTCAAATAATAGTAGAATAACATAGTAAAAATCCTAATGAAATATACAAAATTATGCAGATTCACAAATCACATTAAATTTGTTGCTTCAAGATTAAAGCCTCAAAATCTCAAAATCGAAGCACAAAATAATTGGAACATAAAAACATACATGAATGCAAAAATAAATATTGAAAACCATCCAAGAAACACGTACCAACCCTATGAACCAAATATATTATTGTTATGAGAAATGAGTTCATCAGTTACTTTACTTTAATTACTAAAGATCTTACTATTGAACAATAAGAAAATATAGAACAAAAATTGTAATGTGTGTCTACTATTGCCCTTTACAAAGAAACTGATGGTGCCCATGTTTTGATACCTTCTATTAGCATCCCATGATTGAATTAGAGTATCGGGAAATGATGGTAGTGGAGCTTACAGAAAAGCTCAACGAAGCAGAGGATATTATGAAAAAGGTCAAGGAAGCAAAGAATAGGAAAAAGATCAAGGAAGCCGAGATTTAAAAAAAAAAAAAAAAAAAAAAAAATCCTAATGAAATATAGGATTTTTCAATTAAAATAAGTTTAAGTATAACCTATAAAGTTGTGGTTAACAAAACTCAAATAATAGTAGAATAACATAGTAAAAATCCTAATGAAATATACAAAATTATGCAGATTCACAAATCACATTAAATTTGTTGCTTCAAGATTAAAGCCTCAAAATCTCAAAATCGAAGCACAAAATAATTGGAACATAAAAACATACATGAATGCAAAAATAAATATTGAAAACCATCCAAGAAACACGTACCAACCCTATGAACCAAATATATTATTGTTATGAGAAATGAGTTCATCAGTTACTTTACTTTAATTACTAAAGATCTTACTATTGAACAATAAGAAAATATAGAACAAAAATTGTAATGTGTGTCTACTATTGCCCTTTACAAAGAAACTGATGGTGCCCATGTTTTGATACCTTCTATTAGCATCCCATGATTGAATTAGAGTATCGGGAAATGATGGTAGTGGAGCTTACAGAAAAGCTCAACGAAGCAGAGGATATTATGAAAAAGGTCAAGGAAGCAAAGAATAGGAAAAAGATCAAGGAAGCCGAGATTTAAAAAAAAAAAAAAAAAAAAAAAAAAAAAAAAATCAAGAACATGATTGAAGTAGAGTGTCTGGAAAGGATGGTAGTGGAGATAATGAGAAAGGAAGCATAGGTTTTGAATATCGAAAAAATCAAGGAATCAGAGAAGATGAATACATAAACCATAGGTGCATGTTCTACATCATGATCTCTTGCTCTACTTTCTCTCACTAGCCATGTCTTCTTTGACCTATATAAGCAATGTGATTTACATTAAGTTATTTAATGTAAAAAATCTGAAATATAGTATTTTAAATCTTTGACTGTAAAACAAATATATGTAAATTATTTATAAACTAAAGTTTGAGTAATATAAGGTTAGCTTCAGTTGCTGCTAAATTATAAAATTAAAGATTTTAGAAATGTTTGATGCTGCAACCCACATCGAATCAGTGGCAACAAACTTTCGTTTAGAACACTCATGAACACCAAATACATACATTTCAAATGAGAGTTCATATTAAACCAAAAATTTTAAACATACCCTAGTTTAAATTGTGAAAAACAAAGCAAGAATATGAGAGAAAATAGTAAGGAATCAGAGATTTACCTTATGCTTGTTATACTTCCAAGACCACCTATTCCAATAATGACTAAAAAGGTTTGTTGCTTGTGTGTCGTGAAATAAAAGTACAAATATAAATGGCTGAGTTTGAGCATGTGTGCGGTGTGAGTTTCGCCCGGGCTTATCTTTGAAAATATACTAATGATGGTGTCACTGAGGTTATTTGGTAAGGAAGATAGATTAAAGATGAGAAGATTTGTATGTGTGTTTTAGTGTATTTTCTATGTGTGGAAGATATGCATGGTATATATAGAGAAGATGGGGTTATTGTTATTAAATGATTGTATTAATTCGGTTTTCACTTGCACTCAACCACTAGTGTATCCATCGTTACTGAATAGTCATTTACACAAGAGAAATTAAGCTAACTTTATATCATTTTGACATAAACACCTTATCTTTTACTAATGCAAAGTGAACGCTAGCTTTAAATTTTGACGTAGACACGTTATTTGGGCTAAACTTAAAAAGAAATATTGATAAATGAGGTGAATTGAAGTTGATAATATTATTCTAAAATTGGTAACGAACTTTTAATGATTTTTTTCATGGTTTTGTACCTTTTTGGCACATCGTCAACATACACGTACAAACCGAATAAAGTCTATCTTTTATGAGAAGGTTGGCGTGACTACATGCAAAGTTATAAACTTTGTTAGTTAAGGATACAGTTTCGATCTTATAGTCTTATAGAGTTACAACCATTAAGCAGATACAACTAGCATTTATGACCCATGTCTATCATAAATTTATAAAACAAGTTGACACAAATTCACAGTGGACAAAGCTTAAGACTGCTAACCCGTGTTTATGGTTTATCGTGATAGGTTTCAACTTCAACTACTCACTACAACGATATAAATATGAAGTTATAAACAAGACATTAAGACCTGGTGTGTTATTTAATAGGTAGCTCCACCAACTCATCTTATCACTACAACAATAACAACCTTTCACGAGGGATCACTTTTGGCGACGACGTGTATCGTCGTTAGAATTAAAAAAAAAAAAAAAAAAAAAAAAAAAAAAAAACTTTGACTCTAACTTTCAACGAAGCATTTTGGTATACGCTTGACCTTGGAGCCCGAACTTTTAGCGACAACGCTTGACCCTTGACTTTGGTATACGCTTGACTTTGTTCATCTCCAAAGGCCTCAAACGTTGTAGTGCGTATATGGCAACCACACTTCTGCAAGTGTTGCATTAGAGTGCTTTGTGTGGGAGGGTTACCCAAAGGACACAGGAAATCTTCTCACCGGGGCAGACTCGCCTAATCTTGATACTTCTATCAAGGAATGCTTCGAAGTTGTAGTTCGGACAATAACTTGGTCCATTTGGAAGTATAGGAATGTTGTATGTTTTGACTTAAAATCTCAATGGAAGGATACACTAGGGGATGAAATAAAATATAAGTCTTCGATCCTTCATAAAAATTGGCAAATCAATCCATGTTGAATCGACTAAATCAATGATCCGATAAGTCCTTGTACAAAATGTGATTGATCTTTATGTCCTCATGTTGAAACGTATCCTAGTTTAGAATACTAATGTAAATTAAAGTGTGAAATAAAAATCAATAAAGTCGCTGTATTTCCGGTTGATGGATCAATTTATTGTAGAAGATTTGGTTGCGTATATATGTATGATTTCTCTCTACAGCTATTTCTTAGACTATTTAATGCAAATTAAGTTTGTCTTGTTAGAGTAAATGAGATGACATGCATTTAAATGGTTAGTAGAGTTTGCATTGATATGACTTGCTTAAGGTATGAATGCTAGAAAGTGGACAAGATAAGACAGTTTTCTATTATGCCGAGGAATATTTTTTTACAAACTTTTACCAAATTTTTTTGGCTAGCTTAAGGTACAACTACCCTTTGTGTAAATAATAAATGGCTACTACACTACAACCTGGTTTGAACTTTGAATTTAAGGCTTGGAAACTTAATTTTTTTATTGAGACAATTCGATATTCATGTACAATCAAAAGTTCATAACACATGTTCTTGACCAATGTATATTAGGTTTTTTTGCATGTGTATTCACCTTTTTTTTTTTTTTTTTTTTTTTTTTTTTTTTTTTTTTTTGGTAAAAGGGCCTTAAAACCCCGGTAAATATATCCAAAAATCAATGAAAGTACAATTGACATGGACGTACATCCCATGCCCTATGCCCGTTACATAGGCGATATGACTCAACATATGTAACTAAGCTACAAACATCTGCTAAGCGCAAAAATAACCCTACACTGCTAAACAAACAGAATAGAAACCAAATTACATTTAAATAAACAATCTAAATGTAAGAAAACCAGGTTCATAGAACCACTTCCACAGTGAGCGATTCCGTCTTCAATGTTCTATATTGCTTGACTTGCGAGTGCACCACCAACCTCCAGCAACTCTATCGATGGCCAAAGGTCCAAGCATCACGACTAGACTAGAAACCAATTCAGCTACTATCCATCACCATAAGCATGTAGCAACATATAAGCTGAATAGAAACACATAAACACCTCCTAATGCATAGCAGCAGCAGCAGGTGCATGATGTACCATATCAATCTGAATCCCCAAAAACATAAAAGAGTAGCAGCAAGATCAGATTGAACAACCAGTAGGTATACGAAAACCCTACACATCCAATAACGTTACTTCCATCTCTCTCAATACCCGCGTCCAAAATACATACCAAATATCAACAACTTCCAATAAACGTGCATGATCCAAACACAAACAAACCTTAACGAAGGTTACTTCCACCAATCAATGGACAAAGTCCAACTTACAGCATAAGTGAATCCCTAAATCGACCACCACAAGAGTGGCCAACTTAAAGAACACCAACAGATCTCATCAAAAAAATCAAAACCCTAAATAAGGGTTTCGTAAATCATTCAAGAACAGCAGATCTATACCCCAACCGCCTCAAAAAATATACAATAAGCACCATGAGGAACACAATCGAAACAATAACAAGCCTAAACCCTAATACAAATAAGGATAGCCATGAAAAAAGGTGATCGTTAGGCATGAAGGAATTGTTAGGGTTTCGACTTAGGATCAATAAAGGCAATAAATCGACCCTTGTGAATATATAATCGATTTGAATAACCGACCTATCCGTCAAAGGTAAAAGGGATCGATTAAAAAAATAGGCGGTTTAAAACCCTTAAAAAACGATTAATGAATGAATACGGGTTAAAACCACCAATAAATGGAGAAATCCGATTAGATAAGCATGATAATCGAAACCAACCACCCTCAAGAGAATAGTAACAGCCCTAATCGTATTGCATACCCATCAAAGATGAGTAGAGAGGACGAATTAGCGGTGATTGCCTCAAAAAAATGTGTATTCACCTTTTGTAGAGAGAAAAGTTTCAAATCATTTTGTTTTGTTTTATCTCCTTTGCATCCCTTTCAAACAACAACTGTATTTAACTAATGTGACTTAACTTTGTTTTAAATCAATAAGATCAAATACAATTAAGAGGAAATATAAGCACACATATTACAAAATACTATTATACAAACCGTATTCAATCCACAAATGCATTAATACTAATGAACAACTACTTCCTTCAAACTAATTTTGATTACTTATCTCTATTCAATCCTGTTAACAATCTTCTCAAAATATCTTTCTGAGTCTTGATAAACTCATATTTGGCTAGAACTAGAAATGTACGGGACTGAGTATCTACATATGCCAATGGGTAAATACTTGATACCCTTAAAATAAAATTAAAAAAAAAAAAAAAAAAAAAAAAAGAAGAAGAAAAATCCATCTGGACTGGTTAGCTCATTGAAAAGTTCTTCGTATAACTACCTACAAGAGTAACGTTGTCCATACCACCTTACAACGGGGGTAGGGTACCGAAATGTAGCCGTGTTATGAGATCTCGGGGTTGGGTTAAGATGTTGGGGGAACAAAAAGAAAAATAGGAAACCTAGACACAATAAATAGTCATATACCATTTTTTTAGGGATTTACCTTGTTATGATTCCAAGAACGCCCATTTCAATCACGACGAGAAGGCTTGTTGCTTGTGTGTCATAACATAAAAGTAGAAACATAAATAGGTTTGAGAATGTGCGGTGTGGGTTTCGCCCGTGCTTATGTTTTGAAAACATCTTTGGAAGGTTTTTTGGTTTTGCTTTTTTGTTAACCGAAAAAAAAAATATAGAAATGAAAATCAAGAGTGGCATGCAATCATGGACTTTTGAACATCATTTACTTACTTCTTTCTTCAGTTAGCATTCTGTCATATGTTTGAATTTTTTATTTTTTATTTTTATTTTTATTTTATTTTTCTAGTTCAAGTCAGTCTTTGATATTGAGTCAGAAGGTAGTTGGCTAGCAGTTGGATACAGAAAATTATTGACATACCCCTGCACGGAGGGGTATGTCACAAAATACCCCAAGTATCCGCCGTTTTCAAAAGTACCCCATCATTCCCCTTAAATCCATACGCGACACCAGGGGAGGACACGTGTCAAGAATGTAGCTCGGGCCAAAAAAAAAAAAAAAATTATGCATGTCGCATACAACCATACGCGACACCCATAGATTTTGCATGGGGAATGGGAAAAGTATCTTACGTCTTATTTTCAGTTTTAGGGTTTAGTAGGTATGGTTCACTTTTTTGGGTCTATAAATAGGTATTGTTGTATGGTGCATACACACACAATTTACATACTAACTGAGTTTTCTTCCTCAAACACAATGTCAAACCATGCATCACCTGAAAATGATTCGTTTCACACACCACCTGGCACTCCACCACCTGGCACTCCACCACCGTATCTGTTTCCGTTTTACCACGTGAATGACAACCCACCACAGCATCTACCACTTGCGTTTACACCACAAGAACTGTGGCAGTACTTCCAAGTGCATGACAACCCACCACCTCCCACTCCACCCCAAGATTTGTTTCCGAGCTTCCAAGTGCATGACAACCCACCACCTGCCATTCCACCAGAAGTAATGTTTCCAGAGATAAACCAACCCATGATTCGTCAATTGACTGAGGACGAACAGTATGAGCTGGATATGGAAGTGCTACGGGAGCATGAAGCTGAGCAGGCCCGTCAGAATATGGAGCGTGAGGCGTACCTCAAAGGAAAACGGGATCGGAGGAACAGAAGAGCCAAAAGGCGTTGGGCTCGGGGTCTTCCACCTGTGCCATCGAGTGAGGACGACTCAAGTGCCTCCTACTCGAGTCACGAGGGATACGTGTCGGATGATTCATTTAATTGAATCATACTTTTATGTTTATTTATCGTATTGTTTTTTAGTTGTTTGAATTTCTGTTTCTTAGTTATCGTATCGTATGTTATTGTTGTAGTTGTTGTTTCAAGTAATATAAATGTTATGGTTATTATACTTGCATTGACTACAATTTCACATTACATAAAAAACGGAACTGGTAGAATTAAAGAAGGTACTATTACAATCAAGGAGTAAAAAGTAGCTACCATACGATACATTAAATAAAAACCAGGTTACAACATACTAAAATATTACAAACACCATAATCATCAAACTTTCACCCCAACCGGCTAGAACCAGAGCTCTCTCCCCTGCTTGTTACCTGGTGAATTGTTGTGTGACATTGTTTCGTTTTAATTTTTAGAGAAACCTGTTTGGTTTATGTGTGGAATGTTGGTGATTAATTTATAGTGGTATCACTACAAAATACCTGAAAAAGACTTTAGAAGCAAATGGAAAAGCTTACTCATATTTCGTACACGACATTGTCAGTGACTTATCATTTCAAAGTGTCATATTTCGTGTAAACTTTTAAGCGTACACGACATTGTCAGTGACTTGTCATTTCAATGTGTCATATTTCGTGTAAACTTTTAAGCGTACACGACATTGTCAGTGACTTGTCATTTCAAAGTGTCATAACCTTTAAACTTTTAAGCGTACACGACATTGTCAGTGACTTGTCATTTCAAAGTGTCATATTTCGTGTAAACTTTTAAGCGTACACGACATTGTCAGTGACTTGTCATTTCAAAGTGTCATAACCTTTAAAAAATTGTCTGACCTCAATTGCTTTATAATGTAGCTATGATTTGGTATATACACATAATTGTTACTTCTCTTTACAGTATCTATGGATTCGAACATTATGAAGTTTAAATGTGTGTTACATTATGATGATCAGCATCGAGGTGTCATTATGTATAATGATTTGACGTACTCAGGGTTAGTTGGGTTGGTGTTGAAGAAATTCAATTTAGATCCAAATATTCCGATTAATTTGTCCTGTAAGTTGGCTTCGTTTAATTATCGTATTGACATTACTGAGGATGATGAGGTAATGTTTTTTGTTGAATGTGCTTGTGATGCTACTGCTGGGGTGGCACAATTGTATGTTGTTCAACCCAACAAATAAGATGATTGAGCTTATCTAGTTTTATGTTAAGTGGTTTGTATTTTGTTAATGAACGTTTGTACTCTTATTTGAATAATTTTTTTAATTTGGATACTTATGGCAATGTTTATTGAATCACTGATAAAACGGATCATATATAGATGACATTCTTAAAGCATACAACACACTTATTGATTGATATTCTTAATAATTGAAACGATTCTTCCATAGGGCTTTTATGACGTTCATCTGCTTTAGCTTCCTCATTTTGAAAGTGTTCTTGTTCCGCCCATTCAACCATTTGATCTAAAGTGTAATCCGATTGTTGTATGATTTTTCTTCCGTCTTCGTTTTCATTTGAGTAGTCTGTTATCACATGATCCATCATTTTTGCTAAAGTAGCATTTGGGCATACATACTTTTCAATAATAAAATTGACACCGCAATGGTCAACGTAAACTTGCAACTGGCCGCCTTGTGATGCTGAAATATCAAACATCACATGCATATCATAGTTGTTTCTTAGCTTGACGGTGATTGAATACCCAGTGTGCGGAACTTCATAATAAAGAGCATGAATCTTCGTATCGAGAATGTTAGACAAGTATTGTTTCAGCTCATCGAGCTTCATTCTTGGAATGTTGATGTTCATCTTCCAACCATTTACATAATCTATATTTCCTTCATTGCAAACCAGATGACCATTATTGTGAACAATAAAATTGAAAATGGTTTGTGAATACGGCGAGGTAGGTTTTTTTTTTCCCTGTCGTTCAATGTTAAACCGGACACGCTCTTCACGTTTGTTTTTTTTCTCTACCATTTCATGTAGATATCGGACACGCTCTTCACGTTTAAATTTTGTTTCTTCTGAAATTACACATGCAAATGATTCTTCCAAACAAACATCATCTGGAATCAATATTGTTGTTAGATCTTCGCGATTTTCGGAAACAAAAATTTGGATCTTTCCTGCCACTTTTGCGAAGTCATACATAACATCAATATCATAATCGCCTTTGATTGCTTTCATACCATTTAATGTGTCGTTTTGTGGCAACACGTAATATAGATTTTGGACCATAGATGGTAATTTTCTCTTCAGATATGTAACCATATCTTGAAAACCAAATTGTGGGACAACAATATTCATGTGTGAACCACCTTCATATGTTAGTGGGTTAAGTATAAATTTTCCATTGTAGTTGATAGTGAATTCGAATGTATGGTGATTAGACGTTGACATTTGGTGAATGAAAGAAGACACAATTGGTTTTGATAACTTGAAACCACATACCACAAGTATATATATATATATATATATATATATATATATAGTCATTTATTTGTCAATGGTGGAGTTACCATAAAGGTGAGTAGTCAAATCTGTGTCAGAAGTGTTTTAAGATTAATCAATTTAATATTATTTTGTACAAACTAGTTATTTTATTAGGCTTTTCGAGAAATAAAGGCTATAATTAAAAAAGAAATTTATTACATGCTTTGTAACAAATGTTACAAAATTACTACAATTACAGTGGAATACATAAGTAACAAGTGCAAACTAGTTATTATCCAAAGAAATTAAACCAACTATTTTTAGACTGTTGAGTGTTATGATCATTTAAATGTTGTGACGGGTATGGTTGAGAGGGATATGGTTGGGAGTTATATTGCTCATAGCCGTGTGCCGGGTTATGATGACCATGCTGTTCATGACTTGCTTGCCCTTGGTCATATTGTCCTGTTGTGTACAAATTTTGATTATATGGTTGTGTTGGGAATGTGTTATGTCCAAACACATGAGATGGGTATGTATCATAAGTAGGAACGGTGTGATGATGTGTTTGAGTTGGGTGTGACTCGAATAACGGAGGTGTTTGTTGTTGATCGTTAACGGGTTTTTTCTTTCTGGGATACTGTTTTCTTTTGGTTAACATTTCCTCAGGGACGAATGGTTGCTTGCATTGGCCACGATTGTGTCCAGCTTCACCGCACCTACCACAATGTCTTAACCTTGGTTCCTCATCCTGGGATCGTATATGGTTGGTATTTTTTGGCCGGCCGGGTTGTGGGTTGTCCATTCGTGGAGGTTTGATTGGTTGTATATTTGATGGATACTCCCATTCATGAAACTCTCCAACAAAATTCACCGCCTCTGCATATGTGGCTTGGTATTTACCTTTTTTGAACCAATCCTGAACGTACTGGACACAAGTGTTTTGACCCAAAAATCTACTCACAGCAATAACATGACCGCAAGGTATACCAGAATGCTGCCATTTGCGGCAATCACATGTCCTAGACCCTAAGTTCACTTCCCGATTGTATCTCCCATCAAAAACCTGGAACCGATATTGGTCAACCCCGTATACATTCCAGGTTGCGCTTTTCATTTTTCTCTTTTCCACTTTATGGGATGCCCAATCAGTTATTTCATGCTTCATATTTGCTGCATAAACAAATAGGCTCTAAGAAGTGACTTTATGTTAAAGATAATTACTAAAAATATAATTATACGAATCGGGACAATAAATACCAGCCACTTGTCGCCGTTTAAAATACCAAGCTTGCACCAATTTTCGATATTGCTCGGTCAGCATTGTTATAGGCAGCTTCCTTGATTTTACGGTACAAGCATTAACAGACTCGACACTGTTAGAAGTACAGTAATTGTAGCGAGTTAGTGGGCAGTATGCTCTCGACCATCTGTGAACACCCGCCTCTATTAGCTTGTGGAACGCCTCGGGCTGAATGGACAGGAGTATTTGCATCTTGCTATCAAATTCTTCAGGTGTATACGCTTTGCATATCCTCCAAAATAGCGCCTTTGTTGTGTCCCTTTTTAAAGAAAGATTCATCATTAGATGACGACAGCATATACCATGAAACGCCAATGGGTATTCATTTTGTACAGCTAATCTGATAGAAGGATGCCTATCAGTTATGATAACCAAACCCTGTCTATCGGCTATGCATTCTTTAAGGCATGAAAACCACCATGACCAACATTCACCAGTTTCCCCTCTGCATATACCGTAAGCAATCGGCACAATTTGGTTGTTTCCATCCATGCCGACTGCTAACAAATTTGTACCTTTGTAGACACCCTTCAGATGTGCCCCGTCAACTATAAGTAGTGGGCGAAGACAATGTAAGAAAGTTCGAATCTGAAGAACAAAATTGAATACACATTAAACACCATTCATGAAAATTATGAAACCAATCATGAAAATTAATATCACTTACAGAAACACCAATGGCAACAAATAACATCTCGAAAACGCCTTCTTCATTTGTCTTGTTGTAGCTGTTATCAAGTCTTGTACTCCTAACATGCTCGGTGACCTCAACTGTACACTAAAAGATCCAACCGGGACGACAATCCCTCCTGGGTGACCTCAATTGTAGTGGGTCCCTGTTGGGTATACGGAAATTGCTGAAATTTACCTGGACGACAATCCCTCCTTGGTCGGTCGATCGGATGCTAAAAAAAGATTAACAAAAAAAAACAAAAAAAAAAAAACAATCATTAATCAATTACAAATAATGACGAATCTAAAAATAATAATCGTAAAATAATATGTTACCTGGATGTCAGCAGCATCGTTAGGGCGGGAAGATGGACCAGCCTGGTGATCAATGGGAGTGGCAAACGCGGCGAAACCCATTGGTGTACGGGTAGCAGCATGTCCGGTTGATGGAAACGGGGATGGAAACCTAGCCACAACGGGCGGTGTAGGAAGGTCTTCAAAGAAAGACTCATCTGGTGGACCACTAAATGGACGGTGGGATTGGGGGAATCCCTATATATTAAATCATAACGTAATGTTAGTATATAACCATTTTGTCATTAAAAATTACTAAAAAAAAAAAAAAAAAGAAAAAAAAAAAAAAAAAAAAAAAAAAAACCTGTGTGTTTTGAATCACACTATAGTCACTAAAACCAATATTTTCATCTGCAACAAAGCTTGCTCCTCTATGTACTCCTTGTTTATTGCGAAGTTGGTTTTACTGCATTAAAAATGTTAACGAAACAATTAACAACCTTTCAATAATATTTATACATAAACTCAAAAGAAATTGATGTCAAACTGTTTACCATTTTTTCAATCTCCTCTAGCTTTAGCTGATATTCTTTAATCTTCTCATCATAATAATCAAACTTTTGTGCCACAGCCGGAGGTATTTCATAATCCATGTTCGCTTGTGGCTGTATAACCGGGGGTGCGACCGGATGCCCTTGGAAATACGCGTTACTGTCACGCCACCACTCGGATAATTCCTCATACTCATCCGGTGTAAGCCTAGGCAACGGTGTTCTTACCTTTAATAAAACATAGAAAATACACATGACATTAAAAAAATAAAACAATATTAAATTCATAATAGTTGAAAAAAATTGAATATCTCAAACTCACCCTCAATTGGTCGTCCAAAAACTTGTCAATACTTTCTCTAACGACCACTTTATTATAACTCCATGCAACGGACCGGGGATGCAACACTTGATGATGACGGAAAAAATAAGGGCTAGCACCCCTGGGGAACATCTCCAATATCTAAATCTAAAAAAAAAAAATTAAAAAGTTACTTCGTTAAAATAACCACAATTATATGTATACATGAACTGTATAAATAGATTAATGACATTCCTTAAAAGCCCATAGAAATCCATTCAACGTGTACTTAGGAGGTTTAGTAGGGTCCCTGTCGGCGGAAAAGTGCTTATCCCTACGCTTAAATACTGCATCCCGGAGATGATTGTACAAAGTTGGCCATACATACGACCCCCACGGAAAGACATTCCACATATCTAAATCCTCAACTAGCCTAAACAAAAATCCGTCTACTATATTCCCATGCTCAGTACCTTCCAACACCAACATCAATACAACTAACAAACAAAGTCGAACCCCATCTTTGTCGCTCAACTTTTTAAACACGTCTTTGTTTATCATTGCTAACAAGGTTCTAACGTATATAGGTTTGGAATCAATAGTAGAAGGGAACACACGTCTCCTAAATAAGTTAGCACCTTCCATATATGCCTCCCTAAAATCAACCCCAAACCTTAAACCCGTGACTAGACAAAATTCCTCCCTACCAAACTGAATTTCAACCTCACCTAAACGATCAAGAGTACGTACACGATATCTTAATGGAACTGTGTTTGTGTCTCCCTCTTGGCAAGCAACTTGGTGGCATAAAAAATAGTGTACTAACACCCCGCTCTCTTGCATATTCGGAATGTCTAACATCCAACCAAAACATGTTTCTCTAAACATTTTTTCCTTAGGGGTGTTCAATATCAGTTTTTTAATGTCCTGAATTAAAGACAACCTACTCCTACATGTAACTTGCGCAGGATAATCCTAAAATAACCAAAAAACATAACAAATATATATTTACAAAACATATACGTAACAAATAAACAATAATTATAATGACAAAAAAAATTATATTTCAGTATTACCGGATATTCCGCCATTATGACAAACTACTCAAATACAACAGCCACTAACACAAGAAGACCACCAGCAACAACTACAGCACCACCCCACCAACACAACAAGACCACCAGCAACAACCACACCACCACCACCACAGACCACTACCAAAACGCCACACCACCACTGCACCAGCAACAAATGTTAAACCACAACTCCACACCACCAAGAATACTGCACCACCACTGAACCACCACTGCACCACCAATAATACACCACCGGTAACAACCAAACAACACCAAAACTAAAACTAACACAATAACAATCGGAAGTTTTTTTTTTTTTTTTTTTTTTTTTTTTTTTTTTTTTTTTTTGTAGGTTATGTGTATGTTCATACACGACATGCACAAATATATCATTCAAATTCTTTCATTCGTCCCATCCATGCAACTTTTCCAGTCAAACATTCATTCCCCATGCAAAATGCTCATTCCCCATGCAAATGCTCCTTCCCATGCAAAATATATGGGTGTCGCGTAAGGAAAAGCGGGTCTCGCGTATGGTTGTACGCGACATGCATAATTTTTTTTTTTTTTTTTTTGGCCCGAGCTACATTCTTGACACGTGTCCCCCCTGGTGTCGCGTATGGATTTAAGGGAAATGATGGGGTACTTTTGAAAACGGCGGATACTTGGGGTATTTTGTGACATACCCCTCCGTGCAGGGGTATGCAGTAATTTTCTCAGTTGGATACTTGAATACCGTCGTATAGATATTAAATCAGGATTGGAGTTGTTAAATAGTTTCATGCAATGATAAATCAGGAGTCACTTAAAGAGTTCATTTCATATTAATTGAAATGACAAAATAACTTTATTGATGATTAATAACTTTATGGAGAGGGGTATGCCGTATGCCTCAATCCATTTGGTGATATCCTTATGATGTAAATTTGTTGATGATTAATATAATTCACTTTGCATCAAAAAAAAATGACAAAATATCTAGAATGTTTTTGCCTGTTGTTTTCCTTTAGTGGAAGAGAGTAACTAGTATTTTGTAAAAACTTTATTATTTGACAAAATAATTAAACAACTTTACTACCAGAAAAAATAAATGTGACTAATATATCAATTTAAAATACTCCTATATCAAAGACAATGGGAATTTTACAAACGACTTGACGCACAAAAGGTTCTTGAAAGAATTAGGAGACGATAATCTTATGAAGTGGTTTCTTCTGGCTTCGAATTGTTTCTACAAAAGTTTTTTTTGGTTTCAAGTAAGTTCTAGTGCTCCATCATCTCAATATCATTCTTTGAGTCATTAGAGTCATTTAGCCAAGTTGGTTGTAATCAAAGATTGGAAAGTCTCTTTTCCTTTCTCAAATGTATATCTGATAATCCATTATTTATATCAATTTATATTCTCAAAAAGGTGAAGATCGGTGGGATCACCCTGGTCCCATGCATCCTAAGGATGCCAACCGGACCCTCCCCCAAGGACCCGGCCCCAGGCAATGAGCACCTGTCCCAGTGACTGTATATCAATTTATATTATCTTTTGGCAAAAAAAAAAAAAAAAAAAAAAAAAGTCTCATATCGTTACAACAATAAAGTAGAAAACATTTATATCTATGCTGTGGTGAGATGAATGATGGGACAAGTTATTGAAATGAAAGGAGAAAGCCAATTAATTCTATGATGTTACATGAGTCTGCAAGGAACTGCCTTGATTTCCATTTTCTTTGTAAAGTACGTAACATCATGAGTCCTGATATGTATTGACAGCAAGTTCTATATTTTCTTGCATAATCTCGTTTGTGAAACTTAATTATACTTCCATTTAATTGATATGATCATCTTTCTCGTTGCTCTTTGTTTCAAAAAACCAACCCACAAGCAAAGACGGAACTTTTGATAGTTTAACCCGTCCAGCTCATTGTTATGGTGCAAGTTTTTTCGTCAAAATGTGATAGTTTTGTAAATCTTGAGATTCTTTTCGGCCTGTTTGACGTGTTCTCGTTTCATGGAGAGTTTTCCACCTCCACTTCATGTTCTCAATATTTCTCTATAGTAATATATTTAGTTTCCATAAGAATCACAACACGGTTACTTATATATGAGCTGAGTTTTTCCATTCGATCCCACGAGCTTCCGTCTGTATAAATTACTTTACAAGTCTAAAGCTAAGTGAACATCGGATCTCTATAATAGAGTATTATGATTCGAAAACTAAATAATAGGTTTGTTCTTTTTATAATCCGATGCTTTCTCATTAGATTCATATCCAACATTCCAACAACTTAACTACTCACCATAATATGAATTTATGAAGTAGCCAGCTCATGAATATAAACTCTGACAAGTTTTCTTTTCTACACAATTTATTTTAACATGTAAAAAGTAAAAAGATTAAAGATGGGAGTCTTCTTTAATTTTATACAAGTCTGAAATGGCAACAAATTGATGGTAAAGCTGTCAACTGTCTCGAAGGTTGGTTAAGGCATATTTAAACCTTAACATATTACATTCTTTGTAGGATTAAGTGAGAATTTAACCTTCCTGAGGGACGTAATAATGTGTTAGACATTTAACTTCACAGAGATGCTAGTGGCCAATATTGTCGACAATAGATGAATTGTTCCAAATTTGACAAACCACATAATGAAAGCCCAAAAATATTACTTCTGCACATATTAAAAGAGGCACTATAAAATACATGATAAGAGGATAGTGTGGAGAAATATATATGCATGTCTTGCATGCGGAGATGAAGAATTCAGGAGAAATACAAATCGTTGATGGATAAACTAAATGTGAGATTTTATATATGACAAGTTCTACAACCAATTGAGAAAAACTATAACACATAAGTTCTAAACTATATATCAATCTTGGACATAAACACAGAAGTAAACAACGGCTCCTAAAAGCTTCGTGTGAGGTTGAGTTATGCCAGTTGAAATACATGTGGCACCTTCATTGCTTGCTAGAGTAATGTGATACTTGACCAACGAAAACCACAATATAACCAATGTTGTTTGCTTTAAACGATAGTGGAGTGATCAACTCGACTGTAAGATGAACTTGAAAGTAGGAACAAAAGTAGTTGTTGAGTGAAAAACTTAAACATTTGACGTAGCTTTCCTATATTGATTTACTTTTTTCCCAAAAACTCTTTGATTATCGAATTATTCGTAGATTTCCCTTACGCCACCACGTATACGTACGAATACCTAAAGAGATCCCAATATTCTTGACATTATCAAATGTCGAGATACATTCATCATAATTTTTTTGTGGATTCATCATCATACAAGCCATCGTAACAAATTAACAGTCAACAGTCGCATGTTTCATATTTTTACCTTTTAACTTCTTTTTACTGGATAAAAGATGAGTTATGAAATATAAGTTTATGTATGTTTCAGGTGTTTGACCATTAAATGAAAAAGACTTGCTAGATATCGTAACAACGTACTGTAGTGGATTTCGAAGTTATTGAATTGGTAGGGGGTTTAATTCTCATATGCATTAAGCTAGCTTCTTTTTCTTGGATTTCAAGTAGACACAAGAGAAACTCTCTTAACTCACTATTACAAAAACAGGTTTTTCCCACGGCAAAATCGGTGGGAAATTCCGTGAAAAAGGGCCCTTTTTCACGGCTTTCACACGGAATTGTTCCGTGTGTAAAACCCTTGTGGGTAAATATTTTCCCACGGATTTTCCCACCATGTTGACTATTTTTCCCACATATTTCTTTGTGTGTAATTTGTAGGTTTATTACCCACCGATTTCCTACAAATATATTCCTATAGATTTTCCACAATTTTTAGATTTTCCACTATTTTTCAAAAGAGTTTCCCACGGACTTTTCCAAAAGATTTGCCACAATTTTTCAAAAAATTTCCCACGGACTTTTACAAAAAAATTTGAAAAAGATTTCCCACAGATTTTCATGATCAAAATTTTATATAATTCAATAAAATTTTAATATTTTATATAATATTTTGTTTTTCTTTTACGGTTTACTGACATTTTTTTTTAATTTTTTGCAAATATATTAATCACGAATTATCAAAGAAATTCATAAACCATTTCAATCAATATGAAGAATCTAATAAATACCAATTAATATAGTACAAAAATATTAATCGTTGAATACATATTACATCTAGGCAAAAAAACACAAAAACAACTATGATTGTTTTACTTTTGCATAATATACATCTCATCTTCCTCTTTTTCTACAACTGTATATTTGTCATTAACTCCAAAATCTCTTTCCGGCAATTGCTTCCAAGAGAATGTACATCTGCTTCCCATGGGCTGTTTCAAGAGATCTACAATAAATATAGTAATAAAAAGCACACAAAAAACACTTGAGAAAAACTTAAGTAAGCTAAAATAACCAAAACTTACAAGATCTACCGTGGCTGATTACGGCGAGTGAGCCGTTGCAAGACTCGTATCAAACAAGAAAAAATGGTTCTAGAATCTGTATAAAAACAAGAAACCGAGAGGATGAGTAACGAAATCAAAGAAGCTGAAAACTTACCTTGTTTGACTCATATCAAACCCAAAACAAAAACTAAGGGATGTTTTTAGTTTCGGTTACTACCAAAGGAGACAAGCAAAAGGGTTATTTCGATTTGTATTTTTTATGCAAGTTTGTTATCAAGAAACAAAGGGAGCCAGTCTTTGATTTGTGTTTGTGGTCCGAAATCCATAGAAAATGAAAGGGTGTTTGTGTCTCGGTTTGAAGAAAGTCATGAGATAAAAGTATTGGTGGCTGCATAAGAGAAATAGGGTTAGGGTTAAGAGAGTGAAGGAGTAAGTAGTTTGTTTATAAGTATTTAGATTGGGTTGGGTACTATTGTTTTTGTTGGGTCAAGTGATAAATAAACAAGTAAACAATAAAGGGCATATGCGTATGAAGTTTTTTTTTAAACATTAATACTATAATAAATATTAATTAATGTTTAATAAATAAATTCGAAATTAATGTTACTACATTAATTAAAAATAAGGTAAAATTTAATTTTTTTTGAATTATTATTCCCGTAATTATATGCAATCTAATATACTTCTACATATGTTTCAATCTCGACTCAAACAGATAAAGACAATATTTTTTGTGGAGTTTTTTAGTTGATTATGGTTGTCTAAAAATTTATTTAACAAATATATATTCCTAAAAATAAATAACAAAATATGTAGTATATTTCTTTTTCATGGTATAATACCATAAAAACTTATGAAAGATGAACATTCGAAATAGCTATCGTCCTCATCTCATTCATCGTCAACGTTGCCAACTTCTTCTCGGATGACACTGATGATGTACGATATGACTCATCTAAAAACTCATTTTTTGTAGGAAATCCGTGGGTATTTAAACACATATTTCCTACGGATTCATCAAATTGGTAGGTAATCCGTGGGAAATTACCAACGACTTTCCCACATACATAATCGTTTTCTTTAATTTATTTGACATAGTTACACGCTCACGCATATACACGTCTGTATAACTACATACAAAACATATATAGATACAATGAAGGTCATAAACAGACTTACAAAACATATACGTGTAGATATCCACAAATATACAATGGTTTGTTCCACAAAAAGGTTATACCTAAACCTACACATATACTAATGATACTCACATAAATAGTTACATTAATAAACAAACGCATAAAATATGAAACTACAAATGCATATGAAGACATACTAGGTAATGGGGGAGTGTGTAAGTATACAGAAACATAAAAACGATATTGTTTGTGGGAAATTCGTGGGTATTCACACACAAATTTCCCACGGATTCATTACATTGGTAGGTAATCAGTGGGAAATTACCGACGACTTTCTCACAGACATAATCATTTTATTTGATTTTTTAATATAGTTGCAAAGCTATCAATACTTTAGTCAAGATCTTTAGCAGGCGATCGTTCATTTTCTCTCGGGAGACATGGTTTCAATTCAATAATTCTCTCCAGCACGTCTGTATAACTACATACAAACCATATATAGATACAATAGAGGTCATAAAAAGACATGCGGAACATATACGTGATCATTGATATTTGAACATTTTCCTCTTTCCTTTATTCTAGTTCATGATCTGGTAGATATTCACATATATACAATGGTTTGTGTTCACCCTATCTTGCTTTCACGACTTTGACCGGGAACCAAACCAAAGAGCCAATACACCAACAACCAATAAACGGGAGTGGGTAGTTGCTAGACAAAAAGATTATACCTAAACTTACACAGTTACACATATACTTATGATAATAATTACATTAATAAAGAAACACATAAAATATGAAACTAAAAACACATATGAAGACATACTAGGTAATGGGGGAGTGCGTAAGTATACAAAAACATATAAACGATATTGCTTGTGGGAAATCCGTGGGTATTTATACACATATTTTCTACGGATTCATCAGATTGGTAGGTAATCAGTGGGAAATTACCGACGACTTTCCCACAAACATAATTGTTTTCTTTGATTTTTTTTCGATATAGTTACATGCTCACACTTATAAGTGTATGTATAACTACATACAAAACATATATAGATACAATGAAGGTCATAAATGGGCATACGAAATATATACGTGTAGATATCCACACATATACAATGATTTGTTCTTTAAAAAGGTTATTTGGGAAATCCGTGGGAAAGTACCGACATATTTCCCACGAGTAACACAAAAAAAGCATTTTGTGGGAAATACGTGGCTAGTAACCCACACATTTCCCATGGATCTGTTAAATAGTTATTTTATTAAATAAAGAACGTGTGAAATCCGTGAGTAATGCATCTAAAATTTGCCACATAATTTTGGTTGTGGCTAATATGTGTGAAATCTGCCACTAGTTTCCCACAAACGTCTAATCAACACGAATAGTGTGAATGTTGTCGCAAATCTGTGGGAAATTTGTGACGGATTTCACACGAAACTTTGGTCAACAATTTATTGTGTAAATGGTGGGAAATCTGTGGGAATTTTACGACGTATTTCCCACTGAAATTTGGTCATTAATTTGGTGTGTAATTTGTCGGTATTCCGTGTGAAATTTCACACAGTTTTGTTTCCGTGGGAAAAATCTGTGGGTAAAAGCAGTTTGTGTAGTAGTGACTGGGTGGAATGGTTCGAAAGACCTTGTAATGCCATTTCCATCTCTCATTTGTAATTTTCGCCCTTAGCTTCTTGCTAGGTGGCCTCTTGTTTTATATATCATTCTTGCCGTTCAAAAAAAAAAATTAGGATTTTAATCCACTGGTAGCAGGTCTAGGCCTAGACCAATAAAGTTACGGTAATTATTTGGTGCATTTTATTAAGGGTTTTTCTAATGTGTGCCCTTGGGGCACACGTTAAGAACACCAAAAGGACAATGGGACCCACGAAAAAGTACATCCGGACCCACACCTTTTATCTGAAAAGTGTACTTTTCTGTGGGTCCGGATGTACTTTTTCGTGGGTCCCATTGTCCTATTGGTGTTCTTAATGTGTGCCCCCAGGGCACACATTAGAAAAACCCTTTTATTAAAAGTAAATAAATACTGGTAACACAAAAAATTGGGACCAAGTAACTTTCACAAAAAAATCGGATATTTGACATAGTTGTACATTAAGCATGAGTTTTATTTTTATTTATTATTTATTTTTTTATTTTTTTTAACCTACCCCACTTATCTCACATGTCTCCAACGAGACTTGAACCCACAACCTATAGGTTGATAGACCACTCACATGCCGTTGGACCATGAGGCCTTTGGCTATGCAGAGATATTCTTGTGGTGCACGAGCACTAACGATGACCCCCTTAGTCCGCCCATGTTGACAATCATTTAACTGGAGAACATTATTAGAATGCAAACACTTTTACCTGACAAGTTATTGTGATATGGGGTTTGTGGAAAACTAGAAGGGGGGTTGAATAGTTTTAGCGTTTTAAAAGCTTGTTAACTTGTTTAGTTAGCTTTGAAACTTTCTGTTTGATCAAAGATATATGCACAAACACAATATATATAACATGCAAGTAAAGGAAAGAAACGATCAAACCACAACACGAGTATTTATCGTGGTTCGGCTACAAGGACTCTTTTTCCTTGCCCTACGTCCACGCCCCGAGTATCCAACTCGAGAGTTTCTTTCGCTAGTCAACAAGCTCCTTTCACCGGCGGAGAAAACCTTACACGTCGCTTATACTTTTACCGACACAAAGCTAAATGTCGAGTTCTTTTACAAGGGCACAACCACTCCCGTTTAGTTCTTTTACTAGGGTACAACAACTCCCAACACTCTTTGTATTTTGAGGACTAAAATACTAACCACTCACTTCAGAATATACACAAACAAATGACACGTAAACAACACGAGTTTACACAATACTAAGCTACCAAGTCTTGCAACGTTGTGTTGGAAACTTGTAACTTTAGACGACCTTGTGAGCTTCTTTGCTACAAAAGGAAACTTCACATTTACAATGTTAAGATGTTAGAAAGAAAGATGAGTGTGTGTGTAAAAATGATCTCAAGAGGTTTGCCAAAAATCAAGTTATGGCTTGGTATTTATAGCACAACAAACTGTGTGCTCGGCGGATCAGGCGGAACCCTCAAATGGGTTCCGCCCGTGTACCCCCAGGGTACCGCCGGGTCTGCAGTAGGTTTTTGCAATTACTCTTCAAACCAAACAAGGTCTTGTCTCATAACTTCTATCAACCAAACAATGTCACATCACTTAAAGTAAGTCAAACATGATACTTGCAAGCAACATGAAAGCAAGTCAAACACATAACTTGCCATAAATACATAATGACAAAACTTGCCATAAATGTGATGTGACTATTTCTAATTTAAGAAATAAACTTGTGTTATGTTTTATGAAATGTAAAATGTAGCAAAAGTCTTGTTTATGCAAGTCTTAAAAACTAAGAATATGTTTTGCTTAAAACTAAAGTTTACATTTTGTCGTTAACAAAACTTAGCGAAGATTGTAAAATATAAATAACGTTTTTAGGCGATATTTGTATTAACAATCTCCCCCTTTTTTTTGATGACAAAACATAAACTTTGTTTTTAAGTAACACACAAAATCTTGGTTTTTAAGACTTAAAAAAAAATTATATTAACCTTGTTTTACTTAAGAGATGAAAAGCACATCAAGTATTGAAGGTTTAATATATTTCTCCCCCTTTTTGTCGAAACAAAAAGTAGAGTAGCGAAGTGGAATAATCGCCATGCTCCCCCTTGGTCGATACTCCCCCTAAATGGAGTACCAATATGGGAAACATGGATTTTGAGACCTACAAAAAAATAGTTAGTTGGTGATATATATAGTTAAGCTTGTAGTTACCACACACAATGCAACCACAATGACAACACAACATTGATCAACCAACAATGCACAAAAGTAAGTAGAAAGAAATTTCATTCCAAGTAAAATTTTGACTTATAAAAGTCAAAAGACAAGAAATGCTAACTATTCTTCTACTTAGTAACCAAAAACTAAAAAAAATAACCAAGAAAAAAAAAATCCTACATTCCTAAGTTGGGGCAAACGGCCTCCAAGGGTTGTTTAGGATTTGTTGGGGTGGGAAAGTGCATCCAAACATTCAATGACATGTTGGAATGCAAACCGGGTTTCATTTTGGAATTGGTGAAGCAAGGTTTTTATGCTTTCACCCATTTGCTCACAATTTGAGCAAACATGGGGATGGTTGGATGAAAATGGGTTGGTTTTGGTTTCTTGGTTTAGGGGTTGGTTTGGTTTTGGTTCTTGGGTGGAGGATGGATTTGATATTGATTCAAGCAAGGTGGTTTGAAATTCCATTGCTTGATGAAGTTGGTTGTCAACCATGCTTTGTATTTCCTCATAAGAAGGAAAGAAAGACTCATAGGTATGGGCTTGAGAAGGAGGTGGAGTTGGGTGATCATGGTGTTCAAAATTTGGTTCTCCATAGAGAGGTCCATGGATTTCACGGTAGATTGGGTGAAATAACAACGGTTTGGGTGGTTGGTACACTTGTTGTGGTGGTTGGTTAAGTTCAAGATCATCATCAAGATCAAGAATTGACCTTGGTGATTGGTTTGCAAAAGGTGGTGGTTGGGTATGTCTTGGTGGAAGATCATTTAAATCTTGGACATACGGGTGTGGTGATGTTAGAGGAGACCCGAAAAGCTTCATAGGTTCAATTTTGGGTAATGGTGATGGTGATGGAGTTTTGGATGGTTGGGTTGGAGCACTTGGTGGAGTTGGGTCAATGGGTGATTTAGTTGGTGGTGGAGTAAGCTCATTTGGTTGTTTAAATCTCAGGGATTTCAAGGATCCCTTAGAAGGGTTCCTTCATTTATGTTTGAGGGGTCCTTGAGGTTGTTATGGTTAAATTTGAATTTTGGCGGGAATTGGTTTTGGTTAAGTTCATGGAAGAAGGAGTATCCTATTATGCTAAACACATTGCAAGTAAAGGGTTTCTACCTAAAAGGATTGGATTTTGTTGTTTCAATGTTGAATTGGCGAAAAAGAAAATAGAAATTATGCAGTCAACTGGCGGCACCCTGAAAATACACAGGCGGAACCCAAATTAGGGTGCCGTCTGGTCCGTTGGGCCAAACCTGGGTTACCCAGATTTTTCACTGGCGGAACCCAAATTTGGGATCCGCCAGGCCTAAAAAACTTCACAGTCCGCATTTTTGACCCGCGAAACGATTTTCAAAAACTCCTAAAATCAAAGAGATACATCATTTCTGGTTAGGCAATGCAAAAATTAGACACCTAAACACACATATCATAGGAGTTTGACCTTGAGGTCGAGAATTTCACCATACTTAGTGAAAATTCCATAACCATGAAAATTTGACAACTCGCCAAAAGTTGTCTTCCTGCAACATTGTTAGTTGAAACATGTTCCAAAGTGTATCAAACATTGTACTAACACACAAATACATCACAAAGATTGTTTAAACTACCAAATTGTTCCAATAGCACCTTGTGCCAAACACTCCTAACACACCCGCACTCATTGACGATCCATCTTCTTCTTCATCTTCCCGAGGAATCTCCCGATGTTTTTGAACATCCCTTTTGTTTGCTTGAACTCCTCTGACTCATTTGGAATATCCAGAAGTTGGGAAAGGTATTCTAGAGGTGGGAGCCTAGAGTTTGGCAAATTGTCATCTTCACTCATTGAGGAAGAAGATGATGAGGTAGGAGGATGTGGACGTTTTCCTTGAGCTTTGTAAACTCTCTTATCACTAAGTGGAACAAAGGTGTGTGGAATAAGAGTGTAGTCAAGGCGAAGACCATTTGAAGTTGGTGGAATGGGTGAGATGAACCTAAAGAGACGGGTCAAGAGCATTCCATATGGCATAGCCGTTGTGCCATGCACGGGAATGTCGGCCATTCTCTTTGACATGTAGTAGGCAAGGTTGAAGGGTTGCCTAACGGACAATGAGTAGAGCATGTAGCAAAGGCAAAGGTTGATATGGTCTCGGTTCCCTATTGTGCTAATGACATTTGCTCTAAGGACTTCCTCCCATTTCTTGAATTGGGGTTTGAGTTCGTTCATTTCCATTCCATATGGGTCCTTATCGACCTCATTCCCCGAACGGGTTCTCCTAGTGGTGGTGGTCCTAACAAAGAGGTGGTCACGGAGTATGTCTTTTGAGACAAGGGGTGTCATAAGGATGGATACGGTCTTGGAGGTTGTCAAGAGTTGAGAGGGAGTGCAAGTCAGAATAGAGGCAAGTACCATGGTTTGGAACACCTAGGATTTGAGCAAACTCCTCAAGTGTGAAGGAGTATTGGTGACCGCTAACCCTAAAGTGGATAGACATATGACCATAATCATCTGTTGAGGGGACGCATGATGCATAGAACTCTAGAATGAACCTAGGACAAATAGGCTCGTCGATATTCAAAAGACACTCAAAGTTTATTGTGGCAAAATCGGCGTAAAGGTTTGTGCCTTCTAGGAAAGATGGGTCTATGGTTCTACCCTCATGGACATAGTGTTTTTCTAGGGCTTTGAAAACGTTTACTTGATTTGCGGTAAGGCCTTTGGTTTTGTGGTGTTTTGGTAGGTACTTAATGGTGTCCCTGTGGTCGTAATGGGTTAGAGGAGGTATGATGATTCCTAGAACAACAAAAATTTCACATTTTAGTTTAAGTAAACTACTATTTTAATGTGGATGTTCTAGTGTGTGCCTATATGAAAACAATGTGGAGGTGTGGTTATCTTGACTCATTTTGATGCATCAAAAATGTTTTATAATGCAAGTTTTGTTATAAAAACAAAAGATAACCCAAACACTCCTAGGTCAATGTAGCTTCGTTTGAATGTACCCGAAAATACATATTGGTTATGTATTCCCTTTAGCATTCAAGAGACATTATGCAAGTGATGTTTTGAACATAACGTTTTGATTTTGTATTCTCAATGTGAGACGAAAAAATATTTGTCCTACTTGTGAGAAATTTTTTGCAAGAATTTGACATGGGGTGGTTTACCAAACATGTTTACACTAAGTAAGAATGTAATTCCTAACTATGGGGAACATGATTAGTTTTGTTAAACACATAATTCTATGCATGAATTTTACAAGTTTAATGCATAACCCCAAGTTTTTGTTTTTGTGCAAAAATAGAATTCCTAGACTCAGATCAGGATTGTAATCAAGTTAGAATACTTACAATGATGATGGATTAGTAATGTGATTGAATGGAATACCTGAATTTCGTGGGTATGGTTGAGAGGAATGGTGAATAGTAACAGTTTTGGAAGTAGTGGTGTGAAATAATGGGTGTTTGGTTTAATATAAACTAATGGATTGATTCTGCAGGTCGACGGACATGGCGGATCCCAAATTTGGGTTCCGTCCGATATGGCTCAGGGTTCCGCCGACCCTGCTGAGAAAAATTGTTATGGATTTGTTTTGATTTTTGTGATTTTTGTCTAGTGTCCAGAACTACAATGTAGGTTCCATGAGTCCTAAGCCTAGCCTAAGAAGGTTAAAAGGTTCACGTTTAAGAGGTTTGGTGAGGATGTCGGCTATGTTGTCTTCGGAAGAAACTTTCTCAATTGAGATATTTCCTTTTTGAACGTTGTCACGAAGGAAATGATGACGGATTTCAATATGTTTGGTACGAGCATGTTGAACCGGGTTTTTGCTGAGATCAATGGCACCTTTGTTGTCACAAAGAATTGTAATGTTGTTGAGTTGAATTCCGTAGTCGACAAGAGCTTGCTTCATCCAAAGAGCTTGTTGACATGCTTTTCCGGCCGAAACGTACTCGGCTTCCGTTGTTGAGATAGCAAGAGCCGTTTGCTTCTTTGAGAACCATGAGGTGAGACAATGTCCAACAAAAGTACAAATACCACTTGTGCTTTTTCTATCGACATAGTCACCGGCATGATCCGAGTCGGCATACACTATGGTGTCTATTCCCGTTCCTTTGGGATACCATAAACCTAAATGTGTAGTGCCCTTAATATACCTAAATATCCTTTTAACGGCTTCGAGATGTGTAGTCTTAGGATCTTTTTGAAAGCGAGCACATAGACAAACACTAAACATAATGTCGGGTCTACTAGCCGTTAGGTAAAGTAGACTACCAATCATACCTCTATATTTAGTGCTATCTACGGATTCACTTTCCTCATCCTTGGTGAGTTTAGTTTCCGTGGACATGGGAGTTTTGATAGGTTTCGAATCTTCTAATCCAAATTTCTTAAGCATGTCCTTAATGTATTTAGATTGGTTAAAGAAGATACCATCTTCAAGTTGTTTAATTTGGAGTCCTAGGAAAAAGTTGAGTTCTCCCATCATACTCATTTCAAACTCGTCATGCATGATTTTTGAGAAATCCACACATAATTCTTGACAAGTTGATCCGAATATAATGTCATCAACATAGATTTGGACTATGATAATATGTGAATCTTTCTTCTTAGTGAAGAGAGTATTATCAACTAAGCCCATGGTGTACTTATGGTCAACTAAGAAGGTTTTAAGTCGATCATACCATGCTTTTGGAGCTTGCTTAAGTCCGTAAAGAGCCTTTTTAAGTTTGTAAACATAATTAGGTTTTTCAAAATCGATGAAGCCCGGTGGTTGAGCAACATACACCTCTTCATTAATGACTCCGTTTAGAAATGCACTTTTGACGTCCATTTGAAAGAGTTTAAAATTATGTGCACACGCATAAGCAAGTAATATTCTAATTGACTCGAGCCTAGCTACCGGAGCAAAGGTTTCATCGTAGTCGATGCCTTCTTGTTGATTATATCCTTGTGCTACTAGCTGATGAGGCGAAAAATGATCCGTTTTTAGGGGGTCATTTAAGCCAGAATCCGACTTTATTTGATCAAATATTGCCCTAAATCGTTCCTTTTGTGATTTTAGGTACTTGGAGTGTGAATTCTGGAAAAGAAGCCATTTTGGACGTTTTTTGAGCATAAAAGTGAAGAAAACGGCAAAGTATCAATTTTCCATGCTGAAAGCACTAGGTGACGGCGTCAAGAGTTACACCTGACGGCGTCATATAGCAAGAATAAAATACCGTAGGTGGTGGCGGCGTCAAAAGCCATCCTGACGGCGTCAAAAGTCCCAAGAATAAAATACCGTAGGTGGTGACGACGTCACACAGGCCGTCATAAGGAGATCAAGGCCGTCCGAGGAAGTATTTGGCGGCGAGGTGACGGCGTCACATGTTTGTCTTGACGCCGTCAGCCCAGTTTTCCTATATATAGTTTTCTACTTTTTTCATTAAAAAGAGAGAAGTTTTGGAGAAACCCTAAAGACGAATTTGGTGCATCTTTTACAGGTTTTTCAAGGGTTCCAAACCCTTGATACCTTGCATTGTAATTGAGATAAGTGTTCTTCTAATTCAATCAATATGTCTATGTGTTGGTTGTCTATATCTTGTTCTTGTCTCAATTCAATTATGCTAGGCTAGATCTCTCTTGTGTTTGCTTAGATCTAATGAAACCTAGATATTGATTATGTGTTGATTACTTGTTTATTCTTATTCTTGGATGAATGATTTTATATGTTAGGCTTAAGAAAACTGGCAGATCTCCAAATGGTAACATGCTTGAACGTCTTAAGAAACATGAACCGAGGCGTACTAGGTCTTTATTGGTTGTATTTAATGCATGAGCCACTGTTTACAATCCCTATAGTTGTGCTGGGTCATGGTGTAGGAGGAGATAAGAGCTCATAGAATTGGGGAGTTATGTATGCCACCCCATGAATGGTATTAAGGAATACGATCCATGCAATTATAACAAGTAATTAACGTGTAAAAGATATCTAGGGAGTAATGAAGTCTAAGTAAACACATTTTCTCCAATTACTGCTCACAACCTTAGTATAATTAGTTAAACTTCATTTTTTATCATTTTATTTTGATTGCATCTTAGTTTTGGGTTAGTTGAATAGCAACTAATTCCGCCCACTCCTTCAAAACCCGAGATTTTACTTGCTTTCTAAAAAACATAAAAATACAAAAATAATCATCTCTCACCTTTAGAACTAGTAATTTAGGCTTTCTAATCCTAGCGACACTATTCCCAAGCTGAACGATCAATCCCCCGGTACTTGTCACTATACTATACTACAACGATCAGGTACACTGCCTGGTGGGGGTTGTAAGCTTCTCGAGATCCCTTGAGAGGTAAAGCCTGTTGCTATTCCCACGCATCAAGTTTTTGGCGCCGCAGCCTGGGGAATAGTTATTGTCTAGGTTAGGATTTCTTTTTATTAGGTCTACTTGCTAGATTCCTTTCTAGTAAGATTTTATTTTTATTTTTAGGTCTTCTTTAGTCTATCTTATTTCTTCGTGCCTTTGTTCGTAACTCTTTACCATCCGACATCATGGAAGGTGGTAACATCTTTGAACCCGTCATCCCACCACAACAAAACCCACCACTAGAACCCCTTAGGCCCCGAACCTTAGGAGAGTATTCCCGACCTAGCCATCAAGGCTACCGAAACACCATTGAGCTCACCGGAGCCAATGTGACCCCCTTGCGATCCGACACCATCCGGTTGGTGCAAAGCGGATGTGCATTCCATGGACTTCGTTCCAAAGATCCAAACCAACATCTTAAGGACTTTCTAAAAATCGTAGATTCCATAGACTTAGGTGTTGAAACTAGAGAGACTACCCGTTTACGCCTATTCCAATTCTCTCTACGGGATCAAGCTAGTCAATGGCTTGAGCGTTTACCCGCGGGATCCATCACCACATGGGATGATCTCACCACTCGTTTCCTTGCTCAATTTTTCCCACCGGGGAGAACTACTAAGCTTAGGAATGACATCTTGATGTTCCAACAACGTCAAAATGAATCTCTTTATGAAGCATGGACTCGTTTCAAGGACTTACTCCAAAAAGTCCCTCATCATGGCATAGATCTTTGGCTCCAAGTCCAAATTTTTTATGACCATATCGACATCTCCACGAGGCGAACCATTGACCAATCGGCCGGTGGTAAGCTACGTGATCTTAGTGCGGAACAATCATGGGAACTCATAGAAGATCTTGCTCTCTATGACAACGAAAGTTGGAATGACCCCCGTGACTTGAACAAAACGGTCAAGGCAATATCTTTGCCTTCGAACAATTCTAGCACTCTTGACCGTAGGATCATGGAACTTGAGGACCAAGTCAAGTTTCTCATGAAATCCTACGACGCTCCTAAGCCTTCAAGCCAAGTGAACAAAATCACTTCTTCATGCGAATTATGTAGTGGTCCCCATGACACTCGTGATTGTGTGAAACTCCCCGGAACAGCTTTTGCGGACTACGCATCCACGCGTACCGACGAAGCGGGAGATAAGTGGTACACTTTCAAGCCCGAGCCAAACACTTACGGTGATTCATACAACCCCTCATGGAAAAATCACCCAAACCTTAGGTGGAAACAAAATCAACCCAATTCATCCAACCCACCTAATCGTTACCAACCAAACGGTCCACCATCCAACCGTACTTTCAACAACAATCCTTCTAACAACTATGGTAGTACCAACAATCTTGAAGGATTGATGTCAAAGTTCATGGCATCTCAAGAAGCTCGCATATCTAAGTTTGAAGCCGATTTCAAACAAAAGCAAAGCGAGATGACCACTAGAATTGATGCATTGTTGAAAGTTCTCAATGACCGAGAAATGGGAGCACTCCCAAGCGACACAATCAAGAATCCGAAACTAAACGTTAATGCCATATCTTCAGTTTTGTCACCCACTTCGTGTCCACAATACTACTCGGTTAAATCAACGAGCACGTGTTTCAAACAAAACCCAGTTCCCCAAAAGGACCAATCAACTAAAACACCCACTATAGAGCCGGTCAAAAGCATAGTTGAAACACCTCTTACGCAAGACCTTGACGATGAATTCAAAGAACTTCACCTTGAACGCCCCGTCATTGATGTCTTAGCGCGTGCTCCTTACTATAGTGCCCTCCTAGAAAAATATGAGAAGTATAAGCTAGGTAAAAATGGGACCGCCTTCGTTCAAAACAAGTTGCCTAAAAAGCTTGATGATCCGGGTATATTTGTTTTGCCTTGTAAGATAGGAAGATCCGAAGCTTTCGACACACTAGCCGATTTAGGGTCAAGCCTCAACTTGATTCCCTTATCCTTATTCACCGCTCTTAAGCTAGGAAAGTTAGAAGAAACGGAGGTATTGATAGGGCTAGCGGATGGGAGTATTGCCCACCCGGTTGGAATGATTAAGGATGTAGTTGTTCACGTAGGAAAGTTAACTATATTAGCGGATTTTCACGTCCTAGACATGGTTAGTGACACTACATGCCCATTATTGGTAGGAAGAGGATTTTTAGCAACCGCTAGTGCCATGATAGATTGCAAGGAATCCAAGATAGCGGTAGGAGAAGGCGATACTTGGTCGGTGTATGATGTTAAGAAGCATAGTTATGATTGTGATGATGAACCAACACCGCATTGGGTAGAGATGAATAGGAGACCATCTAGATATGGACCTTGGATAGAAAGGAACTTTATAGGACCTCAATGCCCATTCTATCTAGAAAAAGACTTTGTTGAAAAGACACATTCGGTAGAATAACTCATAGCTAGAGATGAAGAGCTAGACCCCTTTGAGGACCCGTTAGTCTTTAGGAAGATGATTGAGTTATTAAGCGTAATGCCCATTAACATAGAGAGGAATAAATGGAAAAGAGAGGGAGACAAGTGTAAATGGAGGTGGGACAAGCCACCTAAAGAAGATGACGGGTCATGGCATATTAGAATAACCTTGTATGATCCGGATGGAGAGAAGTTTGAAAGGTCATACCATACTAAAGAAACCGATAGGAAGTTGAAACCTAAGTTCGATCCCAAAGATATCCTCAACGAGGAACTCACCCGAATCACGTAGTAACCCATGACTTTGAGTCTAGCTACAAGACTCGTAAATAAAGAAAAGCGCTTCTTGTGAGGCAACCCATGTTTTGTGTGATTTTTATTTGTTTGATTGTTATTTGATTCCGTATGCATGCTTTATTTTTATTGTTGGTTGATCATGTTTCTAAAATAAAATGTGGAAATACTTTACTATGTTGTTTAGCCTAGTCTTAACTCCAACCTAAAAGTATTTTTTTGCAAAAGATAAGTGTAAGGGGAAACCCCAAATATGTTTTTAAGAAACAAACCGATCATGATTCTCCACGATAATAAATGAACATGTATATTCGTATTTGTTAGAGTCAAATGCTTGTATTGAGTCATAATGAAGTTTTGCAGGATTTTCCAGGAAGTAGGACCAAGTTTTTCCAGAAATTTTCCGGAAACTTAACATAAGAATTTCTGCAGGTCCATTCTGACGGCGTCAGAGTTTACTCTTGACGGCGTCAGGAGTTAAAAATCTGGAAATTTTACCAGTTTTGTTTTTCTAACGGAGTCTTATGGTTTTTGTGAATTATTAAGTTTTATAATCTCCAGGAAATCTGCAAACTTCATTCCACAAGAATTATATCTTACTTTGTTTTCTAGGATTTAGGAACTTATATAGGATGCCGCCGATTTTACGCGAGGTTGTCTTGTCTATTTTGTCAGGTTTCACAGGTTATGTTCGACAAGGAGATGATTTATATTCTGGAAGGGAAGCTTTGATTGTTTGTTTTCTTGGAAGAAGATTTAACCTGGCCATCCTAAAATCCATACCGAGCGAATCAGGGGAGTATTTGATTTCATTCTCTTTACTTTTTCACTTTTACATTCTTTACTTGAACATTGGGGACAATGTTCATCTTAAGTGTAAGGGGAGGGTAAAAAGATGATACCTTACATATGCATTTTCGCTTGAGTTTGTTTTGTTTGATGGTAGATGTGTAATAAAACTATGAGAAATACTTGTTAGTGTAATTTTAGCGCCAAATTTAAAATTTTTTACAACATTTAGGAGTGAAACTTTAGCCATAGCAAGCGTCTCATGGATAGGAGATTGTATGACTAGCACATAACCGTATATTCAGAAAAATTTTCCACCCAAAAATGTGAGGTTCGCCTTTAGATTTGATAGGAAAAGCATTCATTATTAGTGCTTATGAGTGTACCGGTAGCATTTAGATTCTAGAACTTGCGTTAGTGATGTATCCCGAGACCGCTAGTGAGACTACATTCGTGTGGTAGGATTTACTACATGATAAGAGGCATTAGGATCACCCTTGTGTTAAACCCGTATTACAATTACTTGACCATTTAAGTCATATTACTTGGCTAGTTAAGTCAACTAATTTTTCCCACACCCTTAGCGTTGTACTCATTTTTAGTACACGAAACCCTTAGTACACCCTTCCGAGCCTATCTTTTCGTTTCTAACTTTAAGCATCTTACTTAAAGGAAGAATTTGTTACACCCCACTTAAATGTACACCCAAATCGCCTTAGCCTTCCGTGTATGCGCTCATTTTTAGTGCATTATTGTTATTTGTTAAACCCTAAGTTAACTTTCTAATTGATTACATGGTTGCTAAGTCGAGTCATATCCTTGTACATATTGTTTTGGGACGATTGGGACTCATGGGCAAGTACTTATTTTATGAAGTAATGGGGAAGAACATAATATTATTACCCCAATATGTACGTTAATCTTAAAAGTGCTCCAAGTGTTTTGATTTTCTTAATTCGAGTCATTAGATTAGTTGATTGTAAAGTATGTAAAGATTCAAGTGTAAGCGGAATTCTCATCCCCTATGATGTATTATTTCGGATGGTAGGGTAAGAGTGTATGCAAAAAAAAAAAAAAAAAAAAAAAAAAAAAAAAAAAAAAATCGAAAAATCAAGAAAAAGAAAAAAAATAGAAAAAGGAAAAAAAAAAAAAAAAAAAAAAAAGAAAAAAGAAAAAAAAGAGAAAAAACATACGGACTACCATCCCGTTTCATTCTATGTTCATTTTATGTTTTTATTATTTTTCATTTATTAGCTTAAGTCGAGTCTAGTCTTGGCTTAGCAACACCATATTGTACATGTAATTAACCAAGATTGTTAACTCGCCACCAGTAAAACTTCCTTTATCCAACAAAACCGTGTAATTCATATCCCTATACCTAACGTTACAACCCTTTAAAAGACCTCTTTGATAGTTTATCCTAGGTGCTTACGCCATGTGGTGGAGGTTTGATCCTTTCCCAAGCCTATGGTAATCTATTTTGCTATGACAGGTAGTGAGAGATATCTTCCATTTCCATAATGTTATATTACTTTATTACACCCGAGAGATGTGAGTATCTAAACACTATTTGTGAGGTGCTTGTGTATGATCTCCGTGCTTGTCTATTGGTCTTTAGTGGAACGATTATTTGTTGTAATTACTTTTATATTAGTGTTAAATGACCCCTAACTTGTCTTTTGAGTAGAATAAAAGCACATTTGCTTGAGGACAAGCAAATCTCAAGTGTAAGGGTATATGATGAGGCGAAAAATGATCCGTTTTTAGGGGGTCATTTAAGCCCGAATCCAACTTTATTTGATCAAATATTGCCCTAAATCGTTCCTTTTGTGATTTTAGGTACTTGGAGAGTGAATTCTGGAAAAGAAGCCATTTTGGACGTTTTTTGAGCATAAAATGAAGAAAACGGCAAAGTATCAATTTTCCATGCTGAAAGCACTAGGTGACGGCGTCAAGAGTTACACCTGACGGCGTCAGATAGTAAGAATAAAATACCGTAGGTGGTGACGGCGTCAAAAGCCATCCTGACGGCGTCAAAAGTCCCAAGAATAAAATACCGTAGGTGGTGACGGCGTCACACAGGCCGTCATAAGGAGATCAAGGCCGTCCGAGGAAGTATTTGGCGGCGAGGTGACGACGTCACATGTTTGTCTTGACGCCGTCAGCCCAGTTTTCCTATATATAGTTTTCTAGTTTTTTCATTAAAAAGAGAGAAGTTTTGGAGAAACCCTAAAGACGAATTTGGTGCAACTTTTACAGGTTTTCAAGGGTTCCAAACCCTTGATACCTTGCATTGTAATTGAGATAAGTTTTCTTCTAATTCAATCAATATGTCTATGTGTTGGTTGTCTATATCTTGTTCTTGTCTCAATTCAATTATGCTAGGCTAGATCTCTCTTGTGTTTGCTTAGATCTAATGAAACCTAGATATTGATTATGTGTTGATTACTTGTTTATTCTTGTTCTTGGATTAATGATTTTATATGTTAGGCTTAAGAAAACTGGCAGATCTCCAAATGGTAACATGCTTGAACGTCTTAAGAAACATGAACCGAGGCGTACTAGGTCTTTATTGGTTGTATTTAATGCATGAGCCACTGTTTACAATCCCTATAGTTGTGCTGGGTCATGGTGTAGGAGGAGATAAGAGCTCATAGAATTGGGGAGTTATGTATGCCACCCCATGAATGGTATTAAGGAATACGATCCGTCATCCATGCAATTATAACAAGTAATTAACGTGTAAAAGATATCTAGGGAGTAATGAAGTCTAAGTAAACACATTTTCTCCAATTACTGCTCACAACCTTAGTATAATTAGTTAAACTTCATTTTTTATCATTTTATTTTGATTGCATCTTAGTTTTGGGTTAGTTGAATAGAAACTAATTCCGCCCACTCCTTCAAAACCCGAGATTTTACTTGCTTTCTAAAAAACATAAAAATACAAAAATAATCATCTCTCACCTTTAGAACTAGTAATTTAGGCTTTCTAATCCTAGCGACACTATTCCCAAGCTGAACGATCAATCCCCCGGTACTTGTCACTATACTATACTACAACGATCAGGTACACTGCCTGGTGGGGGTTGTAAGCTTCTCGAGATCCCTCGAGAGGTAAAGCCTGTTGCGATTCCCACGCATCACTAGCCTAGCTTTGTTTCTAGACACAATTCCATTTTCATCCATTTTATTACGAAAGACCCATTTTGTTCCAATTATTGTTTGACTCTTTGGTTGAGGAACAAATGTCCATACATCATTCCTAACAAATTGGTTTAATTCTTCTTGCATTGCAATTACCCAAGACTCATCTTTAATGGCTTCATTAATGTTTTTCGGTTCAATGGTTGACACGAAACAAAAGTAGTTGCTTTCATTTTGGACTTTTGATCTTAGTGTTCTTTCGTTAATGTTGCCTATGACACTATCTAATGGATGACTTTTAGATTCTTTGACATTAACAAGTTCTTTGTTTAATAGTTCATCTTCCTTGTCATTACCTAAGATTTCTTGACTTTCAATTGCTTGGCTTTCAACTAAATCATCATCTACCAAAGGTGATGTCTTAGAGGGAGGTGGACTTTCGTCAAATGTTACGTTCAACGATTCCTCGACTCTTAAGGTTTCTTTGTTTAAAACAATGTAAGCTTTACTATTTTGTGAATATCCAAGAAATACACCTTCATAAGACTTTAGGTCAAATTTGGTGAGATAATCCTTGGTGTTAAAAATGAAACATTTACTCCCAAACACTCTAAAGTATCCTAATGTAGGCTTTTTACCTCTATAGAGTTCATAAGGTGTTTTATTCAAAAATCGTCTAATTAGGACTCGATTTAAAATGTACGTTGATGTGTCAACGGCATTACACCAAAACTTTTGGGGAATAGTTTGTTCATTAAGCATTGTTCTACTCATCTCTTGCAATGTCCGGTTTTTACGTTCTACTACACCATTTGATTGAGGAGTTCGTGGAGCCGAAAAGTTATGAGTAATTCCATTATTATCACAAAATTTTCCAAATTGAAATTCATTATCAAATTCACGATCGTGATCCGTTCTAATAGACACAATATTAGACCCTACTTGATTTTGAATTTTCTTACTTAGAATCTCAAATTTATCGAAAGCTTCATTTTTACTTTTCAAAAACTTTGTCCAAGTATAACGTGAGTAATCATCTACTATAACCAAAGTATAGAAGTTACCTCCATAACTTTGTATAGCGGATGGACCAAATAAATCCATATGCAAAAGTTCTAGACACCTAGATGTAGACACTAAGTTTTTAGCCTTATGGCTACTATGGACTTGTTTACCGACTTTGCAAGCATCACAAAAGTGTTAGTCATATTTCAACTTGGGTAGGTTTCGAACTAAGTCTTTGGAGGAGAGGTTTTGGATTAGTCTCATGTTAGCATGTCCTAAACGTCTATGCCATAAAGTTGAAGATTCATCTAATGAGGTAAGACAAAGTTTGTCTCTAGATGTAGAATCCAACTTCATGACATATACATTGTTCTTAAGGACACCTTTGGCTATGGTTATACCATCTTTAAGTATTTTACTACCGTTTTCACTAAAAAGGACATTATACTTATTACGACAAAGTTGACTAATACTAAGAAGATTAAATCCTAAGTTATCAACATGAGCAACATCATCTATAGAAAGGGAGTCATGAGAGATTGTACCTTTTCTGATGATTTTGCTCTTAGCATTACTACCAAACGTAACATTACCTCCATCACATTTGTGATATGTTGAGAAGAGGCTTTTATTACCCGTCATGTGCCTTGAACAACCGCTATCCTTGATCCATTCATCCGGATCCAAACAAACTTTGAGGCACACCTATTTTATGAAAAACACTCAAACATTTGGTCCCCAATTTCTCACGGGTCCATTTTGGTTAAGCATACCATTAATTTGTCCCAAATATGAAAATAGAGCATAAGGGTTCCATGGCATGTAATTTGAAGTTTGGTAATGTCCAGGAGTGTTTTGGTTCCAAACATGTGGATGGTTTGGTCGAGCATTGAAGTTGCTCTTTGGAAAGGGGCGTTTGGGAATTGAAGTCTTAGGTCTTGGTTGAGTAGTCTTAGCTCTAAATTCATTTTTACTAAGTCCTACTCTAGTTCTAAAGGCAGGTTTTGTTCCATTTTTATATGTGACTTTAACAAATTTTGAACGATCCGATGTGGATGGAGTGACTGCTGCAGCAGACCTGGTGGAACCCTCGGGGCCAACGGGCGGAACCCTAATCTGGGTTCCGTCTGGTCCGCGGACTGCTGTAGCAGTTTTGTTTGTTTCATGTGTGTTCTTTTCTTGTTTCGTTTGACCCTTAACGGTATCAACTTGACTAAACCCTAGACCTATTTTATCAAAGGGTGACTTTTGAAGTTTCATAATTTCATCCGCACATGAAATGCTCTTATAAAACTTTTTGAACTTTGTGGTTTGTTTGATTAGATCATTTCGAGTAATTTTAAGTTTCTCAACTTCAAGTTTAAGTTCCTCACATGATTTGCATGATGTGTCAATACCTTTACCCTTTTCTAATCTCTTAGCTTTTTCTTTTAACTCATAAACTTCATTTTCTAAAAACTCCTTTTTAGTTTTCAAAAATTTGTTTTTGTTTATGATTTTTAAGCTTAGCTCACAAAGTTTGTTATATTCATTTTGTAAGGTATCATCATCTATAGAGGAGTAAGATGAGTCGGAGAGTACCTCATTTGAGTTGTGAGCCATGAGCGCAATATCATCATTCTTTGGCTCATCATCATCTCCTTCATAGTCGCTCCAAGCACCACCCACAAAAGCTTGTTGAGGTTTGCTCTTGGGTGGTTTTGGACATTCTCCTACAAGATGACTTGTGTCTCCACACCGATAACATTTTCTTTCAACTTTTCCTTTTCGATCGTCACGATCTTTCCGGAAGTTTTTCTTGTCATCTTTGGGTTGCCTAACAAATTTCCCTCGCCTACGAAAGAACTTCTTGAAGTCTCTCACGGCCATAGCATATTCCTCATCATCACTATCCGAAGTAGATTCTTCATCATCACTTGATTGGACTCTAGCTTTCAAGGCAATGGACTTAACTTTTTCTTTCTTGCCTCTAACTAGTTCCGAATCTCTTTCCATTACCATTTCATGAACTTTGAGGTTTCCAATAAGCTCATCAAGTGACATGCTTGAAAGATCTTTGGATTCTTCAATTGCCGTCACTTTTGCTCTCCACTTCGGATGGAGTGCTCTAAGAAATTTCCTGACAAAGTTCTTACTACAAAAAGATTCATCAAGTGCTTTAAGTGAAGTAATAATAGTGTTAAACCTAGCAAAAGCATTATCAATAATCTCATCTTCGGTAATAACAAATTGTTCATATTGTTGAACAAGAAGATCAATTTTGTTATCTTTAACTTGTGAATTTCCTTGATGAGTGACAATTAAAGATTGCCAAATATCTTTGGCGGTTTTACACAAAAAGACTCTTTCATATTCTTTCTTAGGCAAAGCGTTGTAAAGCATCATTTTAGCTTCATTATTTTTACCTATTAATTTCTTTTGATCATCATCTTTAATGTTAGTAACTATATTATCACCATCAACAATTATATACCATAAATCTATATCTTTAGATTTCACGTAAGTTTCAAAACGGTTTTTCCAATATATAAAACCATTTGCTTCAAAGAGTGGTGGTCTTTGCATAGATTGCCCTTCTTTGTAATTTTCAAAATCCATGGATCGTTTCAAGTTTTAAAACACAATATATTTTAAAAGCTTGAGTAACGTAGCTCTTGATGCCAACTGTGGAAAACTAGAAGGGGGTTGAATAGTTTTAGCGTTTTAAAAGCTTGTTAACTTGTTTAGTTAGCTTTGAAACTTTCCGTTTAATCAAAGATATATGCACAAACACAATATATATAACATGCAAGTAAAGGAAAGAAACGATCAAACCACAACACGAGTATTTATCGTGGTTCGGCTACAAGGACTCTTTTTCCTTGCCCTACGTCCACGCCCCGAGTATCCAACTCGAGAGTTTCTTTCACTAGTCAACAAGCTCCTTTCACCGGCGGAGAAAACCTTACACGTCGCTTATACTTTTACCGACACAAAGCTAAATGTCGAGTTCTTTTACAAGGGCACAACCACTCCCGTTTAGTTCTTTTACTAGGGTACAACAACTCCCAACACTCTTTGTATTTTGAGGACTAAAATACTAACCACTCACTTCAGAATATACACAAACAAATGACGCGTAAACAACACGAGTTTACACAATACTAAGCTACCAAGTCTTGCAACGTTGTGTTGGAAACTTGTAACTTTAGACGACCTTCTTTGCTACAAAAGGAAACTTCACATTTACAATGTTAAGATGTTAGAAAGAAAGATGAGTGTGTGTATAAAAATGATCTCAAGAGGTTTGCCAAAAATCAAGTTATGGCTTGGTATTTATAGCACAACAAACTGTGTGCTCGGCGGATCAGGCGGAACCCTCAAATGGGTTCCGCCCGTTTACCCCCAGGGTACCGCCGGGTCTGCAGTAGGTTTTTGCAATTACTCTTCAAACCAAACAAGGTCTTGTCTCATTACTTCTATCAACCAAACAATGTCACATCACTTAAAGTAAGTCAAACATGATACTTGCAAGCAACATGAAAGCAAGTCAAACACATAACTTGCCATAAATACATAATGACAAAACTTGCCATAAATGTGATGTGACTATTTCTAATTTAAGAAATAAACTTGTGTTATGTTTTATGAAATGTAAAATGTAGCAAAAGTCTTGTTTATGCAAGTCTTAAAAACTAAGAATATGTTTTGCTTAAAACTAAAGTTTACATTTTGTCGTTAACAAAACTTAGCGAAGATCGTAAAATATAAATAACGTTTTTAGGCGATATTTGTATTAACAGGGTTCAATTAAAGTTTTGGTACTTTGAACTAAATATCCGGACTAAGATTTAATGAGGAGTTACTTTTTATTCGCACCCTGTGGGATAAGCAAATCGGCAAGAAGAATGTGTTTGCTATCTGTGCTCAATTATTTCTTTCTTTGTATCTTGTTTTGATGGATTTCATAACTTATTTTCTCCTCTTTATCACACCGTGTCTTTAATGACTTAAATTGTTTGTTGGATGAAAAGACGTAGCATTAAATATATCACTGTAGCCATTTTACATCCAGCATCAACATATCACGTTGCTAATATTATCACTATGCAGCATTAAACAATTTAACCCAAACACTGATACTACTATATACTACTCATTTTTAACACTTATGGCGATAACCAGGTAGCTAAACAATCTGTCTATTTATCCTAGGTCCATTGATGGTGGAAACGTAAGCTTTCAACTAATACTAGTCTAGCAAAATTTTACCCTCAAAATAAGCTTCCACAAAACCTAGTCATACGGTTGGTATATAGGGTTTGCTCGACTTTAAAGCCACTGAATCAATGAATCAATGTCTCAGGTAGTTAGGCCTCATAAATTTAAAAACCCTAAAATCTCCTTTGAAAACAAAATATTAGTTGGCTTAGATAAGTTTGTGAGAACATCTCACTTTATCCTGAGATTTTATTTAAGAATTTGAACCAAAGAAGGTTAGAAAATTTATACCCCTATATAGACATACAACTAAATCTTTGTACTTTAACCCAAACAAAAAGCTCACTTTAGACCTCTTAATCCTTTCCGCGCCTCTATTGGTATATATATGGTCACAAAGTTATAGATGTTAACCTTGTAACTTCAAGTAATTTGTTGCTTTTGAAACCGTTATAGTCATTAGCCAGCCATATAAGGCTTGCCAAGAACTACATAAATTTACATTTTGAGTGATCTGGACTTGATTGTGAACGCATTATTAGGATGTATTCAAGTGTTCCAATTTCCAGTTACTTGCCAAATGAAAAATGAAGCTAGCTCGTAAGAACATAAACTTAATTAAAAGATTGTAAAATATAACAAAATCTATTAGACGATTGAATAACAAGAAAAATAGAAGTATTATGCTAATGATAATGGGTAGGCTTCAAAGGGACTTGTTTTATGGTTCAATTTGGTACTTGTGTTAGTCTAGTTGTACGAATCAACCGGTACTAGTTTTAAAAACTTATTTCTACAACGACATACCCGATCCCATCCAAGCGAGGTATGGGATACTAAAAACTAATTTGCATGTGATTATTTAGAAGTATTATCCAGTTTGTAGATTTTTAGTGTCACAACATCAGTTTCATTTCGATTACATAAAATAGCAGGTAACTTGATTTAGAGAAAACACACTACCATACAACCATACATATGAAACATAAAATCCAAGTATGAATAATGTCACAATACATGATGATTGTTTCTAATTAGACAAAATAAAAAATTCCAATCAATGCAGCTAGTAGCAATTCCAGAAATGGTGTTGAAGTGCTCTGTTTGTATCTTTAAAAACGACATCGGCATGGGTCATCCGCATTTTTTAGTAAACATATACAGCATAGGAAACGTAGCACTGTTTAAACACAAGGATAAATAACATACTAGAGGGGTTAAATGAATATGTCTTTCGGGTTTCTCGATTTATAAAAAATAGAGCCTTGAACTAAATTAGTTATGTTTGTTTGCAAGATGTTTGATGAGTTCTTGACTGGATGTGCAAGAAATCCCACGAAGCTCACATTGTGTCGCATTTCCTTCTTTTGGATTGACAAATACGCCCTCCGTCATGTTAACCAACAGACTACGTGCCGAGTTTCCTTCTTTTGGATTGACACTCGGTCATGTTAAGCAACGGACTAGGCATTGAGGGCAACAAGATTATTTCACATGATTCGATCAGGATCCTGGTTGGTTAATCTTATTGAAGTCCTGTTGGGGGTGAGGTCAATTGAGTTATTCGGATTCCCTGTAGCTTATTTATGGAATTGCCAACTAGTATCTGAGCTGTGTCGTGTAGGGAGATAGATGGCTATCTTTATGCGGCTTTTCAGATGAGCAAAATTCATGCTCATGGATACAATGTCCATCCAATGAATCCTGTGTATGTACTTATTGATGGTAAAAACACAATACCTTTATGGCCCCCTTATCTTAGATGATGGATTACCTATGTGAAGTTTTCGTTTCCTGTGAGAATGACAATAGTACATGGAGGATTGCTGTTTTGAGCAACAAACTTCAGTAGGTAAGCAATCATATTGTTCTCTAGGTAGTGATGCTTCAATCGTGATGATGTGGGAGTGTAGTGTATCCCGAGATAAATTCCAATACAAAGTTCTTGAGGTCCAAATGCTTAGACTACGAACAATGTTTCCGCACCGATACCAGCATTTGTCCTGAGAACTTGAAGGATTTGACTATTTGCTTCGTGCAGATCATCACGAATGCTCGGGATAGGGAAGCTTACAAGATCTCATACCATACAAGCTGGAAAATGCTTCATTTCCATGATTTCATGGCTTTCGATCAGTGGTAATGCATTTGCCACGCCTTGATTGTTCTCAAAACTTGCTCCTCTATGTAACGAAGCCCACCAAAAAGCATGATTACCGGAGTTCGGTAACCTCTTGTTCACACAGACTGGTTGTGAACCACTATGGTGGTGTGGCCTAGTTCACGAAGGGCTTGAATTGCTGGAATAAAATCACAGTCTCCTGAGATGATCATCATATAGGACGGAGATCGGGAATCGCGCGCATAGCTAAAGATGTCTATCATTATGGCCCTGTCAGTAGCATCTGGACCCCCCCCCCCCCCCCCCCCCGTGTGTGTATCTTTAGCTATGCGCGCGATTCCCGATCTCCGTCCTATATGATGATCATCTCAGGAGACGTTGATTTTATTCCAGCAATTCAAGCCCTTCGTGAACTAGGCCACACCACCATAGTGGTTCACAACCGGTCTGTGTGAACAAGAGGTTACCGAACTCCGGTAATCATGCTTTTTGGTGGGCTTCGTTACATAGGGGAGCAAGTTTTGAGAACAATCAAGGCGTGGCAAATGCATTACCACTGATCGAAAGCCCCCCCCCCCCCCCCCCCCCCCCCCCCCGCGTGTGTATGATCTTAACTCCGGAATTAAACGTCAGCTCCATTGTCGTATCTACACTGCATCTTTAATTGCAAATATATCCAACGGAATTGACGTTTGTTTACACCTCTAGAACTCAAGAACAAATTGCAGAGATCCATTACAAAAACCCTTATCTCCAAACAAAGCCTGGAACACAGCAACATTTAAAACCTCACTTTAATATTCTTACCGAACAAAGATGACATGAAAAAGCTAGATCTATGATAGGGAAAAATAAGCTTAGAAAATACCGACAAAAAACTAATACAAGAATATCTCAGTTTCGGTCGACGGCCTTGTCGTGCAAGCATCACACGAAAGAGAACGTTGTTAGCTCGACAGGTTGTCACCATGCTCAACATTTTGGACATTGTTTAATTTTCTTTTGTGTGCAAGTAGAGAGTTATAGTTTATGTTAAATGATATGTCGCATGAAGTTAATGGTAGTGAAATGAAGAAGGGAGAACACTATCAAAGCGTGTGTGAGAATGAGTGAAACTTTTGGAAGTGATTTATTAAGGGGTGAAATGAATTAATGGTTAGAGATGTAATGTGGTGAATTTGATCTCAGCGGTTTTGGGTTGTTTGTCACACGGATCGATGACGTAGATGAACTGCATTTATTTTGGTTGGTGGTTGAAGTGATTGTGTGGTGACTTATCTTTGGTGCTACTTTTTCTTGTACACAAAAATATATCTTGGTTTTGGGGTGCAATAAAGCTAATTGTGAAGATGTAGTGTTAAAAATAGATACCTTAGCAAGAAATAAAATTTATTGGATTTTTCTCTTTACTAATGTTGTGGCTCGGTTAAATATATCGGACACAAATTATTAAAGCTAATTAAATTAATAGGCCCAATTTGAAAACAATAAAACAATAAATTATACTTCTAGATGGGCGATATATACTGTCCTATTGTTTTATGTATAAAAAATCCTACTGTTTGTTTTGTTAAAAGTGTATACTTTGTCATTGAAGGAGATAATCGAGTCACAACACCTAAAGTACGACTTCGTGTGTTCTATTTATAATCTTTATGCAATAACTCATACAAACACCTATTCGGCAAGCTAGCTTTTTTTAGATTAAAGATGGTAATGATATTGGTTGAAGATGGTCCAGTGTGTTACTCCGACGATGGTGATGAATTAGTGTCCGTAGTGTTGGACAATAATGAACTAAGATCAATTATTGATAAACTTTATAGCGTACAGATATACGAAACTACAAAGTCATTAGCTAGGCATGCAAGTCAGTCGCTCTAATTGTTTTACGTAAGGTGTAAACGAGTCGAGTTTTTATCGAGTAACTCAAGCACGAACTTTGTTCGAGCTCGTTCGAACCGATATTTATTGAGTGTTTTGAGCTCGAGTTTATATAGGCTTGACTCGAGTTATAATCGAGCCTTCAATTAATATATATGTTTTTATTCATATTATGTATATTTGAAGTACTTATATTTAATACACCAAGTGTAATTACTTATTACTTATTTGATAAATGATAAAGCTTTTCGAGTTGAACTCGAGCCGAGTTTCGTTCTATCTTATATTGCAATGTTAGTTGGTATAAAAGCTACGTGTAATTACAAACATTGGTTGGTGCAATATTTGATGTGGTATACTCTCCAATGCAATTTCATACCAAATTTGATGTTTGCATCAAAATTTTATTTTCAAGTTTTTTTCTTATTTTCAAATAATCAAATGAAAGTTTGGTTTTACTCTATACATCATAGAAAATAATCATTCAATATTACTCTATATATCGCCATAAAATAATAATTTATTATTGTTTTATTTTTCTTGCTACTTATAAATAAATTTAAAAATAATTTTTTTTTGGTCGTAACTGTGTGGGTGAGTATTTTGGGATATGTTTATATATGTAATACATGATAACATTGGAGATGTCCTAAGAGATAGACACAATCAAAACGCAAGATATGTTTAGTTATAGAAGAATTTTCTTAACTTTTTATCTTAGTTTCTTTAGAAAAATGAATGGTTTTTTTTATCTCTAAAAAGAGTTAAAGTTTTAAGAAACATGTTCAGATGATAATTTCTAAAAAAAAAATCTTAAAAGTGAAAGGGATTTTTTTTCCATAAAGTAAAAAGATAAATATTGAGAAATGTAAATAGCTCTTTTCAAAATAATAATGAAAATGTGAAAGTTGAACTTTTCACCTTTTGAAAAAAAAATTGTAAATGAAATCCAAAAAACCCTAAGTCGACCTCTCTTTGGCGATTTTTTAACACCCTAACTAACCTTAATCGTTTTCACCTTATTCAACCTGATTCTTGTGTTTTTTCGCAAAGATTTGTTAGTTTCATTGGTTTTATCATTGGCCTATTCATATCTTCTGCTTAATCACATTCTTTTCAGGTTATAAGTCTAATCGTTTTTTAGGGTTTCTTAAAATCGTTTTCTTTGAACCGACTGTAGGGATATCTGCTCGATTCCTATTATCTTTAATCCTTAGTCGGTTTGGCTCATATATAATCATCATTATACCATTTATTATATCATCTGATCGATTATTATGGAGTTTGGTTAGTGTTGTGGTGTTTTTGTTTAAACCCTAAGCGATTAGGGTTTTTGCATGCGTGCTGTTTGTAGATTTGCATGACTGCTAGTTCATTGGTTCATAGTTTTTGTTTGATTTGGTTACGTGGTGGTGAGGGATGGAGAGGGGTTTTCTGAGTTCTTGTTCTCGTAAGAAGGATGCTACTGTTTTGAGGGTTGATGATGATGAGTTGGCTGCTTGTGTTATGCATCAAGAGGTTAATACTACTCCTACTAGTACTAAGGGAGACATTACAAATCAAGAGGCGCCGGTGTCACTTGATTTTGATTCGGCCTATAATGGTTCACAACGGCCAAATGTGGAGCAATTGATTGCTAATGCGCATCAGAATTTTGATGAAGCCATGGCTAATATTCAAAGTGAGATTGGTGCTAATAAGGCTTCCTCTTCAAGTGTTATTGGGCATGACTCTAATTCGAATGTTGCTGGTCCTAATGCTTCTATGGATGATACTACTAGTGGAGTGAAGTCGGGTTCTTACGCGGCTGCTACTTCTAATGAACCTCAGAAACACGTGTCTAATTTTCGGAGGTTGGAATGTAGCAAAAAGAAGGATGATGTGGACCTTTCTGTTCCATTGAAAGTAGTGGAAGAGGTAAACACGAGGTTTGAGAATACTCTCTACGGTTATTTCCTTGGTCAGCGCCTTGCTTTTCCTGTTGTTGAATACTATGTACGCAATGCATGGGCTAAGTTTGGTGTGCAAAAGGTAATGATGAATGCAAAGGGATTCTTCTTCTTTAAGTTCAATTCGAAGAAAGGTGTTGATGATGTGCTTGAGAACGGTCCTTGGTTGATCAGAAACGTTCCTATTATTCTTAAACCATGGACTTTGAACACTAATCTACTCAAAGAGGATTTGACTAACATCCCGGTGTGGGTTAAATTCCATGATGTCCCTCTTGCAATGTTTTCTGATGATGGCCTCAGTCTTCTTGCCACACTGATTGGTACGCCCAAAAGGTTAGATGCTTTTACAAGCCAAATGTGCAAGGAATCGTGGGGCCGTAGTAGTTTTGCTAGATGCATGATAGAAGTGAAGTCGGATGAGGTGCTTCGGGACAGCCTCACTGTTGAGATACCATTACTTGATGGTTCGGGTTCGACTATTGAGAAGATACGGGTTGAATATGAGTGGCATCCACCTCGTTGTGACAAATGTAAGATATTTGGTCATACTCTGACCGACTGTCCTAAAGTTGTTATACCTCCTGTTCAGCCTACTAAGCCTGTTTTTGATAGCTTCAAGACTGTTACTAATAGGAAGAAAGGAAAACAAGGTGGTTCTACGCTTCCGGGTAAAGGAGGGTTTACTAAACCTGTAGTGGGTAAGAAGTTGCAGTATCAACCCAAAAAGACTCCTCCTGAACCTAAGAATGTTGGTGGCACTATTAAGAAGACTTCTGATGTGGCTAGTCCTAGTGGAACAACGGTCTCTACATCTAACCAATTTGATGCTCTCAATATGGATGATACGGATGCGTCTGGTATTCCTACTTGTGACACCAACATGGATGTGGATGCTGGATGTACAATGGAAGTTAATGTGGATGAATCGGTTAAGACTGGTGCTACATCACAAGAACCGCTTGTGAGTGAGTCAATGGGAACTAAGGAAGTTGGTTCTACTCCTTTAGTTGAGAAAATTAGTAAGTTTGAAAAGCTTCTTATCGATGGGAAAGGTACTCTTGTGGATGATGATGGTCATCCTGTTCCGTCTGCCTCTGTCACTAAGAGGGCTAACCCATTTTCCAAGGTGGGTAATGTTGTGGTTTCTGATAGTGACGAGGAGGAGGTTCTTAACACGTTTGACGAATCTGCAAATCTTTTTGGTGGTGGTCATGAGCGTGAAGATGAGTTTGATGACTATGATGATTACTCGAAGCAAATTTATGATCTTCCAGGGGAATTGGATGCTCTTAATGCCATTTATGGCTTTAATCTCCAAGGTCGTAGGAAGTAGTTTATATTTTTGTTTGAGTCTTTCTATATGATGTGGTAGTGGTTTTGTTTTCTTGTCTAGAAAATAGGAAGTATCTTGTTATGTAAGCTTTTCGCCTATGTAACGGGCTGAGATATGAGATTCACTCATATCCGTTGTACTTAAATGTTTTTTGGAGTAATATATTTACCGGGTCTTTTGACCTTTTACCCAGAAAAAAAATTGTAAAAAAGTAGCAATCAAACTAGTTTTTCAAATTTTTGTGAAAACTTGTTTAAAATATATATCTCTTTTCTCATCTGTTAAACGCAATCCTAAAAGTTAAACGCATAGGCGAAACGAGTCAAGATGTATATGAAACTCATTCTCTGAATTTAAAAGACCATAACAAACGGACCCATAACATCAAGAAATATTGGAATAGCTAGGGAAGTAGTCGTTTGGGTTAGGTTTCTTAAAATTTGCAACCATTAACTTTTGTAGTGAGTGAAATAGGGAAGTAGTTTCATGGGGTTTGGTGCTATAAATTTGTAACAAACTCTTGAAATGAGTGAAAATTTGGAGGGTTTTCTAATGGAAAACAAACAAAACGAATACAAAGTTATCACGTTGTAGAAAGTTTATTAGATTTATATCAGAGGGCACGATGCACTCGCCATAGCCTCTCGTTATAGTGTCAAAATAGCACCTATAGCGCCTGTCATCCGCCACCACTTCACCGTGCACGCTCGTTATTGGTTCCACCACCATTGTGGTAACGGGTTAAAACGGAGTGAGTGTGGTTTTTATTGTGTGTTATAGAAAATGTTATTGAGGAGGGCTTTTTTTTTTGGTTTTGTGGTATAGGAATGTTACAAGGTAAAAACTGACTTGACGAGACTTATAACCGAAAATATAAAACTAAGTATATTGTATGTGGTAAAATTAGGTAACAAAACTAAAGTTTGAGAGGTAGAAAAAGTTGAAGCCACAGTTGTAAGTTGGGAATTGTATTAGTGCTAAATGATAGTTTCAACATTAATATAAACGAAAACGTCAAATGATAGTCATGCATAAGTTGTGAAGATTTGTATATACTAGCAGGGATATGTTCTAGAGTATGGTTATATCGTTTTAATTTTTATTCCCAACTTAATTTCCTGACTATAACATATATGCCACTTGAAACTCACTATATACCACTCACTATCTTCACTTTTCATTTCTCTATTTGTCATCGTCATATGGTTATAAAGGATTTTATGCTCAAAAGGTAGAAACAAATATCGTTTTCGTATGTTCGCATAAATTTCGATTGTAATAATTTGATAATTAGATCTTTGTGACACATATACGTGAAAAAATTTATAATTCTAATAATCTTATAATATGTAAGCTTTCTTTTTCTTATTTTTTTTACGAGACCAGTTGTAATGATGTACATATTTACCACCCGCCACATCCGCCATTTCTCCTTATCACCAAAGTCACCACCAAACAAGTACGATCGGATTACCAACTTCACCACTTAAAATGTATCTCACTTAAACAAAAATATAACCTTCTATATACTCAAACGCACACAAAATTTTTGTAGCTCTTCACATAATCTGGTCACGTTCACCACCAAATTCTCAACAAAATAGGGGGACAATCGTGGTGGTAGGGAAGTGGTGTAATAGCATAACTCGATAGTGAGGCCGTGAGGGGGGAAACTCTGGGAAAACCTTATGATTACACTTAGCCAAGTATTGCTCCTTTTCATTAAATTGATACCATAATATGAGGTAGGCATGCATCTACAAATGTGTGTAGCTCATGACGTGAATTCAGACGAGCTTTCTTTCCTACTTAATCTAGTTAATATGAAAAGCAAAAAAAGATGGAGTTATTTTTTATCAATTGAATGCTGAAACAAATTTGAAATGACAACACCTTGAAGTTTAAGCTGTCAATGGTGTCAATGGCCTGGAAGGGTCAGTACATAGCTTTTGAAACATAACCTATCATTTGAAGAGATGTTTCAGTGATGAATAGGTGTGTGAAGAAGTTTAGTGGTGTGGTAGAAGGGATGCAATTAATGTGAAACATCGAAAATATTAATGTGACAAGAGTCTTTCTTTGTGACACAATTGCTTTCAATGAGACAATGGCAGAGCGAGCAAGGTCTGCCCATATTAACTGCTTTGATTTTCATATTCTTTGTGAAGTAACTAGTCCTCACGAGTATGATATGTAATTATGTATGACAACAAGTTTTATATTTTCTTGCAAAAACTCTTTTACAAAGCTTTAGTATACTTCCATTTAATTGATATGATCGTCTTTTTTGTTGCTATTTCAAAATACAAACCCGCAAGACCGATTTAGCTTAGTAAGACATTAAATCACTAGCCCTCTAAGATTTCGGATTATAAGGCTTTGGTGGGTGACGTCAAAGAAATTGGATTTTTTGGACTTGCAGCAACTAAATCCTGCAAATATATCTGGCTTGAGAACTAGTCATTATATTTGGGGCGTGCAGTGCCAACACTATTAGCCACGAGCTCATATGTGAATTGAATCGTGTAAACTTTTGATAGTTTAACCCGTCCAGCTTATTGTTATGGTGCAAGCTTTTTCGTGAAAATGTGATAGTTTTGTAAATCTTGAGCTTCTTTTCGGCCTGTTTGACATGCTCTCGTTGTTTCATGAAGAGTTTTCCACCTCCACTTCATGTTCTCAATATTTCTCTATAGTAATATATTGAGTTTCCATAAGAATCACAACACGGTTACTTATATATGAGCTGAGTTTTCCATTCGATCCCACGAGCTTCCGTCTGTATAAATTACTTTTCAAGTCTAAAGCAAAGTGAACATCGGATCTCTATAATAGAGTATTGTGATTCAAAAACTAAATAATAGGTTTGTTCTTTTTATAATCCGATACTTTCCTTAGATTCATATCCAACATTCCAACTACTTAACTACTCACCATAATATCAACTTATGAAGTAGCCAGCTCATGAGTATAAACTCTGACAAGTTTTCTTTTCTACACAATTTATTTTAACATGTCAAAAGTAAAAAGATAAAAGATGGGAGTCTTCTTTTATACAAGTCTGAAATGGCAACAAATTGATGGTAAAGCTGTCAACTGTCTCAAAGGTTGGTTAAGGCATATTTAAACCTTAACATATTACATTCTTTGTAGGATTAAGTGAGAATTTTACCTTCTTGAGGGACGTAATGTGTTAGACATTTAACTTCACAGAGATGCTACCGGCCAATATTGTCGACAATAGATGAATCTTTCCAAATTTGACAAACCACATAATGAAAGCCCCAAAATATTACTTATGCACATATTAAAAGAGGCACTATAAAATATACGATAAGAGGATAGTGTGGAGAAATATATATGCATGTCTTGCATGCGGCGATGAAGAATTCTGACCCGGAGAAATACAAACGGTTGATGGATAAACTAAATGTGAGATTTTATGACAAGATCTTCAACCAATTGAGAAAAACTATAACACATAAGTTCTAAACTATATACTCCGTATCAATCTTGGACATAAACACATATCGGCTCCTAAAAACTTCGTGTGAGGTTGAGTTATGCCAGTTGAAATATATGCGGCACCTTCATATATTGCTTGATAGAGTAATGTGATACTTGTCGACCAACGAGAACAACAATATAACCAATGTTGTTTGCTTTAAACGATAGTGGAGTGATCAACTCGACTGTAAGATGAACTTGAAAGTAGGAACAAAAGTAGTTGTTGAGTGAAAAACTTAAACATTTGACGTAGCTTTGCTATATTGATTTACTTTTTTCCCAAAAACTCTTTGATTATCGAATTATTCGTAGATTTCCCTTACGCCACCAACTATACGTACGAATACCTAAAGAGATCCCAATATTCTTGACATTATCAAATGTCGAGATACGTTCATCATAATTTTTTTGTGGATTCATCATCATACAAGCCATCGTAACAAATTAACAGTCAACAGTCGCATGTTTCATCTTTTTACCTTTTAACTTCTTTTTACTGGATAAAAGATGAGTTATGAAATATAAGTTTATGTATGTTTCAGGTGTTTGACCATAAAATGAAAAAGACTTGCTAGATATCGTAACAACGTACTGTAGTGGATTTCGAAGTTATTGAATTGGTAGGGGGTTTAATTCTCATATGTATTTAGGATTTGAATCCACTGGTAGCAGGTCTAGGCCTAGACCAATAAAGTTACGGTAATTATTTGATGCATTTTATTAAAAGTAAATAAATACTGGTAACACAAAAAATTGAGACCAAGTAACTTTCACAAAAAATGGGATATTGACATAGTTGTACATTAAGCATGAGTTTTATTTTTATTTATTATTTATTTTTTTATTTTTTTTAACCTACCCCACTTATCTCACATGTCTCCAACGAGACTTGAACCCACAACCTATAGGTTTATAGACCACTCACATGCCGTTGGACCATGAGGCCTTTGGTTATGCAGAGATATTCTTGTGGTGCACGAGCACTAACGATGACCCCCTTAGTCCGCTCATATTGACAATCATTTAACTGGAGAACATTATTAGAATGCAAACACTTTTACCTGACAAGTTATTGTGATATGGGGTTCAATTAAAGTTTTGGTACTTTGAACTACATATCCGGACTAAGATTTAATGAGGAGTTACTTTTTATTCGCACCCTGTGGGATAAGCAAATCGGCAAGAAGAATGTGTTTGCTATCTGTGCTCAATTATTTCTTTCTTTGTATCTTGTTTTGATGGATTTCATAACTTATTTTCTCCTCTTTATCACACCGTGTCTTTAATGACTTAAATTGTTTGTTGGATGAAAAGACATAGCATTAAATATATCACTGTAGCCATTTTACATCCAGCATCAACATATCACGTTGCTAATATTATCACTATGCAGCATTAAACAATTTAACCCAAACACTGATACTACTATATACTACTCATTTTTAACATTTATGGCGATAACTAGGTAGCTAAACAATCTGTCTATTTATCCTTGGTCCATTGATGGTGGAAACGGAAGCTTTCAACTAATACTAGTCTAGCAAAATTTTACCCTCAAAATAAGCTTCCACAAAACCTAGTCATACGGTTGGTATATAAGGTTTGCTCGACTTTAAAGCCACTGAGAATCAATGTCTCAGATAGTTAGGCCTCATAAATTTTAAAACCCTAAAATCTCCTTTGAAAACAAAATATTAGTTGGCTTAGATAAGTTTGTGAGAACATCTCACTTTATCCTGAGATTTTATTTAAGAATTTGAACCAAAGAAGGTTAGAAAATTTATACTCCTATATAGACATACAACTAAATCTTTGTTCTTTAACCCAAACAAAAAGCTCACTTTAGACCTCTTAATCCTTTCCGCGCCTCTATTGGTATATATATGGTCACAAAGTTATAGATGTTAACCTTGTAACTTCAAGTAATTTGTTGCTTTTGAAACCGTTATAGTCATTAGCCAGCCATATAAGGCTTGCCAAGAACTACATACATTTACATTTTGAGTGATCTGGACTTGATTGTGAACGCATTATTAGGATGTATTCAAGTGTTCCAATTTCCAGTTACTTGCCAAATGAAAAATGAAGCTAGCTCGTAAGAACATAAACTTAATTAAAAGATTGTAAAATATAACAAAATCTATTAGACGATTGAATAACAAGAAAAATAGAAGTATTATGCTAATGATAATGGGTAGGCTTCAAAGGGACTTGTTTTATGGTTCAATTTGGTACTTGTGTTAGTCTAGTTTTACGAGTCAACCGGTACTAGTTTTAAAAACTTATTTCAACAACGACATACCCGATCCCATCCAAGCGAGGTATGGGATACTAAAAACTAATTTGCATGTGATTATTTAGAAGTATTATCCAGTTTGTAGATTTTTAGTGTCATAACATCAGTTTCATTTCGATTACATAAAATAGCAGGTAACTTGATTTAGAGAAAACACACTACCATACAACCATACATATGAAACATAAAATACAACTATGAATAATGTCATAATACATGATGATTGTTTCTAATTAGACAAAATAAAAAATTCCAATCAATGCAGCTAGTAGCAATTCCGGAAATGGTGTTGAAGTGCTCTGTTTGTATCTTTAAAAACGAAATCGGCATGGGTCATCCGCATTTTTTAGTAAACAAATACAGCATAGGAAACATAGCACTGTTTAAATACAAGGATAAATAACATACTAGAGGGGTTAAATGAATATGTCTTCCGGGTTTCTCCACTTATAAAAAATAGAGCCTTGAACTAAATTAGTTACGTTTGTTTGCAAGATGTTTGATGAGTTCTTGACTGGATGTGCAAGAAATCCCACGAAGCTCACATTGTGTCGCGTTTCCTTCTTTTGGATTGACAAATACGCCCTCCGTCATGTTAACCAACAGACTACGTGCCGAGTTTCCTTCTTTTGGATTGACACTCGGTCATGTTAAGCAACGGACTAGGCGTTGAGGGCAACAAGATTATTTTACATGATTCGATCAGGATTTTGGTTGGTTAATCTTATTGAAGTCCCGTTAGGGGTGAGGTCAATTGAGTTATTCGGATTCCCTGTAGCTTATTTATGGAATTGCCAACTAGTATCTGAGCTGTGTCGTGTAGGGAGATAGATGGCTATCTTTATGCGGCTTTTCAGATGAGCAAAATTCATGCTCATGGATACAATGTCCATCCAATGAATCATGTGTATGTACATATTGATGGTAAAAACACAATAACTTTATGGCCCCTTATCTTAGATGATGGATTACCTATGTGAAGTTTTCGTTTCCTGTGAGAATGACAATAGTACATGGAGGATTGCTGTTTTGAGCAGCAAACTTCAGTAGGTAAGCAATCATATTGTTCTCTAGGTAGTGATGCTTCAATCGTGATGATGTGGGAGTGTAGTGTATCCCGAGATAAATTCCAACACAAAGTTCTTGAGGTCCAAATGCTTGGACTACGAACAATGTTTCCGCACCGATACCAGCATTTGTCCTGAGAACTTGAAGGATTTGACTATTTGCTTCATACAGATCATCACGAATGCTCGGGATAGGGAAGCTTACAAGATCCCATACTATACAAGCTGAAAAATGCTTCATTTCCTTGATTTCATGGCTTTCGATCAGTGGTAATGCATTTGCCACGCCTTGATTGTTCTCAAAACTTGCTCCCCTATGTAACGAAGCCCACCAAAAAGCATGATTACCGGAGTTCGGTAACCTCTTGTTCACACAGACCGGTTGTGAACCACTATGGTGGTGTGGCCTAGTTCACGAAGGGCTTGAATTGTTGGAATAAAATCACCGTCTCCTGAGATGATCATCATATAGGACGGAGATCGGGATTCACGCGCATAGCTAAAGATGTCCATCATCATGGCCTTGTCGGCAGCATCTGGACAACCCCCCCCCCCCCCCCCCGTGTGTGTATCTTTAGCTATGCGCGCGATTCCTGATCTTCGTCCTATATGATGATCATCTCAGGAGACGGTGATTTTATTCCAGCAATTCAAGCCCTTCGTGAACTAGGCCACACCACCATAGTGGTTCACAACCGGTCTGTGTGAACAAGAGGTTACCGAACTCCAGTAATCATGCTTTTTGGTGGGCTTTGTTACATAGGGGAGCAAGTTTTGAGAACAATCAAGGCGTGGCAAATGCATTACCACTGATCGAAAGCCCCCCCCCCCCCCCCCCCCCGCCCCCCGTGTGTGTATGATCTTAACTCCGGAATTAAACGTCAGCTCCATTGTCGTATCTACACTGCATCTTTAATTGCAAATATATCCAACGGAATTGACGTTTGTTTACACCTCTAGAACTCAAGAACAAATTGCAGAGATCCATTACAAAAACCCTTATCTCCAAACAAAGCCTGGAACACAGCAACATTTAAAACCTCACTTTAAAATTCTTACCGAACAAAGATGACATGAAAAAGCTAGATCTATGATAGGGAAAAATAAGCTTAGAAAATACCGACAAAAAACTAAAACAAGAATACCTCAGTTTCGGTCGACGGCCTTGTCGTGCAAGCATCACACAAAAGAGAACGTTGTTAGCTCGACAGGTTGTCACCATGCTCAACATTTTGGACATTGTTTAATTTTCTTTTGTGTGCAAGTAGAGAGTTATAGTTTATGTTAAATGATATGTCGCATGAAGTTAATGGTAGTGAAATGAAGAAGGGAGAACACTATCAAAGAGTGTGTGAGAATGAGTGAAACTTTTGGAAGTGATTTATTAAGGGGGTGAAATGAATTAATGGTTAGAGATGTAATGTGGTGAATTTGATCTCAGCGGTTTTGGGTTGTTTGTCACACGGATCGATGACGTAGATGACCTGCATTTATTTTGGTTGGTGGTTGAAGAGATTGTGTGGTGACTTATCTTTGGTGCTACTTTTTCTTGTACACAAAAATATATCTTGGTTTTGGGGTGCAATAAAGCTAATTGTGAAGATGTAGTGTTAAAAATAGATACCTTAGCAAGAAATAAAATTTTTTGGATTTTTCTCTTTACTAATGTTGTGGCTCGGTTAAATATATCGGACACAAATTATTAAAGCTAATTAAATTAATAGGCCCAATTTGAAAACAATAAATTATACTTCTAGATGGGCGATATATACTGTCCTATTGTTTTATGTATCAAAAATCCTACTGTTTGTTTTGTTAAAAGTGTATACTTTGTCATTGAAGGAGATAATCGAGTCACAACACGTAAAGTACGACTTCGTGTGTTCTATTTACAATCTTTATGCAATAACTCATACAAACAACTATTCCGCAAGCTAGCTTTTTTTTAGATTAAAGATGGTAATGATATTGGTTGAAGATGGTCCAGTGTGTTACTCCGATGATGGTGATGAATTAGTGTCCGTAGTGTTGGACAATAATGAACTAAGATCAATTATTGATAAACTTTATAGCGTACAGATATACGAAACTACAAAGTCATTAGCTAGGCATGCAAGTCAGTCGCTCTAATTGTTTTACGTAAGGGGTAAACGAGTCGAGTTTTTATCGAGTAACTCAGGCACAAACTTTGTTCGAGCTCGTTCGAACCGATATTTATTGAGTGTTTTGAGCTCGAGTTTATATAGGCTTGACTCGAGTTATAATCGAGCCTTCAATTAATATATATGTTTTTATTCATATTATGTATATTTGGAGTACTTATATTTAATACACCAAGTGTAATTACTTATTACTTATTTGATAAATGATAAAGCTTTTCGAGTTGAACTCGAGCCGAGTTACGTTCTGTCTTATATTGCAATGTTAGTTGGTATAAAAGCTACGTGTAATTACAAACATTGGTTGGTGCAATATTTGATGTGGTATACTCTCCAATGCAATTTCATACCAAATTTGATGTTTGCATCAAAATTTTATTTTCAAGTTTTGTTTCTTATTTTCAAATAATCAAATGAAAGTTTGGTTTTACTCTATACATCATAGAAAATAATCATTCAATATTACTCTATATATCGCCATAAAATAATAATTTATTATTGTTTTATTTTTCTTGCTACTTATAAATAAATTTAAAAATAATTTTTTTTTGGTCGTAGCTGTGTGGATGAGCATTTTGGGATATGTTTATATATGTAATACATGATAACATTGGAGATGTCCTAAGAGATAGACACAATCAAAACGCAAGATATGTTTAGTTATAGAAGAATTTTCTTAACTTTTTATCTTAGTTTCTTTAGAAAAATGAATGGTTTTTTTTATCTCTAAAAAGAGTTACTGTTTTAAGAAACATGTTCAGATGATAATTTTTTTTAAAAAAAAAAAAAAAAAAAAAAAAACTTAAAAGTGAAAGGGATTTTTTTTCCATAAAGTAAAAAGATAAATATTGAGAAATGTAAATAGCTCTTTTCAAAATAATAATGAAAATGTGAAAGTTGAACTTTTCACCTTTTGAAAAAAAAAATTGTAAAAAAGTAGCAATTAAACTAGTTTTTCAAATTTTTGTGAAAACTTGTTTAAAATATATACTCCCTCCGTCCCAAAATTATTGTCCAGTTTGAATTTTCAAAGTCAAACTGGTTTAACTTTGACCATAAATATATATTTTTTATTATATAATACATGATGAAAAATTTTACAATTGAAAAGTACACTTAAAACCCAATCCATTTATATATTTTGCATCAAATATTATATAACACCTACAAAAATATTTAAGATCAAATTTGAAGAAGAAAGACTAAAAAAGTCAATAGTGGACAATAAATTTGGGACGGAGGGAGTATCTCTTTTCTCATCTGTTAAACGCAATCCTAAAAGTTAAACGCATAGGCGAAACGAGTCAAGATGTATATGAAACTCGTTCTCTGAATTTAAAAGACCATAACAAACGGACCCATAACATCAAGAAATATTGGAATAGATAGGGAAGTAGTCGTTTGGGTTAGGTTTCTTAAAATTTGCAACCATTAACTTTTGTAGTGAGTGAAAAAGGGAAGTAGTTTCATGAGGTTTGGTGCTATAAATTTGTAACAATAAACTCTTGAAATGAGTGAAAATTTGGAGGGTTTTCTAATGGAAAACAAACAAAACGAATACAAAGTTATCACATTGTAGAAAGTTTATCAGATTTATATCAGAGGGCACGATGCACTCGCCATAGCCTCTCGTTATAGTGTCAAAATAGCGCCTGTCATCCGCCACCACTTCACCGTGCACGCTCGTTATTGGTTCCACCACCATTGTGGTAACGGGTTAAAACGGAGTGAGTGTGGTTTTTATTGTGTGTTATAGAAAATGTTATTGAGGAGGGCTTTTTTTTTTTTTGGTTTTGTGGTATAGGAATGTTACAAGGTAAAAACTGACTTGACGAGACTTATAACCGAAAATATAAAACTAGGTATATTGTATGTGGTAAAATTAGGTAACAAAACTAAAGTTTGAGATGTAGAAAAAGTTGAAGCCACAGTTGTAAGTTGGGAATTGTATTAGTGCTAAATGATAGTTTCAACATGAATATAAACGAAAACGTCAAATGATAGTCATGCATAAGTTGTGAAGATTTGTATACACTAGCAGGGATATGTTCTAGAGTATGGTTATATCATTTTAATTTTTATTCCCAACTTAAACTCCTGACTATAACATATATGCCACTTGAAATTCACTATATACCACTCATTATCTTCACTTTTCATTTCTCTATTTGTCATCGTCATATGGTTATAAAGGATTTTATGCTCAAAAGGAAGAAACAAATATCGTTTTCGTGTGTTCGCATAAATTTCGATTGTAATAATTTGATTATTAGATCTTTGTGGCACATATACGTGAAAAAATTTATAATTCTAATAATCTTATAATATGTAAGCTTTCTTTTTCTTATTTTTTTTACGAGACCAGTTGTAATGATGTACATATTTACCACCGCCACATCCGCCATTTCTCCTTATCACCAAAGTCACCACCAAACAAGTACGATCAGATTACCAACTTCACCACTTAAAATGTATCTCACTTAAACAAAAATATAACCTTCTATATACTCAAACGCACACAAAATTTTTGTAGCTCTTCACATAATCTGGTCACGTTCACCACCAAATTCTCAACAAAATAGGGGGACAATCGTGGTGGTAGGGAAGTGGTGTAATAGCATAACTCGATAGTGAGGCCGTGAGGGGGAAAACTCTGGGAAAACCTTATGATTACACTTAGCCAAGTATTGCTCCTTTTCATTAAATTGATACCATAATATGAGGTAGGCATGCATCTACAAATGTGTGTAGCTCATGACGTGAATTCAGACGAGCTTTCTTTCCTACTTAATCTATTTAATGTGAAAAGCAAAAAAAGATGGAGTTATTTTTTATCAATTGAATGCTGAAACAAATTTGAAATGACAACACCTTGAAGTTTAAGCTATCAATGGTGTCAATGGCCTGGAAGGGTCAGTACATAGCTTTTGAAACATAACCTATCATTTGAAGAGATGTTTCAGTGATGAATAGGTGTGTGAAGAAGTTTAGGGGTGTGGTAGAAGGGATGCAATTAATGTGAAACATCGAAAATATTAATGTGACAAGAGTCTTTCTTTGTGACACAATTGCTTTCAATGAGACAATGGCAGAGCGAGCAAGGTCTGCCCATATTAACTGCTTTGATTTTCATATTCTTTGTGAAGTAACTAGTCCTCACGAGTATGATATGTAATTATGTATGACAACAAGTTTTATATTTTCTTGCAAAAACTCTTTTACAAAGCTTTAGTATACTTCCATTTAATTGATATGATCGTCTTTTTTGTTGCTATTTCAAAATACAAACCCGCAAGACCGATTTAGCTTAGTAAGACATTAAATCACTAGCCCTCTAAGATTTCGGATTATAAGGCTTTGGTGGGTGACGTCAAAGAAATTGGATTTTGTGGACTTGCAACAACTAAATTCTGCAAATATACGGGGCTTGAGAACTAGTCATTATATTTGGGGCGTACTGCACTAACACTATTAGCCATGAGCTCGTCATGTGAGTTGAATCGTGTAAACTTTTGATAGTTTGACCCGTCCAGCTTATTTTTATGGTGCAATCTTTTTCGTGAAAATGTGATAGTTTTGTAAATCTTGAGATTCTTTTCGGCCTGTTTGACGTGTTCTCGTTTCATGGAGAGTTTTCCACCTCCACTTCATGTTCTCAATATTTCTCTATAGTAATATATTTAGTTTCCATAAGAATCACAATGCCGTTACCTAGCTATATATGAGATGTGTTTTTCCATTCCATCCCACGAGCTTCCGTCTGTATAAATTACTTTAGTTACAAGTCTAAAGTTAAGTGAACATCTGATCTCTATAATAGAGAGTAGTATTATGATTCGAAAACTAAATAATAGGTTTGTTCTTTTTATAATCCGATACTTTCTTTAGATTCATATCCAACATTCCAACTCCTTAACTACTCACCATAATATGAACTTATGAAGTAGCCAGCTCGTGAATGTAAACTCTGAAAAGTTTTCTTCTCTACACAATTTATTTTAACATGTAAACAGTTAAAAGATTAAAGATGGAGTCTTCTTTTATACAAGTCTGAAATGGCAACAAATTGATGGTAAAGCTGTCAACTGTCTCAAAGGTTAAAGGCATATTAAACCCTTAACAGATTACATCCATTGTAGGATTAAGTGACAATTTTACCTTCGTAAGGGATGTAACGTGTCGACAATAGATGAATCGTCCCAAATTTGATAAACCAGATAATGAAAGCTTCAAATTATTACTTATGCACATATAAAAAGAGGCACTATAAAATATACGATAAGAGGATAGTGTGCTTGCGTGCCTATTTGAACAGAATGGAAGTAACAATGGATCCAGCAAGAAGAATAAGGAGGCCGCAAATGCAACGCCGTCCGGAGAAATATATGTATGTCTTGCGGCGATGAAGAATTCTGACCCGGAGAAATACAAAAGGTTGATGGATAAACTAAATGTGAGATTTTATGACAAGATCTACAACCAATTGAGCAAAACTATAACACATAAATTCTAAACTATATATCAATCTTGGACATAAACATCGGCACCTAAAAACTTAGTGTGAGGTTGAGTTATGCCAGTTGAAATACATGCGGCACCTTCATTGCTTGTTAGAGTAATGTGAGACTTGCCGACCAACTAAAACCACAATATAGCCATCGTTGATTACTTAAAACGATAGTGGCATGATCAACTCGACTATAAGATGAACTTGAAAGAAGGAACAAAGGTAGTTGTTGCGTGAAAAACTTAAAAATTTGACGTAGCTTTGCTATATTGATTTTCTTTTCCCAAAAACTCTTTGATTATCGAATTATTAGTAGATTTCCCTTACGCCACTATCGAATTATTCGTAGATTTCCCTTACGCCACTACTTATACGTACGAATACCTAAAGAGATCCCTATATTCATGACGTTATCAGATGTCGACACACGTTCATCAACATCTTTTTGTGGATTCATCATCATACAAGCCATCGTAACAAATTAACAACCAACATTCACATGTTTCATCTTTTTACCTTTTAACTTCTTTTTATAAAAAACGAGTTATAAAATATAGGATAAAGAACATACTTTCTCAAATGATTCATTGTGAACAATGACCATCAAAATCATAGTTGTTAAGATCTCGATCCTGATCTTAGGATCTTAGTATAATCACTCCTTTTGCTAAAGTATTTTTCTTCATAATGATGCTTTTGATATCTTCAAATATTGTACTTCATTCACTTGAAGTTTTTAGGGACGATTTATGCAATCTGGTCAAAGTTCAGGGATGATTTTTGTACTTTCAAAATAGTTTGGACGAAACATGTAATTTGGTCAAAGTTCAGGGACGATTTATGCAATTTACTCCTTGAAATATATATATCAAGAAAATTGAATATTTAATTTGTTGTGGGGCAAATGTCTCGTGTTCGTAGGAAATTTCATGCATATATTTAGTTTGACTTTAATCAAAGGTGTTTGGTTTAAATGCATCATAAAATTCCTTTACTTTGAAAATTTTGACAAACTATTTTTAGCGATTAAACAATTAAAGTGATATGGCCCTCATTTAAGCCATTATTGACTTGTGATGGGTTCCTATAAGTTGGTTCACTCAATTGAGAGACGTATGCAAGATATTGAATTTCCAACTACTTGCTAAATGTACTTGTGTCATACAAAGTGTCATATAAAACGTCTTTAATGACTTTACGGATAATGCAAGCTTTAGAACATTGTACAACTTTTTAAACATGTGTTTGATTTAGAACATGAAAGGCCATTAATTTCACGTTACATCCCAAGGATGGATTTGGAAGGAGAAAATCTCTTTAAAGTCATTCTCGCATTTGGTTCACCAACCCCACATTTACTTCCTAGTCCTATTCGATTTATCATCAACTCACATTAATATCCAACTACACCTCACTTGTTTTTACTTCACTAGTGGCAACCACACTTCTGCACGTGTTGCATTAGAGTGCTTTGTGTGGGAGGGTTACCCAAAGGACACAGGAAATCTTCTAATTACCAGGGCATATATACTTGACTAATCTCGATACTTCTATCAAGGTTTGCTTCGAAGTTGTAGTTCGGACAACAACTTGTTCCATTTGGAAGTATAGGAATGTTGTATGCTTTGACTGAAAATCTCAGTGGAAGGATATACACTAGGGGATGAAATAAAATAAGTCTTGTATCACTCATGCATGGATCCTTCATAAAAATAGGCATATCAATCCATGTTGAATCGACTAGATCAATGATCCGATAAGTTCTTGTACAAGATCTGTTTGATCTTTATGTCCTCTAGTTCCTCACTAGAGTGATTTTTTTTTTTTTTTTTTTTTTTTTTTTTTTATTATTATTATTATTTTTTTAATCTTTAATCTAATAACAATGTGTTATTTTATTTAATAAAATAAACAAAATTTAAAGACTATATGGTCCGAGAGATCCTATAACTTGAGTGACGAGGAAATTTGTTTTACAAGTTATAGGATATACATTATAAGTTGAAAGACTAACGTGCCACCTACAACGTGGTGCTATGTCAATCACATCATCTCATGGTGTAACAATATTTTGAAGATTTTCACCTGAATAGTTTTGTATCTTAGTGGTGATATAAGTTGCATTAAAGTGTAGTGGTTGGAAAGGAGACTTGTCCATCATGTTGAATCGTATCTTAGTTTAGACTACTGATGCAAATTAAAGTGTGAAATGAAAATCAATAGTTTTGGTTGTGTAATATATGTATGTAAAACAATAGGAATTTTTACAACGACTTGACGCACAAAAGGTTCTTGAAAGAATTAGGAGACGTAAGTAAAACACCACCAAATACTTGAGCTTTCCATGAGACGATAATCTTATGAACTGGTTTCTTCTAGCTTCGAATTGTTTCTAGAAAAGTTTTTTTTTTTTTTTTTTTTTTTTTTTTTTTTTTTTTTTTTTTTTTCGTTTCAAGTAAGTTCAAGTGCTCCATCATCTCAATATCATTCTTTGAGTCATTAGAGTCATTTAGCCAAGTTGGTTGTAATCAAAGATTGGAAAGCCTCATTTCCTTTCTCAAATGTATCTCATAATCCATTATTTATATCAATTTTTATTATCTTTTGGCCAAAAAAAAAGTCTTATATCGTTAATAAAGTCGAAAATGTTTACATTTATGTTATGGTGAGATGAATGATGGGACAAGTTATTGAAATGAAAGGCGAAAGCCAATTAATTCTATGATGTTACATGAGTCTGCAAGGTTTGCTCATATTAACTGCCTTGATTTCCATTTTCTTTGTACAGTAACATCATGAGTCCTGATATGTATTGACAGCAAGTTCTATATTTTGATATTTTCTTGCATAAACTCGTTTGTGAAACTTAACTATACTTCCATTTAATTGATATAATCATCTTTTGTTGATATTTGTTTCAAAATACCAACCCGTAAGACCCATGTAGCTTGGTAAGACAGTAAATCAGTAGCCCTCTACGATTTCAGATTATAAGGCTATGGTGGGTAACCTCTAAGAAATTGGATTGGGAGGTGATTTGTACACCAGTACTTTTTTGCCATGCATCACCAAATCTTTTGTAAAGACCATTTTACCCTTAACCTATTTAGTTTTATTATTCTTTTACCAAATCATACAATCAAAATAAAATATTAACCCTAATTACAGTTACAATGGATTGATTTAGTTGTGCACATCATCATCACGCCGTCAACAGTCCCTATAATTTCCACCTACTTTGTGAATTGTGTTAACTATGAACACACAGGTATGATTTAACCAAAATCAAGTTATGTTAAATAATATTTTTTTATTGCGTAATATATGTAGTAAATGATTGTTGCGAACTGTGAATACGCTATGTGAAGCAATATGAATAGGTTGAGTTATAGACTTAACTAACATATCCATTAATGTTGTTAGCTTCTTTATGTTGAACCAAAATCTCAAACACACATCCATCATTTCCTTGATAACATATTTTTCTACTTGTTCGATTGTTGCACATGGTTTGATATTTGACGTATTGATGTGCTAGTATTTTCATTAGTTATCAATTTGTTGATATGTAATCTCGACCGAACGTTATTGGGTTGTTGGATTATTTTGGTTTCGACTAATTCTCGGTTTGGTTATTGGGTGGTCTAAAATATTTTTGAAAACCGACCAACCTTAACCACTTAAGCTTACTAAATCGTAGACCGACCGAACGTACAACTCTAGTCACAGCGGATAATATTTTAGAAATTATTGTCAATTAATGTATATTATCTTATTGAACAGACAAACCCAAGCGAAACAGAAAGTCCTTTGATTCAAAATGAAGAAAGTTACCTGGCTATCTCCAAGTTTAACTCATGTGATGAGCTACTAAAGAGCGTGCGGGAATTTTATTACACTAAAGGATATGGTGTATCTACTCTCAACTCAAAACAAAATGAATTTGTCACTTTGAAATGTGACCGAGGAGGTAAGTATCGAGATGTGCGCGGTATTGAAGGTAAACGGAAAAAGAAAACATCATCTCGGCTGATTAATTGCCCCTTCAGACTTATTGGTAAAAAAGGTAATGACGGTCTGTGGTTTTTTAAGCCAAAAAACTTGACACATAGCCATGATCCATCCACTGATATTTCTGGGCATCCATCATTTCGGAAACTAGAGCCTGATAACATACAAATTGTTAAAGAAATGACCCTGTCTGGAATACCACCAAGACAAATTCTCTCCTCTTTACGTCAACAAAACCCAAATATTCCTGCAACATCTAGAACTATATATAATGTGAAGAAAAAAATTCGAAAGGATACTTTAGGAGGTAGGTCACAGATTAATGTCTTGTTTGAAGAGTTTGAAAAAGGTGGTTTTTTGCATGATGTTAAACATGATTCTCAAGGGCGTATAACCCATTTATTCATGGCACACCCTTTGTCAGTTAAATTGGCCAAATCCTTTTCAAACACCTTTGTGATGGACTGTACGTACAAAACTAATAGAATAAACATGCCTCTCCTTGATATTATTGGAGTTTCATGCTTCAATACATCATTTTATTCGGGGTTTGCTTTTTTGAAAACGGAGACCGTAGAGAGCTATGAATGGGCATTAGAAGCATTTAAGGTGATTTTTGGACACACTGATAATCGGTTTGTGATTATGTCAGATAGGGAATTAGCACTAATGAATGCGATTAATAATATATTCCCCTCTGCAACAATTCTACTATGTGTTTGGCATATTCAAAAAAATGTAGTATCAAATTGTAAAGGGTTTTTTGAACATGTTGAAGAGTTTGATATATTCATGTCAAGTTGGAACAATATTGTATACTCAACAACAGAAGATATGTTTGTGCATAATTGCAATGAATTCGAGTTGCTTTATAGAGAGAAAAAAGATGCAATTGCATACGTAAAGAAAAATTGGTTTCCGTGGAAAGAAAAATTTGTAAGTGCTTGGACAGAAAGGCATTTACATTTTGGTAATCGTTCATCCTCAAGGGCCGAAGGTGCTCATGCGAAACTTAAATTGTATTTACAAGTTTCTACAGGTGGGTTTAAAGAAGTGAGTGATAAAATGTGTCTTGTGGTTAAGCATGAATTTAATGAGATTAAAGTGAAACTTGCAAGTGAGAAAATAAAAGTTCCTCACGATTGCAATACGCCTGTTTATAGAAAGCTTTTGTATAATGTATCTCAGTTTGCGTTGAAGGAGATATGTAAGCAATATGAAAAGATCACTAAAGGTATTAATTTCCGGCATTATATCTTTAACTTGTAATACAAAATAGATTTTATTAACCTTTACTATTTATGTGTTATCTTAGGTACAATGGCTCCTTGCACCGGTCATTTCACGGCAACTATGGGTCTTCCATGTGCTCACAAGCTAAAACACTCTCGAGAACAAGAACTTTCTTTGGATCTTATTCATCCACATTGGAGGATTGATATATTAACCTTGAATCCGGAAGATGTATCACATAATGATGGCGCTGACCCCTTTGTTAAGTTACTGGATGAGTTGAATGAAAAGTACCAAGTGTGGCCTTTACACAAGAAAGAAACTGCTACTTTGATGATTACTAACCTTATCAACCAATCGGATACGCTTTTTGAGTCCGTGATCCAACGACCTAAAGGTAGGCCTCCAAAGTCAAAGAAGAAAAAAGGAACAACATCCACGGCACGAAATCCCTCAAGATTTGAGTACGTAGAATCATTACAGAAACACAATCCTTCAAGTTCTGCTAGTGAAGTCCAAAGGAGCTATGAGTTAACCAATGAGGGTAGCTATATCCATCAAGAGAACAACATGATTGATTTGAATTTATATCCAGATTCTTCAAGCGAGTTTATGTTGTTTGAGTAGAAGATCAGACACTCATCTTTGGCAAGAAGCCAAATAGCTTTCTTATGGTGTACTGTTTGATTAGAAGCATGGAGTGGAAGAAATATTTCATATACATCAACTGTTGATGATGTTAAAAGTGTCCCCTTTTTTGTGTTGAGTTGGATTAATGTAGTCTCTTTTTCTTCAATCATACTTGGTTTACGAGTTTGATTTTCTACAAATGTTAAACTTGTCTTTTAAATTGCTACTGCTTTTGATTTGTTCAGTTGGAATGGAAGTGGTTACACTCCTTTTGTTAATCAATCAAGTTTCTTTTTACTATCACTAGCTAGAATGTTAACTGCATACTTTATTAGCCTAGTGTATTGTGCTTATCATCAAAAATTGTCATGCGCATGTTCACGTAGACTACAAAGAAGAGCCTAACTGATGAAAAGTTAGAATAGGAAAAAGTATTAATAATAGAAAATTGGATTATAGTAATAATAAATGAGTGAAGAAAAGGTATGTTTAGATTCAAGTAAATGGCCCGAGGAAAAAAATTAATATTAGGTAACTTAAGGGTAAAATGGTCTTTGCAAAAAAATTGGTGGTGCATGGCAAAAAATTACTGGTGTACAAATCACCTCCCAATTGGATTTTGTGGACTTACAACAACTAAATTCTGCAAATATACCGGGCTTGAGAACTAGTCATCATATTTGGGGCGTGCAGTGCTAACACTATTAGCCACGAGCTCATCATGTGAGTTGAATCGTGTAAACTTTTGATAGTTTAACCCGTCCATCTTATTGTTATGGCGCAAGCTTTTTCGTGAAAATGTGATAGTATTGTAAATCTTGAGCTTCTTTTTGGCCTGTTTGACATGTACTCGTTGTTCCATGAAGAGTTTTCCACCTCCACTTCATGTTCTCAATATTTTTCTACAGTAATATATTTAGTTTCCATAAGAATCACAACGCGGTTACATATATATGAGCTGAGTTTTTCCATTCGATCCCACGAACGAGCTTCCGTCTGTATAATTTACTTTACAAGTCTAAAGCTAAGTGAACATCGGATCTCTATAATAGTGTATTATGATTCGAAAACTACAAAATAGGTTTGTTCTTTTGATAATCCTATACTTTCGTTAGATTCATATCCAACTTTCCAACTACTTAACTACTCACCATAATATGAACTTATTTTTTGGGTAAAAAGTCAAAAGACCCGGTAAATATATTACTCCAAAAAGCGTTTAAATACAAAGGATATGGGTGAATCTCATATCTTAGCCCGTTACATAGTCGGAAAAGCTTACATAACAAGATACTTCCTATTCTCTAAACAAGAAAATAAACCGCTACTCAAAATATAACTATAGACTCCTATGAAAACAAAATTACTTCCTACCAAAGCCTTGGAGCTTGATACCATACATGTCATAAAAAGCATCTAAATTATCTGGAAGATCATAGACCTGCTTCGCGTAGTCATCATAATCATCTTCACGATCATGACCATCACCAAATGGGTTAACCCTCATAAATATGAACTTATGAAGTAGGCAGCTCATGAATATAAACTCTGACGAACTTGAAAGAAGGAACAAAAGTAGTCGTTGCGTGAAAAACTTAAATATCAGACGTAGCTTTGCTATATTGATTTACTTTTTTCAAAAACTCTTTGATTATCGAATTGTTCGTAGATTTTCCTTACGCCACCATCTATACCTACGAATACCTAAATAGATCCCTATATTCTTGACATTATCAGATGTCAACATACATTAATCATCATCTTTTTGTAGATTCATCATCATACAAGCCATCTTGACAAATTAACAACCAACAGTCACGTGTTTCATCTTTTTTACCTTTTTTTTTTTTTTTTTTTTTTTTTTTTTTTTTTTTTTTAAGAAACAAAAACAAGTTATCAAGAATTAAGAACAAAGTGAATAGACTTGCTCAAAATTAGAACATAACAAAACAAGGTTCAAAGAAACTCATCGATACAAGGTCACTCTACCTAATATTTCTCTTATAAGCTAGTTCAAAAAGGAGTATAAATAATGATTTCAAATGAAAAGGAATACGGTAATTAAACTCTTCGTTACATGCCAAAAGGAATTTGACTTTTATTCTAGAGTACATTAGGAATTTAGGAAAAAGGTATAACCCACTGCAAGGTAGGGCTGAGCAAAACCCGACCGACACCTGAAAACCTTCCCGATCCCGACGTCTCGAATCGTCTCGAATCCCGAACCGACTATACTCGTGTCGGGACTTGGTTTGGGTTTTTCATCTTGTCGGGATTCGGGTCGGGTCGGGTGTCGGGACGAAGTCGGGATTACAAAGAAAAACCATACAAATCAGTTTCATTTCGGGACTCGGGACGGCTTTCGGGACGATTCGGGCTAGACTCGGGTCGGGATTCGGTTAGGATTTTCAAGCTTGTCGGGATTCGGGCTTCGTCAGAACGGGTCGGGTTCCGGCCCGATACACACCCCTACTACTAGGGGTGTCATAAAACCTGACCCGAACCCGACCCGACCCGACCTGAGCCCGACCGGGTTCGGGTCAACTCGGGTCGGGCCAACTCATGTCAAAAATCATATTCGGGTCAATCGGGTCAGCCTGAATTGACCCGAGTTCTAAACAAGGTCGGGTTCAGGTATGTTGTTTTAGCCATGACCCGACCCGAACCCGAGTTGACCCGACTAAACTAACACTTTACAATGTAAAAATACTCGGGTGGACCCCAATCCCGACTTGACCCGACCCGACCCGAGTTGACCTGAACCCGAATTGACCTAACCCGAGTTGACCCGAGTTTTAAACAGGGTCGGGTTCGGGTATGTTTTTTGGAGGCTTGACCCGAGTTGACCTGAACCTGACCAGGTCAACCCGAATGACACCCTTCCCACTACTACAAAAAAGGGCATAGAGCCCGGTTAAAAAGGTGCAAAGAGCCCGGTTTTGTATGAGGGCACAAAGGGGGAAGGACTCTATTTTAGAACCAAATGGAGCCCGGTTTGGAAAACGGTTTCTATTCCCTATTATAGAGCCCGGTTTTCTATTACCGAACATGGCTCTATGTGAAAAAAAAATAAAAAAAAATATATATATATATATTTTTGGGTAGAATTCAGCCATTAAATCAAATTAAAAAGTATCATCATTTCTTATTTTCCTCTATTATAAGAATTCTAGCTATCAAATCTTTATCTTTACTTCAATCTTTAGTCCAACCTTCAAACCGTGACTCATCTTATTCTTGAGTTTTCGTTCTAGCCGATAAAGGCTGCAAATATATAAAATATGGATTAGAATAAGTGAAATATCTAACAATCTTGTTACTCGAAGGAAAGTGATGATAGATAATGGATGATGCGACTACTTTAGTCATCAGAAAGTTAACTTACAATAAATATATCCAAAGCATTAGTAACCAACTACTGAACTAATTAACACACTTTTTAGGCCAAAAAATGTGTATATATGTAAAATTGTAAATTACTTCAAAAAGATTAATAACATAAGATTATCTAGAGTTACTTAATTGATATTTGACAGAGTGTACTATACTACCAAATAAAAGAAAAAAGCGAGTGAGCTAGTCACATCCACTTTTATTAAATTAAGTTATTCCTAGTTAAACATTAGGTACATTTATACTTGTGACATGTTTGACAGCAAGAACATAAACTAGCAAGAATAATAATCTTATATAGCATTACGATTTCCATTATTAAAGACAAAACGATAGGCAAACATTTACTACATATGCAACACACCAATGGCCTAGATGAATGCAATTAGGCCAAGAGTTAACCCTAAGTTTCAATTAAGCCTCAAAGTAATAAATCCGAAATCTAACTCTTAAAATTAACACATATAGATACATACATATGATGAGGCGAAAAATGATACGTTTTTAGGGGGTCATTTAAGCCCGAATTCGAATTTATTTGATCAAATATTGCCCTAAATCGTTCCTTTTGTGATTTTAGGTACTTTGGGAGAGAAATCTGGAAAAGGAAGCAATTCGGACGTTTTTAGAGCATAAAAGTGAAGAAAACACCAAAGTCTTAATTTTCCATGCTGGGAACAGTAGGTGACGGCGTCAAGAGTAACTCTCTGACGGCGTCAAGAGCAAAATTTCATGACGACCCAGTACAGATTTGACAGCGTCACGAAGGTAGGGCGTCAAGAGTAAAAGTCATGACGGCCTGGAAATGATTAAGTCTTGACGGCGTCAAATGTAGATCAAGGCAGTCCGAGAATAGTTTTGGCGGCGAGGTGACGACGTCACAATGTTGGTCTTAACGCCGTCAGACCCCTTTTCCTATATATAGTTTTCTAATTTTCACATTAAAAAAAGAAGAGAGGTTTTGGAGAAACCCTAAGTACGATTTTGGTGCGAATTTTACAGGTTTTTCAAGGGTTCCAAGCCCTTGATACCTTTCATGTATAATTAAGATAAGTGTTCTTTCAATTCAATCAATATGTCTATGTGTTGGTTGTCTATATCTTGTTCTTGTCTTAATTCCATCATGCTAGGCTAAATCTATCTTGTGTTTGCTTGGATCTAATGAAACCTAGATGTTAATTATGTGTTGATTACTTGTTTATACTTGTCTTGGATGAATGATTTATATGTTAGGCTTAAGAAAACTGGCAGATCTCCAATTGGTAACATGCTTGAACGTCTTAAGAAACATGAACCGACGCGCTCTAGGTCTTTATTGGTTGTATTTAATGCATGAGCCACTGTTTACAATCCCTATAGTTGTGCTGGGCATGGTGTAGGAGGAGATAAGAGCACATAGAATTGGGGAGTTAAGTGTGCCACCCCATGAATGGTATTAAGGAATACGATCCGTCATCCATGCAATTATAACAAATAATTGACGTGTAAAATATGTCTAGGGAGTAGTGAAATCTAAGTAAACACATTTTATCCACTTATTGCTCACAACTTTAGTATAATTTAGTTTATTTTCATTTCTAGTATTTTATTTTGATTGCATCTTTAGTATTGGGTTAGTTGATTAGCAACTAATTCCGCCCAAATCCTTCAAACCCGAGATTTTTACTTGCTTTCTAAAAAATATAAAAATACAAAAATAATCATCCCTCACCTTTAGAACTAGTATTTAGGTTTTCTAATCCTAGCGACACTATTCCTAAGCTGAACGATCAATCCCCAGGTACTTGTCACTATACTATACTACAACGATCAGGTACACTGCCTGGTGGGGGTTGTAAGCTTCTCAAGATCCCTTAAGAGGTAAAGCCTGGTGCAATTCTCACGCATTAAGTTTTTGGCGCCGTTGCCGGGGAATAGTTATTGTCTAGGTTAGAATTTCTGTTTATTATGTCTACTTGCTAGATTCCTTTCTAGTAAGATTTTATTTTTATTTTTAGGTTCTCTTTAGTCTATCTTATTTCTTTGTGCCTTTGTTCGTAACCACCCGACATCATGGACAACGGGAACATCTTTGAACCCGTCATCCCACCACAACAAAACCCACCATTAGAACCCCTTAGGCCCCGAACCTTAGGAGAGTATTCCCGACCTAGCCACCAAGGCTACCGAAACACCATTGAGCTCACCGGAGCCAATGTGACCCCCTTGCGATCCGACACCATCCGGTTGGTGCGAAGCGGATGTGCATTCCATGGACTTCGTTCCGAAGATCCAAACCAACATCTTAAGGACTTCCTCAAAATCGTAGATTCTATAGACCTAGATGTTGCAACTAGAGAGACAACCCGATTACGCCTATTCCAATTCTCTCTACGGGATCAAGCTAGTCAATGGCTTGAGCGTTTACCCGCGGGATCCATCACCACATGGGATGATCTCACCACTCATTTCCTTGCTCAATTTTTCCAACCGGGGAGAACTACTAAGCTTAGAAATGACATCTTGATGTTCCAACAACGTCAAAATTAATCTCTTTATGAAGCATGGACTCGTTTCAAGGACTTACTCCAAAAAGTCCCTCATCATGGCATAGATCTTTGGCTCCAAGTCCAAATCTTTTATGACCATATCGACATCTCCACGAGGCGAGCCATTGACCAATCGGCCGGTGGTAAGCTACGTGATCTAAGTGCGGAACAATCATGGGAACTCATAGAAGATCTTGCTCTCTATGACAACGAAAGTTGGAATGATCCTCGTGACTTGAACAAAACGGTCAAGGCAATATCTTTGCCTTCGAACAATTCTAGCACTCCCGACCGTAGGATCATGGAACTTGAGGACCAAGTCAAGTTTCTCATGAAATCTTACGAAGCTCCTAAGCCTTCAAGCCAAGTGAACAAAATCACTTCTTCATGCGAATTATGTAGTGGTCCCCACGACATTCGTGATTGTGTGGAACTCCCCGGAACAGCTTTTGCGGACTACGCATCCACGCGTACCGACGAAGCGGGAGATAAGTGGTACACTTTCAAGCCCGAGCCAAACACTTACGGTGATTCATACAACCCCTCATGGAAAAATCACCCAAACCTTAGGTGGAAACAAAATCAACCCAATTCTTCCAATCCGCCTAATCGTTACCAACCAACCGGTCCACCCTCCAACCGTACTTTCAACAACAATCCTTCTAACAACTTTGGTAGTACCAACAACCTTGAAGGATTGATGTCTAAGTTCATGGCATCTCAAGAAGCTCGCATATCTAAGTTTGAAGCCGATTTCAAACAAAAGCAAAGCGAGATAACCACTAGAATTGACGCATTGTTGAAGGTTCTCAATGACCGAGAAATAGGAGCACTTCCAAGCGACACGATCAAAAATCCGAAACTAAACGTTAATTCCATATCTTCAGTTTCGTCACCCACTTCGTGTCCACAATACTACTCGGTCAAATCAACAAGCACGTGTTTCAAACAAAACCAGTTTCTTCAAAAGGACCAATCAAATAAGGCACCCAATATAGAGCCGGTCAAAAGTATAGTTGAAACACCTCCTACGCAAGACCTTGACAATGAATTCAAAGAACTTCACCTTAAATGCCCCGTCATTGATGTCTTAGCGCGTGCTCCTTACTATAGTGCCCTCCTAGAAAAATATGAGAAGTGTAAGCTAGGTAAAAATGGGACCACCTTCGTTCAAAACAAGTTGTCTAAAAAGCTTGATGATCCGGGTATATTTGTTTTGCCTTGTAAGATAGGAAGATCCGAAGCTTTCGATACACTAGCCGATTTAGGGTTAAGCCTCAACTTGATTCCCTTATCCTTATTCACCGCTCTTAAGCTAGGAAAGTTAGAGGAAACGGAGGTATTGATAGGGCTAGCAGATGGGAGTATTGCCCACCCAGTTGGAATGATTAAGGATGTAGTTGTTCACGTAGGAAAGTTAACTATATTAGCAGATGTTCACGTCCTAGACATGGTTAGTGACACTACATGCCCATTATTGGTAGGAAGAGGATTTTTAGCAACCGCTAGCGCCATGATAGATTGTAAGGAGTCTAAGATAGCGGTAGGTGAAGGCGATACTTGGTCGGTGTACTATGTAAAGAAGCATAGTTATGATTGTGATGATGAACCGACACCGCATTGGGTAGAGATGAATAGGAGACCATCTAGATATGGACCTTGGATAGAAAGGAACTTTATAGGACCTCAAAGCCCATTTTATCTAGAGAAAGATTTCGTTGAAAAGACACATTCGGTGGAACAACTCATAGCTAGAGATGAAGAGCTAGACCCTTTTGAGGACCCCTTGGTCTTTAGGAAGATGATTGAGTTCTTAAGCGTAATGCCCATTAACATAGAAAGGAATAAATGGAAAAGAGAGGGGGACAAGTGTAAATGGAGGTGGGACAAGCCACCTAAAGAAGGTGACGGATCATGGCATATGAGGATGACTTTGTATGATCCGAATGGAGAAAAGTTTGAAAGGTCATACTGTACTAAGGAAACCGATAGGAAGTTGAAACCTAAGTTTGATCCCAAAGATGTCCTCAATGAGGAACTCACCCGTGTCACGTAGTAACCCATGACCTTGAGTCTAGCTACAAGACTCGTAAATAAAGAAAAGCGCTTCTTGGGAGGCAACCCATGTTTTGTGTGATTTTATTTGTTTGTTTGTTATTTGCTTCCGTATGCATGCTTAATTTTTATTGTTGGTAGATCATGTTTCTAAACTAAATAGTGAAAATACTTTACTTTGTTGTTTTGGCCTAGTCTTAACTCCACCTAAAGGTATTTTTGCAAAAGATAAGTGTAAGGGGAAACCCCAAATATGTTTTTTAAGAAACAAACCGATCATGATTCTCCACAATATTAAATGAACATGTATATTCGTATTTGTTAGAGTCAAATGCTTGTATTGAGTCATAATGAAGTTTTGCAGGATTTTCCAGGAAGTAGGACCAAGTTTTTCCAGAAATTTTCCGGAAACTTAACATAAGAATTTCTGCAGGTCACTTCTGACGGCGTCATGAGTTTACTCTTGACGGCGTCAAGTGTAAAAATCTGGAAATTTTACCGGTATTGTTTTTCTAACGGAGTCTTATGGTTTTTGTGAATTATTAAGTTTTATAATCTCCAGGAGATCTGCAAACTTCATTCCACAAGCATTATATCTTATCTTGTTTTCTAGGATTTAGTAACTTATATAGGATGCCGCCGATTTTACGCAAGGTTGTCTTGTCTATTTTATCAGGTTTTACAGGTTATGTATGACAAGAAGATGATTTATATTCTGGAAGGGAAGCTTTGATTGTTCATTTTCTTGGAGGAAGATTTAACCTGGCCACCTCATTATCCATACCGAGCAAATCAGAGGAGTATTTGATTTCATTCTTTTTTACTTTTTCACTTTTACATTCTTTACTTGAACATTGGGGACAATGTTCATATTAAGTGTAAGGGGAGGGTAAAAAGATGATACCTTACATATGCACTTTCGCTTGAGTTTGTTATGTTTGATGGTAGATGTGTAATAAAACTATGAGAAATACTTGTTAGTGCAATTTTAGCGCCAAATTTAAATTTTTTTACAACATTTAGGAGTGAAACTTTAGCCATAGCAAGCGTCTCATGGATAGGAGATTGTATGACTAGCACATAACCGTATATTCAGAAAAATTTTCCACCCAAATATATGAGGTTCGCCTTTAGATTTGATTGGAAAAGCATTTACTATTAGTGCTTATGAGTGTACCGGTAGCATTTAGATTCTAGAACTTGCGTTAGTGATGCATCCCGAGACCGCTAGTGAGACTTCATTCGTATGGTAGGATTTACTACATGATAAGAGGCATTAGGATCACCCTTGTGTTAAACCCGTATCATAATTACTTGACCATTTAAGTCATATTACTTGGCTAGTTAAGTCAACTAATTTTTCCCACACCCTTAGCGTTGTACTCATTTTTAGTACACGATACCCCTAGTACACCCCTCCGAGCCTATCTTTTCGTTTCTAACTTTAAGCATTTTACTTAAAGGAAGAATTTGTTACACCCCACTTAGATGTACAACCAAATCGCCTTAGCCTTCCATGTATGCACTCATTTTTAGTGCATTATTGTTATTTGTTAAACCCTAAGTTAACTATCTAATTGATTACATGGTTGCTAAGTCGAGTCATATCCTTGTACATATTGTTTTGGGACGATTGGGACTCATGGGTAAGTACTTATTTTATGGAGTAATGGGGAAGAACATCATTTATTACCCCCATATGTACGTTAATCTTAAAAGTACTCCAAGCATTTTGATTTTCTTAATTCGAGTCATTAGATTAGTTTAATGTAAAGTATGTAAAGATTCAAGTGTAAGGGGAATATTCATTCCCTATGATGTACTATTTTGGATGGTAGGGTAAGAGTGTATGCAAATATATATATATATATATATATATATATATATATATATATATATATATATATATATATATATATATATATATATATATATATATATATATATATAAATAGAAAAAGGAAAAGAAAAAAAAAAGAAAAAACATACGGACTACCATCCCGTTTCATTCTATGTTTATTTTATGTTTTTGTTATTTTTCATTTATTAGCTTAAGTCGAGTCTAGTCTTGGCCTAGCAACGCCATATTGTACATGTAATTAACCAAGATTGTTAACTCGTCACCAGTAAAACTTCCTTTATCCAACAAAACCGTGTATTTCATATCCCTACACCTAACGTTACAACCCTTTAAAAGACCTCTTTGATAGTTTATCCTAGGTGCTTACGCCATGTGGTGGAGGTTTGATCCTTTCCCAAGCCTATGGTAATCTATTTTGCTATGACAGGTAGTGAGAGATATCTTCCGTTTCCATATTGTAATTTACATTTTATTACACCCGAGAGATGTGAGTATCTAAACACTATTTGTGAGGTGCTTGTGTATGACCTCCGTGCTTGTCTATTGGTCTTTAGTGGAATGATTATTTGTTGTAATTACTTTTATATTAGTGTTAAATGACCCCTAACTTGTATTTTGACTAGAATAAAAGCGCATTTGCTTGAGGACAAGCAAATCTGAAGTGTAAGGGTATATGATGAGGCGAAAAATAATCCATTTTTAGGGGGTCATTTAAGCCCGAATTCGAATTTATTTGATCAAATATTGCCCTAAATCGTTCCTTTTGTGATTTTAGGTACTTTGGGAAAGAAATCTGGAAAAGGAAGCAATTCGGACGTTTTTTGAGCATAAAAGTGAAGAAAACACCAAAGTCTTAATTTTCCATGCTGGGAACAGTAGGTGACGGCGTCAAGAGTAACTCTCTGACGGCGTCAAGAGCAAAATTTCATAATGACCCAGTACAGATTTGACGGCGTCACGAAGGTAAGGCGTCAAGAGTAAAAGTCATGACGGCCTGGAAATGATTAAGTCTTGACGGCGTCAAATGTAGATCAAGGCAGTCCGAGAATAGTTTTGGCGGCGAGGTGATGGTGTCACAATGTTGGTCTTGACGCCGTCAGACCCCTTTTCCTATATATAGTTTTCTAATTTTCACATTAAAAAAAGAAGAGAAGTTTTGGAGAAACCCTAAGTACGATTTTGGTGCGAATTTACAGGTTTTTCAAGGGTTCCAAGCCCTTGATACCTTTCATGTGTAATTAAGATAAGTGTTCTTTCAATTCAATCAATATGTCTATGTGTTGGTTGTCTATATCTTGTTCTTGTCTTATTTCCATCATGCTAGGCTAAATCTATCTTGTGTTTGCTTGGATCTAATGAAACCTAGATGTTAATTATGTGTTGATTACTTGTTTATACTTGTCTTGGATGAATGATTTATATGTTAGGCTTAAGAAAACTGGCAGATCTCCAATTGGTAACATGCTTGAACGTCTTAAGAAACATGAACCGATGCGCATTAGGTCTTTATTGGTTGTATTTAATGCATGAGCCACTGTTTACAATCCCTATAGTTGTGCTGGGCATGGTGTAGGAGGAGATAAGAGCTCATAGAATTGGGGAGTTAAGTGTGCCACCCCATGAATGGTATTAAGGAATACGATCCGTCATCCATGCAATTATAACAAGTAATTAACGTGTAAAAGATGTCTAGGGAGTAGTGAAATCTAAGTAAACACATTTTCTCCACTTATTGCTCACAACTTTAGTATAATTTAGCTTATTTTCATTTCTAGTATTTTATTTTGATTGCATATTTAGTATTGTGTTAGTTGATTAGCAACTAATTCCGCCCAAATCCTTCAAACCCGAGATTTTTACTTGCTTTCTAAAAAATATAAAAATACAAAAATAATCATCCCTCACCTTTAGAACTAGTATTTAGGTTTTCTAATCCTAGCGACACTATTCCTAAGCTGAACGATCAATCCTCCGGTACTTGTCACTATACTATACTACAACGATCAGGTACACTGCCTGGTGGGGGTTGTAAGCTTCTCAAGATCCCTTGAGAGGTAAAGCCTGGTGCAATTCCCACGCATCAACATACAACACAAAAATTTTAACCCTAAAATTAAGACTTGACAAAAACAAACATACATTTCCCTAAAAGTAACACATACATATTTATACATTAAGCCTAAAACAAACACAAAATATAAAGATTAACCCTAATTTTTTTAATTAAATATACAAGGAGGAAAGGGGGATGATTCACCATTAGCTGGGTAGCAGTGATATACGGAAAGGAAGAAAAATGGTGAAGGGAGGGAAGAACGGCGGCTAATTAAGTGTGTGTGGTTATATTTGAGGTAGGGTATTGAAAAATTTGAAATAATCACACCCAAGGAATAGGGCCCGGTTCTTAATTAAAGGAAAGGGCTCTATTAGAAATACATGATAAAGCCATGTTATATGCTAGAGAACCGGGCTTTATTAGTCATCAGAAATCCGGAAAGGCTTATAGAGCCGCCTTTTCTATACAAAAGGGCTTTATTTGGGGGGCTCTATTCCAATTTTTGTAGTAGTGACCAGATAAAAAGTAGTGAGACAATTTACAATTGCATTTTTTTTCATTACTGTTATGAGTAAGGGGTATTAAATTATTTAATTGTCCTTGCTTTGATATTAATTTTCCAAAGATCAACAAAAGGTGTTTTTGGAGATGGAACTCAAAGACCAATAAAGGGTAATAGCCTGGAGAGTGGAGATGAAAAGCAAGTGCTGATCTATTTCATTATAATCAAAGGGGTAAAAAAGTAATGTCTCATTCTATTAAATACTTAAGTAGAAAAAAAAATTATATAATTTATTTAATTATAATTTAATAGCTTATTAGGACATATTTGAAAATTCGTATGTTTTGAAAGGATATCGATGTAATTTGAAAAATGACAAGAATATTGATTTAATTTGCAAATTTTGTAATGAATGACATTCTCCCTTTAGAGAAATAGGGATGAACAATGTATTAAAGTTTTGAAATTTCCATCATTTAAATATAAAAAACATAAGTTTGTTTTATGTTTTCATCGAAAAAACTATGAAAATAATTTGACTAATATATAAAAGCTAAGGAGTCGAGCATGTAAAATTATTAGTAAAATATAGCTTTTGCTTTTAGTAGGTGTATTCATATCCTCATCACGTTTGTGGCGTGTTTCTTGCAATAATTAGGCCATTAGAGCATACGAAATGGTGACATTGCACTTGAGTTATGCCTTAACTTTGGTTGTTAAGGGCGAGTTACTACACCGTTCAAGTGAGTTAAGGAGATGCGTTAAGGTGCAAGTTATGACGGTAACGCTGCGTCAGCAGCTGTGATTAAAAAAAATTACATTTGTCATATTTTAAGCAATGTTTCGGAAGAAAAGTGGAGTCCAAATGTGATGTTATAGTTGAGTTATGATAAGGAGTGTTTTTTGAGTGTTAAGGTTAAAATGTTAAAGCTGATATAGCGCTGACGTGGTTGAAAGTTAAGTTATAACTCAAGGTCATTGCACCTTGTGCTTTTAGACTACCCTTATCCATCACTAGAAAACACACTCGCTCACCTTAAACCTCTACGCCACATCAGTTTTCTCTCTTCAACTTTTCACTCAGACTCCCACTCACCATTCACCCTAGCTTATCAATCTTACCTCACTCAACTTTTTATTAAATACCCACTAAACCCCACTAATAACCTCGTATACACTCACAAACCAAATAAATAGTAAAAATTATGCACGAAAACCAAGTGCTGAACCACTCACCTTTGTGAGTGTTTTTTTGCCAATTCACCCGTGAGATGGTTTGGCAGTAGGGGTGTTCTGCGTGAGTTGGGTTCACTCACATGCTCACTCCCGCATGAATACGGGTATTCTTAGGAACCTTAGCATAGGCTCACTTTTGATGGAAAAGTGCAAAATAAATAATTACATAATTTATCCTATACACATTTTCTTGAAACTTAAAATCTTAAACATGAGTAATATTATTAATTTAAAATACTATTACTTATAAAAGGTAATGCAATTTATTATATATTTAAGTCATAATTTAAACTACTAAACTTTTTCACTTTCACTTACTTCACAACCATATATATAGGGAAAAAATTTGCATATACAAATTAATGCTATTATACACCATCATCGCTATACGCCAGTAATCATCTAGTGTGCTACAAGAACCTTGGAATGAGCTCATTTAAAGATGGACAGGTATAAAAGAAAGTAAGTGATTTGCACACTCAATTTATTGATTGTCTCAGTCATAATACAATAAGATAAAACACAATATGAGTTTTGTACAACTTAAAAACAATAGTGTCTTAATAACTAATAGCGGTGTTCAAATCACTTCCTATAAAGAAGCATTTTCCTTTTTCTTATATTTTACATTGAAGTTACTAGGCTTGGTAAGTGAAAAGAACGAGCTTTTGCTTATTGTCTCTTTTGAATATTTTATCTCCTGAAAGATAGCATTGGCACTAAGATATTATTGTAAGAGAATGATAAAACTCGTAGGCTATAATGTTTATTAATCAAGTATTTATAAAGCAATATACCTGGAAACCCTAATGGACCCAACCCACAAGTCGGGCTTGGGCTAACTAACTTATTCATCCAACGTTGGCTAAGTCGATTGGTAACATAACCGTACCAATGGTCGAATTTAGGGACTGGTACCAATGACCAACTTTAGTCGACTGATAATAAAACCGTACAAACAATTGACTAACAAATAAACAATAAAACAAATATAACTTCCTTTTTTTCCTGACAATAGAAACTTATTTAATAATCCAAAAAGTTGCTCACGCCATGTCTAAATCCATAACAAGACCGGTTCATGATAGATTACAACCACATAAGTAAACGAAATGAAGGGTACTTGCAGCGTGCTTTAGCCAAGTACCTATTCATAGATCCATGGGGAAAGACTGCTTGACCAGTTAGCCACACCCTTGAGGAACCACAAACCAATCTCCTTATTCATAGATAACTTTCTTTAATACCAAGTCAACTGAAACTATTGACAAGTCAACAATTGTTGGCTATAAAAAGAGAAAAATTAATTGCATGAAGTATGCATTGTGGTGCATGAACAAATGTCGTGAAGGGGATTTGTTTATGTATTTATGCATGAAACTTTTGAATGATGTGGTAAACTAAAACGAAAAAGGACATCAAAGGTTAGCTGGGAATGATGTAAAGTGACAGCTTTTTTTCTATGATAGGGTTTGACGAGGTGGCTTAGGGGAGGTGGCTCAAAATAGCCACCTAGGTCTGAGAATCAGACCCGCTCTGATACCATGTTAGAGAATGACATAACCCTTTGGCTATAATGTTTATTCATCAGGTATTTGTAAAACAATATACCTGAAAACATTAATGGAACCAACCCACAAGTCGGGCTTGGGCCAACTAACTTATTCACTAATAATTATTGTATTTGTATACACAATTGTGTGAGCTAATACTTGCTTGAACTCACAGTAATTGTAGGTGCATACAATAAAACGATCATTTCGGCCAGTTTATGAGGTCACTCTTTCATGAATTAAACTGTCATATAGGTTCTCCTGTACCATAAGTTTGTGATTAATCCGTTAAAATGAATGTATTTGTTTATATCACAAGTTACGTTAAGAAGGATATAATAGATTTTAGACGGCCTAACTTACTGTTTGTATTAGTGTGTTAGATGTGGAGAGGGAAAAAGGAAGGGGAAACCCTCTTTTCTTGCGGGAACCAAGAAAAACCCATATCACTCATTGAGGATAAACATTTTTTTTTCTTTCACGGGAGTGGAATCCCTCAACAACCTTCACACATCATAAGGAGAAAGAAATACTTTTATTTATTTATTTATTTATTTATTTTTGTATCGTGAACGATTATTTGTGTGTAGAAGTATATTTAAATGAAAGAGTGACAAAGTGCAACATTAATTAAGGAAAAGTTAAGAAAAAAGATAAATTAAATGTTTTTTATTTTATTAAATTGATGTGGTAATGGAAAACGCTTAACCAATTAATTAACATTTGTCTAAAATTTGTAATATTAATTTCAACCAATGGTAATATAGTAAAATTGATCAAACTCCCCTATCTATTTTTAGTATTAGACAATTAAATTGGGACATAAAAAAAAAAAAAAAAAAAAAAAAAAAAAAAAAAAAAAAAACATTGACAATTAAATTGAGACGGAGGGAGTATTACTGTATTAGTAATTTTGTATAATTGTTAGATTTTTATTTTTTCATTTTATTTTTTATTTTTTTTAGATTTTAGGTACTTATGTATCTCATATGTTTATTGTTTTTTTCATTATCGCATCTTGTTAAATTGGATCCAACCTGACTCGACTCGAAAGTTTGACCGGTTGGATGGTTCACTCATTGCATTTTTCAACTTGGCCAAATCAAGGAACCAGCTTGAATTTCTGGTTGAGTCAGCCACTGATAGATCCAACGACCTTAAGAACACGCAATCCGAACCTGGCCAACCTACTTTTTAATAGGGTTAACTTGTGGGCCAGTTTTTTATTATTTATTTATTTATTTATTTTTATTTTTTTTTTGAACACCCATTGGATCCAAGTAAATAAGCCCCAGACCCGACCTGATTGACACCCCTAACAACAACGAATGATAGAGAAATACATATCAAATGGCGCAGAGCACTCGAAATTTACGAGATGCCCATGATGGTTTGACATTTATGTTTATTTTTTATTCTAGTATGTTTTCAGGTTTCCTTCTTCTTACTAAAATAATCTTTCTCATGATCTTATCATCTTAGCTTTAGTAAGTACAAGAATCTCAGAAGGGGTAAGACTTGTCCGAAGGGAACGAAGATTGTACTCATCCCCTTTTTGTTTTTTTATTACTGTGTCAAGGCTAGGGAAACTTAATTTCTTAGCTTGGAGATTGAAATGTCATGTGTTGTTTCATGTAATTTGAATGTTCAATGTAATAGGAAGGCTTAGTGACTTTCTAATGAGTCATTATCCTTAGAATTTATCAAGGCAACTATAGCTTCAGGACACGGAAACTATATATATCATATAGTTTATGACTTCTTTTAGTACTGCTTCGAATAAAAAAAATTATGTTGTTACTTTGTTGTGTTTGATATTCCTAGTTCGGAATATATCAACCGTAATTGCTATGTGTGATTTTTGATCTATGAGTTCTCTATGGTGGGATAAAATTGATTATCTGCTAAACTACAATTGTGGAAAATCAATGTTTAGACATTTTGGATGGCTATGTCTCACGAAATTATAGAGGTCATTTATAAGTTACTATCTGGTATCAAAATAAAATCAAGTCAAGCTTCAAATATCTCATGAAATGATTAAGATATCTAAAACTATGCAAATGCATATGTCTAAAATTGGGTGTCATTATTTCATCGCTTTTTCGACAAGTGGGTTTTTTTTTTATTAAAACGAAAAAAAGGATGACATAGTACCAAGTTAAGTCCAACTTTAAGGCTCTTAATAATTTCTCTTATAAAAAATAGCTTCATATTCTACCATGGTAAAATATAGGGCAAAATGACCAAAATTCATGGGCTGTTTGTTCTTTCCTTTATTTGTGTTCTGATTACATTTCATAAGTATCTTTTGACATATAAATAGTAAGCTAAAGCTTATGAGCTCATGTTGAGTGTTTTTATTAGCTCATTAGATTAAGCTAATAGACCTTAGTATTTGAATAACCAACTGACTTAGCTTAGTTGGTCACGTGAGTCCCTTTTGGGTGAGGGGTTTTGCTCGGGTTGGAGTGTCGCAAGTGACAAGGAAAATTTGGATTTTCCTATTAGTGCGAATCCGTGAGTTCTCCCCCCCCCCCCCCCCCCCCCTCAAAAAAAAAAAAAAAAAAGAATATTCGTTGACCATATGTACATTTTATACCCTTTTGTATATGGTTTAGTCATTTTTAATACAAAAAATTCAAAGTAGTGTATATCGATCCCCCTAAAATAAATACTTTTTAGGTTGGCCCGTCCGCCAAATACGTTCAAGTTCCGTCCATGGTAGTGTGACGACGTTCTTAAAAAAATAAAAATTAAATAACCTTAGTATTTGAATTAACTTATGATGATCAATGACCAAAATATGCATGTTACTGTATTTACCGTTTGAGTTAACAATAAGGGTAAAATTGTCTTTTTGATGACCCATCAAATAAGCCTATGCTATTAGACTACAAAATTTAGAATAAGAAAAACACTAAGTTGAACTTATTTCAACCATAATTGTTCAATAAATCTTGAATCTGACGAATCTGGAATGAAGGCTTCATGATGGATTAGGATGCAATTAGCAGTGTCCCAAGACCCATCTTTTGACTATTTAATTGTCTCTATTATAAAGCTCAATCTTGCATAATCAAGCTTAAAACCGATCACCAAACCCACTACTATGGATTTCATTTATTTGATAGGCTTTGGTAGGAAGTCCATATAAAGAGATATTAGTTGCATTGTGGCTTTTATGTTGGATTAGTTCTCCATGTTCCAAAAAGGGGCGGAACTATGTAGGGGCAGGGGAGGGTCCCGGCCTCCCAAAAAATTTGCGATACCTAGTGTAAATATTATACGTTTTAGAGGTAATTTAGTTGCGGTTACAAACAAATCTCCGATTCCCCCCACCCAAAAATATATATATATATATATATATATATATATATATATATATATATATATATATATATATATATATATATATATATATATATATATATATATAATTTCGCCCCTTCCCCTAAAGAAATGTTCAAATTCCACCATTGGTTCCAACAAGAAAAACACTAAGTTGAACTTATTTAATTTCAACCGTAATTGTTCAATTTTATGTATGATAATTGATCTTTGTGTTCCCAGTAGTGGGATAAAATTGATTATGTACTAGACTACGATTGTGGGAAGTTAAAGTTTAGACATTTGGATGGCTATGTCTCACGAAATTATAGAGGTTGTCACACATTGTTGAAATCTCTATAGAGTTAGAGGTCATTTACAAATTACAACCTTTATAAATTCAGGTCAAATGATACTAAAATGGCCACACTGAAATATTTAACAGGGTTCTAGTGTGAGTAAAAATAGAAACAAATCAAACACAATTGTTAAACGTATGAAACTTAAAAATGAATTTAAAAAGTAGACCACCACATCATTAAACATATGCCAACGGTAACACACCATTGTGGTCTATAAATAACATCCCTCCCACGAAGTTGTTGTAAACCAGTGTTGCAATTGTGTTCATTTATGTCATATAAGGTTTGACTAGGTAACACATAGGGTGTTTTGCTTGTCGAAAAGTAGAATTCACTTAGAGTTTTCAAGAAAACTAATTTTAAAACGGTAATACTATTCAATCTACTTCTAGTTTTTCATAATTGGCATCAAGAGCTACGCTACTCAAATTTTTTAAAATATATTGTATCTTAAAATTTAAAACGATTCATGGATTTTGAAAACTTTAAAGAAGGGCAATCTATGTAAAGACCACTACTCTTTGAACCAAATAGATTTATCTATTGAAAAAATCGCTTTGAAACTTATTTAAATCTGTTCACATCAGTTTTAGCATATGGCCTCAACACATCATTGTACTTCAGTTTATCACTATTTCATTCAGATTCCTTATTATTATTATTCTCCTTGTTAGCCACAATCTCATTACTACCAGACGTATTAGCAGACTTATCATCACCATCATTAAGTGTATCAAGATCAGTGTTAGTTTTAGGGGACTTATAGGAGTTTTTTACAAATTAATTGTTTTCTTAAAAAGTAGTTACCATTCCGTGGCATTTTCAAAAGCATTATCCATTGTATGGCATTGTTTACCAAATTTAATAATACTAGACGAGTACCCGTGCGTAGCAATGAGAATCTCAGCGGCAAACAATTATAGATACGTGATATTATGATAAGTGTTTTGTGTAATGTTCAAACATAGAACGTGAAAATATAAAAGTGTAATTGCAAAAGGTTGTAATGCATTTACGTGTTTTTAAACTACTATATGGATTCATAGTTACTTTATGAACCAATCATTGCGTATTTAGTATCTAAAAACTAAAATTAACCCGTGCAACTTTTCTTTAAATCCAAATTCACTGTCACATCCGTGATTCCATCAAAACTTAAGTGTTTTGTTACATGAGTATAAGCGAGTATATGCAACAATAATTATCCACCAATGAAGCCCTAAGATTAACATGACGAGGTCTTCTACGATTCATGTCTAATGTCTGAACTATCCACTTTTCAAAGGTGTAGTTTTCAGTTAGATTGTTAATCTATGTATATGCAAGTCAATTATTCTTGCTTTACTTTACTGTAATTTAACTTTTTATTGAGATTTCAAATCTTCACATTATGTATTTGCTATCGGTCGAGACCACGACACACTTTCTCCATTTCTCTTTCGCCAACCGGTGACCCTCTGTGGACCGATGGTCAACCTTATTATTGCACCTAACCTTAAGAAATCCTTTTGGAAAAGTGGTTGTCAAATTTCCAACTTGTAAAAATTTCAACTTTTCATGATTTCGAGATTTCATACTACTCAAATTGAGATACTAAAATTAGATAAGTTCAAAAAGTTTAATTTTCAAAACTCTCAAAATTCAAAAGTGAAATTTATTCAAACTTCTAAAATTTTTAAAATTGAAAGTTTTCAAATGTCCAAATTTTAGAAAAAAAAGTTAAATTTTCATATTTTAAAATTTAGGTTCAGATTGTGTTGGCTGCAAAAAAAACATGATCCTTTTTAAACATCGATCCGTTTATTGCATCACCAAGTTAAAACTTATGAGATCATCATAGCCATAATCATCATGTCGAAACACAACAACATGTACAGTCCCAAAACAATACTACGTATTTCATAAAATGCATAGCACAACAAATTCCGGCCAAACTCGCATCACACAACAGATTCTGGCCAAACTCACAAGGTCAAACCGTGCATCTTTACATTATGCAGGGTCATGAAGCAAAAAGCCTAAAACCTTATCGATTCTCAAAGCTACAAAACACAACATAACCATCAAATACCAAAACCATTAAATAACACCACTATTAGAAATACACACCACTGACACTAGATCTCAAAAGTCAAAAAACAACTACAAGTTTTATGCAATGGCTGCAATAACGGCAGTTGCGAAGCGAAGATATCTCACACTTGACCATCCTTCCGTCTTACCAAGCCAATCCATAAATATTATTTTTAATAACTGCCAAATTGAAAGAGCAAACAGTGGCATGCAAGTTCCAAACAGTTATGACCTCAAGTATTATCGCCATCCATAAAAATAGATCTAAACACAATTGGTTTTTTTGTAGATCTAAACTATTTTAAACAAAATAAATAAATAAATAAAAATAAGTCTAGAAACACAACTAATCAAGTGATATCACTAACCAAACACAAAAATTAGTAAACCCGTTAAAATCCACAAACGATAACAACAAGAAGAAAAAACTATCACACAACCACCATCCAAACAATGAACCGAGAGCGTAACACATCTCGTTCCAGCACCACTTTCATAGCCAACTAACAGTAGTAGTCGCTAAACACCATTGTATGAAAAAATCGGTTCAAAAATAAAGTGGAACACTTTAGATCAAACAAAAAATAGGTGAAAAACTTTCAGATCTAACAAAAGAAACCCATCTAACCAGCTAGATCTGGACGAAAAGAGCAAACACACTAAAACCACCTAGCGCACCATAACAACCGCGAGAGAGGTTGGTTATGGTGGTGGCAATTTCATGGACGCAAAGAAGGGTTTGTGTGGCAGCAGAGAGAAATGTATATGGCGCCGGTTAGAGAAAGATGGAACGGGGCACTATATGTGAATAGATAGTAGAGATAAGTTTCAACTATACAAATCAATTTGCCAGTTATACAAATCAATTTGCCAGTTGTGTCGATAAGTTTCCATTGTGTGATTTGTGTTCCCTAAATTAGTGAGTTTCAATATTTGAACTGTTTCTCTCTCATTTGATCAATTTTCCACACTTAACTTTTCACTCTAACTATATCCAACCTTTTGATTATATTTTCTAAACCAATAATAAAAGCCTTTATGTGACCCAGTTGCTCGTTCCTTATTTACCTATGAGCTTTTCAAAAGAAAAGAAGTATCATCTTAAACGTACGATTTCATATTTTATGTATACTAGTTGTACTTAGTTTATTACAAATATTTTAATTACCTAGTTAGTTCTCCTGAATTTGTGTTTGTGTAATGCTTGTTACCACAATTTTACTTCATAGACTCCCTTTACGATTAGGTTATGTTTAACTATTGCTTATTTTAATTTTTGTTCCATCTTGGTTTTGTTTTGTAGTTAAGGAACTAGTTATTTAAAGTGACTTTTTCTTTTTTTCGTGTAATTGATGTTTCCGTTTCTTGTCCTATAATCATTCATGAAAATTATTGTTTTTTTTACTACCAGCTCCGTCTCAAATTTATTGCCCCCTATTGACTTTTTTGGTCTTTACTTTTTAACTTTGGACTTAAATATTTTTGTTTATATTACATAATACTTGATACAAAATATGTGAACGGATTGAGTTTAAAATGTATTTTCATTTGGTATAATTTTTATCAAAAATTGTATAACACAAACAAAAATATTTATAGTCAAAGTTGAGAAAGAACGACCGAAAAAGTCAATAGAGGACAATAAATTTGGGACGGAGGGAGTATTAACTTTTTTCTTTCTAATACATCTTTCCCCAGAAGTGGTGTAGTATTAACCAAAATATTTAGTCATGTTTAACATATAATAATGTGGTGTGTTAACGTAAAACGTATTCAAAACAGTGAAACACTAAAGGTTTTCCCAACCACCATTTATTAGTATATATGTAATATATGGTTTGGAGAAGGAGAGATGATGTTTTTTATGGCAATTAAACGAGTCAAATCTACTCACTCGTTGCTCGATCATATCATAAAACAAATAGATTATCAAAGTGGAAAACAAAGGGAATACCAGATCACCGTACAATGGTTACTAAGAAATGCTACTTTCACTCAAATTTTACAAAAAAATTCCCACACGTACATGTGTCATTCAATTATTGGAAGTGAAAGTTAGAAAGAGAAAATACAATGAAATTTAATTGGTGCACCACATTTGCCACATGTGCATGTGGGAATTTTTTTGTAAAATTTGTGTGGGTGTAGTATTTCTCTTTTTCAATATACCATAAAGTGGTATATTTTTTAAGGGCATGTTGACCATACCCCCCCCCCCCCCCCCCCCCCCCAAATTTTTTAATTTTTTTTATTTTTTTTTATAATTTTGTTTATATCAAAAAGCTATAAACCTGAAAGTGCGGAACAGAAAATATAAAGTTTAATATGCCAAACGCTTAAAACTGTCAAAAATACGGAACAGAAACTGACAAAAAGCTGTGTTATACTGGGGGACAGCAGGGACAGCAGGGGGACAAGGGGGACAGCAGGTGGGCCACCCCCGTCCGGTTAAACTAACCCATTTTTTAAGAAGACTCGGTCCTCTTGTAGTGTTGGAAAGTGGCCAAATACATTTAATGCAAACCCTAAAACTTTTGCTATATAAATCGAACAAACATACACCCTTTTCATCCATCCTTTGTTTTCTAACATCAAACCTACACTACCTCTACATTTCTTCCCTCAAATATCCGGCTACCACCACCACCACCACCATTTTCTTTTTCTTCAACTCACAAAAGTACTCTCCACCATACAATACCAAAGAAATGATCCTTTTGAAAGGGTGCCACCTGAAATATTGGGTGACATTTTAGCAAGAATTGGTTTGTTTCCTGATTTACCGAAGGCAGTAAGATTCCGGCGAACAAGTAGATCCATAAATGCATTCCTTAGACAAAACCTAGAGTACATAGGTAACTTTAACAACAATAGAGAAAATTCACCAACATGGGTCTATCAACATCATATTCATGATGGTGATCAAGAAATGAGGCGTCTTAATGCCACGAGGTTTTCTGACTCCACATGGAGGGATGATCTATGAACCTGATGAGGAAGTGAATGCACCAACAGTGTTTAAACTACTTGATGTTTCTAGCAACTTGTTGCTATTTTCTGTCATGCCTCACAATTACCTTCCTCATGTGACACAATATCGTAAACAAATAACCACCCACCACGGTACAACTCAAACATTCTATCAAGATCATCACGATCCTCATCAGATGATGAATGTGTCTGTCGCCATCCTTTCTTGAAAAAAGGGGTGTCTTCCCCGTTCACATCCTTAAAGAAGATGACAGTTTTACATATCCCATCTGCTTTCAAGATTATTATGAGTCTTTTCTGAACACCTTCATTTGAGTCATCCGGGGTCAAAGATGATGCTTTTGAAATCCAGTCATCCGTGTGTGAGCTGTAAACTGAATAGACAGGTACATCTTGCACATCAATCTTCATTTGGATAACTTGAAACCCATTAATTTGATTATGCACCACAGGGGTTATTTGTACATAAAAAGGATAAGTGAAAGATTCATTGTTGAAATGAGCTTCTTGTAAGTGGATAACATGTTCACCCCCGTGAAACAGGTTTTTCACCACCAGAATGTTGTGAGGCATGAAAGAAAATAGCAACAAGTTGCTAGAAACATCAAGTAGTTTAAACACTGTTGGGGCATTCACTTCCTCATCAGGTTCATAGATCATCCCTCCCACACGAAGTGATATTGTTGTGGAGTCAGAAAACCTCATGGCATTAAGACGCCCCTTTTCTTCATCACCATCATCAATATGATGTTGAAACACCCATGTTGGTGAATTTTCCCTGTTGTTGTTAAAGTTACCTATATACTCTAGGTTTTGTCTAAGGAATGCATTTATGGATCTACTTGTTTGCCGGAATCTTACTAGCTTCGGTAAATCAGGAAACAAACCGATTCTTGCTAAAATGTCACCCAATATTTCAGGTGGCACCCTTTCAAAAGGATCATTTTTTTGGTATTGCATGGTGGAGAGTACTTTTGTGAGTTGAAGAAAAAGAAAATGGTGGTGGTGGTGGTGGTGCAGTGGCCCGATATTTGAGGGAAGTGTTGGTTTTATAGACAAAATAATAATAGTCGTGTGTTAGGATCGAACTTGAGATCACGGGATTGCACACAATACGTATGAAGAGGAAATGTAATAATTATTTATAAAATGTTATAATTAATTATTAAACACAAAACAATTAAATAATAATTAGTATTATTGATTAATGACTAATTAATTATTAAACGAAGATTAGGAAACTAATTACTAGACATTACATGGAAACAAAAGAAGGTTCCGGAACACCTCTTGTGGGCTTCCAACCGATCGGCCAAGGAGGGATGTCCACCTCCTTTGTGCCTTGAGCTCCAAGTAATGACTAGTATATAAGCAAACCCAAGGTTAAGAGTTTTCTCATAACTTGTACACACACAACTTGGTGTTTTTCTTTTCCTTCTCTTCTTTGGTCGATCCAAAACCGAACACCCCTAAGGGTTTCGTTTTTCTTGAGTCCAAAAAGGG